>JBBMKD010000001.1:92033337-92082891 GCA_037834095.1 Argya squamiceps
CCCACCTGGTTACAACCTCCTTCAGGGAGTTGTAGAGAGTGATAGTCTCTCCTGAGCCTCCTTTTCTCCAGGCTAAACAACCACAGTTCCCTCAGCTGCTTCTGACAGGACTTGTGCTCCAGAGCCTTCACCAGCCTTGTTGTTCTTCTTTGGTCATCAGCACTGAGGTCAGGCTAACAGAGCCAGAGCTCCCTGGATCCTCTTTCCTGCCATTCCTGTAGATGGGTGCCACATTTGCTGACTTCCAGTGGACTGGGACCTCCCCGTTTGACCAGGACTGACAGTAAATAGAAGAAAAGTGGTTTGGTGAGCTGTTTCACCATCTCCCTCAGTACCCTTGGGTGGATCCCATCCATCCCCACAGATTTCTGTGGGTCTGAGTGATGGAGCAGGTTGCTGACTATTTCCACTTGTATTATGGGGCTTCATTCAGCTCTCTGTTTCTGTCTTCCAGCTCAGGGGGCCAAGTATTGGAGCACAACATTTCTTACTATTAAAGACAGAGGCAAAGAAGGTGTTAAGTATCTCAGCCCTTCCTTCCTCCACTCTTTCCCCTGCATCCAGTAAAGAATGGAGATTCTCCTTAGCCTTTTGTTGAAGGCACATCCACTGAATTAAACTGACATGTCCTGGTTGAGGTACGCATCATGAGGCGCCAAAAAAGGAAGTAAGAGTGAGGCATTCCAGTCAGGGGAGTTGGATGTCCTTCTCTTTGCAGGACACAGTTATGCACCATTTCATGAAGAAGTGATAATTATCGTAATTTTTCATCTACATATCACAGAATCACAGAACATACTGAGCTACAAGGCTCACACAAGGATCACTGAGCCCAGCTCATGGCCCTGCACATATCCTTTACTCCAGGGAGTATCAGAGACAGTCAAAAAGGGTGAACAAAATAAGAAAGAAATGATCCGCACTGCTGCTCACAGTCTGACCTACCTCATCCATGGAAAAATCTTATTTTCCCTAGAGACATCTTGTATCCTTCTCTACAGATAGAAAATGCATCCATTGTAAGTTGAGTAGAAAAAACAGCACAACCAGAGTGATAGGTATATATTGAATAAGTTGCAGGACTGCCTGAGAAAAAACAATGATGTTCTATCAAACTATTGCCCCAAAGAAAGGACACCAGTTTCTGACAACAAAGAAAGCAACTTACTGAGTTTCAGGGCTAGTTTAATGAAAAAAACCCCAAACATAAATAGAAGCACATCTCTTAAGCAACAAAGAGACTAGAAACAGCCACAGACATTGAGATTAAACAATTCAGGATCAAGGTATCAAGGTTACCCATACCACAGCTCTAAACCAATTAATTGTTTCAGCCAAAAATGAGCCATGAGCAATGAACAAAAGAGAATGTACTTGGAAAATCAAAGAGCTGTCATTCTCAGCACTCAATTTGTACCTTTCTATGCTTACACATATTTTATGAAATTTCACCTCAGTTTTAGGTAGCATCTAATTTCTAGAGACAACATATAAAATAAGGCTTCTTGCTTCTCTAAGATTGCCATTACAAGGAATGTTGGTAATTACCCATTGAGTAATAAGAATAAAGGTTCTCCAGGTAGATGATTTTGGTGGTTCATGAGTCTGACCTGAGGCATATATATTGTGAACCAGGTCATGGTCTAAATAAAAAAACTTTCCCACCTATTCTGCACTTTTAGGCAGGAGGTTACGTAAATGCCACAGCTTTTGTAAGACTCTTCAAGGCAAATTAAAATCTTTTAATATTAAAGTAAAAGTGAAAAGAATAGGAAAGTGATCCAATAAACAGTTACTTATAAAGACAAACACTTTGTCCTTTATCATGTTGTATACCAAACCAAGGCACAGCTAAACTCCTTTTATGTATTTTGTTCTACTTAGCAGAGGAAAATGCTAATAATGCTATCTAGGCCCATTCTTTAGCAGACTAATAATATTATGCATAATCCTTAAAGGGACTGAGTTTCCTTAACATGTTGAACTTCCCAGGAGAACAAGGTGTTCTTGCTGATGGAAAAAAAAATTCTTCCTTATACAAAGAAAAACATTTCTACCTAATGCTTCCTCTTTGAGTGAAGGTGGCAGGAATCATGCTCATTGAACATTTCTGACAGTGAGGAATCCACACTTCCTGGAACACATTAGGAGAAGGGCCAGAATTCAATACCACTAGTGAGAAAGTGCCTACACATCTCTTTAGGTCAATAAAACATGAAGAAGTAGGTGAAGTCTCTCTTAGAGGTACAAGATAAGACAGATAATGACAGAGATCTGATAAACTTCTGTAGATAGAAAGATTGTCACCAAGTATCACCATCACTTTAATTAAATCAGAAGATCAGGAACCTGCATGGGATAAAGTGTAACACCCAAACTCTTTCTTCACCACTCCAATACTGGTAGGGTCCTTCCATGCTATGACGTAGATTAAGGGCAAGGACAGGCAAGAGCAAGGGCAGGAGGACAGCCCTTGCTGAAGGACCTTGTGGAAGTCTAATACATTATTTGTGTGATCCATCAACAAGAGCGTAATCTTAGCAATAAAACCCAGATTTTTCATCTGATGGACTTAGTGTCTTGTACTTTTACCATATTTTGTGATGGGGGAGTGGGATCTGTCTACCTAGTCTAATAATAATAATGCAGTGAAGCATCTGAATAACATCATCATCATCAAAAAGGGTTGCTGCAAGAGAGGTGTCAGGTAAGGTCAGGTGAAGAATCAAACCTCAATATAATTGGTCTTTATGTGAGATGAAGTGGAAAACCACATGAAAGCAGTGACTGGTTCAGCCTGCAGCAACTTGCCTCCTAAAAGGATTAGATGGTAGACAGAACACCACAACAGAGCTCTGCCCCTTTCTCTGGCTCCTGCTGGTAGCTCAAAATGGCATCAAGATGTCGGTTCTAAAACTTTAATGAATCCTTTCCTGTGGCCCTCAAGGCAGCTGGGATTAATGGGGATGCTGCAGCTGAGGGAGCCCCCAGGGGAAGCTCTGCCACACATGGCACAACACCCTCATCTGGGGCACTACTTAATCCCAGATCTGAAGGCACATTTGCAGTTTGCCACCATTCAAGCAAAATGTTGTGCTCATTTCTTTGTGCAAGTGCCTTGTAATAGCTGTGTTTGTTTACAGAGTGGCTTGGCACTATTTTGCCCAGAGGTAATCCAAGGCATAAACTGGCATAAACAAGTGAGGGAGTGGAAGGCACAGACTGCCTGAGATTTTACATGTGGTGCTGCAAACCCATCTTGAAGAAACTTTTATGAATGCCAACCTGAATTAGATTAGCTATACAACCAAGCTTTGATTTCAAAGAGAAACATCCCAACCATTGTATATATCTTAACAAAAAAGTGGGGACTGCACAGCTTGAGTTCTCCTTGTGCTTTGGAGCTTGTCTGTATCAAGGGAGAGGAGAAACCTACCCTTCTTCAGTCTCTCTGACTTAATCTTCAACAGAGGTAAAACATTGTCTATCTTGGTCAGGTTGGCACAAATTGCAGACAGCGTCCCTTCAAACTACAGGTGCAGACCAGATATTCAAAGGATGGGATGAAATAAAAATATTCCCTTAATGTATTTCTCCATCATTATAACAAACCCTCTCACTGCCAGAAAGCAGGAATTTAAATTCTGTGTTAGTACGAGTGGAATGGAATTTGGAACAAATAAACAAAAATAATCCTGGGCACATTTCCAAGAGACTTCACAAGAAGAATGCCATAGGAATAAGCATCTGCCAAAAGACAGGGGTCTAAAAATGAATTGATTTGGATTTTGGTGCCAAGAACATTTGACTCCAGAGAAGAGTCTTCATCCTCCTGACTGAAGTTCCAACTGTAAATAGTGAAAGAGCTTTAAAATGCCTCTTTCTGATAATGACAGAAGTGAGACTACCTCTGCAGCTAGCAGAACATGATCTATTTTAGGCTACTTAAAAAGAAAAAAAAAGAGATTTTGAAGTGCCCAAAAGAAAAGCCCTAAGGCTAATCTCACTAGGTAAATGTCATAATAAAAAATTATAGCTAAAAAAAGGAAGCAGTCTAACACAGAGCCAAGGAGAACAGACATTATCAAGCTGGCCAAAAGCAGGAGGATGTCATTATGGATTAAGATTTTAATATTTAAAATGCATAAGTGGGTGTACAACACAAAGGTGGGATGATTTTTCTTGTGCCTTTCCAGAAAGATGGGTTTTTATAGAAATTAAAAAAAATCCCTAAGAAAAAAAACATTGTTAATATGTAAGTCATTAGAGCTGAATTAAAAAAAAGAAACAAATACAATATGTGCTTTATTTTATTAGGAACTCAAAAACTATTACAATAATTTATAGACAGATGTAGCAGCAATTAACAGATAAAAGCTTTCTACAAGAATACACAAAAGTGTGGATTGGGGTGTGATCCAATGGACTCGGATGAGGCCCCAAATATCGGCAGAAAAAACCATGAGAAATTTCCTTCAGCCCTCGAGGGCATTGAATGCTCAGAACAGCCTTCAGCAAAATGGGAGATACTAACGCCATCAGTGAAACAGCATTGAATACGAGGAGGATCAGCTTTCCAGAAAGTCTGTTACTTAGTGGATGTAAGATACCAAGGATACCTGATGTGGCCTGCAGCCCTAGCTATCACACTCTGAAGAAATCATGATCAAGACAACCAGCGCAGATCACTGCTAAATTTTGCTTTTTGTGTTTTTTGCACAACTAAATAAATAATTTATACCCCTCAAAGTTAAAAAAAAAATGAAAATCATTGCTTGTTTCAGTATGTGCATTCCTGAGAAGAAGAATTCTAGAGAATTGCATAATTGTACAGGTGTTCTGGTGTGTTAGCCAAAGAGCTGGTTTTAATTGTCATCTTTCTAAACATTATGTTACATTTAGTTTTCTTGTATTTCGATTCCCTATGTGTAAATCAGAGGAGTTTTTATACTACCACAATAGAGATTTTTTTGGATGATAAATAGAAATTATTATGAAGTACTTTAATTTTGCTGCAGTGGAAAATAGACAAGGTTCAAAGGACCTTGTAAAAAATAGGTCAGATTATTGATAATGAAAATTCCAGAGACATAAAATATAAAGGTTTTAGATTCATCATTATGGCAGTTGTAAACAACAGAAATGATGACGGTGGATGAAAGAGTGCCCCTAAAGTTGCCCTTCTGCCACCTCAAAAATAATGCTGCAGGAAAAAAAAATCTACTCCTTTATAATGTTGATATTTAGAAGACCTCAAAGTGATAAGAAGCAGAATTCAGGTATTTGTACAATCTTAGAGAAACTGAATGCACAGATGGTTCTTTAAATGAAACCTTTAGACATGTCTGGGTCTTGGCCATCTCTCCAAAACTTAATGCAAGAGTTCAAGTGCCACTGATTGCAGTATTGTTTCCTTCAACTTGTTCTTTTATCTTATGCCACCCAAAAATAAACAGTCACAGATTAAAATCTGGAGGTCCTATTATGGTTCCTCAATTTCTGTACCTCTTGCTGAGATGTTAATGGTATTTTTTAAGTGTAAATTTCATGACAAATGACTGTAGAAATACAAAATGCTTCTGCATCATCCACAGTATATAAAACAAAGATGAAGAATGTCTTGTTGTTGGATATCCAGTTTGCTACCTCTCACCATGTGTTTTTTGGTTAAATCCACACTGGTGTATCAAGCCACAAAACTTCATTTCATGGGATGACTTCGGGATTAAAGAATATGTTAACTTCAATCTATTCTTTTCACCTGTCTTCAAAACCATGTCAGTTTCAACCACTTCTTGCCAGTGTGCACAGCCTGGGGAAGATCTCTCATCCTTCGGTATTTGCAGCCACCCCCACTTGCAGCACCCATGTTTCTGCTTTGCCACCAGTGCTGTGTGGGCAGGCAATTAATATGTGGCTTGCCTTCTCCATCTATGGAATGGGTTTCTAAAGCTTCATGTGTCTCATCTACTTCATTCTGCAATCCACCCCAAACCTCCCACCAGCCAAAAATCAAACTGCTTTACCTTATGCTTTCCAAACACCTCCTTCAGGCAGACTAATGATCTGGTGCTGCTTGTTTCTTGGTAGGAGGGTGCAGCTCCTCCAACACAGTAACTATCTGATTATATTGAGTAGTGCCTTTCAGATCTCAAACCTTTCACAGCATTTTCTGCAACTCCCTGTGAACTGCTCTTCATCATTAGTAAACAAACCTGTCAGTGTAAAAGCTGAAAAAAAAAAACCCACAAAGCCTATATTTTCTCTGTACCTGTTTATGTCAGGTCCCTCTTGATGAGAAGAGTATTTGGCTTTACAAAGAATCTCGGGGCCAAGAAATTTTTGTGTATAAGCAGATAAGATATGTTAAAAGTGTCCTGTTGGGATTATAGGTGCCTTGTATATCAAGTCTGACCAAAATATGTTTTGAAATGTCCAGGACATTGCATTCTGTAAAAAGTGATGGTGAGTGGAAACTTGGAGCAAGTTGTAATAATAATAGTACTGCTGAGTACCATTATGTACTCAGTATAACTTCAAAAACAATCCTTTCTGTGTTTATTGTTTTTATCACAGTTTCTTTGTTTTCTGTTTCAAGAACTTACAATTTCTGAAAGGACAGTGTGAAACCAAATGCGAGGAATTGTTTCCAAGGACAGCCATTAACGTTTTTATCCATGCTACGATTACTCCCCAGGTGAAACTGGAGTGTTACCAAATCTGTGTGGAAAAAGGCCGCTCCCTTGCAGAGGTCTAGCACAATTCCCAACCACCAGCAAAGCTGTCCCCTTACATGTGCAGCTCCAAGTCTCTGTTTCGTACACAGACTCACAGTCACAGTCATGACAATGCTCAGCTGGATCATGAGAGGCTGTGGGAAGGGAAGTAGTGGAGGAGTATCTGAAAATGAGCCCAGCAGAGAGGACACCCACACTGAGAGTGGAGGAGGAAAGCATCTGAGCTGGCCATATCACAAACAAACCACTGGGTGCAGACCTGATACAAAAACATCTCCATACTGCTCTGCATATAGACACACACATATGCATGTGTAAAACAGAACTGTGTAGGCAGGAAGTTTCATAAATAAATGAATAGTTGAAATATTTACAGATGGAAAACATTTCCAGGTGCAGATAATCCACAAAAAAGTATATCAGGTTCACTCTGTATTTTATCCTTGGTCCTTACTCTTTCTAGCACATATTAGCAATATGCAGGTTTAAACAGGATCAGTCCATTCTGTTACTGACTATTTAAATGTATGTATATATATATTTGTTTAAATATATTTAAATATATACTCAGTGGTATATTTTGCCCACAAGATTTGTGACAGTCATCCAGGAATGTAAAAAATGTAGGTGGTAGGAAATACTGAGGGTTTTTACTCTACTGTAGCATTTTAAGAAAATTATTTGGTATCTTATGGTCCATGAGAAAGATAGTTTCATAAAATAGATGATGACTGTACTTTAAAGGCAGTTGTGATTGACCCATCCATAGACGTTGCATACATGGGCACTAATATGTGTGTAGGCTGCTTAACAAGGAAGGATTCCTTCCCCATACATGAAATATAGATGTCAAAGTGCCAGAGCGTGAAAATCCTGCTCACATCCATAAACAATTTTTTGAAGAAGACCATTGCTGTAGTCCAAATGTGGGTGTAGTAAATGATTATGTAGTAATAGGATTACTAAGGTGAACAATTGCTCAATGATTACGGTAAAGAGTTCACTACTGGCCTGGAGGGACTGATTGTCACACTCCTCCTCTGGCTAAACAAAAGCTGGCATTCGCTTCTGGGGCAAATTTGAATACATTCATTTACTTAATTTGTTCCATGACACAGTCATGTCATTGGAGATTAACATGTCTGTCTTCACTAAAAAGAGTATTAGCTTATATTAACAAGTTTTTCACTCCTAAAGAAATCTACTCTGCTGAGTGCCTTACTAAACATTCAGAATAGACTGGTGATGGTGGTGGTGGTGGTTTGTATGAATAGAATACAAGTGTGGTAAAAAGTGTTATTAAGAATATTGATAATTGATGTAAAGCTGAAGATTTTTCCGCATAGTCCACTGATACTTTTGCAGAAGTAGGATCTGTTAATCATGGCAAAATTGTAGTTTGGAGCTGTTTAATTAGATTATTATATATTGCTACTTTAAATACCCTCTGCAGTTATAATGATTTAATTTTCTACACTTCCTGGAATGAAAGTTCCTGTTAGAATAAGTTCATGGGTGCTGTCTGCAGTTACTGGTTTTCATCTTTGCAAGAAATAAATGCAAGTCTGGGACAAAAATTATATGAATGAACATATGGCCAAATTCCAAGGCTGTTTTGCAGCCTCCTATAGTACTTCCTTCTCAGACATAAATATAGAAAAGTTCATAGTTACATGCTGTCTTGTTCTGTATGGGCAGATTAAAAGGCCCTCCTTTTTCCAAGAGTACACGTAAAGCTCTACTTGATGGAACATGTCAACACACCAGGGAGCAAAGAACCAAGGGAGGTGAGAATGAGCTGGTTCTCAAAGACTCTGGTGGAATCAGAACCATGAAGGAATGAGTTCAGATCCTCAGCTAGCATCATGTCCTACGAAGGCAGTGGAAGAGTGGCACCTACTTGAGCCCAGCCCAGAGGAAGGAGTAGCTGTGGAGTGTCACTGCCTCACTGATGCAGTGGGCCCTGGAGTGGTGGAGGCCACATCTTGCTGGACAGATGTGTCTGTGTCTGTGCCAGCAGATCACACTGTCTCCATAGCATAGGAATGAAGCTATAGGAAACATGACATTAAAAAAGTTAGAGGGACTGGGAGTAATCAGGATGAGAAAAAGCAATGCCCCAGTTTTGGTTCACACACTGAACCCATGATGAAAATGGACCGAAAAAGTGTCCTGGAATTTGAGGGAGTTTTGAGTATGGATGGAAGTGAAATCAGCTATAGCAACTAAATCAGCAAATTCTGATTTAGTTCTGAGCCTACCTGCAGAATTGGATCAAGAAATGGAAATGAAAGAACCTGTACCTTCATTCAGAATTGCCTTCTAGTCAAGTTCTTAAGCCCACAGTTTTCTTCTCGAAAAAGGTATTTCCTAGTAATCTGAGTTCAGGTACAGAAACAAAGGATTCTCAAATTCTAGCACTGTTTCTGCCACAAGATGAGTGTGGGAAAGGATAATTAAAGGTATTGATTAGTAAAAATACAAAGGTTCTTTCCAACTGGGTAACATCTTGTAGTTGGCAGGTATAGTATTTGCGTTTTGAAAGAAGGCAGTTAAATGCCACTTTGAGACTTTTTCTGAAAAAGTATCTTGATATTTCTAGGAGTACAGAGAATTCTTAGCTTCTGTTATCTTCAGGAGGAGTTTTGGTTGTTGAACACGACTGGAAATCAGTCAAGCATAAAAACATGGCTTCTTAATATGAATCATGGGAATGTTGATAGCTAATTGTAATCTCAGTAAACAATAAACATGATAATTTAGTTTATACTGGATTAAGATGCCATGTATTTTTTTTCTTTTTTTTTATTTGGAAAGAGTCCAATACTAATAACAGTCAAATACCATAATAACAGTGGACATCATTCATGACAAAGACAGGGAAAAGATAGTTCTTCACCTGTCATCTGAAGACAAACCTGAGAATTGCTACATCTGCACTCTTCCTGGCATAAGAATAGGAACCTTAGGTTTATTACACAGACCACTGTCATGTGCCTATTGTATATTTTACCCTAGGCACAAACTAAATTAATATTTTATTAGGCATGCATCAGATTGAAGAAAAGTAATGGTGGAAGCAAGGTGATGGTACAGTAGTTTACATTCCTATGAGATTCTTACAAGTAAACAAGTAAATTGCTCCAAAGAAAGAAAAAAAAAGCAAGAGTGAACCTCTGCATTCCTGGAGTTATTCCCAGGATACTATATCTACCAAAGGACATGCTATTGGTTGATTTTAATAGACATGTAGCTTTTGGACAGCAGCTAGGTGCTTTTTCATAGAACAGAAAAACCCACCTTTCATCTGGTCATAAAAAGTTTGATTAGTGGAAATCTTTTAAAATTATAACCTCCAAATGCAGATGGAAAAAATTATATAATTAGCAAAAAGAAGTGCATATTTTATGTAAAAAAAGAAAATATTCAATTTGTGAAAAAAACTTTAAACAGGTATTTTGCTAGCATGACCTTTTTTGTTTTAGTTATTTTATGGAGTTTTCTGTGGCACACTTCTACCCAGTTGTATTTTTCAATTAATTTCTTCAGAAAATAAAACTACATGGTCAGTGACCTGGTTAGATACTTCAAGAGCTGGAAAACAGATTTTTTTTCCAGCCTAAGGGTTAGATCTTGATATAATCACACACACACACAATCACACAGAGAATTACTAGGTTGGAAGAGTCCTCCAAGATCATTGAGTCCAACACAGCCTTAACATCTCAACCAAACTATGGCACTGAGTGCCACATCCAGTATTTTTTAAACATATCCAGGGACGGTGACTCTACCACCTCCCTGGACAGACAATGCCAGTATTTTATCACTCCTTCCATAAAAACCTTTTTCCTAATATCCAACCTATATTTCCCTCGGCACAGCTTTAAGACTGCACAGTATTTCCTTGTGCTGAAATGGACAGGGCTTTGAATAACCTAACCTGGTGAAAGATATGCATGCCCATGGCAGGGTGACTGAAACAAATGATCCTCAAAGGTTGCCTCCAATACAAACTATTCTTGCATTCTGTGAAGTCAGGTATGAAATACATTTGGCTTTCATTATGTCTATCTTAAAATCTCACCCATTACATGCATTCCATTACCTTCTTTTGCACAACCTCATCTGCAGTTAGTGTGAATTTGATGGGAAACCTACTAGTCAGAAAGAAATCCATGAGGTTACAGTCATTGAATGACCCTTTAAATGGCAGCAGCTTTATGATACTAATTTTATCCCAGGAGGTTTTCTTAACCACAAGGCTTGAACAACTTTTCTGAAATCAAACGCAGCAACAGAATGTCAGAGTCCTCTGACAAAAATATAGATGAATAATAGCAAAGAAACTGGTATTTGACAACACTGATAGGATATGATATTAAATCTAACTGCAAAAGGTAGTAAACATACTCCATTGTAGCATTTGTTGTGAAGACCATATAGAATGTATAGGCTTTTAAAAGTGCTTTGAAGTTCCGGGTCAATCTATCAAGGAAGTGATACTTTTACTCTAGGGCATCAATTAAGTAGCCACTGTGCTTATGTAGTTTGGGGTGTAAATGTTAGAAGAAGGAGGAAATAACTCTCTGTGATTTTTACTAATCAACACAGTTTTGAAGTTTCAGTGATGGGTAACATTAGCTTTGCAGATTTCCAACTGAAATTTGGCTGCATGGAAATAAACTGTTCAACCTACTTGCAGGTCTGGGACTCTTCATTGTTTATATAAGAACAGGTCTCCACATCAGGCATTGGGGTTTTATGATTTGACATGACAATAGGCCTATCAGTGTCGCTTCAGTGCCTAGTAAGGTTCTGGAGAAAATTATTCTGGGAGGTATTGAAAAACACCAGATCGACAACCCAGTCATTGGTCCTTTCATTAGAGAAAAGTCCTATTTGTCAAACTTAATTTCCTTTTATGAGAGGATACCCCACCTACTTGATCAAGGGAAGCCAGCTGATGCAACCTTTTTGGATTTCAGTAAAGCTTTTGATACTGCCTTTCATAGTATCCCTCAGGAAAAACTGTCCAGCCCACAGCTGGACAAATGCATCGTGTGATGGGTGAGCAGCTGGTTCATGGGTCAGGCACAAAGAGTTATAATGACTTGGGTGTCATTAGACCTGTCACTAGAGCAGTTCCACAGGACTTCATCCAAGGCCCTGTGCTCTTCATTGTCTTCATAAATGACTTGGACACCGGACTGGAAGGGATACTAAGTAAGTTTTCACACGATACAAAATTGGGAGAGGCTGTCTACTCCCTGGAGCGCAGAGAAACACTGCAGAGACTTTGACAAATCAGAAGGCTGGGCAATCACCAGCTGTATGAAGTTCAACAAGAGAAAGGTCTGGATTTTGCACCTGGGATGGCACAACCCTGGATGTTTCTATAGACTGGGGAATGAGAGGCTGGAAAGCAGCACCATGGAAAGGGACCTGAGCGTCCTGGCTGATGGCGAGTTGAACATGAGCCAGCAGTGCCCTGGCAGCCAGGAGGGCCAAACCTGTCCTGGGGACATCAGGCCCAGCATTTCCAGCCAGGCAAAGGAGGGGATTGTCCCCTCTGCTCTGCACTGGGGCAGCCTCACTTCCAGTTCTGGAGGCAGTTTTGGGTGTCACAGTATAAGAAAGACTATTAGAAAGAAAGCTGTTAGAGACCATCCAAAGGGCGGACATGAAGATGGTGAAGGGCCTTGAGGGGAAGCCATAGAAGGAACGGCTGAGGTCACTTGGTCTGTTCAGCCTGGAGGAGACTGAGGGGAGACCTCACTGCACCCCCAAAACTTACTCACAAGAGGAAGCTGAGGGGCAAGCGCCAATCTCTTCCCCTTGGTGCCCAGTGGCACCACTTGAGGGAATGGCCTGAAATAGTGTAAGGAGATATATAGGTTGGATATTAGAAGAAGGTTCTTCACCCAGAGGGTGATTGGGCACTTGAACGGGCTCTCCAGGGAAGTGTCGCAGCACCAAGCCTGACAGAGCTCAAGAAGCATTTGGACAATGCTCTCAGGCACAGGGCATGACTCTTGGGGATCACTTCCAGCTCAGGATATTCTATGATTCTGTGATTCTAGGCTTTGACATGTGTTTCACCAAGAAGCTACACTGCAGAAGCATTGTGTTGATTCTTTCAGTTTTACCCTTGCTCCATAATTTCTGTGTGCTTTAGAGGAAAGAACGAATCCTTTGATGCCATTTTTCGGAATGAAATGACTTCTCACCTACTGCATCCTGGTAAATGTTTCTGAACAAAGGCAGAGGCCTGGGATGATTCACGTCCCATTTATAAAAACATGAGCCCTCAAACATACATCAAATTTTCATGCTTAGTTTATAGGCGACCTGTTGGAAGGTGAGAAGGGGAAAGAATAAATAAAACATCTTTCCATCTATTTAGATCTTTGGATCATTGATCTCAGCTCTGAGTTACACTCTCCAAGACTGTCTGCCATCTTCGCATTTCTGATTCAGCTTTCATTCAAGTCAGTGAGAGACTCCCATTGAGTCCGATGGAATGTAAATTATGCTGCTATGACACTATACATAAAAATTGCAATGCTCATTTATTGTGGTTGTGAACACCATAGCAAAAAACTTGTGTCAGCCAGCCTTCTTAAAACTAATGTTTCATAAAAATAAGTGGTTTTTATTTTATAAAATTGCCATAAAGCTTGACTGGAGACTAAAGCTTTTCAACAAATCATGCGGCCTTGCTCAACAGTTATGTTTTCATTTTTCTTTTCTTTTTTTTTTCAAAAGAGAAAATAATTAGGTGTGGCTATTTATTAAGTTTACAGTTGCAACAAAACAAACCATGAATTTTGGTGAAGTTTTTTATGTTTTTATTTTCTTCTTTGCTTAATCTGAACCCAGAGCTTAGATTTTAACTCTGGAGGCCTGTAGCACCATTTCACCTTCAAATGTTTTAAGAGAATTGAGAGGATTGTTTGCAAGAAAAATTTTCCACATGAAGCATCTGTTTTAATTCTTCATGCAACAATTTGTGAAACTAGTTGAAATGAAGTTGTGAAAATAGTTTTCCTGTGTTCTTGATACTGCACGTTTGTGTGCAAGAATATATTTACTGCACTGTCTTACATTCAAGTTTACCTTGCTGTCCACAAAAACATCATAATGAGCTACGACACTGTGTCAAAGATGTTTCAGCTGTGGCTGGGACTGTACACTTGGGCACTGATTAGACGCTCCAGAACACTAATAGCATTCTGTCAGTGTATTGGTTTAATATTCCCATTCATTTTTGAAGAGAATACTCTTCCTTTCTTTTCTCCTAAAATTTTCTTATGTATCAGTCTTAGAAAAGATATTGATAGGTTATATTTATTTTTCTTCTTGAGGTCCTCTGAAAGCTTTTGCCAATTTTGATTTGTTTCTTGCACAGAGACTTAAGTCTCTCACAGTAAATTACTAGACAGCACTCATAAAGAAAGGCAAATTAAGTTTTTTGCCCAGGCTTCTATAAAATTGTACTGTTTTATGCATTTAGCACTTCACAACAAACTGACCTACCTTTCAGGAAGATGTCACCTGGTTAGAAGGTGTGGAATAGACACTGTTCCTGAGGGATTATCAGGAGATGTTGTTCATAAGGGAAGGACAGTACCCATCTAGATTTCCTCTAAATGCTGGGCATTTATTTTCTAGAACCTCCTAATGAATGTGGCATACTCTCCCCTCCTCAGTAAACCAGGCACAGAAGCAAAAGAGCAGAAGCAAAAGTGCAGGAGCAAAAGTGTAGCTGCTTTTTCTATTGCACTCCCTCCCCACACCATTTTTCTCATGAGGCACTCACAGGGGAAGCGATCTTTCCTCTCTTGAAGGCAAGTACTGCTCTCAATACCCCTTTTTATGCTGACCATGTAATAGGAGGAAAAAGGAACTATTTAGTCCTTCCTTTCCTGCATGTCCAGGATGCTGCCCCCAACCTATTTCTGTATAAAGCTATTTTCACTTAAATTGAAATATAGTTGATCATCCATCTAAACACAAGCCAGACTTGCTGAAGACTTTAAGAGGTCAGTTTTTTCCTGGCAGCTAAAACCAAAACAATAGTAAAAGCTCAGCTCTTGCTGAAACTCTCTTCTGGTCACTATAAATACTATGGGAAAGAACGCTAGTCCCAGTGAAAGCAAATGTTTAAAACTGCAGTCTGCTACATAACAGTTAAGACCTGCTTTCAATTTTCACCATTCAGGCACCTGAAAACTCAGTGACACCCCAGGGATGTAACAGGATTTCACCATTGCAAAACATGCAGTATATTTCAGATGATGTCAGACTTTCACTCCAAGTGCCACTAAGAACACTTTTCATGACAATGAATTCCTATTCTCTGGCTTGTCTCTTTCCAAAGGCCTTTGTACTTTTCCTTTCCCCCTGCACTACCCCCCTAGACTCGCAGTATTTAAGGGCCTCAAATGATACTCAGCCCATTTCTTTCACATTTTTTTTTCCCCTGAAGATGGCTGTGTGAACTTGTTTCATTCAGACATTTAAAAACACATGATGAATGCTGTCATTATTATTACCAAGAATAACTGAGTAAGGAGCTTTCCAGTAGCTATCTAGCCTTTGTGTTCCTGGGTATTTTTATGCTATTTGATTAAAATTTACCATTATGAATATAAATGCCATTATTCCTTTCTAAAAAGATTATTGTTGTGTCTATTTTTTATCTGTATTGACCTTGTCCTTTTAATGTGACAGAGACTTCATTCATATATAATCACACTGAGATACAAAAGTGGCCCATGAAATTAGGTCCTGAAAAAAAAAAAGAGAAAGGACTGTGTCCTAGATGTTGAGGAAAAAAAAAAAATCAGTCTAGTTTAAAGGTTTTATTCACATTTTGTTTGTTTGTTTTTAAGTTCTGAAGGATAATGAACAGGCTGACAAATTTATCACTCCCTCCTTAAAAAAAACCCAAATAATGACAAAAAATATCCAACCCCCTGCAAAACTTCACAAACAAACAGCAACAACAACAAAAAACCAAAAACCCACAAAAATCCCCCCAAAAACCAGAAACAAACAAAAAGAACCCAAAAACCCAAAACCAACCAATCAACCAAAAAACCGAAAAAACCCAAACCAAACAAACCAAAACACATGCACAAAAGCAAAGGAAAAAACCACCAAAAGCCCTCAAACCCAAATCCAAAACCAAACAGAAAATTGCCAAACCCCAAGAAAAACCCTGATTGGAAATTTATTATTTGTAATAATAGTTCTGACTTCCTCCCTGTTCCAGTTTGGTTTGATCTGCACATAATAGGGAACTGTTTTCCACTTGTAAGAGGAATTAATTTTTGTGGTAATTCAGTCTTCATCTCAACCCAACTGTAAGAAAAGACTTTTTTCTATACTTTTTTTTGATTTTCTCCAGTAAACTGTTTATCTTTTCTTTCATGCATCTCTGACTAGTTTCAAACAATGCAACAAGGTAATAGAATAAAAGAGATATAATAAGAACAGAATCTGGCTTGCTAAAATTTTTAATGCCTTAATGACCAGAAAAACTGAGATAGCTACGATAGCTATTGCTGGGGCTTTGAATTTCTACCTTCATTCATTCAGAGATTCACAATGAAAAAGTTTCTCAGCTGTTCTCATTATCATTGAAAGTGCATACACATGTCCTCCTACTAATTCATAACCTATGTTTGCCAGCTAGTCAAAGCATGAACCAAGCTTATTGAAATTGTAGCAAGCCTGAAAATTGGGCAAGATTTTCTCCAAGCTATTTTTATTTTTGGAATAGATTTGCTTCACTGGATGTAGGATGTTTTAAGTAATCCAATATCAACTCATCTTTCAAAACAGACAAAAAAAGAGCTTTTGTTAGTGGAGATGGTAATTAACATGTAATCCACATAAAAATTTTCCAAATTTACTTTGTGTTTGCACAGGCTTACATGGCTAGCTTAGAATCTGTGTCTGGAAGAAAATCAAACACAGGACTTTCTACACTGATGATTCATCCCCTGTTTCCTACTGGTTATAGCTGAAGGGAGCCTACAAGAAAGATGGAGGGAGACAAGAGCATGTGCTGTCAGGACAAGGGGGAATGGCTTCAAACTGAAAGAGAGTAGGTATAGATTAGATATTACAAAAAATTCTGGACTGTGAGAATGGTGAGGCACTGGAACAGGTTGCCCCAGGAAGTTGTGCATGCTTCATCCCCAGAAGTGTTCAAGGCCAGGTTAGATGGAGATGTTAGATAGAGAACCTGGTCTGGTGAAAGGTATCCCCATCCATGACAGGAGTGTTGGAACAAGATGATCTTTGAGGTCCCTTCCAACCCAAACCATTATATGATTCTATGATTGTAAGTTTCATCTTTAGAGATTTCAAGTGTACAGAAGGAAGGAAGGAAGGAAAGAAGGAAGGAAGGAAGGAAGGAAGGAAGGAAGGAAGGAAGGAAGGAAGGAAGGAAGGAATCAAGCAAGCTTAGGTATTTTTCATTTCACAAGCCACCTAGTAGTATTTTATACAAGAACTGACCAAAATGCCACTGTTCCTCTCTAAAATGTATCACATGTTCTACAATTCCTATTTACCAAATTACTTAGTTGCATGTCATGACTCTATGTTATACACCAAATACATGTTTGTATTCCGTCCTGTTTGAAATCTCTATTGGTGATCTACATGAGGGGATTGAATGTACCCTCAATAAGTTGTTAGATGACAGTAAGTTGACTGAGTCTGCTGGAGGACAGGAAGGTTCTGCAGAGGGATGTGGACAGGCTGGATAGATGGGTTGAGGCCAGTGATATGAGGTTTGATAAGGCAAAATGCCATGTCCTGCCCTTGTGTCACAACAACCCAGGCAGTGATATAGACAGTGGGCAGAGTGGCTGGAAAGGGGAATAGAGGAAAAAGGACCTGGGGGTGCTGGTAGACAGCAGCTGAACATGAGCCAGAGTATGTCCAGTGGTCAATAAGGCCAGTGGCATCCTGGCCTGTATCAGCAATAGTGTGGCCAGCAGGACAAAGACAGTGGTCGCTCCCCTGTACTTGGCACTGGTGAGGTTGCACTCCAAATACCATTTTCCATTTTGGGCCCCTCACTACAAAAATGACATTGAGCTGCTGGAGTATGTCGAGAGAAGGGCAACAAAACTGGTGAATTATCTAGATGGTAAGTTCTATGATGAGCAGCTGAGGAAGATCGGGTTATTTAGCTTGCAGAAAAAAAAAACCCACAGGGGAGACCTTATCTCTCCCTGCCAGAGAGGGGATTGCAGCCAGGTGGGGGTCAACCTGGAGAACTAATGTGAGGACATAGCCTGAAGCTATGCCAGGGGAGGTTCAGTTTGGACATCAGGAGGAATTTCTTCATGGAAAAAGTTGTTGGACATTGGAATGAGCTGCCCAGGGAGGTGGTGTGGTCACCATCTCTGGAGGTGTTGAAGAAATGACTGGGCATGGCACTTAGTGCTATGGTCTAATTGTCAGCGTAGGCATGGATCGAAGGTTGGACTCAATGATCTCAGAAGTCTTTTCCAACCTAAATAATTCTGTGATTCTGTGATTCAGTGATTCATAGCAGAGCACTTAATTAGCACACTGAAGCTACTGATCAGTGGTGCAACACATTAGACCTTGGAATCCCAGAAGTCTCTGTTATGTGGGTGAGAAGAATAAACTTTTGTGCAGTCAAAAGTCAGGAAATACCGTAGAAAAGACATCTGTAACTAACTGTATGGGAAAAATGTAACTGAATGGGACAAAATACAGACTCTCCTCTGCATGCAAGGTAGGTTATTTTCAGAATCTACTTAACCAATTTCTTATAACATTCAAAAGACCTACTCATCAAAAGCCTTCAGTATGAAAAACTTGAATTTACAATGCTCCAAACCCTTTAATTGTTTAATTAGAATAGCCTAGACTTCATTATTACCTGCATTATATACAAATTCTTTTTCTTTCTTGGAAGGCAAAGGGAAGTGGAATGATCTTCAAGGAGACAACTGGCCTAGAAGATACACCTTCACAAAAAGCAAATTCTGGAATTTAAAAGTGCTTTGTGATGTGGGATTAGAATGTAAATAATTATGAAAACCTAAATCAAGCATCATGGATGTTTCTCTTTCATTATGGAAGACAAACGGATTAGGTTTATCTACTGGAAGTAGTTCCTTCATATTAACTCTTACTTGAACTGCTGGGGAGCCAAGAGATAGTCTACACGATATGGTATTCAGAGTCCAGAGGAAGTATTATACATCCATTCTGTGTATAATACAGAACTTTTATGGATTTTAACAGTCTTACACTTGTGATTCTAATTTATTTTTTTTAATTGTAAATGTAATTCAGCTGTATCTCACTTATCCAGTCCACAATGAGTATATCTATACAAAAATAAAGAAAAATCAGCAAATTTTGACAGACATTAAAATGCAATTCTTTATACTGTAAGCCGCTTAAACAGTGCTTGGCATTGTTTTTGTGTGAGCCAACTAATATTAATCCAAAACACTTCTGTGAACAACTCAGTGTTAGCATGGACCTGAAGGCATTTTGGTAATTTTTAGGTGTGCTAAATGTACTTTGCTGACACATCAGTCATGGGGGTGCTCTGCTGTATAGTATTGAAAATGCAGAGGTGAGATATCAGAAAACATTTCTTAAAAGAAAAAAAAAGTAGTCAGTGCTACTGACAGAAGTGAAATTTAGATTTTGGTCACACTTGACCATCCAAAATTTCATTAAGAACAAGTAAGTCTCCATCCAATACAGTTCATACAAGAAATGTGGTGGTTTGCTGATTTTTTTTCTCCAAATCTGGCTACAGGGTGGGTGACAATTAGACAATTATTACTGTTAAAATAAAATATAAATATTAAAGTAACTCTGATGACTGAAACCTCTATGTCTTATTCTCATGTGATTTCTGTGATTTTAAATGAGGAGTACCTCATTAGAAGCTAATGAAATTACACAACTGTGAAAGCAAGATGTGAGGATTTAGGTTGTTTGGGTACATTTATGTTGCTAAAAAAATACAGAAATGAATGCAAGTATTGGACCACTGATTTTGACAAAAAAGATTTTTTTTCTCCCTTGTATTTTACTTCCAATGGCTTCAGCAAGCTGCACACAACAATACCTGGTCTTCAGCTCCACTGATGTCCAAGACTTCTCCTGGAAATGATTGTGGACAAAACTATCACAGGCTTGCCTTCCTTGCTTTACATCATCTTCTGACACCACTGGGCTTTGTGCTTTCTCATGTGCTCTCATCTGTCCCAAAGACTGAGCATGTACTCTTGTTTTTTTCATTACATAAATGCTGTTCCTGTGGTCTACAATACAATCCTTGCAATATTTTACTGAGTTTGAAAAGAATCTCCTATCTCTTAATAGCAAAAGATAACAACTTTATCACAGGCCAGGGGGACAAAGGAGGATCGAGGGATGAGCCATACAATGTAGGTATGGCTGCTCTCTCTGAATGAGCAAACATTACCAGGCAGAGAACTGAGCCCGTTCATTTCAGTTAGCCTGGGGTCTAGAGACTAGAGCTCTGCTACTTGGTGACATGGACATGTTCTTTGGTTCAGCCAAAAGAACAAACATTCAAGATACTAGCACTGGGAAACACAAAACATAGCACCTGATGGACTGAGAGAAAGAGAAATTGGGAGCAGAGAAGTCAAGGAAAGATTCATAAAAATGGAAGGGATATGTTTATAACAGAGGGAAACTTTACATTAGCCAAGGAAGAAGGAAACAGATTGCAATGTGGAGGCAGATGCACAACATAATTAAGGAAAGGAGTCACAGAAGGGAAGAGGGATTATAAACTCCTGACTGAGCAGAGTATTTGTGTAAATTATTTTTAAGAATACTTGTGAAACTGGGACAAGCAAATACATAGAGTTATTTTACTGAAATATGAATATAATTCTTGTACTAGCTTAAGTAAAGACTTTGTTAAAGGTAGATTTGGGGGATCTTTGCAGGTTTAGTGACTATATGCATCTGCTGCCACATGATCCATGATTTTACAGGTATGGGAGTGGATGGGCTTAAGCTACTTGTAAACCATCCAATCAAAACTACTGCCATGATTTAGGGAAACTGTTCTGTGGCATCCCATTTACGTGAAAGGCTAAAAAAAAAGAGTACCACAATATGTTGCCAGCAAAAACAATGGATCTGAGATGGGTGCAACCAAATGATGCTTTGGGGTATATAATTCAAAGACAGAGGAGGCCTGAGAAATAGCATGAATATATCTAATGGATCGTAATTTTATTAGGAATTTTAAAAAGACTAGCCATCATTAGCTCTTGAAAGCTAAGTGTTTATTATGAAGTTCTACTCTCCATTACAACAAACTTGAAATACTGAAATTATTTGCAAAGTGTAAAGACAGCATCAACATTCTTTTTTTGCTTAATGAGGAAATGAAGATAGAAGAGATAAAACAATTTGAGTTAAAGAGCTTTGTAATGTCAAATTCTCAAGATTACACGGAGATAATTTTAAGGTTCTGTGTAGACCAAATCTCACAGATTTAATAGAAATAAAGAAAACCCTGTAAGGCAACTCTCTACCTCATTGGGAATTTCATGCCTAGTAAACATGCTTGCAATGAAGAAGTCTGACAAAAACAAGAGCTGTAGAAGTCACTATCTCCCATCTTCATCAGAAGGATGTCAATAAATTAAGACATGGGAATCTCAGGCTTCTTAGCAATATAAGTGGCTTTTGTGATTCTGCACAGCTACCTCTGAGTCAAAACATTAATGCAAACCGTGCACATTTCCCAGTGGAACGCAAACTTACAAGGGTTACCTTTGTGTAGATACAATCAGAATTTACCGGAAGATGCCGGAATATTCCCCACTGATTATTGTCAGTTGTATTAATGCAATTACAATGGCTTGAACACTTTGGTACTTTCCAAGGACCTATTTATATAGCAGTCTATTACTAAACTCTGACAACAGCAGCCCAAATTATGATGCACTTACTCACCCTGGAGAGTACTTTGTACCATGAGCACTCTCACTTTGAATAAAGCATTCACGATCTGGCCCATTACCCTTTAATTATAGATGTTTCAGAGAAGAGTGAGCATCAGGGTTTACTGCACTATTTATAAAACAATCTACCAGCCAAACGTTGTGGGACTTCTACAGCTTTAAAACCCCCAATGTCCTTTCCCTTTAGGAGCTCTTCCACTGCGCACTTGAAGCTCATTTAAATGTATCAAGAACTTCATTGTAGTAAAAGAGGCGTCTACACATGAGAAATAATCCTACTCTTGGAAAAATCCAGCAGTTAATTCAAACAGATGGTTTATAATTCCTGTTTTGGAAATTAAATACGTGTTTATTAAATTAAATACAATGTGTTTATTAATGGTGACAATAAAGCATTCTGCACTCCTAGCCTGTCCTCCTACTGTAAAGCATTTTAGGATGCACTACAATAGCTATAATTGTGTGAGTTGAATACCCCCTGAAATTCAATGAAAGCTATCTTCATTGTCTCTTATACAAATATGACTACACCAAAACACTAATCTGCAGAAACCAGACTCTATCTGGCAAAAACTAGGAGGAAGCATCTCTTGGAATAAAGAGATCTCCATTTCTTCATTAACAGAGTGCTGCTACCACTTTGATTTGAAGTTGCTACCACTAAATATTGTTTGAAGTAGGACACGAGCCTGAAGCAGCAGTGCTTGGATTCAGCAGCACAGGTGGGATTTTCTCAGTGTGTCAGGAGAAATATATATGGTATTCCTGGGCACCAGGGGGAGGATACGTGATATGTTTCCATATGCCACATATAGGTGGAACAAAGAAAATATGCCAGAGGTCTCCAACTATTCTGACCTTACTTAGTGGCTCTTGGTTCTTTGTCACTATATCCTAATGTAAAATTTGCTAGTTTTCTCCACTATGCCCAGTTTAGAATTCATGGGGAAAAAACTTAAACTTATTCTTTGTGGTTCAGAACTTGTACTGTTTTTGTTGGATTTTCAGAGATTTTTCATGTTATATAGAGGCTGCAGGTTATATACAGTTACTAAAATATATGCATATCCAATGCAGCTTTGTCTCCATAAAAACTATTTTCAGCTTCTACCAAATAAACATTCCTCTCCATGATAGTTCCTGCTCCCTAGATACTTATATGACCTTTTTCTCACGGTTATGAGTGGGTCATTATCTGACACTTTCCTTATCTTTATTTAGCCTTACAATAGCCTATTGGCGTGAAAATAACTACCTTCCATCCAGAAGGAATGTCACAGCAGGCTTGTCTGTATTTCTTTAGGTTTACATGGCATAAATCCCCTAACTATTACCTTCCTCTCTCACTCCCTGAGGAAGTTGTTCACAGAGGCAAAAGGATTCTTCTGCAGGGGTAGGTTTAACAGCCCCCCTCCAAATGGGAGGCACTCTATCTTTGCTAAAGGAAGTTCTCCTTGTGTAATTACTTCTCTATAAGAGTATTTCACTAAATAGTCATGCCAGTGAAGCACAGCTCTATCACTATGTTTCCAAACAGTAAAGTTAAACTGGCAAAACTTCTAAGTGTACAAACAGCAAAGTCAGGGAGACTTGTACGTGGATGTAAAGAAAGGGCATGTAAAAATAGAAGGCTGTTTCTTCAGGTACAAATGATATTTGCTTTGTGTTCTAAAGCACTGGATCAGCTGAGTTGTTGCTGTCAGCCTTTATCAGATGCTCCTGACAGGAACTTGGGAGATGTGATATTTTTTTGAGAAATAGCTGGAGAACTCCACACTGACAGGAAGGGGGAGAATTACACTTGTATTCAATATGTTCCCACCACCTATAAGGACAGGTGTGTCAAAAAAAAGTTCTTGCTTGTGCCAAAGTTTCATCTAAAATGGAAGCAGCTCTTTTCCTCCAGGTGCTCTCTGGGAGCAGACTGCTCTGCAAGGTCACAATATAGGGATCAGAGACCCTCCAATAAATGGTAAATGGTAAATATCTCTTTACATGAAAAATGATAGTCCCAGACCCAATGCTATGCTTTCTAGCCTCTGTATGTGAAGAGATTATACCATAATATGAAGTGGAATCAGAAAGCCCAAGTAAGGTGCTGAATGAGTATCAGCCTCGTGTCATTTAACAAAAAATATTAGGCACAGGGGCTTAAAGGAATTTAGGTCATCTGACTCAGAGACTCATTTCACTGACTCCGTCATAAATGCTGCCTTTTAAATACCCTGTTTTGGAGAAGAGCTTTGAGTGTGTAACAGAAATGACTTGATTTCTAATAATAGTCAATTAGAAGTTCTCTGTAATTGTATTTGGAAATGCAATGTAAGTGCTTCTGCTGGAAGAAGTTAATTTGTCTTAATTTTGCTATGATTTCTAAGAATAGATTAGAATTAAATGTCATGTACCTTTGGAATGTGTATGTTTGGTAACTAACAAACTCACTTTGTCACTGTTTATGATCTCAGAATTCTTTCCATGGAAACTATTAAAAGATCACTACTATCATCAAGCAGCAATGAATGCTGTTCATATTTTAGAGAGTCATTAGGGAAAGGACAATCCTAAGGCCTTAAAGTCCATTTGTGTCTTCAGCAGGGGAGGGATGTACAGTACCTTGTTTTGTGTATATATGGTTTCATGTGTTCACAGACAGACATTTTTGGTTTGAAGATTCTAAGTTATGCATGCTACCTCTTATAGAAAGCTATTTGTCAGTCAGAAACCTTGCTGGTTTTCCAAACTACATCTTCATAAATAGCATATTTTTAAATGAAGGCAAAACCATATACTATACAGTCTCAGTTTCCATTAGCACCTTTTAAGGGTACCCATAATCCCACAGAACTGAGGTGTTCACTGAAAGCAAGATTCTGAATTATCTCCTCTAAGAATACAGAGGTCTTAAGGTGAATGTAGATGTACTTCCACTAGAAGATGTCACTGCACTGCCAAGCTGGTGTAAAGGACTATTCAAACAAACACTTGGTGCAGGACTCATCCACTGATGTAAGCTGTCCCTGTGGAAAGGTCTGATATTTACTCAAAACCAAACAGAAAAGAAATACACAAACCTACAATATTTTTTTCAATAGTTCTCTGTGTGAGGGCATTTTCCCTATTTCACTCACAGCATTTATACTGCCAGAACAGGGGATTGCATAGCATAAGATTTCACTAGTATACTGGAAACAAGAATGGTTTTAAAAGATTTATTGTATATGCACGATTATATGTATAATTCAGCTAATGAGCCTAACTTAAACTGTTGCTGAAGAACTGCCATTGATTTATAGGACAGCACTGGAAGTAAAGGAGAAAATTTTGTCAGTAGAGAACATGTATGCATGCAGATATATATCATAGCAGAAGATAACTTCCATCAGTCAAGGCATTTGTTCACACTTTTCTACTATTAATCTGCTAGCAGGTTTTCACATTAGCTGAAACTCTTCTCTAACATTTGAGAAGCTTTAATTAGAATGAGGAAGCAAACTGAATTTCAAGATCTGTATTAAAGCAAAAAATATAAACACAGGAATGGATTTGAGATGACAAGTTGAACATTTTACTCAGAGTCGAAACTGAAAAATAATGGATGAACAAAGGTGTCTAAAACCTTGATTTGTTAATCTAATAAAAATATAGATATTAATACTTGCAGCTGTTTGCTAATACAGGCCCTAAATAATATTAGTTGGCAAGTACAATAGTTTTATAAATAGGTATGATATAACATTCACCTTGGGATATCAGAGTACCTCAGCTAGTTATAACAAAAAATGTGCATAATTTCTTCTTTTTTCTCTCCTGCTGTCCTCTTTTTTCCCCAAGTATTTCTCTAGTTTCTAATAAAATATATTTCTTTTAAAATATCTAATAAAACATATTTCTTTTTTTATAAATCTTCAGAGGTGTTTGAATTGTCCATATGTAGAATTTCAGATTACAAATCTGAATGTCCCTGAGGTGTGGCCAGTTTCCTGAAGATAATTTATCTTAGCAATTTAACCTCTTTAATGTTTCTTACATATGCCATTCTCTAATTGATTTGTATTTTTTGGAAAAAAGTTTACAATTTTTTTAAAGCAAATGACAATAGAAAGTTGTGTGCCCCATTCATACACATATGTATGTACGAGAAAGCTTAAGGGGAAAAATTTTTATGTGTCCTAAATGATAGCCATTAAGTTCTATATAGTCTGATTCAGAAGTGTGTGGTACTATTTTGTGAAAGCAAAGTGCCTGTCTGAACTACCTTCTTTGCTACATGGACAAACCTAGAAGAGGAGCACCTTGTTTGCCTGTTGCAAGAACACCTTCAGCAGCCCTAGGTTTCTACAAATTACTAGGTTTTCTGTGGTATATAATCATTGGATATCACAGTTTTATTCATAATGTATTGTCAACCTCATGAAAATATTTTTTTCCTTTTTTCGGTGCTGACTATAACTTTGCAGTTAATTTTATTTTGTGTCCTGCTATTTGTTTTCTTCCAGGCTTCCAACCATCTTTGTGACAGTAGTACATGTGCTCTTGAGAAAATAATTTATATCTGTGGCATTTTTCAGATAGAGGTGGCCACACAGGTTTTCCTGACTTTTTGAATAGTCTTACAGAGCCAGAAAGGGGCAGGACATCTTGGATTTTGGGGAATGACTGGAAGCCAGGTGATAAAGATCAGTGTGTTCTCTGATAGGAGTTACTGTAATACTGAGTATTTAGTGGTATCTACCCTCTTCACACTATATTAACTTTAGTATCCACTGGCTGGTTTTATCAGATTTGGCACAGAGATTAAGATCTCAAAGAGAAATGTTTTTCTACAAGTCTCATCAAAAAAACCCAAAAAACCAAATTTGAAGAGAGATACCCTAAATCCGAGTTTAACTTGATAGCATTCATTTAGGATCTTGCAACATATGTTGTGTTTTTCCACCAGTCACTGTCTCAGACCACAGTCAATGACAATCTGAAGTGGTAGTCGCCTGCCTAAATATAGACATCCTGTGCCACATGAGATGCCCTAATGCATTTCTCCTAGCCTTCATCTGCCACTTCAGAAGGCCAGTGAGCCCTTATCTTACCACAAGGATGGTTCAAATACTTTATGAATTACAAAGCCAGATCAAGCTCTGAATCTTCACTGACTGTAATGGGCTCTTCAGTGCTAAGTCTGCCTGAATTTGTACTGAATCTCAGCCCAAATGGTGGATACCATTGCCTACTGTCAATGACATTGTAAACACTGCCTACTTTCTTCTGCTCTAGAAGGATGTAAATCCTATAAATCCTGTCTGCTGGTTCTGTTCCATTTAATTTGGCTTCTTGACTAAAGGAAAGCTGTAATGTAATTTCATAAACTTTGAAATCCATAACTGGAAGAAGAGTTACAAATGTCGCAGCTCTGAAGAAAGTGCCAATAAAAGGTTTTAATCAAAAGTGAGGATCCCATGCAGAGGGTGCTGAGACTTGCCAATCCCAGAGCTCATCAAGCAACTTCTCTCATGAAAGGTGAGATTCTGAAGCCAGAGCAAAGCCACAGCAGAAAGCCACAGTGACCTCATTTTTTTAAAAATAGGAGCAAAATACAAAGGCAAAGAGCTACCCAGGATGAAGAAATATTTCATTATAGTCTTGATCATTGCCCTGTCTTCAGGATTAATTTATTTGAGCCTCAGTCTTTAATTTCCCCCTAAACTCACTGGCTAAAGTGCACATTCAGTTTATTTAGTCAGAACAATCAACATGTGATGGACAATGACAGTCTTCTGGGCTGGGACTTTCCATTTAAATTTGCCCTTCAAAGCAAGTCCCCAGCTCTTACAAATAGCTCTGGGGTCACTCTTTTAGCAGCTATTGAGAAGTAACTTCAGCAGCTCCAGGGCTGTGCAGAGGGCTGTTTGTCTCCATTAAATTGAACTGGCCAGGAGCAAGTACAATCCTCTGCTTTTTGCTAGAGGTTTATGAAGACTTGCCTCTAGTGGGTACCAGGCCCCTCCTGACTGCCTTGGCTTTAACCTTCTCCTCTCCAGGCCTGATTCTCACCTTGGCTTTGAGCTGAACGCCCTACTCCTCATCTGCCTCCTCACAGGCATTCCTTCAGATGTGGGTGCTATTTCTTGATAGAACATCCAGTGCAAGGGGAGGTAGTGGGTGATTAATTTGCTTAATTGGCAATCAAACAGACTGCATTAGTGGCAGCTGCATTTTAATTTTGTAGGCACAGTCAATATGGACCTTGTTGAAATTTCTCTTTCCAGAGTTGGTGTGTCTCTCCAAAGTTGTCAGAGCTGTTGATTGAAC
This sequence comes from Argya squamiceps, assembly GCA_037834095.1. Taxonomy (NCBI): domain Eukaryota; kingdom Metazoa; phylum Chordata; class Aves; order Passeriformes; family Leiothrichidae; genus Argya; species Argya squamiceps. The sequence goes on from JBBMKD010000001.1 coordinate 92,061,413, forward strand.
TTTGTGTGACACTGGCATTTCCCTTCAAGCTAATTTTCAATTGTTGCCAAGTGAAAGGAAATTATTTCAATGGTTTCGTGGGAAAAGAAAGTATTGGCATATGACCTTCTGCTTCTAGCCTGATTTCCTTTCATTAGTGTCTCCTAAGTGACAGGCACAATGACAATTATGGGGACATTCATGCTTCTGGGACAGACTGCTGTTCCAAGGTGTGTGTTCTGCTGTGACCAGAGCAGTCTGCATATGTGGGAAATGGGACAAATGAGGGAACATCTAATTTCTGTATTCTGCCAAAGAGTAGGAAAAAATAAGTGGCTTGTGGCAATATTTGAACAGCCTTAGTTGTTCACATGTCCACATGACCTTGTAAGTGTACATGTAGTCTTGAAAGTGCACCAGAGTGCCCCCACAGAGATGTCTTCACCTATAAGAAGTCAACTTAGATTTCCCTGAAAGTCAGTGGAGTAAATGGATGCTCTGCAGATGTGATTAATTTGACTAATTTAAGATATATCTTTTAAAAATGATATTAACGTGTCCTTAGAAATACCTATTTTTCTCTATTAGCTGTGAATGGTGATGACTAACTCAGACATTGATGTCTCCATCACAGATGTCTTTGGCCAGATGAGTGCTCCCTCCATCGGTTTACAAATGTAAATGAGTGTTTTGTGCTGAGTTAGAAAGGTGAGCTCCAGAGGTGCCTTCCAACCTCAGCCTGGGCCATTCTGAGAACCGCCTGTTCAGGCATCCCAGTTGCCTTTGTAAATCCGGTATGAATGGTTCTCAGTTCTACCAGTGAAATAAACCTGTGAAATAAAACTAGTGTAAAACCACCAATATTGTTTCAAATAAATCAGTAGCAAAAATCTCTGTTACTGTGTAGCCAGATTTTCCTTATTTCTTCTCAGAAGAAAAAGGAAAAAAAAAAAAAAGCAGAGCAGCTGAAAAGGTTAAGCCTTCTGATTTTGCCTATTTTAGTGAATTAGTACCCCTAAGTGACCTTGATTGACACTTTATGAACATGAAAAGCCTTGATAGTCTTTACTAATTGCCATGCTTCTCCACTCTGGGAATACTGCAGACCCATATCTTCCTTTATTAATTTATATATTTATTATAGTGGTTTTCCTTACACTATAATGTAGGGATAACATTCATCAAACTCTCAGGGGATCACCTTTTGAAAATCATTTTTCACACTGAGAAAAGACTGTTCTGTGCCAGACACTGGATTTTCTGGCTTTGCTGAGAAAATGCTGCAGGGGAGGTGGGCATGAGGAGGGAAGGGGTACCTTGTATTCATCCAAAAAAAAAAAACCACCAAAACGCCAAACCAACAACCTCTGGAGACATTTTGTTTTAATCATTGTATATGAGTAAGGTTAGTTCAGTTTGTAATAACAGGCTGTCTTGACAACAAAAGGCTGAATCAACACAGAACATGATTGGAATTATGCATGTCAGTTATAATGAATCTCATTATGCAACAAGAAAGTCTAATTCTATTGTAAAGGTCTGCAGTCTGCAGTTTTAAGTCTCATGTCAATCCTGAACAATAACTGCCCTCTCATCCACCTCATAGCCATAAAGAATAAATATAAACCTAATTTCTGCAGATTTTTAATATGTAAATTTCCTTGGGGTAAGGGAAAAGAGAAATTTCTCTTTTTTAATAAAAAACTGTCCGGGTCTTAAAGCAATCTATCATGTCCATGGCTTCTTTGGCTTTAACTTTTTGCTGTCCACAGGAAAAACTGGTGTTTGAAAGCTCTTTCCTTGTCTCAAACTATAAATCAAGAATGACAATTTCTCATATTGTACCAGCACAGTAATGTGTTTATCAAAATAAAATAATTATACAGCTATTAGTGATTAGGCTCTAATTTCTAGCAAGAAGGTTACAGTAATAAATGTGTTTAGCAACACCTTTATGGAATTACTGGGTAGTAGGGGTGTTGTTCTGGGCTTTGTTGCAATTTGCTCTTTCCCCCATTATTTATTGCATGTATTTTGACACTTTCAACATGCGGTTGAAATGTCTAGCTTAGGGAGTTTATTTTGCAGCAATAATTACAAAGGTGGATTCTCCTTTGAGAATGTGTGATTGGAACACTGCTTGAGCTCTTATGTACCTTCCCATAATTCATTTTTTAATAGTGGATAACTTCAGCTGGAAGCAGGTATGTAACAGGCATTTTTATTTGCTGAAAGAAAACACTGTTGTGACACTATGCGATTCCAGAGGAGTGGGAAATGTCAGCAAATAGTAGTCAGAATTCAACATTTAAGAGCCTTCAAATTGCCATGCAGAGTGGTTAGGAGAGCTCATTATTGTGGGGAAGAGACCTCTGTGCCCCTTGCACTGAAGCTGGCCTGTGGCCATCAAAGAACACTGCAGAATGCAGTAGATCTAATGAGTTACCTTGTGCTATTTCGTTATTTTCGTTAGACATTATGACAAAATGATGTAGTCGATAGCAAAGCTTATAGGCATGGGTACCTCTGCTGCAGCAGATAGGACTTTTGAATGCAAAACAATCATCAGTTCTGGACTGCAGTTTGGTGTGAGAATTCATGGCTCAGGGCTAGTTTACAAACAGACTTGTAAAATATCCATTTGTAGATACTGTAAACTGATTTTTTAAACTCATCATTTAAAGCAAAATTGAAATTAGACATTGATTTCAAAAGAGTTGACCCAGAATTGCTTTGACATCATATCTTACTTATAGGTCATGGTTATTTATTTTTCCTTTTAAAAGAAAGATGATAAATTTTCACAATCCTGAAAGAAACATGCAGTTATTAGTGCCTAAGACAGCTATTCAGTTTGTATAACATGCTCAATTTTCCTTGTTTGGAATTTCTAACAGCTTTCATTGGAAAAGTTTGATTCAGGTTTAGCAGCCTGAGAAAACTTCCTAAAGATGCCTGTGAAATTAACCATACTTTCTGTATTCTTTTGAAATCCAGCTTTACACTTGTTCCAGCAGAATGTTACTGTAACTGTGAACAGCATAAGAAATAGTAGACCTCACCAGAGAAAGGATTAAAGACAGCAAATTGATAAAAAAAAGAAAAAAAGAAAAAAAGAATACTCTTCATTTCATAAAGAAAAGGTAGGTTATTCTTGTTATTATTGTTCTTGTTGTTACCATCATCTTCATTGGTACATTTCTCCTGAGCCAGTAGAAGGAAAAGAAAAAGAGGAGAAACCAGTGCCAGGACATTTCTTCAGAGACTATGATTCCCTTTCAATTGCTCTTAAAGATCTGTGGCATCTTCATTTAACATGAACTTTTTTGAAAGTGCTGTTTTCTCCAGTAGTGGGAGGACAGGGCAGGAAATGACCAAAAAAAATATATATATACTAGATGCTAGAGGCTAGATGCTTTGCAGTCTTGGTGGAAGACCTCCTATTGGATAAAGAAAGGGAAGAGGGGGTGTTTCTAGTGCCAGAGGCACAAAAGGAAAGCAGGAAGATGGAATTCATTGCAGGCAGCTTCCAAATTAAAGTGCAGGTGCCTGGGTTTGTTGTGGAAACAGAATAAGGAAATAAGGAAATAAGGCAATGGGAGGGGTCTGGTATGTAGCGTTTATACACCACTATGGTGTGTGTAGAGTACTTCAAAACTCAGGTGGATGATGTTCACACAGGAACTTGCACAACTGTTGTAGGAAACTATTTTTCACTGCAAGGGTGACCAAGTACCCAGGCTGTCCTAAGAGGTAGTGGAGTATCCATCCTTGGAGATAATCAAAATCTGTTTGGACATGGTACTGGGCTCTAGGGACCCCGTTTGAGCAGGGAGTCGTGTCAGGTGACTTCCAGAGGTCCTTTCTACTCTCAACCATTTGTGATTCTCTCACCAAATCAGCCAAGAGCTCTTTCTAACTCAGCTGCTTCAGCCATTTTTGTTTATGTCTATGGGGTTCACGTTCAGCATCCTGCCACTGACTGTCTTCATGTTGAAAGAATCACTCCAAGTCTAGTTTTACTTGGGGATAAAGGTGGTTAACAGCACCCTTTTTTTTTTTCCTGATGTTATTATCAACTTTTTTATTTTTGAGGTATCGTTGGGTATGTAGTAGTGAACATTTGCTTTCTTTTCTAAGCTTTATTCTTTTCACTCTCTTCCCAAGGGGAGCTGCTGAACTCAATCCTGCCTGTCTGTCCTAAGTTTCACTATCTGCACACTGCATCACTCTCTTTGAGTGCAGACATGGAAAAAATGAGCCACTCTGTTTACTGGGAACTAATAGACCTGTGGTACAGAGTGGGTGAGGACTTCACCTCACAGCTGGCACCAGTGTCTGATGCAGTCTGTTGCAGGCCACAGTGAGTATGATGGAGCCAGCAGTTGGTGCGAGAGGCAGTCAAGCACAGCGTCAATCACTTTTTTTTTTCTCCTATTTTGTCCCTCTGTGTAATAGAAAAACAGAAATACCGGAGACAGTCACCATGTCACAATTATTGCTAATACTCTGCAGGGCTAGAAAACTGATATGAGTTCACTGGGCTTCTAGATGCACTGTCAGACCTGCATTAGCCAACACTGAAATCATGACAGCTCCCAAAAGCAAGAGGAGCATGGAGGAGTACTAGAAAAGGAAGTTCCTTCTGACCCATATGCCAAGTAGATTCATGCTGAAAGGTAACTAAATGCTGAGATTCCTGAGCTGGCGTGACCTGAACATTGCCTCAAGACCTGGTTGGATTTGCCACCAAAGACTATCACTGTGTGCTGGCTTTGCATGGCCAGCTTTGGTAGCAATGTGGGAGCTACAGGGGTGGTGTCTGTGACATGCTGCCAGAAGCTTCTTCCATGTCCAGCAGAGCCAATCCCTGGCAGGACCAAAGACAGACATGCTCCTGGCTGAGGCTGGGCCAATTAGAAATGGTAGTAACACCTCTGTGATAACAGATTAAAGAAGAAGGAAAATTACAAATTATTGGACAGATGTAACTGTGGCCAGAGAAAAGCAGGCTGAGAGGAACAACTCAGCATACACCAAGGTCAATGGAGAAGGGTTGTGGAGGTGCTCCAGGTGCTGGAGCTGGGATTCCTCCACAGTTTGTGGGGAGACCATGGTGAGGCAGGTGTGCCTGCAGCCCGGGGAGGTCCAGGGGGATGCAGAGATCCACCTGCAGCCCATGGAGGAGACCCACACCAAAGTAGGTGGATGCCTGAGAGGAGGCTGTGAACCCGTCAGAGGCTCAAGGAGAGAGGTGCCCTTGCTGAAGCAGCCTTTCCTTGGAGGGCTGCATGCCATGGAAGAGTGACCCACACTGCAGCAGTGTGGGGAGGACTGTTGCTCATGGGATGGACTCACATTAGAGAAATTCATGGAGAACTGTCTCCTGTGAGAGGGACCCCACAGTGGAGCAGGGGAAGGACTCCTGTCCCTGAGCAGTGGGAGAAGCCTTGGGTGAGGAACTGACCACAACCCCCATCCCAGTCTCCTTGTGCCATTGGGGGAGGAGATAGAGCTGGCAAGAAGGGAGGGGAGGAGGGGTGGGAGGTGCTTTTAATGTTTTATTTTACTTGCTATTATCCTGCTCTGATCTTGGTCATAATAAATTCAATTAATATCTCTAATTCTACCCTATTTAGCCTGTGACAGTATTTGGTGAGTGATTTCTTCCAGTCCTTATCTCAGCTTGTGAACACTTACTTATATCTTCTCTCCCCTGTCCACCTGCAGAGAGGACTGAGAGAATGACTTTGGTGGGTGTCTGGCATCCAGCCAGTAGCAACCCACTATACTGCATCACAAGTTTGGGCCCATGTCCATCTTTAAAGTGCAAATAATGATCTAGGCAGAGCATGTGGAAGGGATTGAAGTGTTAGAAGAGTACACTAGGTTGTGGGGTTTTTTTCCTGGAATTTCTCTACATTGAAAAACAGCTAAAATAATGATGCAATTCTCAGGTATTATTATACTTCAATATCTCACTTTGGAATCTGGAAAGCTATTGTTAACTCAATAGCTTCTAAGAATCTTTTAGGAACTGTAATAAGCACCTGGAAACATAAGTGTCCTCCTACAACAGGGTAACTACTACCTGAAAAGGTCATTATAATTTTCTGTCAAATGAAAAACTAAATAGCCATGTAAACTTATATTATCAACCAGTGAATTCTTGCACTGTCAGCAGCAGATGTCAGATGCTGTACACTCAGATCAGTGATTGTATTCCCAATGCTGCCTTTTCTCGGGCAGTATTTAATTTTTGCACACACATTGTTACACTAGAAATAAAACTAGACTGCAGGTTTTTTTGCTCTGTGAAGCTTTTCTCCAGATGCACAGACAAAGCAGTGCATAAACCAGGTGAGCAACTGAAGACTAGCCAGAGGATCCCCTTGGGCACAGGCCCTCTTTCCCCAGGTCAGGCTCCCAAGGCTCATAGTTTCCTGTACACAGGTTACAAAACCAGTCAAGGCATAATGGCATCTGCAGTGAGGAGTGAATAAAGGACAGACTGTAATGAGGCTCCACTGCAGACAATTCTCTTTGGTGCAAACAGTCATCAGACTTTCGGGTAAAATAAACTTACTATCCCTATAGGAAGCAGGATGCCCCAGTAATTAAAGAATCCCAAACTGTGGAGATTTATGTGCCCATACTTGTCCTGCCACAGGCCACCTCTATGACCTCTGGTGTGTCATTCAAGGCCAAAACCCTCCAAGTTTTTCATACACTTTACCTTCATTGACCTCCAGTTTTGGCTGGCCCATCAGGTAAACAGAGTTGATATTTTGGAAGCCTGGCAGCTTGCATGTGTTGCTTTGGCTCTAATAAAAGATCTTGGTCAGTCAATAGGGAAGCAGAGAGTGTCTGTAACTAAAGGAACTGCACTTTAGTACAGAGTTAGGTGCAGTCCTGAAGAGGAGGGACACTGGGCATGATCTGCGGGACAGTTCCCCTGTTCCCCTCAGACTGCAGACCCCAAAGTGGGCACTGGTAACTGGGAGGAGAGGGGCACATGGTAGAATACATGTGCTGCCTTCTCTAGGAATGCCTATCTCAGTTTAACAGGATTTAAAATACTGTCCCTGTGAGGATGAGAAATGTATTTGCCTCCCTGCAGTTGTTCTTTACAGTGAGCTAACTAGGTTAATTGGGCACATTTCTCTATCAGATGTAGGGGATGTTGCATTGCTACTGAGAAAAAAACCCTGTTACTTCTATTACAAAATATACACATACATAGCAGTGAATTCTTCAATGTCCAGTGATATTCTTCATTTTATTAAGGAACAACACAAGAATTATCTGCCCTTTGCATTTTAATCTGTGAAATGCAGTTGGCAGAAGTGCTTAGCACAGGCTTTTATTTTTAGTTTTATGGATATTGGATTATCGGTAAATGAGGACCATGCAGTACATCAAGGATATATGTACGTTAATTATGGAGATGACAGATTTTAATTCAAGAAAATAGTCTTTAGTAACAAAAAATTGCGGATTTAACATTTAAGCAAAACCTCTACATGATGAAGTTCATGGTGCCCATCCTTTATAGATGAAAGAAAGCGTAGGTGCCTAAGAAATAATAACTATGAAGATTCTGATCAGAGACATCTAGATCCAGCCCTGCAAGAAATCTGAGTTTCAGGCATGCTGTCTGATAGCCTCTTATTGGGCAAAGCAATGAGTTCTAGGCCACCTTTGGGGATTGCCTTTCAGAAGTTGGGGGACCTATTTTGAGAATTAATTTTTAAGAAACAAGCTTTTCTAAAACAAACTTGTTCTCACAAAGCTCATCACAATATAGCTGTAAAACTGCAGATGGGAATGTTCCTGGAGAAAGGGAAGCATGGATAAGTAAAATCCCCTTCCATATAGATAAAAACCAAACTCATTCATTCAATACATAAATAATTACTACTACTGACAGCTGTGCTACACATAATATCTCAAAGGTACTTCTCAAATCAGCAATTATTTTAAAACAAAGTGTTTACTAATTCTGATATGCCCTCACAATTGCTGTGTTAGATTATGATTTGCAAGCAAATAGTACAGTACAAAATATGAAAGAAAAAAAAAGAAATCCCTGAAGAACTGGTGTGAGAACACAAAGCTACTGAATGATGATTTATGCCTGGAATAATCACTGTCATGAGCCCCTTTGGAGCATGCAGCTGGAATTAGAATTCCAGAGGAGGAATTCTAAGTGGAGGGCTGCAGCAAGGTCTGTCTTTTTCTTGTTGTTTTTTTTGGGGTTTTTTTTCTTTCCTAAAGAACAAAAAAGCCTTGTCTCTCCCTGTCTGGGCAGAATGGTACTGTCCCAGACAGAAAGGTCCCCATAGGCCAAGCTATTCATGTAGCACCAGGCTGCTGGGAGTACCAAGCTATGGCAGGGATGGGGAGCAAAAACAGGGAAACTGCAGTGCCTGCATGGCAATTAGCATGATATATATTGGCTTTGCTTGGCAGTCCTGAAGGAAGAGAGGGAGAAAGGGAGGAAGAAAGAAAAGAGAGAAAATGAGAGAATAAAAATACAAATAAAGAAGAAGAAAAAAAAAAGAATTAGACCACACAAAGCAATATTTCAAGACACCAAAATGAATGATTAAAAATATCAGCAGCAAATCAGTCTTTTTCCTAAAGTTGTTTTATAAAATTATAAAAGTATTGGGTTTTTTTTAAGAGAATATTCATAATTCTGATAAATCAATGTGTGAATAAATTCACTGAGTGTATGCAAGGTTCCCTGGCTGACTGTCTGTCCCTGAGTGCCCTTCTCTTTTTTCATGCTTTTTGTAACTCTTTTCCAAACAGGTTATGAAGACCAACATTGCACATGTAGTTGTTTGAACAAAAGGATTCATTTTACCAGATTTAAAAATCCTTATAAATGAGGACAACACTGACAAGAGCAGGATAAGTAAACCCACTGAATTATTCTTGTGAGTAATAAAAACAAATGTTTCAGGACAGCATAACAAGGTGATATATGGGGCTTTATGCACATCACTGCTAGTAAAACCAGCAGGAATAATCAATGTATGTATCTGCATACTGAAGGGGACTAGGAATGGCTAGTAACCGCCCTAGTATCATGTTGAAAAAGCACATTATTTTTTCAACAAGGGAAAGATAATTTTATCATCATGAAAAAATCATGTTTATGAGAAGATGCTCCTTAGTTCTAATTTGTATTATTTTAGTGGTATACTAGTCTGGAAAACAGTCATAATTTTCCCGTTTCTCCCCACCCCCTCACACTCTGCTATTCATGATTTTTCTGTCATGCAGATTTCCCAACTGTGTTCTCTCCTTTATGATTTTATTTCACATTTTATAAGACACTGTATTTTTGCTCTTGGTTAATGAAAACAAAGAGATCAGCTTAAATTCCCTGTGATAACAGTAGTTTAAAACACCATTATGATTCTTTCTTAGTCTTTAAAATTTTTCATCTTCTATAATCTTTAAACCTCACTAACCATTATTACCCTACATATGTAATCATAACAAAAGCTTTGTGGAAAGAAGAGTATCAAAATGCTTGGCAAACCAAATGAACCTAACAAAATAATCCTACTAAATAATGTATATGATAAATACATGCACACAAATTTATATGCATCTACACATGCATATACAGAAGCTTATGTATCTATTTACATATAAAGGTTTTTTCCTTTTTTGTGGTTGATATCTTAGAACACTGTTGGCTTCCCTGGATATCAAATGATACTTGGAAATTCTCTGATTTTGGCTTTTCATGATGTTTCAGATTGCATCTCCTGCTTCATTTGGGCTCTTTGACCTGTGTGGAGTAAGTTGCTCCCAGTGATACGATTACCTTGGTATTTACCACAGCTAAGGGCTGGCCTTCATCACCTTCAGCAGGAGGCAAGATGGGATGACTTTTTGAAAAATCAGCCAACTGATGCTCAGAAGCCAAACGCCTGGGTCAGTGTAACACAGAGTTGTGTTGCATAAGGCAGGTTCAGATGGTAAAGCTGACAGAACTGACTGGCTCATTGACCCCGGGGTCTCCTCCTCCATCCCAGACGTGCGCTGATTTTCCCTCATGCAGGGTGCCCCTGCAGCTTGTCTGACGCAGCACTGACACAACTCTGCTGTCAGGAAAACCCACACAATTACAGGCCTGGCTCAGAGGGTCACAACCGAGTCATGCTCTGCCTGGAGGATGCAACAAGATAGATACTGCAGGGGTCTATCCTTGGATCTGTGCTGCTTGACATCACCATGAAGGACCTGAAGGAAGTGCTAAAGGGTACCCTCGTTGAGTCTGCAGATGGCATGAAACTGAGGGGATCACTGGTAAGACTGACAATCCAGGGGGACCTAGACAGACTGGAGGAATAGACCACAGGAAACTCAGACAATTCAGCAAGAGAGGTTGTGCACCTGGGAAAGAAGAGCCTATTGGAAAGATAAAGGCTGGGGAAGAGACTACTCAAGGAACACCTCTACGGGAAAGACCCCAGAAGGCCTGGAATCTGGGCAGGAGCCTAGGAAAGGCTCCATTACTCCACTTACATCTACACATTCTTTTTCCTGCCAAGGGACTGGGAATGATAACTGGATGCTTTCCTGGAGCTGGGATTGGGAATAGTGACGGGACACTTCCCTAGAGTCCTTTCCAACTTTATGAATGTAGGCACAAAAAAGGGGGAAGATCTTAGCCCCTCTGTTGCTCTGTATTGTTGGAGTGGTGTTGAAGTCCTCCATCTTGTGCTGGTTTTGTCTGGGGTAGAGACATTTTCTTCACATCTTGTAAGAAACTAAGAAAATTAAGAGTAGCACAAAGAAATGGGTTAGATGTTAAGCTTGTGGAGGAAATATTTTGATATGGTTCCTCTCTTCCAAATTACCTCTTGTCTTCCTCTTTTCTTTTCAACCTCCTCCAAGCAATATGATACACAATAGATGAAATAGGTGAGTAGGTTCTTTGTGACTCAGAACCTCCGTAAGAGAAAAAGGAGAATATCTGTTTTAATTTGCTGTGGAAATATACTGACTCAGCCCAACTCCATGCCACTTCTCACTTCTTGCCTGGACTGTGTTCCCACCTAGCCACTCCCTGCTCCTTCCCTCCTGGAATGAGTTAGAAGCTGCTAGCACTGCATTTCCTGATTAGAGGTTTTGTTGTACAGCCTAAAGTTACAGAAATCAGCTCATATTACTCATGTTGTAACTCATATATGTAACATGTCTGCAAAAGAATCTGAGAAACAATTTGTCATAGCCAACCTGATTAAACATGGGCACTTTCAGGGAAGGTTCATTCATCTGCCATGGAGACTTGATGCTCGTAAACACATTGACAGCTGTGGGGTACTATATATTAAAAAGAGGTTTCCATTGTAACCAAATTACACCCCCTTAACTGAAAACAAAGGTTTTGATATTTATGACTGCTAAAAGTCCACAGGCATGTATTCCCATGTAATGTCTGAAAATATTCCACCTGAGAATGGCAAAGCATGTGTTAGATTCAGTATCTGACAGGCCATTTTCACTTAAGAGGAAGTTAAGTGCAAATAAAAATGTATTTTTAGAATTTTTGGCAAAATATTATTTATGCATTTTACTGTCCAACTCAGGGCATTAGGGATGGGCTTACCCAGTGTTTTATGTATCACCATACCACTGATTTCCAGAGGCACCATTGCCTAGCAAGAAAACTTTAGAAAGCTAATTATAGGTGATGCGACAAAGAGTAAAGCCCTAGCAACCTGTTTCTCCCTAAGGAAAAAGCAATATATTACTACGGCAGACCACACTTTCCTGGAAAGTCATATTCTCCTCCTTCTCTCAGAGTCTGAAGCAGGTTGATCTGAGACTGCTGTTCTGTGCCTGTTTAGTGAAATCCCTTGCTGTGGCAGTCTCAATCTATTCAGCATTTAAAACTTGCTGGATATTTGCACCTCAAATGATTATAGTATCACCAATCCCTTGAAAAATTGCTGCTTTGACTTACTTTGAAGACTCCTATCAGCACAGAAACAACCATAGCTTAATCACAGTTTTATTTGAAAAAGAAGAACACGTATTTACTTTGATTACATTTTTGACTTCCTGAAGGCCAGATCTTGTTCCCACTGGTGTCTGTGGCAAAACTCCCGTTATCTTCAATGGCAACAAACCCAGCCACTTAGTTTGCATAATCTGCAGAAAGTAAATATTTTAACACTTGTTATCTGTGATATTTAAGTAGCTAATAAAAATGTGCATGCAAAACTGGTTCATATTTATTTAAGCTTGTAAAAAAGCGACTTTCAAACAGGACAAAATATAGGACAAAAACATTCTGTAAATGAAGACTCAATAAATAAAGCATTTTTTTTTTCTCCCACAACACAGCGTGCACTCTTTATGAATGTTACAGAAATAAAGCTGTAAACCCTGAAAAAAATAAAATGCACTTATTATGGCCATAAAATGACATAAAATGACTTTGAGTCTGGAATTCTGCCGCTATAACACACACATATATATTTATATAAGGAGAAGGTAAAATGACAAACTGTTCTACTTGAGCTTGTTTTTGCAAAAAACATATCAGCCCAGTTGCTAATGTGCTATTTATCTATTAAAGAATGTTGCTATAGTTACAGTATCTATTACAAAAATAGCATGGTAATATGAGAGAGAGGATGAAGAATGCAGAAAAAACAAGCTTTCATATTTCTAGTGCTTTTATTGTACATGAAAGTTAAAAACTTAGCTGTTGGCTCTGTTTTGAATTAAAGCCTTAGAACCATCCTTTGTACTCTGTGGACCTTTTTTTTTTCCTCCATCGGGAGTTACAGGAACTAACACCCCTGATATAAATAAACACTTCAGTATAAGGATGTAGCTAAAATTTTCACTACACAATTATTTGAGTGATTTTATAGGCTGATCAAAACATGAAGATTTGACTTAGTCATCCCATGTTTCATTTGAAAAATCCGATGGTGCAAACAAAATTTTTTACCAATAAAGAAAGAAAAATGGGTAATTGCACAATTCCAGTCTTAGACTGGCATATTTCAGCCCAGAGCTACACCTTGTCTGTGTTTCACATGAAAACATACTGTAACTTTTTGGTGTTCCCACCCAAAATTACCTCTGGTGAAATCCCTTATCTGTATAGGAGAACACCACATCCCAAGTGCTTTTTCTTGAGGTAGTTTTGCATCAGAATTAAAATGTGCAGTCTAGTTACATCTAAGCAATGTGTAGGTAGAATCAGCAGTTTGCCAAATTCCTGCTATGCTTAAAAAAACTTTTCCGTCTGAAGAGATTAAAAAAATAATCCAGTGGTAACAATTCCTTTCTAAAAAAAATATGTAATTGTACTAGGTGTCTTTTACAACTTCTTAAATCTACACAGCCAACCTCAGTGTAAATCAAACTAGGATTAGACTATTCCTCCAAATAAAACAATCCTGATGTGAGAGCTATTGGGTTTAACTCAGGATAGGATGAAGCCGTGGACAAATTCAAAAAATGCTGGTTTGTCACATAAGTCTTAAAACCAATTTCATATCAAAGACATTTTTCCTCTATGAAATTTCTGTATTCCTTCTGTTTCTCAGCCAAAATTCAGCGGCTGAAACAATTTTGCTCTCAAAGTAATCCTGAGTACTTTGACCCTTCCCAGCAGAAAATAAGAAGCCAGAAAGTATGTAGGTAAAATATCACTTTTGGATAACTTCAAAAAAATTTAGTTCAGAAAAGTCTATTCTGCTTTCTCTTGAACCTGTATATGTAAGTATTGAGGATATCTAATGCTCATGGACCTGCCATAACAAGTTAAAAAATATCCTAAAGTGAAATTGTCTATGTTATCAGATAATTTAGCTGCTCAGTTCATCCCCTGGTGCCTGATCATCACACTGTATAAATGCCAGTCCCACTGTGTTCTCTCTTAGCTCTCTCACAAATAAACTCTAGACTGGGTTCGTGTTTTCCTCAGACTCCCACCACTGAGCATTAGAACAAGAGCACAGAGGAGATAACCCAGGGCTAACACCAGGTAGGAAGAATGCTGCAATCTGCTCTACAAAAGGGCATGCTTGCACTAGTGGGAGTGCATGTCTCTCTGCAGCCCTTGTTTTGGAGAGGTTATAATTTGTTGGGGCAGATGCATTTATCAGTGGTAGATGTAAGCTGTTGTTTAGTCAGAGTTTACTCTCTTGGGGCTAAGAGACTTCTGCAGGCTGCTACCTTAGCACTTGCTCCTTTAGCCAGATGTTATGTCTGCAATTTGGTTGCTATGACTTTCCCGAAGTACTGGCTCAGCTGAAAGGGGTATCTTTTGCCCAGAGCCTGCTCGGGCTGAAGTTCACAGCCCCCACCTATGTCACCAGAGAGGCCTAAATCATAGTACCCTTGCCATGTGAAATGTCTTTGGCAGAAGGAACAGCAGCTGATCTCATTAGAAGGAGATGGTTGTGCCTCTTACAGCTCTATGGCCAGAAGATTCGGACTGGAAGAAAGGAATTTTGTGACTTCATTTCCTTATGGACATGTCTTAACCACAAAGCAGTGAACAAGGCTGGGGTACAAAAATGTTCCACCACTCCTACTGAAAGTGTGTTCCTGAGAAAGGAACAGAGTAAGTGGAAGAAGCATGGTTAGATCTCAAGACATTCACTTGATAGAGTCTGACATAAAATATACATTTTAGCAGTGGGCTGAAAATGCAAAATGTGTAAGCAGTCTGCAGGACAAGAGCAAGCATAAATAGCTTCGGAGGCATTTTGTTGAAGGAAATTTGTCTGCAGAAGTGGGCAGACAGTTTTTCCATCACTAGTAAAGACATTGAAAGAACAGTATTGTGTAGGATGGGGAGTCATTAGCCAAAGATATTTAGTTATTAGTTCTGTCTTTGTACTTGTCTGCAGGAGCTGAAAAATCTTGTTTCTGTTTTACCTGAGGAAGTCAGCATAGCCTATAAACCTCCAGTGAATCTGTTAGACGGAGTTCCTTCAACCATCACCAGTCTGAGGGACTGAGGGACAGTCTGCATAGCTAAAACACAGTACTCTGCCAATATATCTGCATAGCTTTTGGAAACTATGCAGATGTCTGTGGATGATACTGTATGACTGTCCTCCACTGACCAGTTTTTCCATTCAGAAACAAAATTTCGTTGGAAACATACTAGGAATTTATGTGCCTGAAATAGAAATACTGGCTTTCACTCAAAGCCATGTATCACACCACAGTGCACACTGCAGAAAGGACTGCAAGCCAGTCTCTTGCATGAACTTGCTTTCCAGAGAGTTTGGGACACACAAAATTTGATTATTTTTGGACCATGCACAGATTTTTTGTTCCTTTCTTGGCACCATGCATTATAAGTAGCAGTGGAGCTGCTGTGCCAGGTAATCCCTCTTTCCCACTCCCAGGACGAACATTGGCAGCAGCGGCAGCTCTCATTAACATTGCTAGAGTACTGTGTGACCCAGCTCATCCCCAACCCCGTCCTTCAGCCTCCATCTTGTGTTGTGACAATGGCATGGCTGAGGAGCTGGTGCTGTCTCCCACGCTCAGCTACTTCCAGAACTCCAGTATTGGAGCATGTATTTTTTGGTCTCAGCACTACAATGGTTTTCGTGCACTGTTAATAGAGTTCGAAAACAGTGTCACACGCTTCCCTCACCTTCAGTTTAAGAAGAGTTTAATTCTACTGTTCAACCACCTTGAACAAAATTATTTAAGAACAGTCAGAGAACTTAGCTTTATTTTATAGTAAACAGGCAGAAATAAAAACCTAATGCTTGAAAGATGCCTAGGATAAGGACAGACTCTCTATGTACTTTACTTTCATTTCTTTAAAATATGTTTAAAGAATTTTAAGTCTTCCAGTCTATTAACAAGTAATTTTCCATTTCACTGTTGTCATTAGTTTCCTGTAGACCAACAAAGCCACTTGCTTGTTTGCATGAGCAAAGTAAAAATGTTATTCAGCCCTTGCCATAGTCTAGGGTTTGCCACTTTGCTTTCAGACAAGAAATCATACTAACACCTTCTCTGCTGGCCATTTAGCACCAAAAATACTTTCTCATAGATACATTATTTAAATATAGAGCAATTCATTCTTTATTGGTTGGATCCTTTAGGAACCTCTCTAGTGATTTTCATTAAACGGTATCTTCTCATTCCCATATAACCATTCATTGCTGGTATTCATTTTGCATGAGTTCCCTGATACTAATTATCCCCTCCAAGAGTCACAGACTGCTGTAGAGGTAAAAAAGTTTACTCCTATCCAGCAATGGTGAGTGACAGGGCTGTTTTCTGTCCTTTTGGAAATTGTAACAGACTCACCATTTCTACCTTGACCTCATTGTGAATTATTTTTCAATTCTATCTAAAACAGTTCATGATACGGCATTATTGCTAAGCTCCACATGCAGGTGTTGTAATCAAACCTCTACACTGCACTGCAATTTGCTTTATAAGGATACTGAAAGATGGAGAAAACAGGTGACACTGGACTTCTGCTCTTTAATCAGATTAAAGGTAAAGGAGATTTCCCTGTCCATCCTGTCTTGGCTGTGTGGGCTACATGTCTCTCTGAATTTTCTGGCAAAATTTTTTAAGAGATTAAAATCACCATTGGTTTTGAGTCATTGTGTTATGACAGCACTGCAGTTTAGCAGGACTCTGCTATCGCTATAAAAGTGTGGGAACATCAGGAAGATCAGAACACAGGCGGATTTAGAATAGACTGAGGATATAAAAATCTATTAAAAACCTTCTCTCTCCTTTTTCCTCAGAGTGAAAAATCAATAAAGTAGTATAAGCCAGATAGCACAAAATGTACAACTCCTAGAGCTCCAATTTATGCACAAAGTGACCTTGACCTATTCTGCAATTTCCAGTCATTAATTTATTATGTACCTCTTCTAACCATATCACTCCAAACCACAATGAAAAACAAAACTTAAGAGCTGGATGTATTTCCTTTCTTTTAAAAAAGCAGTTTTAGCATGGAGTAAG
Source organism: Argya squamiceps (assembly GCA_037834095.1). Lineage (NCBI taxonomy): Eukaryota > Metazoa > Chordata > Aves > Passeriformes > Leiothrichidae > Argya > Argya squamiceps. The sequence continues at coordinate 92,078,405 of JBBMKD010000001.1, forward strand.
TTATTATTTACAACAAAGGTGAAATATTTTTTTGCATAATTCACAGTCTGACTAAATAATTACTTATTATCTAGAAACTAGCTGCAGAATACATTTAGAAATCATATGACTCTGAGCTTTTAGAAAATGTTGTTACTGTCTGTACTCTTCTACCTTTAGCCTGACACTGCTTTCTGTGATATTTTCATGAGTATATGATCATACTGAAAATGAGAAAAAGGTAATGTGAAAACAGTTTTCCAACCATGTTTAGCTCTTTTAAAGTAAGTAAACTCATTGCATTTTCAGTCATAGATCTATATAATCATAGAATGTTAAAGGTTTGGGAAAGACCTCAAAGACCATCTAGTTCCAACCCCTACTGCCATAGGGGGGGACACCTTCCACTAGACCTGGTTGCTCACGGCCTTATCCAACTTGGCCTTAAAGCTTATAGACTGGTTTATTATATAAACTGAAATCAAAGGAAGATAATAACTTCCTCTTTCCTCTGGTAATACACAGAAATTAACTATGGAATTTAGGCCATACAGTGGGCAATAAGTTTAGTTGAAGAAGACTTCAATGTTTCAGTGCCAGTTATAATGAGCAGAATGGTGGTTAGATTTATTACCCATTTTATCCTGAGGAGCCCTCCAGGTGACTGGAATTTACAGGAGGTATGACCTTTTGCACTTATTACTTGAACACAGGATGAAAACCAAGAAGAGGCAATGATTTACATCCATTCTTACTCACAGCCTATTCCTCAGCCCTCAGGAAAAGGCCTTTTGTGTTTTTCCTTTTCAGTTACATACGTGCCAAAAGAGTGGCTAAGCTTCATGAGAAGAGATAAAAATAATATTCACCCAGTAAAAGTTCTTCATCAACAGAAGAGCCAAATGTTTAACACCTGGCTGGACTACACCCCTGAGCCCCATAAGCTGCCTGCACTGACAATACCAGGGACATGCCAAAGAGAAAGGTACTGGCACTCTCTCTGTTGATTTCCATGTCTCCATTTTGACAGGGTGAAGAATTTAGGCAATTCTGTTCAGGCAAATTAGATGCCTCTTCCCCTTCCCCTTCAACACCCACCCCCTTCCAGGAGCAACTGGCTGAGATAAGGTAATACCTAAATGAGGTTGCCTGGATTAGTATCTTGGTCAGGTTACTCTGCCAAATACATTGTCTTGATCTTACAACAGCTCCAGTTCAATTTGAATATCAAAAAGTCTCAACACTATTGTGACTGAGAGTGACAGAAGTTTCTGTTTTCAAACACAAGCCCTAAAAGTAAGTTTTTTATTCTTTTACATTTCACGTTCTTCACCAAACTGAACACACATGTAGTGTAAAACACAAGGAAAGATATTTTTATATTAAGAGCAGATACTTCCTAGAAGTTTTCAAAGGTAATTAAGCATCACTAGTGAAGAGCATAAGGAAAAATAGTTGCCTGCTATTGATGGTCTGTGCTCTGCAGATGGGAGGCTGGCAGGAAAAGTGCCCCCCTGCATGGGTATGTTGGGGTCTCAGATGCAAGGGCTCAGAGTAACGTGAACTACAGACAGCCTCAAAACTGTGCTGTGTGAATATCTGCTTCTTAAAATCCCCAAATCTGCTCAGAGGTTTGCCATCGATTTCAACAGGAGCAGTATCATGCTCTCTGAGAGGCTTAAGAGCTGCTCTGCACCCCCAGCACAAAGTGAGCACATTCATGCCAGGAGCCCTGTCACTCCTATTCACTGCCCCGTGCACTAAACTCCAGGGAAGTGGTTTCTGGGTCAGTGTCTTGCGCAGTTGTTCCAAAGTCCCGATCAGGAGTATGAAGAGACAGACTTGCCAAATGTTTTCTGATTCCCCTCCTTCCACATGCTGGTTAAAATCCATAGTGGTTTTATCCTTCGACCCAGCCTTCTGCTACAGTATGGATTGGTGCTCCCCCAGAATTTGGGGATCTATAAATCATGTATATCTTTCACTTTTCCTATTCAAATGTAAACAGCACATGAAAAAGACAGGTGTCTCTTTTTGTGTGACCCATTTGCAGGAAGAGCAGCATCAGGCCCACACTGTTTACATTTTCATTCCCACTGAAGTAACGTCAAAATCTAGTTTTCTTCAAAGTTAACCACATGCAAGAACAGGGCTGCTTTGGCTGGCTGGAAACAACAGGTATAAATAACCTCCTGTGTCCTACAAAGCAAGAGCCTGGAAAGGCTCCTTGGGTTGTTTTCTGCACAGCAGCCTATGAGCTCGGGGTGTTTTAATGCTCTGTTGATGCCACAGGAGCCGATAGAAGCAGGGACAGATTACACTGAGAAGGAAGTAAACAAGTTGTTTACAACTCAGCGAGGCTGCAGTGTATCCTCCTTATATCGGCTGGAAGGCAATGAGAGCATTGGCCACTGGGCTGCTGATGGGAAGGGATCCCTGGAGCTGCCAAGGTCTGTATCCAGAAATGTCTGTGGGGCTTCAATAACAGGAAATCACGTGTCCTGTCATTATCAGCTGCTGAGTGAGACAGATGCACCCAGATCAATATTAGTATCCAATATCAAAGAGCTCTTGTGATGATACACAGACTTTTGAACTAAGGCAAACAACAAAACTGTTTTAAATTATTACGACTGTCAAAAATCCCCTGACTTTCTCTTTTCTGCTTTGTTTCTGTTTTTCCTTTCTGAGGCAGTGGATTCATCACCACTAAAGGAACTGAAAGTCCTTTCTGCCCAAAGTAACTTTGATCATTATTGATCTAATTAAACTCTGTTTGCTTAAGGTTGGGAAAAGGCTGCAAATCAGCAGTCTTCCCAATCTATCCCAATAGTAAGGGGTATTCGTTCACTCAGCTGGGAAACTGACATATCCTCCAGCATAGCTGAAAATGGAGTAAGTTCCCCTTATTGTGCCATGTTTTATGCTGCCTAAAAATACAATTTTGGAACAAAGATAAACGTTTCCAGGGGTCTTGTTCGAAATAGGACTTGGGCACTGGAGAGGTTCTGCACAGAGATAAGTGCTCTCCCGGCACTAGCATTAGAGCAGTGGAGGTCTAAGTCATACTGTCATTGCATGACAGCGGTGATTTCTGCAGTAGGCTTTCTATTCCTTGTCATTTGTGTTGTCCAATAAAAAACATTTGTATTTTAAAACTCTCCTATAGGGGGGTTTTTGTGTTTGCATACATTTACAACGTGTGTTTGTAAACACGCAAGTAATTTTAGCTCTGTGCAAATCATACCCTAAGAGATAAACTCTGTTTTACAAGGAAGCATCTCACTCCTGATACTTCAGCCTCATTTTTTCTTTAAAACACATAATAAATTTGAATATTTTTTTGCGGGGTCTTTTTCTCTTATGCCCTTAAAATCATTGGAAGCTGTACCAGAGAATTCAGGAGTGCTCAGGCTGGATATGTTCAAAGGAAATTCACAGGTAGAATCAGGGAGCTTGTTTCATAGTCCAAAAGATATTTTTGTTATGCAAGGGCAGCCCCTTCAGAAGGATTCCTAGGATACTTTGCCCCTCTGATTTCACATAGAGAAGAATTTGTGACACATGAGAAATGCACCGGGGTGGATCACGCACTTATTTCCATTGCTTCAGCTGGGTGACTGCTGTGCTATTGGTACTTCTGAAAAGAGCCAACAGCTAAAACAGATATTTCCCTTCTGCCAGTTCTGCTGATGGCTCATCTGTTTGCATTACACACTCCAGCTTGTAATTGCATTGCTGTGTTTGCGTGTGTATGTAAACTGCTCACATAATCTTGCATATCCTGATAGTAGCAGTGTGTAAGGATGAGATGGTGCAGTCTGCACGCTAGCCCATATATGTATTTCTGTTAAGTGTAAGTCAGGTGCTTAAAGGGAGATAAGCAGATTTACCACAGGAAAAGGTCCAGCCTCAATTTTATTCTGGTCTGGGGCATGGCATTGGGCTGAGAGAGGCTTGCAGTTTTCACTCGCTTTGGCTTTGTACCAGCAATCAATCAGTGCATGAAGGACTGTCTCTTTTCAAAGCTGGAGAGAGACTTGGGAGTGGTGGCAGAGTCTGAAGCAAGGGCTTTTCCTCTCCATCCACAGCTGAAGCACTCCTTCACTATTTTTTAAGATTATGCCTTTGGCAGTCACCCCTTTAAATCACCTGCCTTTAAAGCAGTCCTGGCCTGGTTTCCAGTGCTCCTTCTGCAATAATTGAATGGGTGAGATGGGACAGAACGGCTGCTATTTCCTCTCTGGCCAAGAACTCCTCCGCAAGGAAGGAGTTAAAGCGCACAGCTCCCAGCGCTGCCCACCGCGGAGCGCCTGTCCCGGCGGCCCCGGCCGGCTGCGGGCACCCGGCGGGGACAGCCTCGGCAGCACAAAGCTTGTCTCCCGTGATAAGATAGACGAGTCCTTAATGCAATTCCTCAGATACCCAGGGGGATATCCATAAATGCTGCAGAATAAACAAACAGAGGGAATACTGAATGGAGGCAAAGCAGCGAGCACTTGCCGCCG
>JBBMKD010000001.1:92091456-92129209 GCA_037834095.1 Argya squamiceps
AAGAAAGAAAGAAAGAAAGAAAGAAAGAAAGAAAGAAAGAAAGAAAGAAAGAAAGAAAGAAAGAAAAAGAAAGAAAAAGACAAGCCAATACATTTATTTGCATTTAGAATGCATTAACTCTCCTTCGTAGAACCAAAGCAAAAGCACTGGATCAGCACCCCCAGTTAATCAATTCATTAGAAGAATGTACAAGCACCTCACTTCCTAGCAAATAATTCTGTGTATACTGCAAGGAATGAAGCCTGATTTCCAGTGATTCCTGCTTGTAGTTTTAGTTTCCCATACAAAAACTGCACTGTCAGCACAGTGTTAGCTCCTCTTCTCTTTTGCTTTAGTTACCTCTGGCTGTTTCCATATCACCTCCTGCATTTAAATCTCAGCACCTCTTCCCTTCCTTGCAATACATAAAACTTTTGGTATTTCCTATGCACACTACAGTATCTTGTTCTACAAGTATCTTGTTCACTACAGTATAGTTGTCCTTTGTATGGCCTGGGAAAATGACTGTGTCTGTAGTGTTTTAAAACTTGGTCTTTGGTAGGACAGCAAACTAAAAATGCACTTTAAAAATTTTCCCTTGGCAGAACAAAGTGCCAGGGAGAATGCCAAGGAGATGTCACCAGCAGTGAAAGTAGGAAAATACTGTTTAATTTCTTGTTCTGCTCCAAATATTCACACCATCCTTCAACAAGTTATTTGACAAAAGTTTTCTATATGAAACAGAGCAATTTTACGCTTGTCATACTGCCAGTGTTGCACAGCACAGCACAATGATGACCATGGTGATGAGGGACAGATCAGTGAAAATGCACACAGGGAATGCCAAACAGAGAAAAGAAAACAGCAAACCTGATGATCCTGTCTTCTGAAGAGGAGCTGGGTTAATATTTAGGGAAATCTATTTGCAAACAAGTATATTCCACCCTGTTATGTGTATGTTAATGTTTTTCTTTGCCTATGAATATTCATGCAATCAATTTTAATTCACCTGGAGGAGCACATTTATCATAACAGAGATGGAAATTCGTGTGCAAAGGCAGTATTTCTTACTAAACAATGCAAAGCCTCTCTCAGGCTGTTCTCACCTACATACTGGGAGCCACTTGTTTGCGTGAGGTAAGGATGTGGATATTCTTAGATGAGAAGAAGAGGAAGTCAAATGCCAGTGGCTTTCAAGGAACCTCAGATACATCACCCCACTCAGGCAGGAATGGCAACAGCAGGTCAGGTAACACAAGGGCAGTGATGCTGTAGCAGCAAACTGTCCCAGTGACACCTCTCTAGTGTGTCTCAACCTGAAAAGGCAGCATGATATGCCTGTAACATGGTACAACACCTAGGGAGAAGGATCAGCCTCTAAGAACAGCTGAAGGAGACATTGTGTGCTGAGGTCTGAAATGATCTTCACCCTTTTGTGTCTCTCTGCCTTCAGGGTGAAATTGTGGCTAGCCCTGCATTATTAAAAGCCTTAAGGTTCTGAATTCATCTTGTGTAATTATGGGATTATTGAGGGTGCCTAAATTAGGAATGTAGCCACTTCACACTCTCTCTACAGGCCTTTCTAACTATGAGATATAGGGATTGTCAGTAGGCCATTTGTCTATGTACTTTTCATTGCTGTACATTGTGTGTTGCTTTTGGTGGACAGCCTTCTTACCATGTCACCTGTGCCCAGCCCACACTGAGAGTGGTAGCTTTCATTCAGTCTCTTTTTTTACTGGTTTAAATAATTTTTATGCTTTCTTGCACAGTCCCCAAATCATAGTGTTTTCTTTAGCCTAATTTTTATTCTTGTAAATCAATGTGTAAAATCCTGTAACAGCCCCACATTTGACATATTCATTTTAATTTACCTACAGAAATAACCCATCCGGTTTCATGCTGTTGTGTTTTTCCTCCGGTCTATTGTTTTTTCAAGCCCCACAGCTTAATTCCCATTGGAGACTCATTCATTTGCTCACTGAGGTAGGAATTACAGCATTTATGCATCTCACATCTTGTTAAAATAACTAATGATGTGACCAATCACGCAGTGAGATAAGAGGGTGTTTCAACTGCTTGGTGAGGTGAAGAAAAACACTCTGAGACCTTAAATTACTCAATAAGATCCAGTTCAAATAATTACAGGGTTCTCATTTGTTAAGCAATTACTACAAATCCACAAAAAAATCATAAAAATCAAAATATTGGTAAATAAGGAATTGGCTGGTCACACTCAAAGAGTTGTGATCAATGAGGTCTGAGTGAGACCAGTGACAAGTGGTGTTCTTCAAGGATGCATATTGGGACCGGCGCTATTTAACATCTTTGTTGATCAACAGTGGGATTGAGTGCATCCCCAGGAATTTTTCTGATGACACCGAATTTTGTGATGTGATCAGCATGTGGGAGGGAAATTATGACATCCAGAGGGACCTGGACAGGCTTTTGAGGTGACCTGTACAAACCTCATGAAGTTCAACAGAGCCAAGTGCAAGGTCCTGCACATAGGTTGGGGCAATCAAAAACATGGATACAAGCTGTGTGATGAGTGGATTGAGGGCAACAAGAGTTGGAGTTATTCAGCCTGGAGGAAACAAAGTTCCAATGGAGATGTTGAGCAGTTTTCCAGTACATGAGGAAGAACAATAAGAAAGCTGGAGAGAGACTCTGTCAGGCAGTGAGTGTGGTGATAGGATGAGGGGTAAGAGTTTTGAACTGAAAGAGGTTAGATTTAGGTTGTATGTATATAAAAAATATTTTACAATAAGGATGTTGAGACATTGGAACGAACTTCCCAGAGATGTTGTGGATGTCCCATCCCTGGGAGTATTCAAGGCCAGGTTGGATGGGGTCCTGAGCAACCTGGTCTAGTGAAAGGTATTGCTGCCCATGGCAGGGGGTTTGGAACTAGATGATCTTTAAGGTTCCTTTTAACAAAAAGCTTTGTCTGATATTATAATAAAACTTATGATCAATGTTAACCTATAAATAGTAAAAGGAGTCATACCTGTTGACGGTTCAGAATGGATAGTTTGGCCAGCTGCAATCTGAAGTGTCCAGATAGCAAATCAAAGGTAATGTTGTGACCTTGTATAGTGTCTTGATATTTGTATTTAGAAGATGAAATTTTGCAACTTAAAATTGGAGTTAATATGTGGGTTGTATAAGTGTGGATAATAAATGATGACCTGAACTTGTCTGTGGGTATTGTTGTTTCCCCATTTTGGTTGATCTCAAATTGGCTGCAGGTAGGCCTCTTTTATGAGCAACATATTCTGTAGTTCAATCAGATGCTTTGACTAAGATCATTATGAATCATCCAATCTGGTTTATATGTTTGGTCAGACTAAATTACCTTTATTGCAATCTTTTTCTGTTTTGTGCAAAAGACAGTTGTTCCCTGTGAAACAGATGAGCCTATCAGAAAGTAGATCTCACTTTCTAACTACTGAGCTACACTCATATATAAAGATATGGCCTCTGTGTACTTCATAAAATAAAGATGTTTTCAAGAGTGGCTGCAATTGTCATATACTTAAAAGACACTAAATAAACGGTCTGCAAAGTTGTTTGTTTAGTTTTGGTTTTGGTTTTTTTTTTTTGTGGCTTCTCAAATACTACTGCCTACTGATCTATGACTGAAGGCAATTCTCATTAATTTTCTGCAATGAGCTGATTGAGTCTTCAAAATGCACAATACTTTTTCAGTCTTTGTCCTGGTTAACTGTCTTTAAACTCATAACTTGATAATGCTTTGATTTATATTGAATATAAGGATTAATACAGTTGTATGCAAAAAGGACATGGTTAAAAAAAGAAAAAGAAACTATGTCTTGTATATCTATCACCAGGTTCCATTGTCTAACATTACTTTTATTGCATTCAAAATGTTTGAACGAGTAGATCCTTGCAGCTGGCAGGAAGTAATAATAGAAATAACTAACTGTTATTCAAGGACATGAAATATATTAGCAAAACAATGAAAAGAGGAAAAAAAAGGCAACAAGAAAAAGACATTTCACAGCCTCCAATTCTAGAACAGGAAGGCTTTTCCTGTAAATTGTTAGATTTTTTTTTCCATACAACTGATATTATAATGTGTACCAAGAAGTGTTTCTAACATGTTTCAATCATCTTTAAATTCCTACAGTTCTCTTTGTAAACTTGATGTATGAAAGCCAGTTTTCAGTCTATAGATTATCAGATACCATACTCAAATATATATATATATATATATATATATATATATTTTACTAGAAAGAACACACTGACTTATCTGGAGCTTGAGAACACACTGACTTATCTGGAGCTTGTACTGGACCTTTCAAATACTTCCTCATGTAAAATAATTCACACAGAAAATTTTTACACAAAATCTCAAAAGTTTGTAAATTATACCACTACCCAAAATAATACAGCATGTTCTGTACTAATCAAGACTGTTCAATGGTGCCAAATCTGGCAGTGAAAAATGCAGCAACCTGAGTTTTAATGAACTTCAAGAGAAATTGCTAAAGTTGACAGAACAGTCTGGCATGAAATTTAAGAGTAGTTACTCATATATTCTCTAAAAATAATTTTGTCTCACCAGTATCTAACATAAAATGACAAGCCATAGATAAATGCATTACATTTAGACTATTTATCTTTTATATTCATGGTAAGGTTTCTCCTCCAAAAAAAAAGTATAGCAAAAATATGTGACTGCACTAGCCAAAAGAAACAACATTACCAAATCAACTGAAAAGCTGGGGTGTGTATATGACATAGCTGTAATACAATCAGTCTTCATCTTGCATAGATTAAAAGTTTTGTTCTCCTTAATTATTTACTTCAAAGTCTATCAGAAGCATGGAAACCTTGCTGTACACAAGCAAGGAGAATATGCCCCATCCTCTGGCTGAGACACAGAAATACTGCATAGATACCAAATATTGCAGGAAGAATACTTCTTGCATTGCAATTAGAACTCTCCAACAAGACATTTTTCATTGAGGCTTGCTTTCCTTTTACCTTGCAAGACATTTCAGGCTTTCTGGCACAATAGCCCCTTTTCTCCTGAAAAGAAGACAGAAAAATATGTCACTTCCTTAATAATTTCCTAAATAGGACTGATTTTAAGATGAAAAGTGTTCTTGCAAGGAGAATGATTGGAGACTCTTGTCACTGGAGTTACAGCTCCAGGTGTAAGCTGCAGGTGTGATGACAAATGCCTGCAGTATCACAACCTGATGCTGTTTATTTCTTTCCCTTTTTCAGGTAACTAGTTCTTATTAGTCACACTGAAAAGAATGGACTAAACCCTGAAGATTTACTCTGTGCTTAATCAGTTGTCAAGCAGCGTCCTTGATTTAGGCCTCTAATTTAGCATGCACTAAAAAATGTGGAGGGAAAGTTGGTCATTCAAAAAGCTGCAGAAAGGCTGAGCTGGAGCTGGAGCTGGAGCATTTCCTAATTCCAGGAAATGCCTGCCATGTCTCTGGATGTTGTGGGAGCAGTGTAATGGAAAGTGACTGATGGAACTTATAAGAACACTTTAAAATGACACATTGAACTAGATTCAGTGTAAGGGTAATGAACAGATGGTTTTCATCTCCAGAAATTTAATGGCTATTTGAAAATCTTTGGCATTAATGATCCTGTTTAAAACTTCATTTAATAGTGATAATTTTTATTTAATTTTTTTAACAGAACAATAGCTCTGCTATCACTACAGCCAGCAAAGCATACCTATTAAAAGCCTCTACTTCTCACCAGAATGACTGAGAGATTCTTTGCATACAAAACATTTGTCTTGATTTTTAACAAAGAAGTTGTCTGAAGGGAGAATTGGTTTACTTCTACTTCCTCTGGAAATCAGATAAAATGTTATAAAATGCTTCCTGTTTTTCCTAAATAAAACACCTCTTCCCCTACCCCAGTCTAATCTAGTAATTCCTTTTAAAGAAAAATTGACATCAAAATTTGTCCAAATTTCTGTCTCAAATTTAAACTTTACAGTGAAGTTCAGGCTATGAGGTAGTGGAAATAAAATTTATGTTATTTATTTCAGATATTAAATAATTAATCCCATATTCCCAAATTTCTCCTTATTTATATTTTTGGTATTTATATTTCTTCTGCATATTCTGATGTCTTTAGAAGGTGCCAGGATATCAACTCCATTGCACAGGGCACAGTTTAATTCAGAAGATGACAGCAAATGAAGTGTTTTTCTTTCATGAAGAGACAAAGCCCCACCTCTTCTTTCATCAATCAGATTCAGAATGGGCGCATATACATGGCTGGAAATACAAAATTAACGGTCTCAGTGAGTAACCTGAGGTCCTTTTTCAAAACATGAAAAGGCATTTTATTTGATCATTTTATAATGTTCTAGTAAAATTCTGGGTTTGAATTTTTTTATATTGTTTGCTGATTTATACCTTATTCATATTCTGTCAGAAAGCTCATGACTGCAGCAATGCTAATGCTCTTTTCTTTATTGCTTTGCAAACGCAACAGTACTTTATTTGTTACAGAACGATGAGGTTGCTCCAAAGATGTAAGTTGATATTAGGAGATCTACATGATCTTACAAAGAGACAAGAATAAAAGTTCAAATTTGTGACCTACTGACTCTGGCAGTATCCTTTTGAATCATTATTGTTTATTGATGGGTTCATGTTATCAGGCACATTCCATTTTCATTACTTATAAATGGTGCAAGGCTTATTTAGTTATTTATTTATTTAGATCCCATGTTGTTTTTTGAGTTAGTGAGTATCCAGGTAATTCCAGGAGTGTGATGCAAAAGGGCAGATTATCAGCTCCACTTAGCTCCCCTATTTTCACTGAAATGCATCAAAGCTCCTCTTGGGTATAGATTGCTGGCTGGCTGCTCTCAGGAAACCCTTGATGCTGTAAGATTTGCTGTCCCTCTGCACTGAACACCCCCGGCTGCTTTGCTAGTGCACAGAGTGGGACCACGCTTTCCTGGCTGCCCAGAAGATTCAGACTGTATGGGTGTCTTGATTTAGGGTAAATTTGGGAGAGAATCCTTGAATAGGGTTTCTTTGGGGAGTAAACTTAAACGGCTCTTTCTCTCAACTGGTCGGGGAAACAACTTCTTTGCAGAAAAGTGGAAAAAAACCTATTTATTCAACAAAAAAATTGCCCACAAGTATAAAGAATGAATAATATAAAACAATAAAACCTCTTGTTCTGGAGTGAGATGGAAAATTGAGAAAGTCCTTGCCGTGGGTAGCACAGCTCGCTCAGTCTCTTATCAGTCCCTCCGGAGGTCCAGGCCGCGGTGGGCCGCAGGTGCCAGCTCCTGGTGCTTCTCTGGGTTTTTTAGTTTACAGCAGGTTTAAACAGTTCTAAGAAAAAGGCAAAAAACCCAAAACAACAGTCTAGGGAACATCTCTGCCTTAGCTAGCTAGAACTAACTAAGAGCAAAGCAGATCTTTGTGCCACTGTGTGTCTGTGCCTCTGATGAACACTCAGTCGGGAGAAGGAATGTGTAGGAGTCAGGCAGCTTTCTCAAAAACAAACTCGGTGCTTTTCTTTCTCTTTTGTTCTACCTTCAGAGCTAGTCTTAAAGTACAGAACACAATATACAGCACAAATAGAACAGACGATTGGGGATACAAAGTCACCCTAGGACAGAGCGCATCTTTGAGTGGCCCTTGGGCTGGTTCAGCCTGGAGTTTGGAGACAGCTGGGAGTGTGAGTGGCTGAGGGGCAACCTCTGTCCTTTGCCACCCCCAGCATCTCCACCAGACTGCACCTTGCTGCCCTGCTGAGTGTTACAGCCTGGCAGTGCTTTCTGGGCAGGAAGCCCTTCCTGCCAGCCAGTGCTCACATCCTGGCTGATTGTTGCTGTCCCTCGGTGGCTCTCAGGGCAGGTGATCGGGCCGGCCTGGCAGCCCAAGCACATCGTGCTGGAACCAAGGGCAGGCCTGGCCATGCTCAGCAGAGGTTTTACACTTTGCCACAAGGATATCCCTGCTCCCAAGGAAGTGAGGGGTGGGAGGCAAGCGCCAGCTGTCCCCCTGCCCCTCACTGCTGTTTTCATAGCCTGGCATTGTCAAAACCTTTGGTAAGAGAGGTTAGCAACTTTCCATTCCCGTTACCAAGTGTCACAATGGCAAAATTACACACCTGGGTGGGAAGTTCAAATATGTGTTGGAAATAATTGTTAGGAAAGAAAAAAGTCTTCAGGTCTCATTTGAAGTATGAATCTGACAAAAATGGCTTCCCTGCTGCCTAGGCAAGTGCTGTCAAGATTAAAATTTTCTCTCACAGTAGAGACCCTTCCAGATTAAATAAAATCACACAACAAAGCTTGTCAGCATTAACTAGCTAATCACCTGCAGAACAGAAATCAGTCAGATCTTGCTTGTCACTGTGCCTGGTTGGAACTAAAACATCAGTGTAGAGCAAGGATTTTTTTTTTAAAGTAAGGAAGCAAACATTTGAGGAAGAGCATCACAGCTAATGATAAAAGTTTTTAAGTACTTCCCTTTATTTTGGTGTAGTTCCAATTTTCCTTAAAGATTTTTATGGCTGACAAGCCACCACTGCTACTTACATAATTTGATTTAAAATATTTTCATCTGTAAGCAAACATGGATGTTATTAGGATGTAGATTAACTCTTTCACTTTTGCAGTGAATGGCCAAATTATTTTTTTCCACAGTGCTTTTAGAAAGACAACACTATTTTTTGGTCCCAAACTGAAGAGATCATCCTGTACACCTCTTCAGTAATCTCTCCAGCGAAGCTGGTAGGATAAATGCCAAGGGACCTGCTATTATTTCCCTGTAGCATGACAACCTCTTCAGCAGGAATAATTGGCTCAGGCCAAGAACTTGCTTCATGTATATGGCAGAATTCCTGACCCAAGCTGGATTTGAACCAGCACCATATGATTTAAATAGGAGATGAAAATTGATCTCAAAATAACCTCAGCAGTCTAAGCCAAGGAAGCGACAAAAGGATGAATGCTTAGCACTGCAGAAAAATAAATATCCTCTTTTAAAAAACAGACCTTGTCACAAGAACCAAATACTCATACATCATGCAATAGCCTAAGTTAAAGAATATGCCTCTGCTGGTAAGCACAATGAAAATAATAAGAAATGGTTCTCTGTATATTTTTACCATGTTGTGTATGATGTATCACACATCACATATATGTGTTTTACCTCCCAACTTTCACATATATACTTGCTATCTCCCAAGTTTAGCAAGTATTCATTGTGACCTTTAGTGAAACAGTAGCTCCCTGAATCCCTGGATTGTATTTCTCATGGCAAGTTAGGGTCCCCAGCAAAATTTATTTGGCAGATAAATAAAATTTAGACTGTGAAAATGGCCCAACATTCCAACTAGACAAATAATGTGGGTGAAAACCACATAACCTTGTAACCTACTTGTTTCCTTGTACCTTCTGGAGTGTGCTGCTGGACAAGCTACACTGGCACCAGATGTTCAAATAGTCTGTTGCAGAAAATTCAGGGGCAAAGCAATTTTTCTCAAAGAAAGAGTTCTAAAAGGCCTTCTGACAGGAGGAGTAGGTTTTTTGCAGCCTGTGTGACAAGCATTTTAACTATACAAGGGGATATGTTCTGCTTCTGGAATCCAGCACATAAATTATAAAGAAAATAATAGCTTCAGTCCAAAGGACCATCCACTAATCTCCTTGTTTATATCACAGGTAATATGTAAGTGTTTTTCAGAGCTAATCCTTTGAGCCATAGCATAAATGCAAAAGGCCAATAAGATTACTTGGAGATGAAGCGTTTTAATAGCATCACAGACTCAGGAAGTAAACAGATTATGAAAGGCAGCAACTGGCATTGATTTTATTTTGCAGCTTGGCCTGAATGTCTTACACTTGATGAGTCTTGTAATCAATCTTGTTTGAATTTTGCATGAGATTTTAGCTCATCTTGAGGCTAAGAAAGTAAGCAATTTCAAAAATCAGAACATTAGACCATAAATCTTAAGAGGGAAGAAAACCACAGTGTAAGACTCAAGAGGGAAATCCTCTCTGCTGGGCCTCAGAAGTACCTGACAGGGTTCAAAGGATGAATCTGTGGAACAGCTGTGCAGAAGATTTCCGTGAGTCTCCTCCTGGAAGCACAGGGTCTCCAGATAGGGTCAGATTCTGCAGGTGTGTTGCTGACAATCTCCAGGCTTTTCCATCTCCAGGTTTGTTTTTCTCCCTTATTGCTCTGGTCAGTTCCTGTGAGGACTATGTCATTGTCTGTGTCTATGACTATGTCATTGTGGGTTTAATATGAAGACAAACATCTAGAACAGAGATACAAGCTTTCATTCTTCTAAAGGGCTTCTCATTGGTACAACAAAAATGCTTTACCAATCAAACTGATACAAACGGACAATCAAGGAAATAGTCCTTCAAAACTGCACTGTTGCTTCAAATCAGAACACTAATGTAGAAGAGGGAATGTGTCCTAAATTGCCAAATCAGTGAAATCAATGCCCCAATTTTCATCTTTGTGGTCTTTCTGACAATCACCATCCTGTAAGAGCTGTTATTCATTGTTTTAATACTATTGTGAAAGTTCTTTACAACCTTCATGGAGACAGAGAACTATTTATCTGTGAGAAGGACTATTTTGGAGAGTATGGGGAAAATTTAGATCAACAGACTGCATACCAGCAGTCTGATTTTCTTCCACAGAAACCTTGAGTGTGGTGGAAAAAAGTACTGTGTTCCGTGAAGTTGACTACCATGACTAAATAATAAAAAAATCGTACTATTTTCATACAACAGGAGCAGTTGACATATCTTTTTTCATAACGTTTTTCTCACCAAAATGTGGGATTACATTCAACATTTTGCCATAAAACTCATGAAGTCTGTGTCTGAGACAAACCCATGCATTTCTTCCTGCAGAGGTACAGCCACAGACTTCCACTGGTGTTTGAAAATCCAGTACATTTTAATATATTTTGAGTCTGTTCAATTTGAATTCAACTCCTTCCACTCTGTCCCTGCAGCTAGATAATTTGTTTCTGTGACAATCTGCTTTTGCCTAGAATTTATGCCAAATCTGCCAGTGCATTTGTTTTGTGTGGTTATATTTCCAGTTCATACTTCCAGGCTAAATGACATAGCAATTTTGTTCCCCTTTGGTTAAGAATAATGTAAACAAAAGAAGCTACTGAACAGGAGTGGGCAGGGAGTAGCTAATACAGTTTAACAAATACCTTTTGGTGCTGTGGAATAAGAGGGATTGGCTGAATGTGAGTGTGAAAGACAACAACAGAAACATGCTGAGCACAGACAGAGGAGTAACAGCATGCTAAGAGGAAAGCAAGGAGGACTGGAAGCTGGTGAGACCATCAGCACAAACAGTGTAGGAACAATGCAAAAGCAGTTCAAAACATTCCTGAAAATAATAAAACTCTTGTACATAAAGACTTGCAACGGGTGACAAAGCAATGCATCCTACTGATTTTGCTACAGAGTTTAGGGGGGCGATTAGGCTATATGAACTTTTTCAGCCCATACAAAAGATTGCATAAAACAGGTATCTGACCCCACCATTAGTTCCTCCTAACAGAGAGAGCCCTGAAACACTGTGGCAAGCAACCATTGCACAGTTTCAGCTCTGTCTTTTCGGTGACTCTATTCTGCAGCGAGATACCTGAGATCTGGCATCCAGATTTTTAAAGGGTTTCAAAGCATGGCTTTCACTGAAATCTTAGCTCTTAATTTCATCCTTTTAATTTCAATGCCTTTGGGATTTTCATCTTCCTCAAGTTTTTGAATCAAAACTTCTGTATCTTTTTGCAATGCACTACTTACCTTAAAAACCATCCCAGAACTGATGTATAAATTATCATTCACAACTGCAAATTATTTTCAAACTCTTCTTTTCCAATAAATATGTGAGGAGCAAATAAGTTATAAGCTAGTTTTGTAAGGAAGAAGGGTGGAGGAACAAAGTAAAACTCCTAGGGAATGAGTGAAAATCCAGGGTTACACGAATATTTTTTTTCTGTGAATTTGAAGTAGAGACGTACTATCTGAGAGTCTGATTTTGCCAAAAGGGAAGAAGTAAAGGAAAAAAAGGCTTCAGTATGTGTAGCATTTTGAAGAAATGTTTCTTCTAAGGTTTCAGAAGACGAGTAATTTCATGGCAAGTGAGTAGTGTGAGTCTGTCTTCATTCCCTTTGAGAACCCTCAGGCAGGAAATATGTGGCATGTTATACAATAATGCATGAAAAAAGGTACTTTGACCATTGAATTTTTTATAAAAAGTTGGTTCTCCCTAGCAGCTCTAACTGTGATTGCCTTCTCAACTTTGTTGGTTTACCTTTTTCTCTACAAGGTTGTGAATTTTTCCCCTGAGGCAGATCAATGCTGTAATTTTAGCGCCATAATTTTGTGGAAGGTTTCAGCATCACTGCTTGATTTTCAAGACTAGTTTTGAAAGCTGAATAGAAAAAGTAAAATAGCCCAGGAAAATTAGCTTCAAAAAGCATTTTTTGTTTCTCTCTTCCAGTTCTGAGGAATCATGTCATCACTCATGCTTATTTGAAGGAAGGCATCATCCTTTTGAAACTTAGATATTTTTCTGTCTGAAGACCCTTTTGCATTCTTTCACCAGCTTGTTTACCATACCATCTCCCTTCATCACTTTGCAAAGGCTGTGGAAAATCCTTTCCAGCTGACACAGACCCCTATCAGCATCTATGCACTCTAACAGTACAGGGCACCAGCTACTGTCCCTTCCCAAGAGCCTGGGCTGGTGTTCTGGCACCCAAAAAAGTGTGTCAGAGGTTTTTATGTTGGCACTGACCTCCTTGACAATGTCAAGAGTGGTCTCAGTGCTACCACAAGAAAGTCTTCCTGCTGTTTTTTTTTTCCATGGTGGAAAGCAGGGGTAAGGTGAAAATCTCTACTGTAGCCTCCTGTTGCTGGCCAGAGGTTTATTACTGGACTGACCATTATCCAGTGGCATCCTGGTTTATTCCAATTTATTATTCTAAACCCCTGTCTGGGTCAGTCTACTGACCTCTCCTTCCCTTTGTGCTGAAGAGCAGTTTACCTCTTGTTGTCTCTTAGCTCCCAACCTGCTTGTGGAGCTCACCGGGAGACATTTAAGTCATTCCTGCACATTCATAATGGCTTATAGGGAAAAGAATGGGCAAATGCAAGCTGGAATGTCTTTGAATTACCTTATTAATGAAATAGAGATTTAAGTCTCCAAAATTAAAACCAGATAGGTAGCTACAGTACTATTAACCACTACTTTGTAACACTTCTCTTATAGTCTAAAAATGCCAGCAGTGTTTCAGTACTTATGTTACCTCTGTTCATGTAAAACATCAGTAAAGCTATCAAAACAGAGAGCCACCTCTTGAAAACTCCTTGATGGCTAGTCTATGCTCTAGAGGATGTAAATCAGGCATAAGGTATTATCCAGGTGAATTATTCTTTGTGGAAACCAGTTGGATCCTTCTGAAATTACCCATCTTGCAAAGTACAGCCATAATTTTCAACACATACTGGGCTAAAGTGTGGGTCTGCCAGGGAAAATGCATACCTCAAATTGCAATTATAGGCTGAGGGAATCAAGTGGCTGAGTCTCTGTGTAAGGTGATCAACAGTCACTGTGATAGGTAAAGGGCTATTCTGAAAATGGTGTAAATTTGCTCCTTTCTGTCTATTAAACATTAAGTACTGTACAGCTGGTGATGGAACTACAAGGGTACAAACTGTCTGTATTATTTATAATACTGGTGATGCTCCACAGAAATGTAAAAACACAGTTTTAATCCTCCCATAGTCCTGTCAGGTATGCTACTAATTATCCTGGCTTATGCTGTTGGGAGAAGAGCTCATATATTCTCGTGCCAGATTGCTGAAGCAGCATGTTTTACAATATGGGAAAGCGCTCATTGTTTCCTTTCATTTGTAGAAGTGTATATACGGCATTTCACTGTAGTTACAGCAAGAAAATAGGCAATCTGTTTGAAACATGTTGGTATAAAAACTGTGCTGTGGTCTGGCATCTTCACTCTCAGCTGAACTGACAGAACTTTCTCGAAAAGCTCTTCATGCTGCTTCAACTATTTCTGTCTCTACCTTCATCTTCTTGCAATACACTGTGCATTGTCTAGAGAAAAACATTGATCATGGGTCCACAATCTTTTCTTTATTTTGGATTATAATTTTTTCTGGGCATTTTCTATTTTGAATGTTATGTTTATCTTAGCTTAATGATGATGGTGCAGATTTTAATATAAGCTCCAATAACAAACCTATTATGTAGTTAATTTCTGAGACTGAATTTGAACCACAAACAATAATCCTGCTGCATATTTTAAAATAAAAATAACCATTTTGAGAAAAGTGGAAATCTACGTCAACATTGGATATAAATTTTAACTTTCCCCTATTTATTTTGCACATTCATGAAAATATAACAAATAAATAACACTAAATGTAAAGAATATTAAGTACAGGGTAGGAAATATTTGCATGAATTGAAAAGCACTTGAAATTATATCATTGTATTAGAATTTATAGCACATCTGTATACCAAAAACACTTGTTTGAAAATAGTTAGCATGTGTAGAGTAATACTGGAAGCCCTACTGGAACTGTTTAAAAAACTTGTAGGACATACCAGGAAAATGCAAATTATGGGATTTGAATCTAAATAATATCAGGTTTCCTCATTTTTAAATGTACAAGTACCAAGCTTTTCCAGCAAAACTTGTATTTATTTCTGAAGTAGAAGTTCAACCTGAAATGGACTTAAAAAGTAAGGACAGACATAAATAAAATTTAGAATCACTTCAGGATCAAGTGGTTACTTAGTGAAAAGAACAAATAAATGTGATTTCCGTTGCAGTAGAACTTCAGGCAAGTAATTTATACAGTAATTCATTTACATATTTAACAAATATTTTTCCTGACTGACAAAACCAATATTTACTGTTTAAGACATATGAATTTTGTGTTGTACAAACAATAAGTATACTGGCCAACAAACTTTATGGGGATTGTATAGGGTAGCAAATTAGAATAAGCTTTTCTGAAAAAATGGTCTTATTCTAAGTATATTAAAATGAGTATCTTCCTCCTACTCCCCGGGTTCTTGGTCTATGTGCAAAGACTAGTTGGTGAAAATCAGGAAGACCAGTTGCCAGTTTAGGAACCATACAGAAAACAAATAAAACATGAAAACAAAGGTCTGCAAAAGAATCTAAGAGCTTTGATTTTTGAGATATATTTCAGTTGGGCAGATTTTAACGTATTTTTATTAAAAATCTTTTAAAAAATCAAATATCAAATACCTATATAACTCTTTTTATAAATATAATAGGTATAAATATAAATATATAAATATACCTCTTCTACAGAAACATAGTTTTAAAAAAATAGTATTTTCTGATCACTGTGTCTCTAAAAATTCTTTTCTTTTTCTTTCTGGATTTGCAGAAAGAAATCTGAGGCTGAGAGGCTCAGACTCTGAAAGGCTGAGACTGTTCAGCCTGGAGAATAAAGAGCTCAGGGGTATCTTATCAAAGTGTATAAATACTTAGTGGAGCAAATGAAGATGAGCAACCAGGCTCTTTTCAGCAGTGCTCAGTGCCAGGACAAAGGCAATGGGCACAAATCAAACCCCATGAAATCCAGGATGAACACAAAAATAGAATGTTTTGTTGTGGGGGTAGTGAAACATAAGAACAGCTTGCTCAGAAAGGCAATGGAGCCTCCATGTGTGGAGATCTTTCAAACCTGGCTGGACACTATCCTGGACAACTGGTTCTATCTAATGCTGCTTTAGCAGTGTGGCTGGACTAAATCATCTGGAGAGGTCCCCTCCTGAACATTCCTCTGACTGCAGCACTTCAGCCATGGGAGCTATCCTGTTAGGTCTCAGCAGTCCCAATGAGATTGTAGCATTGTGAATGCCTGCAGGTCTCTAACTTAGCCTCTTATTTTATAGCACTGCATGCTCCTGGATTATTGGTTTGTTTTGGAGCTACCAGTCTGAACTCACTGCTGAAGATCAGGATCACTTCTATCTAATAAATGTTTACTGACTGCTGTAAGAATGGTTTTGAGTCTTGCATTTTCTTCTGTAATGCATCTCTAATAATTAAAATGAAAAAAAATTCAAAGAGATTTTTAAAAGCTGTGTATGTCATTTAATTACATTAGTCATACAGAAGAGATTCATATTGTCATAGTAACTAAACCAAGATTCTTTTTTTCCCTCTTATATTGCCATAGTAGATTATGTTAATATAATACTTGGTCTTGTTCTTGGAGAAGCATGTCTGAACACTTTTTAGGATATTTTTTGTTGCAACATACGTTCTACAGATTGCTGCTCAGATGTAATTCCTCATCTCACAAGTGTTGCTAGAGCTTGGCTTTACAAAAATGAATATGCCATAAGAGCACAAGACCCTACTCATCTGTGCAGAAATCAGTGTAAAGATTCAGGTTACTAGAGCACTGAAATTCATGCTTAAGTTTGAGCTGGAATTCAGATACATACTGGAAATTAAAGGATGGACTGCTTCACCTGTTTTAAGATCTAAATCTTTGCAGGACTGGGGCCTTAGAATTGGAGTTGCAACCAAATCAACCGACTGCCTTCTGTGTCTTGGGGTCATTTGTTACTGCTAGTTTTGTGAGGAAGCACTTGCTACAGAACAATCCAATGATACTGGACTGTACTGCAATGAACATTTTGCTTAAATTGTCAGTCTTTGTTCATCCTTAAACTTATAAGGAGCTAGTTTGAAATAATTAATTTTGCCAAGTGTTACTTTATGTTTATGTTTTACCTTGTTCATAAGGAAAATCAAAAAATTGATTATAAACCTAGCAGACTGTGTTTTGGATTTTGATTGGTAGAAAATCAGTCATTAACTCAGGAAAATCAGTAATTTTCCTGCACAGCTGCTCAAACATGCTGGGGAATTTACTATGAAAAAAAAAAAAATGGAGGCTGAAGAAAGACATTATCAGCATTGTAAAACATTGATTAGAGTTTATTATACAAAATAATTAGATTTAATCAATTATCACAGTTAACAAGTGATTTCTTGGGGATTATTATTACCTAATTGTTATTAAAGATCTGACTACAGATGGCATATGCAGTTCATTGCTTATTATTACTTTTACAAGCACAGATGGCACAGTACAAGCAGTAAGACTAGCAGACAGTGATCTTTTCTTCCTAATGTAGAAACAAATGAATGTGAAGGGTAGGGGTTTTTTTTCCTTAATTTTTACTGAAGTGCTGCAAAATAGCTAATGGACTCAACTGTTCAGATCATTTTACTTCAATAAAAATTTCTACATGGTGCATGTAGAAGCCTGCCCAGGATATTCTCAAATTAATGTTACAGACTCAAAATATTTGCCTTATGATGCTCATTCCAACTTGCCTGAATCTATGCTTTGCATAAGAATCAGTTTAACTTGAACTCTATGACCTCTATTGGCAAAACTTCTAAGGCATAAAAATATCAATTACAATCATATAAAGAAAGAAAGGAGTTAGCTCAAGAACATTTCAAAGCTATTTATTTAGAAAGAGAGTGGTAGATTTTTAAGAAATAAAAGAAATAAAAAAAGATGCTTATGTAAGAATCAAAAAAATCCTTTCAAACTAAGAAGAAAAAATTATTTCAACAAAAGATCAAAAGTTTGTTCTGGAACAAAAACACAGCATGCACGTTATACATTTATTCCTTCCTTTCCATCTTTGTGTCCTAAGGGATGGGTGGGAGGTTAAGTATGTGGTTTTATGGACTGTTTACTTGGATAAAATGGATCCCTATAAGCAAGACAAGTGTGCTGTGATAACCACAGATTAATTACTTGGCCAAGTCTATCCAGTAATTATGTTTCAGACTAACATTCCCTCTCCAGGTCTCCATCTCTAGGAAGCAAGCCAATCATGTCATTCATGGTACAGTGGCATTGTCACAACATATAAAAAAGTCTTGCACTCCTAAGGCTTAATTACAGTACTCCTCCACGAGAGGTTTTATGCTCAGTGGTTGCACAAAGCTGGAACATGCTTTCCCTATTCATCTGAGGTCATATTAAAAATGTATTGTTGAATCATGCCACTGTCCTTTAAAATATCCTAATCATATTTCTGAAAAGGCAAACAACAAGGCTAAGTGTTCTGATTAGAGAAATGTTATTAGAACACTCTAGTATTGAAACAATGAAAAATATATCTCATGAAAAGAAGGGCAAACATTACATTAAGTATAGAAACTACAAAAATAAAATTAAAAAAGTAAAAGGAGAGAGAGAAGAATTGCATATCAAGATTAAAATCCCTAAAATTACCTGATAAATAGGTCAAATATGGGAAAAGACAGATTTTTTTTGTTTTTGCAGAGGGCATATATCACAGTAGCTATATCCCTAAGTATGTAGCAAATAAAAGGAGTGAAAATAACACCATTTATTTTTACTACACTTCAGTGCCAGCTCTGCCATTACGCTAATTCTGCCATGCACTGAATATGTCTCTAATTTAAATCAGTAGAATGACACTTCTAACACTTAAGCTTATTATTAAAGCCCTCTAACATTCTCTATTTCCAACCCCTTCTAGGCCTGAATCAGCCTGCCAAGGCATCAACAAAAAATGTATCTGATTTGAATAAATTTTTTAATAATGATGTCAACATCTATCCTTATATATGGTATATTTACAAGGTCAAGAACTGTTTAATTATCATGTCTTATTGAATTGCTACTGTACAGCCTGAGCTGTGGTAGCTGGCAAAGTGCATACCCTAGTAGAATCCATTCTGTGAGTAAAAGCCATTAGCTTAAACCACTAAGAAACTGTGCATAAGAAAATCACCATCAAGGAGTTGTGGTTTAACTGGTGGTTTGATTTAATGTGTTTCACTTATCACAGCTTGGCAGAGAAGCAGCCGCTTGTTTAGCCACAAAAACAGGATAGCTTCCATTCTATGGCCATTTCCTTACACATTTTCCATTAACTTCATCAAAGAAGGCCTTGGTTCTACCTGACTTACATTAAAAAGGTGCTATTTTTAAATAGACATGACAGAAGAGCACCCACATGTAATTTTTTTCCCTAACATCTATAATTGAGAGCAAAATGATCTTGCCTTTCAAGCTCTGAAGAATACAGGAAATAATACAGACTGTTAGCTGGGTTTAAAATGGCAGATATGTCTGGTTCAGAGGGTAATAATCAATGGTTTGATGTTTGGCTGGTGGTAAGCAACTAGTAGAGTACACCAGAATCTGATACTGGGGCCATTATTTTTTAGCTATAGTCATTAAAGACCTGGATGATTTTGAAGTTTTCCCTCAGCAGATTTGAATCAGAGGGTAAAGTTACCATAACAAAGAGTAGCCCCTGATAAACTGGGCAATGGGACCAGCACAAACCTCATGAAATTCAGCAAGGAAAAGCATCAAGTTTTGCATGCCAGGTCATACAGCCCTGTGCAGTATTATGGTCTGGGAGCCAGGTGGTCAAGAAAGAGTCACACTGAAAGGGAACCTGAGGCAAGTCAAATCACTCTCATCATGAGATAGGCAAATCATGTGCTGAGCTGATGTATGGTCAAGGAACATGAATCTGATCTGTAACAGATCTTGTCCTCTGCTTGCTGTTGGTGAGGTTACATCTGGGATGTTTTGTCTAGTTTTGCACCTCCTTGTACAGGTGAGGAAAACTGAAGAGGGTCTAACTAAAGGCTGGGAAGTAGGACATGATGTAGAGAGGATGAGGGAGATTGTCTTCTTTATCCTGGTGAAAATGAGCTAAAGATGATCTAATGGAACTCATTATACATAAATGTAAAGTAGCTTCAAAGATGAGAGATGAGGTACTCTGTAGTATCAGGTGATACAGAAGGGACAGCAACCACGAGAGAGGTTCAGGTTACCCAAACAATTTGTAATGTAGCCATTACTAGAGAGCTTCATAACTTGGCTGAATAAAGCTGTGGCTGACCTGACCCGGTTGCTTCCTACTTTGACTGTGACTTTTGAGTAGAATCTCTGTAAGTCCCTTCTGCCCATCATTTCAGTGTTACCTATGAATGCTATGAATCTATTACATGTCCAGCAGAGGAACTATGTATGATTCAGATAAGTATTTTGGAGTTCAGTATCAGTAATACAACCATTTTCAGTGCACAAAATTCATGACATCAAATGTCCAACAGCAACTGGTAGAAGCACAACCAGGAGGAATTTGGTCATATATTGCATGGTCATGGTTCAAATATAAGAATACCTCTCCCAAAATTAGCCTTTTAAGCTTTAACTATCAAAATTTTAAAATGAGGGAAAAAAAGAAAAATCACAAATATCTTCTTGAGTTTATTTCCTGTGATGGTTAAAAACAAGTACTCAAACCCTTTATTAGATTCTCTGTTATCTAGATAATCACTTTCTTCTCTTTCCAGTATGGATTTGTTAGGATAGGAAAAAACAATTCCAGGATTTTTTAAGAAAAATTTATATAATTGCACACCAAACAGCTAAAAATATATGTTGCTTTTAAGTAGACTGTGACTACAAAAGAATGTTTAAATGTCTTCATGTTTCTGGACTGTACTTATCACAGTAATATTTTTCCTCTCTAGTTCCAGGTTTTTAAGTATAAATAAGTTGATAAGTTTTTATAATAGGGTGGTTGAATTGTTTGCATCAGAAGGGATCTTTAAAGACCATCCAGTTCAACCCAGATTGTCTAGTCCAACTCTCAGGTCTGTTTTAATATGTCTTGTGAAGTGTCTTAGTCTTATTTTTTCTTGTCTTTTCTTGTCTCTTGTCATTTTCTTGTCTTTGCCATTTGGTCACTTCCCCACTTGGAGTTTGCTCTGACTTCTTTTCCCAACACTATGCAGAGAAGCAAATGCTTATAGAAGTTCTTATGGAAGCACCAAAACCTGGGGAAAAAATCACTAAGAAAAATAACTTTTATTATGGCAGCCTGTGAGAAGTACTGATGGAGATGTGAGGGGATCCTCACTTTCCTTCAGTCTGCTCCCCATGTGTGGACTCAATATTTTCTGAGCTTGAGAAGGACTAGCTCTTCTCAGGGGAAATTTTTCAACAGTTTTCTTTTTCCCAAAATAACCTTATGTAAACAATATTCCTTTCTCATAACACCTGGTGTTGTTTGCTATTTCTGTTACTTAGCCAATGGGAGAGGTGTCAGTCCTATGGACCAATAACATGCCTTTTTGGTGCAGCATGTTATAAAAGGGCAGAATGAATTGTAAATAAAGCCTCCTGATTTCTACTGCCTTCTGACTGGAGTCAAGCATCTTTATTTTATGTCCTATTGTGACACACATGGTGTATCATTTTAGATTATTCTCCACTGCTGATGTGAGGAGGATTTATTACACAGTGGATGGATCATTTTCCTATTTCTATTTCTTGCTAACCAGTTCAAAGTCAGCTACACTGATCCATACCCTAGCCTCTCTTTATTTCCACATAGGCTATTTGAAGCCTGCATGGTGCAATGTTTTCCCAAAAGCTTTAGTCATCGGGATAATTATATGCAAAAATAAGTTTCTCTAAAAGTTGCTGAGACCCTACACAATATCTTTTTGTTGTTACAGATGTTGTGGCTCAGGGACAAATCTAACCTTCATAAAAATAATTAAGGAAATGTCAGCTTTGCAAAAAAAAAAAAAAAAAAATTAAATTCTGAAGATTTTGAGACAAATCAGTTTTTATTGGAAAGCCAGCCCTTCTTATCAGAACTAAGATGTAAAGATTTCAATATCCAGATGTGATCAGAAAGCCCAACAGTTTCTATGGTTCAAACTATTCTGTAGTGAGTGTTTTGTCCCTTACAATAGAAGCTTTTAACGCTTCAGAGAGAAGTGGCCAGAATCCTGCTGTAATATTTTAGGCCTCAAAACATGGTATAGATTTATAATTGTTAAAATAAAAATGAAAAAAAAATGCATCAAACCAACTAAAAATGTAAAATAAAGCAAACGCAAAATATCCCTTTGAAATACTTTTTCAAAAGCAAAAGTAATGGGCTGGGTTCCTAGCACATGCACATGTTCAACAAGAAACAAAAGAATGTTCATGTGTATAGCTCTACAGGCAAGCATGGCAAACACTTTTATGTGACTGTTTGCTCAGGGTTTGTTTCTTTTCAGCCACACTTTTTCTCTTTTTGTATTCATTTTCAAAAAAAGTATGGATTGTTACCATACATCTTGGCTTTGAAGCTGCCAGAGTAATTATTAGCAAAACTACTTGACACATGAGAATTTGTGCACTCTTCTAATCTGAGAACAGAAACAACAACATATGACTCGTCTGACCAGTCACAACTAATCAACACAATGAGAAAAACAAATATCAGGCATTGCATAAATACAGAAAACTGTTCACAAGCAGTCTCAACATTGCTGTTGCATAACAAGCACTTCTGATCTGCTCATAGATTGTTCAGTATTACAAAGAAGAAGCCTTAAGGTGATGACAAACAGTATTACTTTCTTTCTGTTTTCTTTGATTTTGAGCACATGCACCCTTAAAGGAAATCTGCCTCCTTCATGAAGTCTTCTCTACTGGAAAAATAACAATTCTAGAAGAAGCTTAGTGCTAAACTTTTGATTTAATATTGATTAAATTAAACATTCCTTGCACTGAAAATCACCTTGCCAAGCTCCTAAGTCTAGTCCTTACCTTCCTTACATTCCATTTTTATGCACATAACTGTGCTTACACAATACATGTAAGTCAAGAAAAGAGTTTTGGTATGATACAGTAGAGTCACACCTTTGCTGAAATCAGTGCAGGGAGTTCACTTTTTGAAAAAGTGGTTTCTCCTAAGTACTCTAAAATCCCCACACTTCCTTGAGTCTTGGTCCTGGAGACAGTGAAAGGTGTGGATAGAAAACCAAAGATAGGAATATCTGAAAAAGAGTGACCAGGTAAACAATGCTATTTTAATGAGTTGCAGATTTTCTTTTTTCTTTTCTTTGGTTTGCTTTGACTTTCTGTTTGGATTTGACTGTGCTACAATGATTGTTCTTAACATGGCATCACTTGCTGAATATTTACTTCATGCTTGGCATCAGTTGAACTATTGGGAAAATCTCTAAGAAAATTAGACACATATTAGACACATATTTTTCTACTAAAGGAAGTCTAAAGCTAACTCTTGTCAACCAGATATTCACTTCAGAACAAAACTGCCCTCTTCTCAAGTTCTCTTCTCTTTTGAACAGGATGCCTCACCTGTGGCCTGGGAACTGTATGAAGTGAAGTAGATTACTCACCTGTATTAATCTAGGATCTGGAGAATAATGTACTGATCTCAGAAGATTTACATTTTGAAGGAAACAGGGGCAGATGTTTGGAAAGCTGTAGACAGCCTCCCTCTGTGGGCTTTTCAGCCTTAGAGTTCACTGTTCAACAAGGAAAGGCACTTGTTATTTCTACTTTTCCTCAAGGTCTGTGTGAAGTATTTTTACAGTGCACCCAATTGTCTTCCAAGACAAAGGGAAAATACCCATGACAAGAAGTCAAGTGTCTATTACTTTTTACAAGCACAAAAGAAGCATAATTGCTGAGTCAGAGCTGCTTGCAGTCCAGGGAGCTGTCAGTACCACGTTATCATTAAACATATTTAATATGACCTGTCAGTAACAGGATGCTGAATTTCCCCTGCAGCAGCACATCTCTCATATTCTACTTCCTTGTGCTCTCAAATCCATTTGGACAAGTTGCAATTTCCTGGTTTTTGGGAGAAGATTGCACCTTTTCAGGCTCACATAACTCAGCCTTTGGAGTGTCTCCAGTAGATGAGGGAAGCTGACAACCAACTCATGGGGACTGAAAAGTCAGTAGACAGGAACCAGTGTGAAAGAACTTTCCTGCCAATACTTCTGTCCATCACCATGAGCCTGTGAAGACAGAAACCTTGAAGCTGAAGTTTTCAATGTGGAACTCACCTAAGTCTTTGGCATTTTCATTTAAGGCTGCTGCTACTGTGGTCATCTTGATTATCTTTCCCTGTATGTTTACTTGGAATTCAAAATCCAGATATCCCTGTATATGGGTTTCCTCATGTACCTAGTTCAATAGACAAGCTCAGATGGTGCCTAGCAATTCTAACACAACTAATTAAAAACAGGTGCTTTGATCTGAAAGCAGACTGTTTGCTTCCCCATATTTTTGATAAAACACTAATTAGAGCACTGCTCAATAGAAAGCTTTGGACAGAGAAAAACAGTACCTCTGCTTGCTATTTACAATAAGCCCCAAGCCACAGAGTGTTGACCATATGCAGCCAAAACTATAAAGGCCATGAGGTCATCTGGTAGAACTAGGAAGCCTTTGTAACCTCTGATTCTACATAAAGCTAAAGGCCTGTTGTTACAGTCACACTTGCATATCTGGATCTACTAATCGATGTAATTTAAAAAGAAAACCACAAATGTGGTTAAATTCCTGTGGTATGTGCCTTCTTCCTAAGATATCTTTTTGTGACTTACCTAAAAGATTTTAATTCTGACAATTTTAATCAAGTCTGTATAAAATATATTGGCTATAGCTCAAATGCATTCTGTAAAGTATATTTCA
Organism: Argya squamiceps; assembly: GCA_037834095.1. Lineage (NCBI taxonomy): Eukaryota > Metazoa > Chordata > Aves > Passeriformes > Leiothrichidae > Argya > Argya squamiceps. The sequence continues at coordinate 92,116,079 of JBBMKD010000001.1, forward strand.
AAGCATGTCTATTAATGAAGTGTTATCAAAACCCCATTTAAAAGTAAGTAAAGAATTTAATTTTGAGATAACTATTCAAGATTTCTTTAAAAAAGAGATTTGTTTCTAGTTGATCAGTATATGAAGAATAATCCATATATTCAGAATTTTGCATGTTGATTTACAATTCCTTTGTCAGAATTGGTTCAAGATATTTGCAGTTTCACTTGTCTCTGGTGTTAGGTGGATATTTCTTGAACAGTTCACATTGTAAAATATAAGCTTTATCATCACACTGACTGTAAAATATGTTCCCATTGGTGCTTCCACTCACTCCTGTGATTTGAATGGTTTAGCACAAGTAGCCTTGGTTTCAATCTGACAAACCCTTTTGCTCATAGTATGTCTGGCAAAGCTACCTGAGTGAATTTAAATAACCTTATTCTCCATGTCTGACCTGATTCTGCAGTCTTAAAGCAGTAAAAAGCAGAAAAAGTGTGTTCAATATTAATATTGTGCTTTCAGTGACCTGGGGTAAACATAGTGAGATCAGATATACAAGGAGTTGCTGGTTTTGCATACCCACTGTCAGAGCAGAACAGAACTTCAGCAACCTTACAGAAAGCATTCACAACATCTCTGCAATGCAAACTTGACTCACAGACCATACTGTGCATTGAAAGACACACATCTAATGAATAATGAGTAGGCAATGCATCTTGAATATGAACAAATAAGGGGCACCATAATACATGTATTTGTAATGTGTAACAAATAAGTCTAGGGATAATTTCTAATTGCTTGTTTACAAACTAATTTAGTTTACTGAATACATTTTGAAATGGGCTATTAATGTCACTACATGTGTGCCACCTATAAAAAATTTGTTGATTGCAACTATATCCACTTATTATCTTCAGAAAAAAAAGTTTAAAAAATAGTGTTATAATTTATCCATTTAGATCCTAGTGTAGAAAATATTCCCTGAATGTTCCTGCAATTAATTTAGTTCATAATTTAAGAGAACATAGTTGTGCACACTTGTGCCTCTTGGGTGGAAGAGGGAAAGTGTTCCACCAGAAAAGAGAAGCTTCTGATGCCTACCAACTTCATCACTAACACGCTGCAGCAATATTTGTTTTCCCTTCATGCACCAAGGAGTTTTGATTTCATAATGAAAAAAAAAATCATTAGCACTGAAAGCAATCACACATTTCTAAACCACACCTAAACCTACAAAAACACTAGGTATAGCTTTAAACATTAATAAGCCTCTTCTCTGAATTACAATGTGTCAGTATTATAAGCCAAAGACTGTGATCTCTAATAGCCGGAGATCAGCAAAAGTGTTTAAATCCTTGTAGGAAGGCCCAGGAACAAATTCCCTGACAATACCAGGGAGTGTGTATTTATGCTTCAGAAAAAAAGGCTTTGAACCCCATTTGGGTAAGAGCAAAACATGTTAGTCACAACTTAGTCAAAGGCATTTGATAAAGTAGGGTCTTGGCAAGAAAGCAAGGGAGAAAGAAAATTCCCTTTTTCTCTCAATCTCTTTTCCCTCTCTGATTTCCATTGCTTCTTTCTGCATGATTGCTGTGCTCGGCATTTGTCATTCCCTCCATACTTCTCTTGTTCAGTCAACCACATTCCTAACCATCTAGCTAGCACTGACATTTATGTGAGCCTAATTACCCCTGCCTGCAAGACAATGCCCAGAAAGCTTGTATCAGTCCTCTGATGGGATGCTGCAATCTAATTAAGTCCAAACTAGAGATTTCAAAAACACCTGCCTAACTGCCATTACAAATATAGATGTGTCTAATTTGGTCAGCACCCTGCTGTGGTCCTTAACACCTTCCTACAGCTTAATGGCCTGTGTTTTCCTACAGCCACAAATGCCTGGATACACGGAGTTAGACATGCAACTTCCTTTGAGGGTGCTGGCCTGAGTTCTGCTCCTCTGTCAAGTGTTTTAAAGTCTTTTCAGACCTGGGCAGTGAGCAGGATGTTCCCTTCTCAAAGAGCCAGAAGAGAGTTTCTATGCATGGATTGTTCATAGGGTGTAGAAGCTCCCTGCATATTTTTTCTGCTCTTGAACAAAGATTTTGTCCTGTAATGTTCTATATATCGTAAAACTGGCTTACTATATATACATAAGTTGCTGTACTGTTATCTCTTGTTCTTTTTTTCTTTTTTCTCTTTAGGATAATTATGTGCCTTTACCTTGATATTTTCACTGAGTAAATTTTAACTGATTTTTGTAGTAGCAGTTGTTAGTGCCAATAGCCCAATGTGTATTTAACTTATTTGTTGGTTTGAACTGTAGCAAGCCTGGGGCAGAATTGATAAGCTGCATGTATTAGCATGTAGAACACAACTCTATGGAAAAAGGTAATTCTATAGTTAGGTTAGGTTTTAGCTGGGATATTACCATACTGTGAAAAAGAACAACTTTCTACATTTAATAGTTCTGAAAACCTTTTTTCTTTTGCGTGCTGGAATGGAATAACAAAAGTGAAAATTGTTATAGAATCATTCTCTGAAAATAGCTGAAGTAATAACATGGAGATGAATTCAAGTTCCATAGCAGAATAAACAAACAAAATCCCTAGGAAGCTAAACTTGACAAACACTAGTAATGTTGCAGTGCTTGTTATTAATATTAAAGCTTTCTCTATGTGTTATTACCTGAGCTATGTGATTCACTGTTTAATTAGACACACACAGAGCAGCAGATTATATTGTCTCTCCCATGAAAACTTTGAAATTTCAAAATATTTTCCATTCCACATCAGGATAAAAGCTACAACTTCTTGACAATTCTCATGTAACAAACAGCATAACACCTCAGTGAGCACTCACACTGAGATGAAGGCACAAATCACTTCCCTTATTTAGGCTGACTTATCAGCTTTCAACTTAAAGACCCACAAAATTGCTCTAGGCATTTGGCTGTGCAATATTCTTGAATGGCAAGTCAGCAGACATGCTCTTTCCTTTTCACTGCCACCTCTAGTTGGGGCTTTTTCATTAAAATGTTTGTTTATATGTAAACATATATTATGTATTTAGATTTTGACTAGTTGTAAGAGCATATTTTTGAAAGGCTTCTTTAGGTTTTGTGATCTACTTTTTAGCTAGGGCTGTGTGAGGCAAAGTTGTCTTCAGGAAGGTTTTTTGCCAGGGACTGTTGTAGATTACATTCTTTTTGCAGCAATATTAAATGAAGTTTTTGTTAGTTTTGTTGTTATTGTTTTTGTTGCATTCATCGTTCTTACATAGCCATCCTGGCACTTTTAGCTCAGTTTCTTGTATATAAACGTTTAGATTCAATTAGCCACGAGTAGTTATTATTTCTAAAGGTCTTGGTTTCACAGTACAAAAACATTTCCACCTTTGGATACAATGATAATAATGAGAGGTCAAGTCAATGAGGAAACTTCATTTTGAACTGCTGCTTTTAAATGATTGGAGGTTATTTATTTCGGGATTTTAAAATTAATTTTCTGGTGGTTTTGTCTACACTAAACTTTCAGATTAACTCCACTGTATTTTGGAATATATCTCATTTATGTACACAGTAAAAATGTGTGTCTTTTTAAGAGCCACACCAAAAAAGCCTGCATGCAAAGGAAAGAAATCTTTAATTTACCTGTGTAAAACATAACACCTGTGGCAATCTTGCATTCTCCAGTTGCCATACAGAGGCACTAAAGCAGATTTCTGTTGTATGTCTCACTTGTCAAAGATAAATTTGTATTTGTATTAATTTAAGACACTGAAAAACAGTCTCTCCCCATGTACCTATTTCAGTTGTTTTGATTTGGTGCTGTTTTCCAAGAAAGGAAGAAACACTTAGGCAGAACTGGTGAAGAGGAAACCTGAGTATTCTACACAGAAAAGTCATATGTTCCTGTGTTTATGCAAACAAGGTCATAAAATATCTGACAGTGAAAAGTCAGAGTAGTTTGCCACATACAAGCCTGTCTTCAACTTTTGCTGACATGGCTAAAATAGCAAATAAACAAATCCAAAATCACTCTTCTGAAAATAAAAACTGTTTTATCATCTTTCAGGATAATATTTATTATTATCAATTATGAGGACTGAATTAAAAAAAAAAAGAGTAAAATATCTATAATATTATTAATGTACAGTGGCTACATGCCTGTTTTCCTAGAACAGCCCCATTGTTTTGTGCATTTCAAGCAGTTGCTTGCAAAGTTCAGCTTAGTAATCAGGATAAAAGAGAAGTGAATATTTCTGAATATGAGTAGCACTAAGGGCAAGAAAATAATAATAATGATAATGATAATGATAATAATAGTAACAAAACCAATAATAATCAGCCTGACCAAAAAAGCCCCATAAAAGCCCATTCATAAAAGTATTCAAAACTGGGATGAGATTTATTTTATCTCTGAATAGTTTCACCAATTTTAACAGTTTTACTGGGTCTGGCTGGGGTGGACTTAACCTTCTTCACAGCATGATGCTTCTTCACAGCATGGTGGGTTTTGTATGGTGCTGTGCTTTGCCTTTTGGGAATTCTATGACAGTGTTAACACCCCAAAGTTTTGGCTACTGCTGAACCATGTTTGCACAGAATCAGGGTTTCCACTCTTCCCACACACATCCAAAAGTGTGTAGGTTGAGGGATAGGAGAGATGTTGAGAGTGGAACACGTAGCAGACCCACATAGCAGACTCAAAGTGACCAAAAAGTATTCCATACCATGTGATGCCACTCTCAGGAAGAACAGCAAGGAGGAGGAAAGATAATTGTGGTGACGGAGTTTGTCTTCCCAAGCAAGCATTACATGTGCTGAAGCGCTGCTTGCCAGGAATTGGCTGGGCATCTGCCTGCTGATGTGAAGTAGTGAACTAATTCCATATTTTGCTTGGCTTATGACCACAGCTTTTGCTTTCCCTATGAAACAGTTATTATCTAGATACACAAGACCTCTTGCTTTTGTTCATTTTTTGCCCTGTCTTGTGAGAGAGGGAAGTGAGCAAGCAGCTAGGGGGGTGTTTGGCTATTGGCTGGGCCAATCCACCACAATAGTATTTCTAACACTTTATACAGTCTGAGGGAGTAGAAATATAGAGCAAACATTTGAATCACCCCCTGTTTTAGCTGCAAAACATGAGTTTCCTTTAAGATCTATTTTGAGCTGAGAAAAATAAAAAGTATTTATCATCTCAAGTCACATTACTATGTAATTTTATCATACAAAAAATGAGAAGCTTACTTAAACATGTCTTTTCTAAAACACATTTCATTAAAAATATGGTTTGTTATATGGACTTTACCAAATTATTTTTGCAGCTGATCCAAAACTCAGCCAGTCTTTATGATTATTGTGATTGTGGCATATCAAACCTGAACTTAAATCTGGCAGTGTGCATATACGATTGCATCTGAATTAGGAGTAAGTGAGGGCAGGCTAACCTCCCATCTGGTTCACTGACACCCATGAGTTCAAGGGCAAAGTTGGCATCCCACCCCAAAATTCTCATCAACATAGTATCTGTACCTCAGGTAATTGGTTTAAAACTGATTTTGGAATATTTATGCTTAGGCATTTTGTATTGACCACCAACTATACCAGTGACAGAATGATTATGAATTAAAAAATAAGAGCAATATTTACTCAGAGTAGACATGCTCAAAGCAGATCTCACCAGAACAAAATGATTCATTTAGACTCCAGAAAAGATAGTCAAATTTCCCCTTTGTTCTACAAGATAATGGCATATTGTCTGACTTAGAGTTAACAATATGGACACTCATAGTTAATCATTGGCTACTGAGATGCAACAAAGAAAGTGGAAGCTATCACATAAGCAAGACTGAACTTTGCTATGTAATGATGCACAGTCAGAAGGCCCTTTTGCTGTAGCAAATGGCACAAAAGTTTGAACTTCAGCTCAATCAGAGCTCAGTGCCCTCGAGTCCTTTCATTATGAACCACTGGTTGGTTTTGTCTTGCCAAATAATCTTATTACTTACTGTCCATCCATGCTGTACCTGGATTTTTTCTATGTAAGAGAATTATACTGTCAGGAATGGGGAATTAGAGAAATGTAAATTTACCTTTTTGAATGCTGATGTAGGTATTCATTTTCTTAAATTCCAAAACTCAGAAATCAATTTTGTCTCTTGAGCAAAAAGATTTGATTCTCTCTTCATAAGATGTTCATAAGAATTTTTGGCTTTGATAATCCAATCCATACTTAACTACCCTGAAGTTTGCCTGGAATTCCTCAGTCTGCCAAAAAAGTCAAATAGCATTGAGTGGTAAGGGGCTCTGAGATACATCAGCTCATTACTCTTCTGAACCTGAAGGCAATACTGAAAGAATTGAGTCTTCATTTGGTATTGTTTGTTCTGTAATGGCATCTATGGTGCTCTGAAAATAGAAAACAAATTTGGCTTCTGTGGATACAAAGGGAGCCATAAGTCTGCTTTTATAGATTATTACTTGATCCAGAACCTTGAGATCTTTTAGAAAGCACAGCTTGTTCTTAACTTTCAGAATACATATCTGAACTGGTGTTCATGAGAATGTTTATTTGAATTGTATTTCACCTGGCACAGTTACTGCTATTCATACAGAGGTTCTTTTCATCTTTTGTGAACCAAATGGGCATTTGGTACTAGTACCAAAGATAATATCAGATACTCAGCTGACATGAAACACTCTACTTGAGAGCTGCTCAATTACTTCTGTCAAAGTTCAGATCTTAAACTCGTTGGCAGCTTCCTTCTCCTCTATATTAGTATCTACATAAAAAAACCTATTTACTGCTGTTGCTCCATAGAGGATCATGTAACCAAACATAATCCCCTCTGAAGAAATTAATCACAAAAGCTTCTTCACCATGGCATGGAGTCTTCATTTGTTGATGTCTAGATGTCAAAATGGCACAAAGATTTTTTGGCTAATGGGCTCTGCTGTATGATGAGGAGGAGTTTAGATAAGCCTGTTAACCTGACTACATTTATCTAGGAGTTTCTGTTAACTTGCGCACGGGCTTCTGAAGGTAGAATGTAGTAGAAGGAGCCACTGCAAAAAGTGTTCATTTTTGTGGGTAAATGCAAACTTGTGGCCAGTGTCTGATAGCTACTTTAAGGCAAAGTGTATTTTTTTCCTCATAAAGGATTTAGGTGAATGTTATCTCATAGGAGTGCCGATGTATAGCTTTGAATCATTCTGATGGATAAGCAGAAATGTGCATAGAGAATAGGGGCAAAAGCAGAATTCCTGCTTGTCCTGCAAACTCTCTCAGTCCGTGTCTGGGGAAGAAAAAGGACCACTCAAAGATACTCCTTCTCCTAGCTGCTTTCTGTTCAGGCAAACCAGCCATGAACACTTTAATCATAATTAGTTTTCAGTTAATAAGGTTTTCCTTTCTCCAAATTGTTCAGAGTATCCCTATAAAAACCTAATAAACAAGAAGGTTTTATTTTAATTGTGTTTGCTATTAGTAACCAGGGCTTCACATTCAATTGCTCTATCTTTCCTTTATGTTACACTTGTAAGATTCATATTAAAAAGTTGTTTACACAAGTCACAAGCATACTGTAATGACAGCTCTTTATCTCGAAATGATACCTTAGGACCTTCAACAGTTGGCAGTGAAGTTTAAAGATACATCTAAGCTGGGAAGAAACCTTAGAGATACTTGATAGTTGTAAGTAGTTATTATGAATGTTGTAACTGCAACATTCAGGGCATATTGGGCCTGGATATGTGTCCTTCTTTCTTTAGATTCTGAAGAGCCTTGTGTTGCTCTGCTCTTACTGGAACATTTTCCTTCATGAGTAACTATTTTACATGTGGCTCAAACTTTTTAAAGTTGTTTCGTTGACAGCAGTAGCTGCACCATAAAAATACTTTCAGGAGGTCCACAGTGACTCATTCACAATACTGAGGAGATGAGCAGCCCATCACAAATATTGCCTCTCCTCTAAAGGACCTACTTCTATAGCAGAAGGCCACTTCTAGCAGAGTGAAAATATTGAATAGAAATAGATCATCTTCATACCAGCTCCTACCCACAGTGACCCCAGCTGTTTGTATTAGCAGTTTGACCTTCTTAAGGGGACTTTTAGGACACTGTAAAAAACTATTGCTCTTATTGCTTTCACTTTCCAATGGTAATTTCAGCCATTTGGTGTCACAGAGCTGAAAGGGACTTATCTTAGGTCCAAATTCAATCTGCTTGGTGCTGTGGCTGATGGAGGTGAGTGTATTTCATACTCTCTCCTTGCATGTTTTAGCTATTCTGATGTTGACTGGTTTCCTGCATTTCCATATTCTTTGGTCCCGCTTGATGAGCTTAACTGTATCCAGGATCCTAGAACAGCAATTAATGTAAAAGGTTTCTTATACTCAGCCCAGCTGGATTCAAAACTGGGTGAACAGAATGATAGATCTACTCTTTACTAAGGACTGTGGACTTGCTCTGAGTGCACATTGTTATTTTGTGGACAAAAATGCCCACAGGCTTTCAACAACAACAGATGGTCCTAGGGACACTAGCCAATTGAGGGTATTTACAACAGGTAATTGCGTGTTGAATAAGGCACAAGTATTTGCTGCTTTCCTTTAATTGCTCATGTCTCTTCTTTATCCACCTCCAAATCATGGCAGAAGGTCAAAAGAGGCACAAGTTCTCAGGGTTTTGTGTGAAGAGTGCTTTGCTACTTGTATGTTTCTTTTCTTTTGTTTTGTCCTTTTTTTTTCTTCATCAAGCTAGTTTGGGAGAGATTACCATTTTAGTCTTTTCTGCTCTGCCCTTGGGGGTGCTCTGAGTTCCCCTTTCCTCTTGATAGAGGAAGAACTGTTGAAGTGGGTAGTGTTTATAAACAAGACATAAATGGAGGTTTTTCTCCCTCCATTTATGTCAGTAGCTATGACCTAGAAGATTTAAGTATGTTGCCTGAGAATATGAAATAAGTCTATTAAATGGAAGTAAAATTTTTGATACTTCGGACTGTGTTTTTCAGGCTTAATTATATATATTTACTTGACATGTCTGTTATTGTGAGCACTGGGAGTCTACATAATTCTTTCACAGTTTGTCACCTCTGTAGGATCTGTGTAAGTTCTGTCAGGAATGTTGACCTTGTGCTGTCCTCACGCATCTGTGGCTGCCCAGGTCCATGGTGACCCTTTGCTTTCACATGAAGAGAAATAGAGTGCCAAGAAAACCTATGACATTTTCATCCTATTTAAAAATGTCCACAAATAATAAGAAGAATTTAGTTATTCAATAAATAAATTACAAGCAATTTTTTTCCTAAGATGGAGCAAGACATACTGAGGCTAGGAAACTGCATGGTGTGTTCCATGGCCATATTTTTTGAGCAGCATTGCTTTTGGATTCCTTTCTAATTATTAAGATGTCAGAAATAACAAATCCAAAAGGTCTCTTTCCACAGTCATGGAAGCAATGCCTTTTCCCTTCCTTTCCTTCCCTACAGAATTACAATGAACTGATCATGGATCTATTAATATATTTGGATCTTGTTTGATTATGTTGAATACTTGTTTCACATTTCCTGAGTAGTCCAGTCACTGTAAATTCAACTAAGTCAGAAACAAAGGTACTAATACATCTATTGAGAAAACAAACCGACAAGTCCAAATGAACATTCCAATTGGTATCCTTGACAACTGGCCAAATGTTCAGATGTTTAATTCAGCCCTTTTCTACCTGCTTGTGGTAGGCACCAGGAATACAGTACCTTCTGCTTTATGGATTCCTATCCAGCACCAAATATGCTTCTCTGCTTCAGACAAAACCATGTCTGAGCATCTTGCCAGCCCATTAGTGCTCAATGCAACCTTCATTGGACTGCAAAATGAGATTTCTGGAGACTCTCTGGAAATGATTTAATGAAAAATCTAGCCCAAAGTGACAAAATGGTTAATATCTTTATAGCTAGAGCTCTCAGAGGAAACTTCTATCTGAACATAAAATCTGATGTTTTCAGATATCTTTCTATAACAATAATATTAGCAGGAAAAAAGCAATTGCTGTATCCTTTCCATACATTTCTAGAATTCCTGAAAAAACAAGCTACCCTTGTGTTTACCCAGTGGAATGAGTGGAGGCTGTGGGGGCTATTTTCAATAGTGTGTCTGCACTATTTTATAAGTAAGTAGTGTAAGGGTAAGGAAGCTTCAGAACAGCTTGCTGAGGTAGTGGAATCCATCTACTACAGGCTCAAAGGCAGAGGAGCTCAGATTTCTCCAGGAGATGGTTTGGCACAGTATGCCTGCACTGCAGTTGCAGTGTTCCAGGTCCCCAGGGAGCTCTTCAAGGAGGGGTGTCACACAGCATGACCCTGTGGCTCCATAGCAGGGCTATGTGGCTATGGATGAGTGCAGGAGGCACTGCACTACCTCCTCCAGCACAGCTTTGGCAGGGCTAAAGCCTCAGATATCACACTCCCATACAGCTCTTCTGCTCCAGGACCCAAATCGGTATTTGTGTGAACAGTATCTGAGACAACCAGTCCTACTGGAACAGAACTGGTTCCATTTGTGGCACAGACAATGCACATGCAGGTGTGAGCAGGTACATCATTTGCGTGGATGCTCTTGGAGGGAAATCAAGGGTCAAAAGCTACATTCAACTGTCAGTCAGCCCAGATGTTACTTGTGGACTGGATGTAGCATTTTGTACCCATGGTTTTCTCTTACTTTTTCCATTAGGTTTTAATTTTAAATTAGTGAAAGAAAAAATTTCAGCCAGTGCAGGTAAAACAGTGCTCCAAGCCCGTGCTCAGACGTCACTTTTCACTTCTGCCTTGAAGAAGTCAGCCTTTCCCTGTGTCCTTCTAGAGCTCAGGTGTACTAGTTTCGGACAATTGCATCTGGAGAGGAGGTCCCTGGCTGGCCATTGAGGCATTTACCACAGAGGCTACACTGGGGAATTGCCCATAGAAAACCTCTGAGGAAAGAATTTTCAGAGACAACACAAGTATGTAAATTATGTGTACTTGTGTATTGAGAAGAAACTTTACCTTGTTAAGGTAATCTTAAATTATTAACTTTTAATCTTAACGCATTAACTTTTCCTAGTGTAATTGCTTGTGCATGTTCTGCTAAACATTAGGAAAAATTGTTTTCACTATGTTCTGGTTTCCTTTTCTGTTTTTCTTTTACTTTCCATCCTGCCTCACTGCCTTTTTTCTTTTTTTAGTGCACTAAAATAGCTAAAATAGCTCATACATTGTTTTGGAACTTGTAGTACTTCTGTTATGTGGCAACTTGATTTTAAAAAGGGAAGCTTGACTGGCCCAGCCTTCGAGGAGCTGGAAAATAAGGACTTCTGCAGTGCAGCATATAAAAGAGATCCAGACTTGGCCTCGTAAAGAAAAACATCTAAACATTTATGTGATTACCAGGAACAGCGTATTCTCCTGCACCCATGTGCTTCTGGATGCATTCCAAGATATTAATAGCAGTAGTGGCAGGGCTGTACATTATATTGTTATTTCCTCCTTGGAGAGAACAGAATGTTAGACTGTGAGAATATGACATGGAAACTATGTGAGTTGGCTGCCCTCTTCTACTTTATTTACTCCTTCTTAGATCTTTCTGACTTTGGGGCCTTTGCAGTCACTTTAAAAGGGATTCGCTTCTTGCCCAGGAAGAAGATTACTGGAACTGCTACTCTGGATCACGTGATGGATATTAACCCTGGTTTCTGTCTCTGTCTGTTGGAAACAGAACAGACCTGAGCAGTCAATAATGTGTCAGAAGAAGGCAAGATCTTAAATTTACTTCCCTCTTGAATTACAACAGTGATCGATACATGTCAATTGGTAAAATATCTATACATTTCATTATTTTTCATCTTACTTTTACAGAAATAAACATTACACCTTCCAATAAATGTCCTTTCATTTCATCATCTGTCTCACTGAACTATTTAATGACATTTTGTCTTCCATGAGATCGATCTAGGACTCAGCTAAGAGTGGACCAAATACTGCAAAGAGACAGGCCTAAGAAGCCAATAGTAATTTAGTTTTTTATTATTGTTAGAGTAAGGGTTGTCCACTTCCTGAAAATCTGCCATTCTGTCACTAAATGGGAACCCAAGTATCTCTTGAATTGCCTTAATCTGGATGGAGTCTATCTACGTTTTCCAACATTAGGTTGAATTTGTGGTTTTCCCAGCACCCCAGTGAGGAGGTAATGCTCCTGCAAGTTGCAACTTCCTCTTTTCTACATCCTCTTTGCTTTCCCATGTTTTCCTGCCCCTTGCACCATGTGGGCTCTGGCACCAAAACAACCATCTGCATGGTGTCTTGAAAAGCCAGACCAGGGAATTGATCCAGTTTGAAACTAGCTGTTACAAGAGGTCAAGCCAGTTTCCTGCTGCTTTTCACCACCCAGCCACATCAGTTTGCACTGGTTGGATGCGCAGGGTGGAGGTGAGGAGGGTGTGGGAAGGGAGAAAGACAGACAGAACTGCATCTACCTGCAGCACTACTGCTTTGTGCCATTTAAAGTATTATTGTAAATGGGCTTGGACATTGTCAAGATTGCATTTCTTGGCAGAACATTTTTTTTTTCTGGAGAAGAAAAAAATTACCAGTTAATGCCCCTAGTCCCTAGTCCCTCCAGGTTTAGGAAAAAAAATCACAGAATCACAGAATGTGTAGGTTGGAAGAGACCTTCAAGATCATCAAGTCCAACCTGGCCCTAACCCTCAACTAGATCATGGCACCAAGTGCCACATCTAGTCTCTTTTTAAAGACATCCAGGGATGGTGACTCCACCACCTCCCTGGGCAAACCATTCCAGTATTTAATCACCCTTTCAGTGCAAAACTTCTTTCTAATATCCAACCCATATTTCCCCTGACACAGCTAAGGCTGTGTCCTCTCATTCTGTCAGTTGCTGCCTGGAGAAAGAGACCAACCCCCAGCTGTCTACAACCGCCCTTCAGAAAGTTATAGAGAGTGGTAAGGTCACCTCTGAGTCTCTCAATGTCCTTCCTAAACTGAGGGGCCAGAACTGGACACAATACTCAAGGTGTGGTCTCATCAGTGCTGAGTACAGGGGAAGAATGACCTCCCTGCTCCTGCTGGCCACACCATTCCTGATACAGGCCAGGATGCCAT
>JBBMKD010000001.1:92129309-92157639 GCA_037834095.1 Argya squamiceps
ACTCTCTGGGCCCGGCCATCCAGCCAGTTCCTAACCCAGCAAAGAGTGCTCCTGTCCAAGCCGTGGGCTGCCAGCTTATCCAGGAGTATGCTGTGGGAGACAGTTTCAAAAGCCTTACTGAAGTCCAAATAGACAACACCCACAGCCCTTCCTGCATCTACCAGGCGGGTCACCCGGTCATAAAAGGAGATCAGGTTGGTCAAACATGACCTACCACTCCTAAATCCGTGTACCTCTCCTAAATCCATGTATCTCAAGACAGAGAAGCTTAGGATATGTATGGTCTCTGTGAATTGCAGCCAGTGTAAGCTTATGTGTTATAGCTAAAACAAAATTACTTCAAACTAGAGACAATATGGAATGGTGAAAGGACATTGACAAATTGTAGATGTGTGGTAATAGCTGATAAATTTATTTCTACTCCAAACAAAAGAATTGCTTCTCTTGTTCTCCAGATTACAAGAGGAATCTTGTAAGATTAAGACAATAGTACCTTTTAGATGTTAAAATAATATTGCATTTCAGGGGATATGCATTCAGTAATCCACATAGTACCTTCCAGTTTTCCATGCAATGTTATCCATTACAACACAGTAACACTGAAGGGCAGATGCTGTGTCACCATAAATTAGCAATGGTGTGGCAGCAAAGCTGCACTTTTGATTTTCAGTTCTCTCTGATGTAGAAAGGGAGTAATCACCAGCTCCTATTCTCTGAAGACTGTGTGGCTTGTTCCCCATGGGACAGATGGTACAAGATAAGTCTTCCCACTCTGTTTAACAGAAGTTGTTTCCCATGGACAGATTTTGCTATGGATAGAATCAAATTGTATAGGCCACTGGCAGAACATCTAAGGCACCAAATTTCATGCAGTTGTGTTTACACAGCTTATTGGAGGTGGTGTTTGGCATAACCTAACCCCTCACCCCCTGACCTGTCATCACCATTCTAGATTTAAAAGCCTAGAAAAAATTGCCTACGTTAGCCTAACTGGATCTAAAATACTTCTATATTTTGATTTAGAAACCGAAGATAGTAGTTTTTTGTTCATAGCAGAAATGCTACAAATGCAAAACTTTTGCTTCCTGAAAGCAATCAATTTTTTCTTATTGAAATTTCATCTTCTCTTGGTGTGAAATCACCTTAAGAGTCGTACTCATTATTTATGTGATAAAACAGTGCTTCTATGTTCCATTTAAGATTGTTATGTTAGAAGCACATTACTTTTCTGCTTGAATGAAACAATGCTCGAAGGCAATTGGACCTGAACTCTCTGATGCAGTTTGTCTTTGTGATCTTGCTTCAGGTTTCTTTTCAAAAGCTGGTCCGAGACCAGAAGTTGAGTTCTGCATTGCTGCTGAAGAGATTCAGATGCCTGGTACTACAGGGCAGTTTTGAAAATAGCAACTGATGTGGAGGTTTAACACCATATGAGGTCCGTCTCGGAGTGTCAGGAGCTATAGAGCTGATATACAGGCCCTTGTCAATGCAGCAGAAAAAGGTCTCCCTGGCTCTGATGCTTTCCAAAACTTGCTGATGCGGATGCCAATTGAGAAGATCAACCTTGAAAAGCCAGACTCTCTTGGAAGATATTAAAGGAACTTAATTTCCTTGTAAACCAAACATCCAGTCATCAAGAAGATTTGTGGAATGAATGACACAAGAGTTAGTCTTGTGCATGGCATTGTGAAATAAGGCTCATTGCCTTTTTTACTTTCTGCTACTGTTCACAGTGTTTGACAGCAAGGAAAATAAGGTGGTATATATGCAGGACTGTAAAGCTACTTAATGAAGTGAATGTATTTTCAGTTTGTTTGTTTGTTTTGGAGGCCCTTTATTTTTTATTTTAAGTGAAGTAATGTACTCAAAATACATTTTTAATATCTAAATGCTATGGTATCTTCCAAGATTTTGCTGTGGTACCTTCCAGCAAATAAAGACAAAGTGTCACCCTTGCATAGTGACCTCATCAGAAAGTTACTTTTGGAATAGCAGCTGCAGCAAGTGTTAATCTAGAGAATTGTCAAGGAAATAAGGAGGACTAACTCACTTTCCTGTAGTGTCATTTAGGATTATATTAAATATTCTAATAATGTGCAGACCCCAGCATTCAGAAGCTGTCACCAGAGTATCAGGGGAATCAGGGTTTGCATAACAACAGGAGGGGATATCCTTGCTATGTTTCCTCTTGTTCTCTTGTTCCCAGTCGTCCCTGTGACTGGAATGTAAATTCTAAACCACTGAACAGAGCAGCAAGCAAACCCTCAGAAGGCAGCTGGCAGGTGGGCAGCAAGTGGTCAAGGCAGCAGGAGAACACCGATACGTTTTATGCCTTAACACTCAATATAGCTCTTTAGATATTTCAGAGCACGCACAATCTGTACAGGAGACCGTGGCTCAGATGTCCAGACACATGAAGAATGAGCATGCAATCAATCTTGTATCTGCACATCACTCTGCTTTCCTCAAGACTCTGGTTTTGAGTACTTAAAGATCTGTTTAGTCAAGAGAAACCTCAACTTACATGGTGTATCTATTTTTTTGAATACAGATGGAATGTTCATTAAAGACTCTTCTGTGATGGTTTTGAGGCCAAGGTGACCTTCATCAGTGCAGCTCATGCATATGAATTCACCACATAACCTTGTTTGACCCTAATTGGTCTTTTTGAGGGAAAGGGGATACTGGCTGCCCAGTAACCATTCTGGTGCTCTGCAGAATTAATTGTGTTTATAAAGTAAGATAAAATATTGTGTCTGTGATTACTTTGTTTTTTAATTAACATGCATTTAGAAGCAGCTGAATGGAAAGAAGAAAAAAAATGAAGAAAATAATATTCAAAAAGCCTGGGACATGCTAGAAAACCAGCAATCAAACAGGAATGATAACACAAAAAATCAATAGGAAAAAGGACATATACTGAATCCAATTAACTTTGAATTGATTATAGAGAGAAAAACAAAACCAATTTTTAATCCTTTCGCTAATATTTGATCCTGAGAACAGTGCACTTATTTAAAACATTCTCATAATCAGTTTCCTTTATACTGTGCTTTTTCCTCTGAGAATGCGCATTACACCACAATTGTCATTTATGTCAGAACAAAATAAAAATAAAAACAAGAAGCTGGTATAATAAGTTTCAGTTTTGAGAACTAAAGTAACAAAAGCACAATCAAAGAAGTGAAAGGATAATTAGTAACAGTGAATACAAAAATGGCAGCTTAAAGCCTCTTTCAGATTTAGCAATGTGTCAGAGCAGGGCTAAGGAAGCAGAGACAATGAGAAAAATGTTTCTTCTCAACAGAGTGGGGGGTAAATTCAGGCCACAGCTAAGGGCCTAACGAGTATTTCAGTTACAATTCTTGAGGTTAAAGCCTAACACAAAGTACGAAGGGGCATTTTTATTTATTCACCTAACTGCTACTTTGCTACTGAACCTTTCCAGATGATCAAACTGCTCTGACTGCTGTAAAACTTCTACATCAAGAAAAAAGTTCATATACAAACCTGGATCAGACAAGTGGTAAAAAAGTAAACAATAAGACAGTGTTCAGAGTTTTAGGACTTTAAAATTCATAAGCAAGATAATTAAAAACAACTAATGACAGACAAGAATTGACTAGCCTAATGAAAACATCTGTTCTACCTTTGACTTCGTATGTTACTAGTCTTGAAGATTCATTGACTTTCTAGGCAAAATGAAGATGAGTCAGTATTAAAAGTAAATATCAGAAAATGGGTAAGTTTAGGATATGCAGTTGTACAAATCTCAGTGATATTTAGCAGAGAGAGCTCAGAGAATGTTGCTATTTTGTTTCTTATCAGCTTTGAAGTATCTATTCACAAATTATTTCTGTGGATTTACTGGGCTGAGGTTCATCTCTTTTCACATCTAAAAGCTAAAAGTCGACTATAATCTAAGCTTGTTGGCAATTTGATTCTGTTGTGAACAGAAAACATTGGATGCCTAAGGCGCGTATCCAAGAAGGTGAAATAAATTGTCCTTTAAATGTGCTTGCTTCTCAGCCAGTGTACAAATCTTGAAGTGTTCATCTCCTTGTTAGACAGTTAAACTTGAGTAAGAGGAATCACAGCTTGACATCCAAATCTACACAGGCATCTGTTGGTGTCAGTGGTATTACATTGAGAAATCTGGCTTCAAAATGCTGCAGTTCATAACCTCAGTATCTTTGGACACTGTGATAAAACCTGCAAATCCATGAACATTTCTTGCAAGACTCATTCCTGAAATATCTCTGCTCTTGGGTTTATTTCTTTTTTTTCCTCTATCCTCTCACTCAAATAAGGCTTCACTATGATAACATATGCATATAAAGGTGAAAATAATGAACCTGTGTAGTCACAAGGGAAAGTGTGAGGAAATCAACTTCATTATAAAAAAATAATTATTTTGGTATTAGAAAGAAATTCTTACTTGTTAGAAGGGTGGAACTATAAAAAAGGAAACTGGAGTGGTAGCAGTGTATAATATACTGGTGGTATGTAAGAGCAAGTCCTGCTCTACTCTGCACTGGTGTGGCCTTACCCTGAATATTGTGTGCAGTTTTGGGCTGAGGTCACTTGGTTTGTTTGGTCTGCAGGAGATAGAGGGGAGACCTCATCGTGGTCTTCAATATCTTCATGAGGAAAGTGGAGGACAGGTACCAATCTCTTCACTTTCATGACCAGGAAGAGGACACGGGGAAATGGCATGAAGTGGAGTTAGGGGAGGTTTAGGTTGGATTTCAGCAAAAGGTTTTTCACCTAGAGGCTGGTTGGGCACTGGAGCAGACCCAGGGAAATGGTCATAACACCAAGCCTGACAGAGTTCAAGAAGTGCTTGGAAAATGCTTTCAGGCATGTGGTGTTATACCTGCTGTTGTCCTGTGAAGGGTCAGGAGTTGACTTGGATGATCTTTGTAGATGCCTTCCAGTTAGGTATATTCTATGATTCCATGATTCCATGGTTCTATGACCTGTCAGTGAAGACCTGCAGAGAGTATATCTTATTGGCCCTGACTCAGTACATGAAAGGATGGTTTGGCTTGCTGACCTCCAACATCCTATTTTTTGCAACATTGTGAAAGGTCTTCTTTGCATCTGAAAGAACTCTGAGCTTACATAGGACACATACGACAAGGTCCAGACATATTTTATAATTCTCTGTCAGTGCTGCAGAATAGAGACTGTCTTATTTCCATCTGCCAGGACTTGAGCAGGGCTGTGCATGAATTGAGGTGTTACTCAATGTATTTGGAAAACTTTAAACTGAAATATTGAAATGGAATTTAGCAAAATTTGAACAGCTGAGCAGGATCACAGCTTTAGCCTTGGGTGTCTGTGTGTTCTGTGCAAGTCCCAGTTTTGGTAAGTCCCTTTGGCTCTGCTGAAGTTGTAGGATGTGAAAGTGCCTGCCAGCTTCTCCATCCCTGAAACTGAATCTAGTCACATACCATCTGCCTTTCTTCCTCAGGCTGCAGTATTCAGCCAGAGAATATTAAGACATACAAGAAGACAGTGACAGCAAGTTACAACAAATCCCCTAAAAGAATGGGGGGTTCAGGACTGGGTGAAGTAAGGTACCATCAGGGACATGTAGTGTAGAATAACTGATCCCTCAGGCCATATGAGTAGAGACAATATATTCATTGTTCTTGTGCAACCCAGTAGTGGATATTGAAAGAGGGATATGCTGCCCTTCAGTATCGGCATGATCTCTCTGAATCTGGCACAGGCAGCTGCCCAAAATTAAATATGCAAGTAAGTAAAGCTTCTGAGGAGAAGAAATGTTTTCTAATCAATTTCCATTAGACAGAAAGATGTTATGGATAAGTAGGTGGTAAGCTTTTCTGCCAGTGAATTGATACATCTATGTCATGACCATCAATTGTTGTCAGAAATGTGTGCGTGGTCTGGAAGACTTTTTACAAATTGGCAGTGACTGGTCAGGCTGAAAGCAGGTGTATCTATTTGAATCTATTCTGACCTTTGGTTCATGGCATATGCTCATGTCATGTCATATTACCTCATCATATCACAAAACCTAAATGTCATACAGTGTCACATCTTAACCTAAGACATCTCATCAGCCCCACTGGTGTCAGATTGTGTATAATGTAAAAAAAGCACAGTAAATACAATGCCTTGTATATTATTTTAGCAGTTATCAGTCTCATAAGAAGTTGAAAGCAATATTCATGTAAATGGAAAGATACAGCATAATTTTTTTGGAAACTCTTTGGGGCTTATTTACTGTTATTCCCATAACTCATTTTGCTGTGTGTTGACAAATCTTTTGAACAATTCTTCCTAATACTCAGAACAGCAAGCCCTTGGAAATCTGCTGCTTATGACTCCCTGAGTTATTACCAAGTTTAAGGTGAAAGTTGCACCTGAGGGCAACTGGCTAATAAACCTGTCCTTGTCTTCTGCTGGTGGGATTACCCTTCTTATCACACTCCTACTTTTGTCAGCCTGTGACTCAAAGCCTAGTAATTTAATCAAGCTTGTGTTTATAAGGCTTATGTCATCTGAGTAGGAAACTGAAGCAATGCCTTGTGACTTAGGGGACCAGTCACCTGCTTCCAAAAATGACTGACTGTACAGCTTGACTGCCAGGACATAATTTGTTTAGATGAATGGCTGACAAAAAACTGTGAGTGATAGATAGGTTTCGATAAATTATCTTCAGCCTATAGGAAGCTCATAAACTGGAAAATAAGCCAGTTAAAGGATATATTTGTGTTACAAACTGTTTAAGTAATCTCTCCATAGAGAGATTAGTGGTCTACATAGCCCAAGAAATGCTAGTGTGTCATAAGGTTGCATGTTGTCAAATCAGTAAAGGCTTAATGCTCTAAGGACAGGTAGTTGCATGCAGCTGCAAAATGACACCTGGTGGCGTTTTGGGAGAGTGGCTGTCATGCTTTCTTGTGACAAGGGCACAGCGGTGGGCAGGTGCAGTTGCTTTCAGAAGACCTTTACTTCTGGGGACTGATAAGTGTGAAGATCTGGACATATCAAGTTTCAAAGTAAATGCTTCTGACTGTTTCTCTAACTCACCCCTAGCTACCTGTGAGTACAGGCAAATGCCATTATAATGACCATGATTTTGTCAAGCCATATTACACAGCTTCATTTCTTTCTCTCCTTCTCCTCCCACTCCATGCTGGGCATGTAAGGAGGGAGGGAAGGAACATGCAGGATTGTGCCCTTCCTGCCAGGCTGCCTGCTATGATATTCCCTTTTCTTGTTCCTTCTATGCTCATGCCTTGCCTACTCTCTCACACATAGAGTCATAGACTCATCAAAGTTGGAAAAGACCTCCAAGACCATTGAGTCCAACCTTTGACCAAACACAGCCTTGTCAACTAAAGTACAGCACTAAGTGCCCTGTGTGGTTGCTTCTTGAATGCACCCAGGGATGGTGACTTTACCACTTCCCTGGGTAGCCTGTTGCTAGGTCTGATCACCTTGTGATGGGGTGATAAGGGCTTTGGAAACAATGGGGAGCATTACACTGGCACACAACTTACCTGTTTCAAAAGTCTGGGTGCCATGTAGCATTTGTCAGCATAGCACTAAAGAGAAATAGGAAATGAGAGATGGGATTCAAGAAGGGAATGAGGATTTATGAGACAGCAACCTTAAGGACCATCTCCCTTACATATCAGATCCTTCTGTGGGAAATGCTGAGCATCTGCATGCTCCTCGGTAGCCCAAGAAACAAAAAGTATTTTTCAGTTTCCAAAGACTCCTTGGAGACACTCAATTTCTTTCAAGACTACAGTTCCCCCATCACTCCCTCCTTTTGCTTTCCTGCTCCTTCTTCAGTTGAAATGTCTGATACTTACTAACTAAATCATGATCTGAGTCAAGCATTTTAATAGGCTAAGTAGTTATTACCCATGGTTATAATAAATGATATGGAGAAGGGGGTTTCAATTAAGATATATTTTCCCACCCCTGTGTTGCATATACCGTTCAATGTATAGGCCATATTTCTCACTCATTCTGCCACCCTGAGGGAACTGCTTCTCTATATATATATTAAAAAAATTGTTAATGGTGCACTTGTAATCACATGGCTGCATTTGAACAAATCTCATTCCAGACTTTCCCCTAGAGAGTTTAATTATCCTGGTTTGTGCAGAATTACATCCAGTTTTAATTCTGTGTTTCTGATTGCAGCTGCTGGTTCATTTGAGCATCCATTCTCCAAACCAAGTGCACAAAGAAATGCAATGCAACATTCAAATGAACAGCTTAATGGACAACTGTAAACAGAACCTCTCTAACAACAACTATATGTACCTTTCTGTAGAATAGCAGATCATAATCCTGAGCTATCCCTTCAATGTGGGAAGAAAATATGGCATCAGTTATTTTCATTATGAAAATTAATTAAGCATTTTCTTTTTTGTCACAGGTATTTCAAATAAATCAAAAATTAAAAAGGAGCTCCTTCCCTGATACCCTCCATTAAAGGTCTGGATCAAAGACTGACAGTTGCTACCTTTCTATAAATCTAGAGATGATACCTGGATCCCAGCAGAGCAGGATTTATACCAACTTCAATGAGAGCTAATTTGGCCTTCTAAATATGTAGTTGTTCTTAGCAAAAAAAAAAAAATCTATTAATCCCTCACAGCAGTCAGTGATTGTGGCATTTTAACAGTAACAGCTAGCATGATTGAGTGTTTTCAGTGCTTACTGACAGATGGTCACTGTGTTACAAAACAGCCTTCAATAAATAATGACCATGAGAGGTGGAAAATAGTTCTCTATTGTCAATCCTTTTTTGCTGCACATAATGAAGCAGAAATATTTCTTCAATTCCATTTTATTTTGATACTGAAAGTCAAAAAGTTCAATTTGAATGAAAAGTGATAAGAATTTGAAAGCAAAATTGTCTCAAGTTGATTTTATTTGTTTGCTTGCCCATTCTCTGCATCAAATAAACTTTTTGGTTAATGTTATTCAATTCTTATTTTGTAGTATACATTTCCCTTCAGGTGTCAGTGAAGCTTCTTATGAAAAATCACAAGTAAGCTCAAATTGAAGATGTTGTTTCATAGTTGCAAGATGACAGGTTTGAAACTTATTCCTCATGATGAGCATGATGAGCATGAGTGCACAGTGCTCTGTATGACTGAGAGAGAGGTTTCATTCTAATCCCAATGCTTCAGAACACAATGTGTACCAACAGTTTATATCAATCACAGAGCTGTGAATTTATTGCCGTTACTAATGATGCTACAGAAGTTATGACTCTTATACTGTAAAAGCATCTGAAGCATCACTGTGTTCAATAGGTACCTCAAACATGTTAGCACAGCACAGTAGAAGTACAACTATTTCTGACTGGGTAGGAGGTGAGAGTCAAATGAGGGGAACAACTTGTCTTGCATCAGATTGTTGAAGAACAAAAGGAGTATTTTTCACAAGCAACTGACTTATTGAAGACATGTAGAGTTCAATTTTTGAGAATAAATTGTTGGTCAGTAGTTACCCTGATCTGCACTGCAAAAAGTCTCAATGACCCTACTGAGCTGAAGTAGAACAATGAAGCACAGCTAGAAATGTTATTGCACAGCTATTTGTTTACATGTTACCTGTTCAGGAGTTCTAAAAGTAGCTAAACTCTTTTTTTGTCTTGAAAAGAGCAGGTAAAGCTGAACATATGGAATGACTGTATCTATGAAGCGAGGATTCCTGTCAGCTCTCAGAACCAAGCTATCCTTCAGCAGTAATTTTCAGCCATGTCTTGTACAATCTACAGCAAAAACACTCTTGACTTCCAAATCTTTATCTGTGAGGGACTTGATTGCTCATCTCTTCACATTTGCACTCGACTACCTTTGAGGTTTTAAACTGAACTATTTTACTGACTCTTACTTTGTAATCAGGGGAAAAAGTAAAGCTTCCAAAATCACAAGCATCTTGCCTACAAAAGTTTTCAGGGCACACTTTACATAAAGTTCACTACTATGGGAGTCAATGATCAGATTGAAATCAGAAACTTCTGTGTGTCTGAATGACCCTTTCCAAGTGCAAGTGCTCTTGGGTCATAACCTGTGGATTTTATATCCCACTATGTATTTACATGTGTTCAAATTAGGAATTGTCTGAACAAGGTTCTGCAATTGGAAACAAGCAGCTGTGCTTTTATTAGAAGCCATAATGAGTTCTCAGAGCTAGTCACTTGACCCCAACAAGGTGTGGGAAAGATTTTCTGTGGTGGTTCCCACTTGTTTCTGATAATGAAGTAGCCTCTTCAAGACCAACGAATCTTAGTAAAGATGAGAGACATTCTCATATCTATTAAGTAATCATTTATAATTCAGAAGAACATTTATGAAATCAGCAGCATAACTTTTGTCCTTTATATATAGGACAACATTCAATGTTTAAACTAAGTGAGCACTTTTGCTACTTGTTGGCAGTTTGAAATCCTGTGGGGAAATGAGTTCATGGCTTCATCACCTGCTAGAGAGCTATCACAGGTCACCCATAGCTAGCAATCTCAATAACCTTGAAAGCTGAATGATTACCTTGTCATATTGGAAAGGTAGTATCTTAGAATCACACAATGGTTTGTTGTGAAAGATCATCTAGTTCTAAATCCCCCGGTCATGGGTAGGGACACCTTCAATTAGACAAGGGAGTACAAATACTTATCCAACCTGGCCTTGAATACTTCCAGGGATGGGGCACCCACAATATCTCTGTGAAAACTGTTTCAGTGTCTCAACAAACCTCACAGTAGATATCTTCCTATTATCTAATTTAAACCTGCCCTCTATCAGTTTAAAGCCATTACCCCTTGTCCTGTCACTACAGCCTTTGTAGAAGTCCTCCTTTCAGCTCTCTTGTAGCCCTCTTTAGGTACCAGACGGTGCTATAAGGTCACCTTGGATTGGAGCCTTCTCTTCTCCAGGCTGAACAACCCCAACACTCTCAGCCTGTTTGCTTAGGAGAGGAGCTCCAGCCATCTGACCATCTTCCTCTGGACTCATTCCAACAGGTCCATGCTGTTCCTATGCTGGGGGCCCCAGAGCTGGATGCAGCACTGCTGGTGGAGACTCACAAGAGGAGAGTAGAGGGGAAGGAGCACTTCCATTGATCTGCTGCTCACATTGCTTTGGATGCAGCCCAGAACAGGGTTGGCTTTCTGGGCTGTGAGTGCACCTTGCCGGGTCATATTGAGGTTCTTGTCAACCAACATCCCCAAGTCCTTCTCCTCAGGGCTGCTCTCAGTCTTATCTTCATGTCAAGGCTGCAACAAAGCAAAATGGATCTTGTAATAGCAATATCTGGATGAAAAGTTGACTCCTGGCTATTGGCAGTTTCAAGACCTTTTTTCTTAGGTCATTCCCAGCCTAAAGAATTCTATGATGCTAGGATTCTTTGCCATAATTTAAGTCATTGTTTGAAACTTAAATGTATGAAAAACATACTAAAAAAAACAGCAACAAAGAGAGAGATAAAATCACTTGCTTCCTAATTTTCAACTGTCATGATCTTGTGAAACTACTTTTCTGTTCAGTGGTACCTTTGATATGTTCTCTCATTGTACCCAAACAGAGATAAATCTTGCTTTATCTTCTTACAGAACTCTCACCCACCTATTATTTTCATGTATGAAAAGTAAAGGGAGACATAGGAAGTATTATTTCTCCAAATAACAGGATTTGGAGCTATCAGGAACAGTACAGAGAAAGGAAAACATTTCTAATATGTGAAGACATAAAATGGAATAGAATTTGCAGAGCTTTTGCAAATTTGAATTGAAAATCCCAGTGTTCCTATAAGGGCTTTATTTATAGTAACACCTAAGGAGAACATGTTAAGTTTACAGACAGCAAAAGAGACACATGCACACACACATTCATAAAGTGTATCTCCATGCAATACCACACTTATGACAATACAGTTTTTTTCATGCCAAGTGCTGCGTGCCACAGATCGCTCTCTCAGCACAGTACACACAAACTCCACCAGACCATACTGGGTTCCTAGACATGGTCTTCCAAAACTCTTTTTTTCTCTCTCTAGAGAGCCTTGAGTCTTGAAGCTCTGTTGTGTCTCAGACTGTGGGCATGCTTTTCTCCACTGAGGGCTAAATGAGCATCTCTTACATTCCCACACTGTGGGAGAACCTTTGGCAATCTTTCATTATCATTTTGAATTCTGGCCTAACATTCTTATAAGCTCATTCGAGTTTGGTGCCATTTTTAGTTTTATACAAGTTCTTCTTCTATTCAAATAACAACTATTTGGAAAAGAAGTGGGTCTCGGATGACTCTTAAGAAGAGATCCAATGTGAAATCTCTCCTTCCCACTAGTTTGCCAATGATTACTTTCTTGGAACTTATTTTCAATCATGTCTTCATCTACTTTACTGTGAACCAATGCTGCTCTCACAGACAGCAACCTACAATCTAACTGATGAGATATTATTCAGGTAGGTGGACTTCATGTTCAGTAACAAATTAGCTGGACGACCAGGTTCAAAGTGTATTACAACAGCATAAAGTCCAGCTGTCAGCCACATAGTTGCTTTCCTTCAGGGTACACTGAGGAAAACAGTATCTTTATTAATGAGCCATACAATCAATACGTTTGTGCATAATACACAGCAAATTCTGTGTATGCAGCAAGATGAAGAGGAGCCAACACTTCAGTAAATTTCTGGAGGACAGGGCTGATGTGTCAGTGGATGCTGGCAGCCTGAAGGAATGGGCTGGCAGGACATTAACATTGTTCAAAAACAAATTAAAATTTTGGATCCCCAGTGGAAAACTCCTACGTAACAGAACAGGTTGGGGGCTAATTGGACAGAAAGCAGCTTTACCTGTGGAAGCAAGAAGTTTCCATAGCCTGCCTTGGCACTACAGGAATCCAACATTATTACCCTCTCTGAGTCCCTGAAAGGAAGTTTTGCAAGGCATGGGCTGGTCTCTTCTCACAAGTAACAAGTAATAGGATGAGAGGAAATGGCCTCAAGCTGTGCCAGGGAGGTTTAGTCTGGAGGTATTTAAAAGACTTGTAGATATGACATTTAGGGACATGGTTAGTGATGGACTTAGTGTTTGGTTTACTCTCAGACTCAATCTCAGAGGTCTTTTCCAACCTAAACAAAACTATGATTCTCCTTTTTTTCCTCTGAGTACAGTGCCTCTTTGAAGAGAAATTTGGAATCAGACGGAGTTAGGAATTGGAAGCCCAGAACAGCCAATATGGAAACTCAGTTTAGTCCTGGCTACCTCTCCAGAGGCAAGCCACCTAAAAGGCAGGTCATGTGTAATTTCCTTATATGAAGTGAATTCTTACTAGGATCTGGCCTTTTATTCCTATACAGGGATTACATAGAATACTAGATCATTTTTTTTTTTTTTTATGATGGGAAGATCTTATTTGAATGTTTGGCAGGACTCATACACACAGAGAAATAAGTAAATCATCTGTGGGTCACAAAAATCATCTAGGATCAAATCCTGGATTTAATTGAGTATCTTTGAAAAACCATGGACTTAAACTAGACCCACATTCCCCAGCTACAAATCAACCTCTCCATTGAACAAATAAGCCTGCTACAGAGTGTTATATCTTCTCCAGAAAAGCAAGGACACTTACACAGGATATTAGATATAAATCATCCATTATTATGCCTTTGATCAACTAAATAGAATATCTTTCTCACCTCAGGGAAGCTGAGGCCTTGGTGTTTGTCTCCCCCAGAAGACAAAAAATGTACCCTTTCCAGTCTGCATGATGTCTGACTTTGGCAAATAGTCATGCCTCGTGAGAACTCAAGGATTACATAGGAGAGAAGTTTAAGGCAGAAGGAAGTCTTTGAACTTTGAGAGCTACTTTTGGGTCATTGTCTTGATCTCAGATGATATGGCATCTATCACATTGCTTATCATTCTAAAGCCCAAGGAGCCCCAGTCTCAGCATGAACACAGAAGATATGTTTCAAATGCACTTATTTCCATACTCTCTTTTTCTTACTTCCTCCCTTTTCTAACTGCTAAATTCATATTACATGAATGGCAACTACATTAGTAAAAGATGGACATGAATAAATACTCTCAGTAATATTGTTACTAAAATATGAATTTAGATGACTAGAGGAGTAATTTCCATTCAAGGTATTTTTAATTGCATTGACTGATTGTGACTAGATTCATTAGATTCATTCTACTGGTCAGAACCATAAGGAAAGTCATAATATCTGGAGATTTCCAAAGCATTTACCCAAACTTACCCATCCACCATTGAATGTTTTCCTATCTTAGTCCTGTCAGATTAGGTGACTCCTTGCCTGCCTATCTGATTTTTAAGGCTCTGATCACTCTTTTAGGGAGCGTCTGCACCAAAATCATCTAGAGATGGTTTTAAGTCAAACAAACCACATAGAGTTGTCTTCCTGAAAGGATACATAATCAGATCCCCTAATTTTTGAAATAATTTCCTGACCACCAAGTTGAACTGTGTTGCGAGACAGAGGAGCTATATCTGTATAAAAATTTATTTAATAGCTGTGGTAATTTTATTGCCACAACTTTCTAACCTAGTGGTTTGGTCACATTTGAACAGTGAGAAAGTTGCATTCCAATACTCATTTTTGGAAACATGTAAGTAATTTATATTAAGCTTTAATTAGAGAGAGTCTGCAACACATTTCACATATACTCTGAGAGTATATGACAGATCCAGCACTTTTCTTTCTGTGCTCTAATGAGTATCAGGAGACAGGTGACTACATATCCAGGTAGACTGAGAAGGGGCTAGAGCCCAAATAAAACAGAGTGAGGGCACAAGCATTAGCTAATAACTATCATATGAACATTGCAATGACAGCAATATACCTATACTTGTGAATTTTTCCCTGTTGATACTTCAAAAGACCTCAGCAATTCTCCTGCATCTCAAAACAAATATCCATTACTGTGGTCTTTTCAGAGAAGAGTGGATTTATGAAAATGTATGTTTGTGAAGAGTTGAAATTAGGGGTAAATTCAGACTGCATCCAACACATAATTTCAGCTAGAAAAGGTGAAAAATACACTGACATACTGAAATATCTTATTTCAGAATTTTAAAGGATTTTTTTTCAAAATATAATTATAAAGGTTAAACTGTAATTTTATTTAGCAACATTTCCTTTTTATAATAAAAGTCTGATTGAAAGCTAAGCTAAGTTGACAGGAAAGGAAATTCAAAGTGCTAAGAGGGGATTTGATTCACATATATGAGAAACAAACCAAGCTAATTAAGGTTGAAATAAATATGTCTAACTAATTCAAGATGAGATTGTTTTGTTTACTGTAATAAAACAAAAATTCTCAAAAATTATGACTTGACTGAACTTTTGCCTATGACACTTTACAGCAAAATGCATGATTTGACCAGATCCAGCATACATTCATGGATTGGTGAAAAGGCCAAAACACAGTGCGGATGACGGACAGTCTTTGCTAATGATCTAATTCTCACAGCCACAATACAAGCCAGAACTGGGATTTATTTATTTCTTCTCAAAAGGAAAGTCCTGAGTATACAGAAAACAGCAGAACTGGAAGAAAAGCATTTTCTTCTGTTTTGTTCAGCTTGGGTCAAATAGTTATGCTCAGGTGGTATTTTCTTTTTAAAAATTATATATTTAAAACACAAAGCCATGAAATGTTTAATACCATTCTGGAAAACTGATTTGTACAGAGTTTAGTTACATTTGTTATTTAACAAGTGAATGGCAAAACTTACTTAAAGTTCCTCAGAGCATTTCAGATATTAGCAGGCTTTATAGAGATAAGAATAACAGGATTACTAGGGATGCCAATACTATACAGCAGAATTAAAAGCTACAATTAATATGGCTATTACTATCACTTTAGAACTATGCTACACTCTATTATGCTTTCTTAGCAAGTTAATGAAATTCTTTGTCCCACACACAAAGGATCTGCAGTATAATAAAGTTATTAATGAAAGTAATTAAACCTTTTAGAATAAAAAAAAGGATCACTGGCAAATGAAAAGGTAAATGCAATTCACTTACTCAACAATCATACTATTTTTTTGTAAACAATACAAATTTTTAAAAGGTTTATCACTTCATGCTGTACACAGATCTTTTGAAAAATATCGGTGCATGTATTTCTCTGAACATCTAAATCAGTTTTTAAAAACAAAGTTTTGTTTAAAAACTGCAACAGGAATGTAACTACAGCAACTAAAAAACCACCAAGTGCTATTTCAGGAATAACAAGTCAGGTATACAAGCTTTAAAAAAGTTCTCCTGCCAACAGATGCTGTTTTTTCTTTTTTTTTGTGGCTTAATATGTTTTCATAAATCCCTTAGCTTTAAGACCAATGACTTTTTAAAGTGTGAAATGTATCTGATTCCTCTTACCTTATGCTGAAGGACAGATTGATTTGTTAGGCGTTTCGGTTTTTTCACATATTAAAAATTAAGCAATAAGGCACAATGTGGAGGAGTGATTATCTGATGATAATCCCAGCATCCTGAAATTGCTTTATTGCAAATAGAAATATATTTTTAGATTTTTCACTGGATA
This sequence comes from Argya squamiceps, assembly GCA_037834095.1. NCBI lineage: Eukaryota > Metazoa > Chordata > Aves > Passeriformes > Leiothrichidae > Argya > Argya squamiceps. The sequence continues at coordinate 92,145,899 of JBBMKD010000001.1, forward strand.
TTAAGGGCATTAGCATGCCCACAGAGTTTAATCTTCCCCTTCAGAATATTAAATTCATAAGGCTTTTTTTATTTCTAAGCTATTTTTTAATGTGCAAGACAGGACTTCATATACTCAAGAAATACTGTAATTGGCTGGTGCATACTCCACTGGGGAGATTAATTTACAAGCATTGTACAGTTCTGCTAAAACTACTTCTCAACATTTCAAAATGTCAATAGTATATTTTCCCAGTCCTGTAAACACATTTTGATACACAATATAAACTTTAATGGTAGCTCTAAGACACCTCTGGGGGTATGGTTATTTAAGCAATAAGACACAGTGGGGTGTGAATTATGGTATAATAATTCCCTACCAACTGCATTGTTAGGCATGAGGCCAAAGGCCAAGAGACCAATGAACATACTAGGTGTGAATTATGACATCATAAGTCACACTCTAGAGTGTCTTACTGCCATTAGAGAAATATTTAAAACATGTTTTAAAGCAAGCACTTTATTCCTAGAGTACTGCACTTTAAAGGAACATAATGAAAAATCTTTCCAAGTAAAACATTAGCCATTATGTAACCTGGAATTAAAAACAAAATTGAAACAAACAAAAAAAAGTCTTCTAAGTTTGTCATATTGCACGGTGGTGACACGCTTTAAAGAACAGCCCCAGAAAATATATGTCTTACCCAAGTTTGCAAAAAATAACATGAAGGCCTTCTGCACAGGGGATTATGATCTGCTTTGCTCATTGTCTGTAGAATTAGATTGTCTGTAGAATCCCATGTCTGTAGAATCCCATGCAACTGTGTTGATGAAAACTTCTACAAAATCTACACACATTTTTTTCAACACTTGTTCATACTGCTGTAATAGGGCACAATATGGACTTTTGAAAGAGCAAAAAAGTTCCTTAAGACCTCATTTCAGCTCCTGCTGCTGAGCTCCTGAGGCTGCTCACAGTTCTAACATAACTTTTAGTAAGGACTGCAAGTAGGATAATGTATATTTATACCACTTCCCATTTTAAACTCCATTTGACAAATGTAATTTCTCCCCTCTGGGTACTCCTGCATTCCAAGTGCAGCAATGACAACAGTGTCATCTGGAGATACACAAGCTCACCTTACAAATAGCTAAATGACTGCAGCAGCAGAGATTTTGGCATGATCTAAACTGGCTCCTCAGTCAGTTTTTACAGCTTGTCTTAAACTTCCAGGCTGCTGTGGATTGATTGCTACCAGCAGGCAAGCCAGCTAGTGAGCATTAGGGTTAGCAATATGCTAGAGTTTATGAGAGGGCTGTTTGCCAGGCCTGCTTGGGCAGTGATAAGCCTCAGGGCATGTCTGCACGTCTCAGTGCACTGAGGTGCTCAGCAGTGCTAGGCTGGGTAGAGGTTTTTGTGGCTGTGGATAGGGATGCTGTGCCATGTAGGGGTAACCACCTGCATCCTGGAAGTAAAATAGCTGCAAGGTCAGGTTAATTAGCTCTCCTGCATCCAGTTCTGGAGCTGTTTCATTTTGCACGCACAGAGGGATCTCTGTGTGTCCCTGGTTATGTGAGCAAAAACCCAGAAACCTCAGTTCTTCCAGGCACAGCCTCATTCTGACATAATTGTGTACCAGGTGAGAGTTTTCTGCATAACCTCACTCACAGGGGTTACCTGCCCCTCCTGGGTAAAGTCATTATCTGTGGCCATTTACATCAGTCAGAGGTAAGATTTGGAGTCTAGGGTTCCTCATTCTCCATGAAATAGAAATGGATAATCTTACACAGAAGACTTCTGTGAAGCTAACAGTATTAACACGGTAAAATTCTGAACTACCCTGGTGCCTCCCCTTCTTTGACCACTCAAAATGTCTATTTTAATCTTCACCAAGAGAAGGTGCTTAATTCTGCCTACAGCTTGATGATACTCATGGGAATAATTTGAGTTTTGCTGCTTCCTTGTATAAACAAACAAGCAAGCATGTGATTGCTTTTTGCTATTCAGCTTGGTTGAAACTTCTGTCAAACATGATAAAAAAAGCTATGGATTTTCCCTATAGATTTTTTCCTTTCCCAACAAGTTCCAACCAAGACTGAGCACACCATTTTAGACCTAGAATATTTGAAAATATTTGTTTTATATCCACTTCAAATCTGGAAACAATTTTTCCTGGATCTCAATAGAGAATGGGACAAACAACCAAGCCCAGGTTCCACACGGGCTCTATATACTCCAAGAAGTTAAAATAAGTAGGCCTGGAAAAGTACTTTTAAAGATATATATAAATTGCACCTTTTAGTGGCAAGGCAGTATTTCAAAGACTACTGGGCAATAACTAACAATTTCCCAGCAGTATGTTTTTCATAAATTAACATTACTGCTCAGAACTCATGTACACTAACTAGAATGCTGCAATTTCTGAAACCATTTCATTACATGAAATTTGAAGCATAAATGCATCAATGTGCTACCATAATAAGGACTTAATATTTTGATATACCCATCTCTGCAAAGCCTTCTGGCTTGTAGCAGTAAATCACAGACCTATTTTTCATACCTCATTACCATTATGTATCTTTCCACTGACACCTGACCTTATGCATAATCAGGTATGAATTTCAAACCACACTTATAATATAAATGAATGCCTCATTATTTCACATAACCCAGAATGAAATAAGATTTGAGATGTAGCTTCAAAATTCACAGTTCACACCTTCAGAAATGCAGGTCCATCAAAAAGAAGTAATGGTCTCTAATTCATGACTGTGAACAGCACCAAATCACTCCTGCACATAGGAGCTTTGCAAGAATTTCAGGATTGGATTTTAGAAAGGATATTGCCAGTTCTGAAAAAAATAACACAGTGTTGAAACTGTTCAATATGTTGCTGAAGATGATCTTTGAAAGAAAAATGCAAGTACTAAATTTATTACCTGTATTTTGAAGAAAGAACGACAGCACCAATTGCATGAAGTTATAAAACACGAGAAATAAACATGTAAATAATCTCCATGGAACACAGACATCTACAAAGAAATATATATATGTGTATACATGTAATATAATAAACCCATTCATTAGGGAACAAGAAATGTATTTTTGTACTGTATAAAACAGCTGTACAGTGTGCACACAGACTCTCCTGATCTCTCCAAAATGTCTGTCAGTCACTTCTCCCCATCATCATTTGCTTGACATAGTTTCTTCGTTGTCCATGGGAGAACTCTTAAGTGACGGTTTTGTACTTTCAAATCAAGTACTTATAGTGCAGTTTGTCTCCATATATATATACACATGCACACATATATATACCTGCTGGTGCACACATATATGTATACATGTATATATATGGAAAGAACAAACACACACATGTACACACACACACACACACACACGACAGATCTAAACAGCTCCTCCATCCTGTGCTATTGAATTAGTGCTTGTAAAAAATCCCTGCACATTTTGTGAAGGGAAGGAAACTTGCTGATTGTGCAGATTGAAGTCATTAGATGGTTCCATTCCTAACAGTCTGCAAACACACATCTGAATCATATGGTGGTGTCCCATATGCCTGAAGAGAGCCTGTTGCAGGAGGTATCTTCTACCTTCTTCAGCAGCGTCGGCTTCTTACAAGGGGGTGGAGGTGGGGCTGTGATTCTTTGCTCAGTGTTGTGCAATATTTGCTGCCAGTCTTCTCTCTCTTCACACAGCTTTCTCCTCCAATCTAGAAGCTCTTGTAGAGCCACACTCTCATTTTCAGACAGTCTAAGCTGATGAATAACCTGTGAGAAGAAAATAATAACAATAACAATAATAATAAAGGTGGATAAAGAAAACAGATCAAATAAACCTGTTAATAATTTGAAGCAAACTGGTCCTCCAAAAAGGTTTTAAACTCTTTACACTGAAAATAAGGAACTTTAATGATTTAGAATTGCCTTATTGCAATATCATATCTGAAAGTCACAGACTCTGCAGTCACAATGTCTGAAGTTGTATGAAGCAAGTGCCAAAAATGAAACAAACAGAAAAAACTCCCCTGTGTCATCAATGTGTACACAAGCACAATTCTGTAAAACACACAAAGCAGACTGCCTACAGCTGCTGCAGGAGTAGCAAGGTTTTTCCTCTAAATGTAAATATCCAAATAGCCATAACCAAGAAACCATAACCTTTGTTGCATATTAGAATCAGAAAGCTACTCATCAGATGGGTGTTATCCTCAGCACCAGGGGCCAGTCCCTGTCTTCCTCCAGAGTATACATTAACAACTTTAACTGTAGTTTCAGTTGGCCTGAATCTATTTATAAGTTCATTCTGAAGTAGTCATAGTTCTGTACTAGATTCATAATCCACCTGGAAGAAACTGTTCCATTTAACTCTTCTATTGAAGTGATTATTTATTTTGTTCAAGTCAGTTCGAAGCCCTCATCGTAGCACAAGTCCATGAAGCAATGAAGTCCATCTCACCATCCTTTAAGACTTATTTGACACCTATACAGTACAGCAGCCCCTAGAGCAAGTACTGAGATCTATTGGCTTGGGAGCATTCTGTAGCAGGAGAGGCTTAACTAGAAAATATGAAACAAGGCCATCATAACATGTAATAGCCCACAACGCTTATCCTGTTACCTTCTTTCTTAAGAACCCCACAAGAGCACCTGTAAAAAGCACCTATGGCATGACTAAAATGCCCACATTTCATCTTACACAATGGCCTCACGTTAAGGTTGTATTTCTACTTGTCATAATGAGGGACAGCTGCATGCTAGTTATGCAAAAGGAAATGATGTGTAGTGCTCATGAGACGCCTCCACACATCATTAGATCCAGTTGCAAGGAAAGCTGAGTGACACAAAGGGCATTTATCACTGATAGACAATGGGGTTCCCGGGGCAGAAGAACTACCTGTGGTTTGTTCCTGTGGCTCCTGTTCTTCCTTCATGGAATAGCAAGTGGCTGGGTACAGAGGCTTACCAGGCTTTACACTGCTACTTCAAATGTGTGCTGTGCAAGTCAGGCCTTTCATATGCACATGCTGTCTGAGAAAGAATGAGCCTCTGCATGAATGTGCCTGAATATGTCCAGGGAATTTGCTTAATTTCTGGCTGGTTGATACCTTAAACTATAATATGTCTTAATAACACATATAATAAAGGACAGTTTAGAGTTCTGAATTAAAAAAAAAAAAAGTTTGAAAGAGTTCATTAAAATATATCTAAATTGCATATCATTTTAAAATTAAAAACTTCTGCTTTTATATTTACACAAAATGCATCAGGGCATCTCAGCAACTCAGATGAAAATGAAACGTTTCACATATATTGCTAGAGGGATATCAGAGAAAAAACATACTACCTTTTCTTTCTTTTCAGTGGTTTACAGAAGACTAGAGGACAGAAGTTTTCACTTGGAAACAACATGAAAGACAAGTCAGCTGACTTTATCCTATATAACATCTGGATAGTTTGTGAGTGACCACAGCTCACCCACTCCTAGCCAGTTTCTCTAGTTTTTTGTGGGTTTAAATTATGAGCATAATTCACTTTAGAAAACAGATAGATTGCAATACAGTCTTCACAATTTGGACACCTTATTTGCACCTAAATTTTAAACATTTCATGAACTTGCACTAGGCATGGTTCTCAGAGAGATGCTGGAACACACAAGAACCAAGATTTGTTAGACTGTCATGGCAAGAGTTTCCCATGAAAGAGTTTCAAAGATATTAATCAAAGACATGCCTGAACACTGGAGGATAAATATAGTTAAAAATAGATATTTTGAAACTGTGTAATTGGATGCGCTCTGGTGACAAAAGTTTGATAGCATGACTAATGAAGTCTGGAAGAATTGTCAGATTGAGAGATGGACAGAGTATTTGAAGAGAGACAATGCTAGTGCCATTCCAAGGAACATAAAGATACACAGGTACAGGTGAGAAGTGAGTACATTTTTCCTGGGCATGGAATTGTCAAATGCATCCTGATTATAGCTTATAGGCATTGAAGAAGCTTTATTGTACTGGCCCTGCTTATGCAAGCTGTAAATTAATACTGGGTCATTAGTTAGAGCTCGTTTTCCAGTGCATAGTGGACAAAAGATGGTCTAGTTCACAAATAAGTGTACATATTTTATCATATTTTCTAAAAAATGGATGAAAAAATATCTTAAACACTTATTCACAGTGAAACTGATCTGGTAAATAAACTGGAAAACAGCCTGGATGAAGGACATGAGATGAAACTGCAGTCAAAATGAAATGGGGGAAAATGCATAAGAAGTGGCAGAGCTCTAAATGAACCAATTAATTTAATTAGATCTATTTGAATAACATGATATCTTTTCTCTTTTCTATTTGTGATTAGACCTGCGATGAGCTCAAGATCTATTATACATATTCATTATAGAAAAGGTTGGCTGAATAATTTTACATGAAGCACAACCTAAAACAGTAAGCTATGCTTCATTATTATTCTATATCATGAGCAGATATTTTGTGAAGGGTGAATGAAATGTGTAGGAATTAATTACTTTAAGAGTACTGATCTTTTTAATGGACACTAAACAAACAACTTCCACCAACTGTATCAGCAAGAACAACTGTACAGCAGGATTTTCATACTCAAAGTCAATGGTCCATCAGACATGGTAAACACAGCATTTGGGCTAGACCCACAAAACAAACAGTATTTGAATACTTGGCATTTAATAGCTCTGCTGTTGGGTGGAAACACTATCCTTGTGTTTAGTATCCAGAGCTCTTTATGAACAAACAAGAAAAGCTGAAGTGTCAAAGTCACACACAAAAGAAGAACTTGTGGAGTTACCACAGCTATTAACTGGAAACTGCAATGGATTGAAGGATTTAAACCAGATCCATGTTCTCCACTGCAATATATGGCAAGATGGACAAAATAAATTTCTAATGGTAGGAGCTTTCAGGATTTATTCTTTCTACTTCACAGCCCAAACTCTCAGGCTGTAAAAGCAAATTCTCTCCTTCTGGCATCAGGGATTTTGGTTGGTGACAGAACACCAATGACTCAATTCCATCACAATGTCTATGGAAAGACTTTGATCATTCTCTAGAAGTTAGAGCATATTGGGAACTAAGAAGATGTGGATTCAGCTACTTTTTGTTGGTCCTAGCTGAGATGAAAATAATTTTCCTCTTTGCATTGGGAGCTAGAAAGGAGTTGATAACACTCCATTGTTTTGGCTACTGCTGAGCAGAGCTGGCACAGCCTCAGTGCTGTCTCTCCAACATTCCCACCTGAGCAGTAGTCTGGGAGTGGGCAACATTTTGGGAGGGGGCACAACTAGGCCAGCCAACCCAAAATGACCAAAGGGATATTCCATACCATATGAAATCTGCTCACCTATAAGAAAAAGGAGGGGGAAGGGGGGACATCCATTATTTACAAAGTTTGCCTTGCAGAACAACCTCCACATATGCTGAAGCCCTGCTTCTCAGGAAGTGGCCAGACATTGCTTGCTGATCAGAAGTAGAGAATAAAATCTTTTTTTGTTGTTGTCTGTTTCCTTTGCTGCTTGCACGTGCAAAACTTTCACTTTTGCTTTAGTAAACTGCCTATACCTTGACACATGAATTTTTTTATGAGCTTTTTTCTCCCCTGTCCTGTTGTAGGGGGAGTGACAGAGCAGCTTGGTGAGAGCTTGGTGTCTAAGCAGGGTCAACCCACCACAGTTCTTTCAGGTTAAGGAACAGAGCAAGTTCCCACATGGTGAGAGGACACCTCAACTAAAAGGAGTGGACTCTGAGCGCAGAGCAGAAGGACTCTGACTCCTGTGTTTTCTGCTGTCAGATTAGTGTGCTGAAGGAAATCCTTCAGAGAGCATCCCCTGTGGTTTTAATGTACAAAAAGCCACTGGAGACAGAGCACTTTGGTTATATGCTGGCAGTCATGAAAGTCTTAGAGGACAATTTTATCTACACACATTTGAGTATTACATAATATTTCCATTATTATTGGAGAATAAGGTTCTGAACTGCCTTCTGGTTTTAAACTTTGCCTTAGAATCAAGATGGGTTGCTGTAAGGTAAGTCAATATATTATTTTAATTACAGTCTATTTCATATGCAAGTTAAAAATTCAGCAATTTTTAAATTTTAGAAAGTAAAAGGTTTCATATTTTAAATAATTTGTGACAAAAGTATGCCAGATAAAATTACTAACTGGTGCATTTGAAATTAACTTTGAGTAATTTAGAGATTTGGCTCTAGAATCTCAAGAAATTCATTCTGCATTTAAAGATAAAACTATAACAGAGGATGTTTTGTAACATTCAGTTGTAGAACAATGCTGGAAGCAGGATAGTCTTGTGTGAGAGATCATGCAGACACAGGTATCTTTGATTGGCCAGTCCCTCTGCTATCACATGACACTTGGAAAGCTCTCAAACATCATCCTAAAAAATTAATTCCACTGTTTGCCTTAGTTTCACTTTCTCATAGGATTTTCCAGAAGAATTAATGAACGAATAATAATCTACTAAATGATCTCTGCCTCTGGAAGCCCTTCCTCACAGATCACTGAAAACTGAGAGATCACACTTGCAAAAGAGACATCTCATATCTCTGACTTTACCCTGGGTAGCACATGCTTCTTATTTTTATTAGAAAGAGAATCTTGGGCTACACACACCTATACTGTGCCTCAGGCAGGATATTTAACATTCTTCATCCAGCTGCCATTATATTTCAGGTGGAAGTTGTCTGATTTTCTGCCATACTGTTGTGGTTTCCCATAGTTATTTTTTTGTTTGTTTTTTGTTTTGTTAGTTAATTTGGTTTCTTTAAATTTTTGTTGTTGTTGTTTGTTTTTTGGTTTTGTTTGTGTTTTTTTATTTAAAGGGGAGGGAGGTGGTTATTTGGTTAGGGGTGCTTTTTTATTATTATCATTTTTGAAGTAATGGATTTTAGTCACAAAAGCAGGATCTGTCTTCCATAATTTTGTAATTTTCAGTAAAGCAGTTATATCAAAAATATATCAATATTTGTATCACAATATTTTCAATGAATTATGTTAGTCATCTTCCATACAGACTGGAAGTATCTCAGAAATCAAAGAAAGATAGTATATCTCTGCAAAATAAAATCAGCACACAAATCCTGAAAACAACTGTAACTTGCAATCTGGTAGAAAATATTAGCACAAGGTAGGCAATGTTCAATAATATATGACAGTACAGGTCAGGCACACTGATTACCTGAGCTGGGAGTAGAGCTGGAGAAGTCTACAGGGATGCACTTTTTTTATTTGGATCTTGTGGATTTCAATTTTTAATTTTTTTTTTTTTTTTTTGGTTGAGTGTTTTTCAACTCTAGATTTCTGATGCCAACTAAAAGGTGACACATTCCCAGAGTGACTAAAACATCAACCATCAACAAATACTGAATTTGTTTTTTTTTTCTCTAAGGTAATATTTATCTCCAGATAAACTAATTATACAATGCTCTCTAAAACCTTCAAGACATCCTCCTAATTTGCCTTTGATGCTTGAGAAAAAGAATATGTTCAGACAGCAACTGTGTCTTTCTCAAGATGAGTTCTGAAAACAAATCATTTAGCACCCAGGTTTTTGAAACAGCTCACCTAACAATGCTAATACTGCTTTGCACCTAATCTAAAAAACCCCCATGTCTGACAAACTAAGTCATGTTGCTACTTAATTGATCACTGCCTTTTTATGGCATTAATGGAGATATTTCATTTGACTAGATAGAGACCAGGTTTGCCACAATGCTTTCAAACCAGTTACAGAAGCCATCAACTTGTATTTGCTATAGTTGTGTATCATCTTTTGTTGTATAAAAACACTACACTTAGTGCAGTACACTTATGGTCAAACAATATTAGAGGAAAACATCATTTAATTTAGGGTCTGTTAGCAATTTAAATCTCTGATATCTGCATGAAGCAGTGTGTGACAGCAAGAGAATGAAGGGCAGAGGAACTCATTCATTCCCTCTCACACCTGGCATTTCCAAGTCACTCTCTACAGGTGCTGTCAGTGGGGTGTGGACCACACTCCCATTGAACTCACATTTGAAGCAGCCTTTTAAGGTGAGCCACTGGCCATTGTGGCCATCCAAGAGGGATTGTTACACCCTTTATCCAAACACCGGAGCTTAGGGAGGGCATGGGGATACTCAGGAGGTTTTGTTCTCTTCTCCCCTACAATCTCATTTACCAGGGGCAAATGCAGTGATGGCGAAACACTGCAAAGGGGCCTGGAATGTGCAGGGATCTGGCTGTGACATTCACTGGTTCAAAGAAGAGGATCTGCACTTTCACCTGTGTAGGTCACTACGGTCAGATCTGCGATATACCTGCTTAGCACAGGGCCATGAGCCCTCCCAGAGCCCTTCAACATAAACACAAGATAAGGTATTTACTGATGAATTTTAGGCATTACCTAATTTATGAGGCATTACCTCATACCAATTAATTATAAGGCACATGCTTTTGACTGTAAATCTTCTAAAAATAAAGCCACAACGTGTTATAGGACCTGATTTTTGTTGCTGTGTGTGACATTACAAAGAATATTCTTTGCATTACTGTCAAAACAATAAACAAAACACAGTGCAGGGTGATATACTAATTCAGATCAATGATAATATATTCTATGTCTTCTCTTACATGTTACATGTTTACAAAGGTGTTAGTGGGTTTTTTTGTTACATCAGGCCTGTTTGATTGCCACTTTTTGCTTTAAGGATGATCAAAGACTATTTCCAGCTAACAGGCAAACATGACAGACAATAATGAATGTTAGAGGCCAGTGTTTAGAACTGTGACAAAGGGTGGGGGATAACAACGTATTGCAACACATTTTTGACTATTCATTTTTTTAAAACTTTTGAACGGTCAACAAAAGAAGTGATTGGCAACAAATATTAAATCAAGTAGGAACAAAGAAGACCCTTGAAACCATAATGAATATGCAGCTCTTTCTAAGGGAAGAGATTGCTGAAAGCAATGAGATTTCATGAAATAAGAGCTATGGCTTAAGCTGTAATGAAACAATAAATACATGCTTCACGAATATGAAAAGACATTTCCAATTTAACATTGTCAGATGTTGGCTCCTATATTACTGCAATCTGCCAATCTGCACCATGGGGTTTAAAAAAAATAAAAGAGATAAGACTGCAGATTTTCTAATACAACCATATGTGAAAAAAAAACCAGGATTTTTTATTTCACCTCTCTGAACATGTGACAGATAAAACATATTTCAGAAGTGGGCACCCAAAATCCTACACCAGGATATGTCTGCTATCTGATATTACTTAACCTACCAGGAAGGTAAGCTGCTTGTCTATTTATGTCTTGTTCTGGGAGCATTTCCATAGGATTGAATGCACCTGACATCATCTGATTACAAATAAGCATACATTCAGCCATTCAAAGCTAAACTGGACAGAGGTTTTACATCTATCAATAGAAATTTTTATACCTTTCTTCTGGGAAAACTGAATTGTCAGGAGACTATGGGTAAGACCTAACTTGCACAGAATGCAACCCTACAAATGTAGGCAATTATTACAATTATTTTTATTTTATCGTACATAGAAGATCACATTGATATGTGCATGAAGATGAATATCATATCTGGAACATCACATAGACTTATTACTTTGTTCCTCCTGTGATGGTTTAGCACAGGTTGGTTTTTTTTGTTTTTTAGTCTTTAGGGAAGTATTAGCAAATACTGACAGCTTG
>JBBMKD010000001.1:92160667-92254914 GCA_037834095.1 Argya squamiceps
TCCATCATCCCACTCAGGTTGTATTCTGACTCTGTCAGTGGTCTTTTTGTATTATTGCATTTATTTTATTTTACTTTTTTTCCTTTTTCTTATTAAATTGTATTTCTGACTTGGAGCCTCTCATTTGTTTTGCTTTCAAACCATTACAGAAGAACTTTTTTCTCTTTTTCTTTTGGCAACACCATTTTGGAAGATGTTTATTCATTAAAGGAATTGTATCAAAAATCACAGAACTACAGGTTTCTTTTCTCAACTTGTCATAATTCTTACTGAGCTTGCATTTAAGGACTGTCCCTGCATGTAATTCTGAGTACATTGCATGGAATTTATTTTAAAAATTTCTGCAACACTTTGGCAAAACATCTGAAAACTTACTGAAAAGTGACATTTCAAAACACTGAAATGAAATTGTGTTCAGGTTTTGGCAAGTACTTTTGGAAAAATAAAACCCACAAGTTTGCAAATGGTTAACAGCTTGCTTCTAAAATAAAACATTTAAATTTTGTTTCCATTTGCAAAGAAACGAAGACAGTGGCTCCCCTATATCCAGTTCATTTAACTCATTGTACTGTACTGATGTAGTAATTTAAACATGAGTGTCTTGACCCAGGTAAGCTTATAAACAACTGAGGTAAGAGGTGCTTCAGGACAAAAGCAGTTCACTGTGTGAGGTTTGTAACTGGAAAGTGTCAGGGACTTGGACTTTTCATTTGCTAGAAAGGTCTCTTTGGCTGATGTCATATGTAGTAAGTACTTGGTTGATGTAATAAAAAATGTAACAGGGACAACTAAAAACATCCTCATCCAGGATACTCATCTGGAGACAATAGAACTACAAGTATTTTTTTCACAGTAGGGTCAAAGTCTGTTATTGAGAGTCTGAGAGGTATGGTGAGGTATGGTGTACAAGATGAATATGTTCCTCCAGTAAGCTCTGGCCAGGCTTACTCAAGGGCTAAGTGTAGCGCTGAGTGCTGTCTTGGCACAATTTTTCAGCTCAGAATAGGCACTGTAGTTATGCGCCTCTGACAGTAAGGCAGAAAAACAAAAAGTGAAGTCTTTTGTACTAGTTTGCTCAAATACTTATCCAGTGGCAACCTATTGTTTTTCAAAGTTTTGTTAACACCGAGTATGATGTCAAAGGTTGAATCTTGCTCCTGCTGGAGTCAAAGGCCCAACATTTACTTAACTTGGCTAGGGCCAGTGTTTTGTTGGTATGAAACGTCAGGTGTCTCCCACAGACAAGTGGCTTCTAATGTGATAAGCACTTCTCTTACCTTCTGGTAAAATAGTTTGGAAATCGTAAAATTGGTTAATGAGAGGTTTCTGTTGAGAAAAGTCCTCTCAGCTCCAACTTGTTTCCTCTTTGGACAATATTTAGCTTTACTGTAAACTTATAATCATCTCAATTAAATAAAATGACTCGGGACTACCCTTTTAGAAAAGTAAACTGAAGACATAAGGAGAATACACTAATGCCATTTAAGTGAAGCAATGTAATAATGAAATTTTTGAATGCCCTCATGGCAGAATTGGCTACTTAGAAAGTAAAGTAGTTCACATTAGATACAAAATGTATGTAAATGTTGAAGAAAGAATTAATAAAATATCTTATTAAAAGGTTTATCTCTTTTTTGCTCATTTAAAGCACATCAAAATTAGTTATATGTTGCAATTTCTAAATTAACTCATTAAAAATGTTAAGAGAACCAATGCAAGCTTCACATTACCTTAGCATCTTCTGCTGTTTTAACTTACAGATATTTTGATTTTATTACTTATTGGTATTTGTACAAAAATTGTGAAGACCATTTTCAAAATCTTCATTGCTTTTATATAAAAAAGTATGACATAATTATTCATTTAATTCTACGAGGTTCATGTAAGTATTTCTGGTATGAATTAATCAGTATCTTGAGAGAAATAACATCTTGGTCCTCTCAGGGTTAAAAGATATATTTCCCTCCTGGAAATAGCATCCTCACATCCAGACACAGAATGTTTCATAAACTTTTAATTCACTATAAGAACCAGGATGATTAGCGCTGCAACAATTATTCTTCCAGCAAAAAAAAAAAAGTTGGTATTAAATTCATTATTGTCTTTAGCTCAATACAAACCTGTTAAAGAAGTCTGCATTTTTCAATGCCAATAGCCAAATTTGAATCAAGAGACAGCTTTCAAAATGTGCCTACTATGATCTTTTTCTCTTTTAGTGGTTCTAGCAAGCAATCAATTAAATATTTACCTGAGTAGTGTGGCTCTCCCTGTGCCTTTGAATTGATGAGCCCGCAGTATTGCTGGCTGACAATCTGGAATATTCATTTTCCTCTGGTAATCCTAAAGCAGAAGAATACTAATTTAAAATCTGAGATTTATGCACTGGTTTATTTCAAAATAAGATTCAAAAGACTTGATATGTTTTACTAAAAGAGAAAGAAAAACCCCAAATCATACATTTCCTGAATATTTATTATTTCCATGCTTACAGAAACAGAACAATTCTTGTTTACCATGTAGGGAAAACATCATAGGTATGTATGCTGGTTGACAAGAAGGAGCAATTGTAACTAAAGGGCCTGCAAATAACACTTTACCTATACACTGGCCAGAGATTCCTCCTGCAGAGCAGAAATCCCTGGCTCTTCTTCCCCTGGCCTGTTTTCATGGCAGGAGCAACGCAAAGGGAACAAAAAGCACGCCTGCAGCACTCTGCTCTCAAATTAATATCTCTGTGTCACACAGGAAGTCAGTATTAGGTCAGGATTAAAATCTTCATCCCCTCAGTATAAAACATGTTTTTTGTAAGTCTTATAATTATCGTGCACTCTCGATATGGGGATTAGCTGTCCAAAATTCACCTGTGTACAAACCAGTCATCCAGTGTAAAATAGCCAGGCAGTCTCCTTCTGTAGTCAAGAGAAACAAACACCTCTCCAAAGTGATCCTATAGTGAGGCTCATTGTTTTTGCTTCCCCATCACTTCTGCAGCAGTGGGAATACCATTCCCATAGCACTCAGAGGATCTGAAAGGTGGGATGAGGGGAAGCAGAGGCAGAAGCAGAAACACAGGGAGTCCAAAATGGGCATTATTAAGCACCTCACAGACCAGAATCACAGACACCACGGTAGGTCTGCATATTAGGTCTAGCAGAGATGGAGATCATTTTTCCCACAGCAGCCCTCATAGTGCTGTGCCTGTGGTGGGTTGACCCTGGATGGATGCCAGGTGCCACCCAAGCAGCTCCATCACTCCCCTCCTCAGCTGGACAGAGGGGAGAGAATATAACAAAAGGGTTGTGGGTCCAGATAAGGACAGAAGAGATCACTCAGCAGTTACTGTCATGGGAAAAACAGACTCAGAGTGGGGAAATGAACTGAATTTATTCATTACCAATCAAAATCAGACTAGGAAAATGAGAATAAAAGCTTAAAACCCCTAAAAACCCTTCTATCCTCTTTTCAGTTTCCCCCTTATAATAGTGCCTTCCCACAACTTTGTAACTAGGGACAACAGTTTTTAAATTTTCTTCGTTCTGAATAAAGCTCATGTAAAGTATTCATAAATATGAATCATTTTCTACATCATCTGGACTTCCTCTGAATACACAGACAGTGAAGAAGGTGAATCCCTTGTTTGAAGCTCAGGAACGAGATCAAATCTGAGAGAGTTCAGCATTTCAGTTCTTTACTGCTTGCTGCAAACGGAATCTGACTCTCTTCTTTCAGTAATTGGAATTATGTGTTGTTTTGAGGTGGAATTATCACTTTTTGAAGCTGGGAAAAGATATATTAGGTATGTACAGAGATGTGACATCAAAGGTCTCTAGTGTACTGATAGTCTTGTAAATTGTATGTCAGTTACCACTATTGCTTTTGAATTTTTAAATTCTCTGTACTCCAACTAAAAATTGCCCTTTTGGAAAATCATGTTTTTGGTCAAATGAAATGCTTGAAATAAATTTCTCTCTAAAAAACCAAGGTTTTGAGAATGTAAAACAACCCTCTTTTTTCCAATAATTTCCCAAACTAATAATTTATTTACATGGATTCATTTTGGTACATCTCAAATAAAGTAATTTAAAAAATCCAAATTTTTATGCAATGTACCTTCTAAAAGTAGATACTATTCATTTAATTCAAATAATAAGTAGAATGTTAAATATTTTCATAATTCTAGACCACCACAAATGAATAAAAATACTTTCCTAGGCCAAGTAGCAAGTTCTGAAAATTATATTGATTTTGTACTATGTTAACACACTTTAGGATCGACTGCCCAGGACAGCCTTGAGCTAAGAATCAGGTTATCAATGATTTTCTGTTTATTTCTGTAAAAAGCACGTTGATAATTGGCCTTATCAAACAAGTAAAGTTTCCATGTACAGCAACACACGTTGTCACAGACATGGCAAGCAGAGGCTTGGTAGAGTTTGGAAAGACAAATGGAATAGTTGATTACACACTAAGAGCTTTCCTTTACATACACCTAAGCAAACATTGGGATACCACACTTGTGCATTGAGTAAGACCTTGTTTAATTCAGTCCAAGGTTGGAAGCATCAGTTTAGCTGGGCCAGAGGCAAAATTACAAGAACCCAAGTTAACCAGGGGCTCAGTCTGGAGTACAAACTACACCAGCTGGCTTGGGCTTTCCTGCAGCTATTCTCAAGTTACCAAAGGTAAGTTGAATTTGGCATATTTTTTGGCAAAATTAAGTTTATTGCTGCAACTATATGTGGCACTATTTCCGGTGATGTAGGATCAAAACTTTCAGCATTGCAATGTAAAAGGTTATTTCAGGCTTTCTGATTACTTTGTGTATTTGGTAAAAATTTCTTTCAGACTGAGAACTCTGCTAAGTGTGGAAGATTTGTGGTGGTCACTGTTTGATAGGACAGAGCTGTAAAAAGGTGCTACTCCTACCAAAAATAAACTAAAAAATAAGAGCAATTATATTCATTATATAAAATGAAAAAGCAACTTCTATTAAAAATCTGAATGGAGAGAAGTGTTATTTCCTTAGGATTAATGCTTTTAGAACATTGAAAGATATTCTGTCACTGCTCTTGTGCCATTTCGTATTTCAATGATAAACAATACTTCATTCACTAGTAAGGCAGCTACAGCAAAGGGAGATCCTGCTTTTCTATTTTCTGTCCTATTTGTATTGATTACAGGATCAGAATCTCAAATCTCAGTCCTTCATACCTTAACCTGCTCATAGACTTGGAGCTGAAGTACTTACAAATTCCTCAACAGAGGCTGTTTTATTTTCCTCACATTCACCTTTTACTGGAGAGGGGCTTATCAGTTCAGACAAACAAAGTTAAGCCAGCTCCAGAAACAGGTATTTCACAACTCAGAAGATTCCAGCCTTACTATATCTTACAAAGCTCGTTCAAGGAAACACTTCAACAATTTCATGTTAGAAGAGTTTTGGGATTAAAAACGACTTACCATTTGATACTGAATTTCCATTTTCAGCACTCACAGAACTGGACAATGGATTAGATGACTGAATTCCATGGTTATTTGCATTTTTATCCTGCGTTTCTGATCCAGGATCTGATGTATTTGGATCTTCCCTGCTCCTCAAGTTCAGATTAGTTTCAGCACCTGACAGAAACAGAAAAAACGATTGTCAGCTTCATTTTAACTAGTGGCTTTCACATGCAAGTAAATGAAAACTAAACTAAGACAGAGAGACCAAGTTACTTTATTAAATTAATCAAATTAATCACTAAATTCACAAGTCCAGTGGTAAATGTGAAAGGTTTAAATCAGTGATTTTTGCAGGTTTGGCTTTTGTTGTTGCTGTTGTTGTTTGGGATTTTTTTTTTGGTTACTGCTCCACTTGAAGCTTTTTGAAGTTTAGGGTAGTGAAAGGCATTACAAAATTTCATTTGTATTGTTTCTTCCCACACAAATATGAGCGGCTATAACTCACCAAGTGTAAGTATTATCTCTATTTTAGATTCTATTTCACATGCTTACTTATAGCACTGCCATCACTGTGATGCCTTTCATCATTGCACTAAATGATGCTAGCAACAGATAGAATGTGATCTTATCCTTTTCTTTTACCACCTACCACAAAAAACAAACTGGCTTTTGAGATTAAACCATAGTAGCAATATTCCTCCCTGCAGATCCTCCTCGTGGCCATTGTTTACCAGCCTCGAGGCTCTCCAGCCATCAGTTGTCATTTTCTATAAAGGGCCAGGTTTTCATGTCAGAGCCTTTTAGTTAAATTTCTTCAAGACATCAAGAGGAGGTCTGATCCTGTAGGAGTTCCAAAGCTTTTTACAATGCACATGCATTTGTTCAAAGAGAAGGGCAAAACAAAGCCCTTATCTTCTTCCCCCTCTGACTGATTGCATATCCAGCAAAGCAAAACAGCTCACAGCAAAGTGCCCGGAGCTGCCTCTGAGCTTGCCTGGCTTTGTCAGCCCAGTGCTCCACAAGAAACAGGGCTCAAGGCACCGGCTGTGCCCAGGTGGTGCTCCCCACTGGAGTTCAGGGGCCAGGGATACGTTCAGAATTGGAAGACAAGATGGATGGGGATAGCAGGAAGGATGCCACTACCATACCTGTATCCCTGGCTATCCCCACTCCACTCTATTGTGACAGGGCTGATGAAATGCTGCACTGGCAAGGTCATGCATTTCTTTAAGGATTTATATCTCTTTTCTGTGTTTGTTGGTTTGGTTGTTTTGTTTTGTTTTGGTTTTTTTTGTGTATGTGTTGAACATATATGCACATTCTTCCCTTGCCATAGACAAAGAAGACAAAGCTGAATGTGGTGCTTTCTCCATTTCAGTCTTCCTAACTCTTTCTGCTCCCTCTGAGGCCTGGCCCTAGCTGCAGGGCTGATGTATTATGGCTGACCCTGGTGCAGAGGTCCTCCTGTAACACTCTAAAATGAAAATTTTCCTTCTGTGTCAGCTCTGAAAGAGTTATTCCTTGATTTTGGTTGTCATAATGACAGCAAAAACCAGTGGAGGTCAAAAGACTAGCTATTGAAACCAACATTACAGCATTCATCCATAGTTCCAATAACATCCTCAGCTTTCCCAAAGATATGATATATTCTAATAAATGTCAAGCACATGAAAATTTTTCAAGGGGAAGGAAAAGCCTCTTTTCACCAGGTAATAGATACTTCACCTGAAGATTTTCCAGCCTAATGTTGACTGTTCTGTCAATTTTTCATTTTTATGCCTGAACTAAAAAAAAAAATACATCTGATTTCAACTAACATAAAAACCCCTTAATTAATGAAATGAAAACTATAAATCCATTCT
Organism: Argya squamiceps; assembly: GCA_037834095.1. NCBI lineage: Eukaryota > Metazoa > Chordata > Aves > Passeriformes > Leiothrichidae > Argya > Argya squamiceps. The sequence goes on from JBBMKD010000001.1 coordinate 92,167,975, forward strand.
GGTTACCTCAAAATAGTTCATTTATTTCAAAAGGTCTCTCCTATTTTTTTTAGCTTTTAGTTATCTAACACTGAATTGTTCTTAATATTTCCTTGTCTAAAAAAAAAAACTGTCTTGAAAAGTCAAAAAGTTCATTTTCAAACTGTCAGATTAAACGTTTCCATGTTTCTTTGATTTTTGTCCCTTCCTCCCTTGCCCTCATTCCCTGATCAGTATATTTTGCCAGATCTGACTGGATTGTTTCAGTGACACTGTTTCATAAAATGGATCTTCAGGCAAATGTGCTTTGTATTGAAAAAATTAGGCCAGCTCTACCCACAATAACTGACTTGGGAGAGGCTGAGATGGAGAGTCTAAGATGGAAAATGCATACAGTACAATTATAAAAGCATGCCTGATTTAGCTTTTGTACAAGCAAGTTGACTGCAAAATGCATCTTTGCAGCTCATTCTAAATTTGTCTGAAAAGGAAATGTCACTTTTAGATGTTAATAGTCATTGCACTTGCCTATAGATCATAATCCACCTACATAATTATTGTGCCACTTTTTACATAAAGCTTCTTGGGGAAGTGGCTGGGATTCTTATTTTTCTTGATATTCGAAAGATTTATTGATTTGCCTGACATGTGTAATTCATTTGAGAATGAGCAAGTAGAATTTTTCTTGCATTGCTGTTTGTAGAATCCTTTTGTTTCACAGGTACATTGATATCTTTTCAGGGCATTCATGAAGGGCTCTTGGAAAAAAATTACCTTTTCTTCTTTGTATCTGTAGAATGAAATACTACAAAGAATTGTGGATAGCTACTATTAAGCTAGAATATCATACTAAATTGGCAGAAATAAGCAGTGGAATATATGCAGCATATCTTTGGGGACAGCTATCTAGACAGAAATTTGTTATTCCATTTGCTGTATTCAACCATTGTAAGAAATGCACCCCTTTAGTTTCTGAACAGAAAACTATAGAGATAAAATATATTTTGTGGTGCCTTATTTAACTGATCTTGGGGGCGGAAAAGAAATCTATATTTTATTTCAAAATAATCTGGATTATATAAAGGTCCTTGAACTTATTTCCTATATATAGGCATCTTCAGCTCCTCATTGGAGCAGATCCATGTGAGTCTACAGAACACGTTTAACTGCATACATCAGTAAACTTTGACCAGACATCAGGAGAATGCCCCTGAAACTGGCTCTGCCCCACACTGGACACTGGACAGCTACCCCTGCCCCAGCCTCTGCTCACAGGACCATGTTCCAGCCCTGAGCATGTGTCCAGTTCTGGGCTCCTCAATACAAGACAGATAAGCCACTGGAGAGGGTCCAGTGGAGGGTCACAAAGGTGATGAGGTGTTTGGAGCACATGTCTTATGAGGAGAGACTGCAGGTGCTGGGCCTGTTTAGTCTAGGGAAGAGAAGACTGAGAGGGGATTTCATCTGTACATATAAATATAAATATAATAATATGCATTTAAAGGACAAGGAACAGTGGCCATAAACTAAAACTCAAGAAATTTCACCTTCCACCTTCTGAGGAAGAACTTCTTTACACTGAGACTGGCAGAGCGCTGAACAGGCTGCCCAAGGGGCTTGTGGAGTCTTCCTCTCTGGAGACATTCAAAACCCACCTGGACATGTTCCTGGGTAACCTGTTGTAGGTGACCCTGTTTTGGCAGGGGGTTGGACTGGGTGATCTCCAAAGGTGAATTCCAACCCAAATAATTCTCTGATTCTGTGACTGCTGGAGTAAACTTGCTCCAGGTCATCAGCATCTTTCTGCATTGGGAGGCACAAACTGGCCACAGTACCCAGACATGGTCCAACAATGAGTGCTGGGTGAAGGAATGACTGACACAGCCCAGGATGCTGTTGACTGTCTCTGCTGCCAAGGCTCACTGCCAGCTCCTGTCCAGCTCCCAGGGCCTCCAGCACCCTTTTCCCAGGGCTGCTTCCCAGACAACCTGATCCCTATTTCATCGTACGAGGTGCTACTTTTCAAGGTGTACCACTTTGCATTTGCTTTTTCATTAAACATGCCAGAAGGTCCTGATTTTATCTTTTGTGCAGGGGTATCCCTCTGTCCTGCCTCCATACTATTCAAAATATCCCTGGGCATAACAAAGGTGTCTCCTGACATTTTATCATAATATTTCTATTTAAAATTCCTACTGATTCTTACTTTATCTGTCAAGTATTGGTCTGAAACACACTTTCCCCTCATGTTTTCTTTGTCATCTAACAGAGAAGTCTAGACTTTTCTCCACATTAATGTCACTGTGCTCCTGCTGCCATCAAACTTTGCAGATACAAGTATGCAGTGCTCTCCCATCCCTCATCAACATTATGAAATTATCAGAAATATTTTCGGAGACAGGAAAACAGCCCTTATGGTTCCTACACTTTAATATATTCACCAACGTGATGAATCTTAGCTTTTTGTTCAGATTTGTGCTCTGCTATTCTCACTAGATGGATGGATTATTTACCAGGTTTCAATATTATTTTTTTAAAGCAACAACATCTTTAAAAGTTTTCAGCTGGTAATAAATGTTATTTGAAGAGCCATCCATGCCTACTTGCAAAAGACTAACTACAGAGAGGTATCAGCTTTAGGAGTGTACTCTTATAATTACGAACTTGGTGGAAGCTCATGATTATAAGACGAATACAAGTTTTAAGTGAAAATATAGAGTCTGCAAAAGTGAACAGTGTTTGGATTATTATTTCAGTAAACTGACTTTGCCCAAAAGATATCTCTGACTCAGTTAAGTCCTACTCTGACTAATCTTGCAGTTAATAAGGATGTATGGACTAAAAGGATGTATGCATGTTTGGATTGAGGGCATCATTTGTCCCTCAGCTGTAGCATAGTTACTAGCTGGGAGCAATCACATGCACAGTGCTTTTAATTAGAGGACGACAAATCAAAGTGTAACAGTTATTTTCTTACAAGCAAGTTTCATATTACAACAAATCCACAATTAATTACATCAGCATTACTTGAAAAGTGCAAGAGGAACAGTATGCAAAAGAGGCAGCTCATGAAACCCACAGCTGCTTGTTATTGGTGTCCCTGGAAGAGCCTGAGTTTAAAACTCAAGATAAAGTCATAAGGCACAGGATGGACAGAATTGCACTTATTTTGTAAAAAAAAATCATGGCAACGATGAAAATTAATATATTTGCTTTTTTCCCCCTCATTTTTAAGTCACTATCTTTTAAAAGAAACCAATACACTGAAATTCTACATGCTAGAACTTTTTTGTCAAAAGGTTGACTTAAATTCTTTTAATTGAGCTATGACTTCCAAATTTCCTATTTTAAAACTTTTTTTTTCTCAAACATAAAATGTATGATCCTAAGCATCACAGTTTTCTCGTAAGTAGTATTTAGGCTGAACTAACTCTTTATCACCAAATTAGAAAATGAGCAAGTATTAGCTCTATTCATAAGACAGATTAAAGTACAAAACTGTAACATTTTGAGAGACTATTAGTTTTCTAAGGAAATCATATACTTAGCCTATTTTATAAAGACTAAAGACAAAATATAAATCGATGACTAATATCAGCATTTAGGTGGAATCATCATAGACTTTTTATACAGCAAGATATGAAAAACCAGTATTAAAGGTCCAGCAGTAATTTACCTGATAGGGTTATATTTTACTTTTCTGTCAAATCCCTTGTTTTGTTCTCTTTTCTTTAAATGTAAGTATATCCACAATGTATATGGATACATATGTCCCCATGTGTTCTTTTCAAATACTTCTTTTAACATTTAGTGCTCATTTACAGTCTAACTGAAAACTCATTAATAACATCAGAATGCTCCACTGCTTTCAGCAGGTTTTAGATCCCATTCATGCTTACCTTGGACGCCTTGTGCAGCACTGCCAAAGCACCTAGGGACTCTAATACAGGATAAGTACTCTTGCTTTGTCTATCCTGGTTATTAAATGTGATCACAACTGTTCTCTGGCCCTCAGGCAAATTGTAAGAGAGTACTACTACACTTTCCTTGCCCTCCATAGCAGAGGGGAATTCAAACCATCTACTGGAAATAGTCCCTGGGCTATGTCCTTTCCTGAACCACGCCCAGATCCATCCGGAAGAGAGCCATCCTGCCAGGTCCCAAACAATGCTGGGGAATGCTCTGCACTTTCACTGTGCACAGGAGTGAGCTGCCATTCCAAGGACATTCCCTGGCACTGGCTCATTTAGTAAAACAGATACAGCCCTTCACTTTGACGGCACTAGTTACCACAGTCAGAAATCAGTAGTCAATATTAATCTACCTCAGGAAAAATAAAAGGAAAAATATGGGAGAAAAACTACCTCAAAATCACATGGGGCTGGTGGAGCACTGAACTGTTGCAGCTTCTACTGAAGCCACATTTAAAGGTTTCATTGTGACTGTACAGGGAGAGCAGATTCTCCTTAGTTCTGCCCTGGTATAAATGGCAGAACTCATGCATTCCTCTCAGTATGATTTGAGACATGACCATTCTTTCAAGGCACACATTTCTTTTCCTTAATTAAACAAAGAGCTAAGGATGAGTTTCCAGCTGAAAAAATTCAGTGTCACAAGCTAGGCAGGATATATCTCAGTCCTAATGCTGAAACGATCTCAGTATAAAATCAAACATTTTTTCTTCATTCATGAAAAACATGACTTTCTGTAACTAATGATCAATACACAGTTTTAGGTACCAAGATCCACAGTTGTACATTCTGTATCAGCAACTATGAAAACAGGAAAACACATAAATTCTGGCAGATAAATTGATATAGTACAGGAGGAGAAGCTTTTTGTACTACTGTGGAATGTAAAGGCTAAATAGCTGAATCTCCTTAAACCTACGGCTGGTATCCAGCAAAATGTAAATTTGAAATCAAACAGCTTGTCATTAAACATGCTAATAAGAGAGAACTGATGGACCCTATTAACCAGCATCTGAAAGTCAAGACATTGCAGACAGAAGGGATTTCTGATCTGTGCTCTCACTCTTGGAAAAGTCAGGAATACACCGAATCCTAATAGCTGACCCTGGATATTTTTTATGTTTACTGTGACAACTGGATGTTGTGAAACGAGGGGAGAAAAAATAAAATATGGCAATTTCAGAAAATTTGCAGATATTTTTTGATAAAGGGAAGGGAAGTTTAAATAAGAACAGGCAATTTTATTTTGGCTCAAATGTTTAACCCTGTGTTTTGTTGTACGTTTTCAATTACATTTAGTGTTTCTTGTTTTGCTCTGCCTTGCTGTTGAGACATTCTTTGTGGCATTTACTAGCTACCCTCAGCACAGGTTGTCTTGGGTGCCCTTTTGCTGGATAAATGCATATTGCTTCAGAGTAATTCAGTTTACTCATACGAAGCCACACCATGACCCTCTGTAACATGACTGTTTACTTTGTCTGCTGAGAGCTGGAGGCAAACAGCTCCATCTTATTTGCTGAAACAGAGGGAGCAGGCTGAAAACTGTCAAGACAGGATTCCCCCAGCCTATTAGCATGTGCTGCCTGTCTCACCCATTTAGTTGTGCTGCTGGCTGCCACCGCCATGAGAGACAATAATTTTTCATTGGTTTATTTCACCTCACAAAGACTACCCTTCCAGCAGCAATTGTCTAGGATTCTCCCCCCACCAGTGATGCTCCTAGGATGGTAGCAATGAATTTGTGCTGTCACTTCCAGCATCCTTTCTCTCTGAGCTGTGTAAGTGGAGCTATCAGATGGTGTTACAAGCTACTCCAGAAGCCACACTCCTAGAAGGAGTAGGCAAATACAGAAACAGGCCACTTATTTTGTCTGGGAAGCTGCATTTATGGAAGCTTTGGTGAACACTGGAAAGAAAAGAGAGGAGACACAGGCCATGAAGAATATCCAGTGACAAAACTCACTCTGCTTGAGGAAAGCTCCTCTGAAGAATTTTGTGTTAGCGTGATACCATTCAGCCAAATTTCAGAGGATGAGGCTGGTAGTAAGAATGAGGTTGCAGAAGCAGCTGCAGGAACTCCTAGGTCTGGTTCAGCCCGTAAGAGCCATCAGCTCAATTATAATTTTGTAAATCACAGCTTTGGAGAGTACACACCTAGAACAAGAAGGATTCTCCTGCTTTCTTCTCTGATGAATTTGTGCTGGTAGAAAGACAGTGCTCTCATTTTACATTTATTTCAGTGTCAGTCATTACAAGCTACAAACCTTTCCCTCTTTCCTAGAAGCAATGTTAGGGACATTCCTGGATCAGGTAAACTTTCAGAGCTGGTGGGGGAGAGATAACATAAGTGCCTTTTTTCCCTGTCTGGAGGACTCTGGATTGTTTGAATTAGTTTTTTTTTCCCAACATGAGACTAAGAATATCACTCTGAAATGGAGAAAACAGCCTTCTCAAGCAGTGGCAAAGGATGAAGAATATCTGGACAGGCTGCCATCTCTCCTGCCTGATAGTATCTGAGCAAGAACTTGGAGCACCTTTTCAGTGCAGCAAGTGAGCCAGACTCCAGTCAGTGTACATGTTTCAGAGACTGGGGATTTCATTCATCCCATCTTCTCTAGGAACTGATCTCTGCAGGCCTTTCTGGGGTCCATAACAAACCACACAGGGCAGGAAGGAGGGGAGCACTGCTTGAAACAATGTCCTGCCTTAAAAGAAACGTTTATTCTCTCCATGTTCAAATGTTCTCCACCTTTTCAAGTCCAATACGGAAAAAAGTAGTTGATTGTACTCTGTTAATAGTTTTATTTACTGCTAGGTGTGTTGATTGGCTGACCAAAGACTCTACTTTTTGTATTTGTGTGTTTAAATGTGTGCTGGTGTGCTGGAAAAGGAGAAGGCAATTTGCTGAAAAACACAGCTTCCCTTTTTAAGTTGTTTTCTTCAAGTTCATGTACATACAGCAGTTCTTCTTGAAGGTAGACATCTAAGTCTGTTTACATTTCTGTGTGGTATCTCCGTTACAGAACAGTCTTTACTGCTGGGCTTTAGCTACTGTTGAAAGAAACTATGTGATGAGACACTGTCTCGATCTTCCTCCCCCTCAAACGAAGTTTCAAATATTGTAAAAATAAACAAACAAAACCACAAACAAACAAACAGATAGGGATTTGCTGCTTCCAGAAGCATCACATCAATTCTATTTATTTCTCCCAGAATGCTTCCAGAGGTATTTTTCAGGATATCTCATACCAGCTCTGGCAGCGACTGCAACACAGAAATCCTGGCATAAGTGACTGCATTGAGCAGATAAATTGTTTGAGTAGATCCTGAGGAGCAATCCAAGGAATATTTTTGGTTCACCTGTACTGCAATCCTGCCCACGAAATAGGGACAGCTATTCTGGAAAACTTAGGCAACATTCATATTTTGCTTTCCAAATGAGCTTCTAAGACAAAAAAAAAAAAAGAATTTAGATATCTATTTAGTTTGTTTTTAAGCTAATTTTGAAAGAGTGATGGTCAATGACACTGTCATTAACTTCAAAGCAAGAACATATGGTTATCGCAGATGCAGTGTGCTAGACATCCATACTGTGCACAAATACAGATAATCAGTGGCTAAAAACTGCTGCTAAATGCTACTAGTATGTCAGGATTGTTCTGCAACCAGCCTCTAAGGAAAGAGCTAAGAGAACTAATGAAATGTAAAACTTCAGGCCTAATTTAATATGTATTTTTGTTTTGAAAATTTCATCATGCAAAGGATAAAACTAATTTTCATGCTTTTCATTTTAAAAGAGAATGAAAACTCAAGCCAAAAGAGCACTGAACTTGAAGGCTTCTGTATTTTCCCATTTCACCAGTGGTGCCAGGAAGAAGGCAGATGTCCCTAACTGCTTTAAATGCTACTCCTACCTCCAGTACTCAACTGAGCACTTGACTACTCTCTCACAGCAGAGTGTAGCAATGTGGAGAGAGCATGAGGGTCAAGGTACCCTCACATTTATGATCAAGTCATTTTATCAGTCTCTTTTAAATTGTCTTCTCTTGCTTCTCCATCCAGCCCCACAAAATTCCAATGCTGGAACTGGAATATAATCCACACATCCAGGTCTGTAGAGTTTCAGAGTTTCATGATGAGCTGCATGAGTCCTGCCAAGAACTTCGGGTCATCACTGAGGGTCTGGAGTTTGCACAGCTCTTGGACACCTGAGCCAAGGAGTTTAGAAGTAGCTTGGCTTGTTTATAAGACAGTCATACCCCTAAATGCCAATCCGACCAATGTTGAAATGAACTCTTGAACTCATCTAGGTCAACACATTTAGTTATTAACATTTTCAGTAAGAAGCATTTTACTACATTTGAGGCAGACCATTTCAGTACTTTACACACATTTTTGAAAGCCTGGACATGAAAGAATATTTATTTCTGCACAGAATTTTAGAATGCGTGATTTTTATTTCAGCCTAAAACAAATTTAAATGCTACAATCTTGACATTTTCTGTTAAATGGAATTATTGTTCTCTACTGAGGTTCTTTGCAAAAGATAATTTTATGCTGAGATGGATGTAAAGAAGTTAAAAACATCTGAAGAGATTTCTCACTCAGGCTGAGAATTTAATTAGAGATCTTCACTAAAAAGTGTGTCCATATCTCATTCTTCATTATGTTTCAAATGCTGGAATTCCTGTAAAATGAAGTGACATGACATTTACTGCCAAATACCCATATTCTTCTTTGGTATCAGGAACATAAGTGTGCTACAAATCAATTTCTTTCTCTTAGATATGGCTAATTTCTCACAATTGGTTTACAATTAATGATGTAGTGGTTCCTAAACAAAGTCATTTGTGGTTCTGCATTGTGAATTACAAATAAAATTCTCACTATTTAAAGAAGCCCATAACATCTTTAGTAGAGAGAGCTTTCTGAACCATTACTGAAATGTCACATCAGATGTTGAAGAAAAGACATTTCTATGAAAATAAGAATCCTGTAAATGTCTACCACAATGATCCAAGTCTCAATTAAAAGTGGGATATTATTAAAAACTTTGGGTGTGAAATGCACTAAGCTGAACCAGTATGGTGTAGTTACTGCACTCAAGTATCAGACAGGATGAAGGGGGCACAAAGTAAATCCAGCTCAATGGAAAGGATGCAAAACAGAGTAATTAATTTAAAAGAAATGCATGCAGTTCTCCGAAATGGACCATATAAAAGGAACAGAAAAGTCAGTGCAATTACTTTTCCTCAGCCTTCCTCCTCTTCAACAGTGACTTGGTATGAATATGAGAGAGGCTGCAGTGGGTCAGACCAAGGTGCTGCCTACTCTAGGATCCCTTCCCAGTAGCCATAGATAGTTACAGTGTAAGGTCAATGGAAATCAAAAATGCAGTGATATTTTCCTCTGTGGTCCTGGAGCTGCATAGTCTCCTTCAACCTCTATTTCATTGATTCAGCTTTCGGAAATGTAAGGGGGAGTGGTAAAGATCTAATTTTGTTTTCAATACAAGCATTTAAAATACAAAATAAATATGAATTTTTAAGACAATACCCTTTTTTTTTTCACGTGAAAATTTGATTTGATTTGTTCTTCTAATAATTCTTGCATTAAAATTATTTATGGTAATCACACACAAAGCCTCTTTCACATGTTGGAACCGATAACCAAAGCAAATTCCATATTATGTGGTTTTAGGCTGTGACAGCAAACAGTGAAGTCAACCAGAAATTGAAATGCTTTAGTGAAAAAAAAAAAAGGTCATAACAGAAACCCAGAACAGTCTTCAGCAGTAAAATATACTAGTTTTCAGACATTCTGAGATGTAAAATTATACTTGGTACATTGTGTTTATCCAGAAACAACAGGTATTTTCTGGGATACATTATCCAGATAATGGCAGACTTATAGATCAGGAGAAGACTGCAGATTAAGGTGGTATCTTTCAGGCTGTACAGTCCATAGACATTCTGAAAATAGGAATCTAGTGTACGTTCTCTAGACTCTTCTAACCTTCTTCTGCTGCCATAATAGAAATCACAATTATTTTCTCAGAAAAATCACCCAGCATGGGCTGAATGGCAACTGTATTGCCAGCAGTTCTGTCTACTCCCGTGTAATTTTCTGTATAGGGCATCTGTTTCTAGTCACGAAAGGGCATTTTTATAATGAGTTGAACTCTTGCTAGCAGCGCTTCCTCCCACTTTTCTACACCTACAGCAAGAGGTTCAAAGTGAGAGTTACAAGTAGTCTAGTGAAAGTGTAAGTTTGCTAATGACTCTAAACTGGGAAGAGCTGTTGGATCCCTTGAGGCAGAGAGGCCCTGCAGAGAGATGAACAATCAACAATTCTATGAGGTTTAAGAAGAGTTGTGCTCTGCACCTGGGATGGAACAATCCTGGACATGTTGACAGACTGGAGAAGGAGAGGCTGGAAAGCAGTGCTGCAAAAAGACACCTGGGGGTCCTGGCTGATGGCAAGTTGAACATGAGCCAGCAGTGCCTCCAGACAGCAGGAGGGCCAACCCTGTCCTGGGGGCATCAGGCCCAGCATGGCCAACCGGGCAAGGAGAGGATCCTGTATCAGGAAAAGGTTTTTCACCCAGGGGGTGGTTGGGCACTGGAGCAGGCTCCCCAGGGGAGAGGTCACATCACCAAGTTGTTTTCACTCTGAGTGTTTGGACTACAGTCTCAGGCACATGGTGTGATTCTTGGAGTGTCCTGCACAGGGCCTAGAATCAGACTTGATGATCCTGATAGTTCTTTTCCAACTCCACATATTCCATCAGCAGCTGATGACTCTCCCGTGTTTAGATATCTTATCTGAAAATTAGTCACAGAAAGTCACCCTCACTCCCTATTAATTAAGTCAATTATGTAAAAAGATATTAATCTCTTTCTAAGAAGTGGGCTGAAACTTAATTGACTAAAGTTTTAATGATTTGAGAATTTTACTTTAAAGATGTAGAAGTTTGATGCCTTATACAATCATTCCTCTCGCATTTACAGGTAAAAGATAAAAGTTGAAAACACAGCTTTTTGTATTACTCATGGTTTGTAAGTTGTTAGCTTTTGCCACAAAGAAAGTATATCTATTTAATTGTATAAATAGGAAGGAGATGGCAATATGATTATTATCTTTATTAAGTTGCTTAAGACAAAGAGCTGAGTGGCTTAGAGGGTAAAGGCCTGGGATTTCATCACAGAAACACAAGCAAGGATTTAATTTGCAATCCACTGTTGAGACCTTAGCCACAAAATAGCTTGCTCTATATGATGATAAGGGAAAATTATTTACTAGCTATCAAAGGGATACCTGCCTTTGATAGGACAGTACTTTTCATATATATACATTATATTTTGCTGTTCTCCAAGTGTGAGTCAATCTCAATAGGGGGTATTTGGCAAGCTTTGGTCCCAAGGTACATCTAAATATCTGTATTATTTGCCAGTTGTAACTATCTTCTTGTGACTTTCAGTGCTTAAACTGGAGAATGTGGAATAAGACACTGATATGTCAAGCTACTTGCTTCACCTTTCATATTGAAAATACATCACTTAGGAAGTAAGTGAAGAAAGGATTCACATAGTGAATGGATGTCAAGGGTACTGGACAAAGAAAAACAGTATTGATAACAATAAATTGTTAACAATCTAAAGTTTCCACACCTTTGCTGTTGTTACCAAACTGGAAAGGAATAGGTCACTGAAGAATGGGTAGACTTGAATATACAGATTTACTTGTATTGAAACACTAATAATATTTCACAAAACTTGGTGCCTATACATTGGTGACATATATAAAGCAAATGTCTTCCTAATTTTACTTCTTAGGCACATACATGTGGGGTTGCAAACTTGTGTATTTTATTTTGCTCAGACACAGAAGTTAAGTATCTATGTTAATTTTTTCTCAACAAGTGGGAAGAAGAGAAAACATTGTGCCTTCATCTCAATAGACTAATGGTAAGAAATTCACCCAGGCTAAGGTAAAATTTGCTCCTTTGCTCCTTCCCCTTCAGAATCCACATGAATACTCACTCTGCCAATCTAAGCATGGGTGATTGGTTAGGATTTATTCTACCTTTTGTTCTGAAGGTGAAATGATTCCCCTTTGCATGGAATAATTTAATATCAACTGTACCAATTAAGAGAAAAAACATCACGACCTAGCAAAATCTGAGTATCATTCCTCCACACTGAAGAACAGCAAATTTCATCCTTGCTCATAAATATTTAAGGTGAAGTGCTTAAACATGTGATTGTCTCTTCCTTATATAAGGAATGTCTTATATGCTGAGTAGTCAAAGATATTTGGATATCCTGCTAAGGAGTGCTGCTTTGTGATTAAAGGATGGAATTGGGTTTCATGATGTCTAGTTTCAAATCTCAGGTCCTGTCTGAGTAGGGGCTATGCACATAACCACTCAGTTTCAATCTGTCTCGCAAACTAAAGTTTTCACTTCCAGAAATCACAGAGGATAGAAAAGGTCTATGTGTGTGTGTGTGTATTATCTGCACTCAAGTCTCATTTTATATGAAGTAAAAACAAACCCTCGTGTAACAATACAGCTGCAGTTTCAATGACAACTCTTTCCAACCTTTGAGAAATCACCTTATCTAGGTTCTCATCTGTCACAGCTTTGTTTATTTGAACTGTAAGCTCTGCAGAGCAAAAAACTTCTCTTGTTACATGTGAAGTATTTTGTATGAAATTGCATAGTATATGGTCCTGATCATTGTTTGAACCAGCAGGGGCTAGTGTGGTGTTTAAAAAAAAAAGCCAGGCTGAACCACCAAGAAAAGAAAGTTGTTGCCCTTCTGAAAGACAATGCTCTCAGTTCAGTTCACAATAACTCTTCAGCACATCAGAAAACCACAAATGTCTTCTACTGTAATTCTGGACAAGCTTTTCTCACAAAGAGGTCAGGAGCCAAAAGGACATAAGTGTTCTCAGGCCTTAAAATTACTCCTCCAGGCGAGAGGGAGGCATGCTGGGGGATCTGTCTGTATTGCACTTATATTGGCAAAGAGGCTTTCATATCCAAGCCTGATGATCCCATACAGAAAACTCCCTGATTCCCATAGGTAAGTTTCCATGACTTCAAAATGGCCCACAATTTTACTTTCTTGTTTTAGTTAAGATTGCCGATAGATTATAACTTCTGAAAATAAAGGAAACTGCACATTATAGAGTGCTATGCTAGGCCATGTCTTCAATGACATTTTAATGAAATTCTGTTGAGGTTTTTTTTTCACTATATCATCGAAGGTAAATAAAATATTACAAACGATAAAAAGAAAGGGAGGAGTCTTCTAGGAACTTAATATGCATCAGGCAAGAGGTGATAAAAATATCAGAAGGTAACACATGAAAACTTCTAGTTTTACACAACTTGTAAAGATGTGTAAAACTCTGATGACTGCCATCTTATTACTTTGCATGAAAGGTTAAATACATTTTTTCCCAGCTGTTACCCTAGAAAAGAGATGAGCACATGAAGTATATAAAAAAGGCAAACTGTAAAAACACATACATTCACTTGTATTTCTTAGTTACTTTCAATCCATCTAATTATCATTGAACTATTCATATGTAACTGCACTTAGTATACAGTAGCTTCCTAGCTCATAAAATATTGATTCAGGTTTTTTATCATATATCTTTCTCGAACTTTGATCTTTCATACTTAGTGCTCCCTTGATGAAATATTTAGAAGCACGTTTTCCATGTGAAAGGTAAATTTAGAGGTTTTTTATGGTACCCTCTGTTAATGCACTAGCTTCAACTCACATGAGACCCAAGCTGAACTCTATCTTGGTCACATTTAGTTGATCATTGCGGTTGCAAAACTCTTCCATTCCAAAGCAACTTTTATTTTAAGGTAAAGGTTATTTTTTTGGACCTGGTTGGAGTGGTTTACAACACTTTCTCACCAGGTATATTGAGAGAGACTTGAGAAGATACGTCCAGAGAACTAACTTTAATAGTTACTTCCCAGCAGATAAAAACGTATAAACTATATGATAAACCAACACTCCCAACCTAAAAAAACCAATCAACTACAAAACCATCAAAAAATGCATAGAAAACTTTCTACATATATTTATAGGCATTGAATGTTATTGAGTAATTTTTTCAAAGAAAGCAAAATTATTGCAATAACTCCTTTATCAATTTCATCAACTTGAATACTTAGCGTAAGAAACAAACCCATTCTCTTGAGTTTGAGAACTGATGAAGTCTCAATTCATAGCTCATTCAACATACAGAATTAAATTTGGCATACAAGAACAAGCAAGGTCCAACTAAAGCTTTTTCAGGGTCTGGAGGACTCACAAGGGTTGTGTTCCACTGTAGTTTCTCTGATAGCTGAATGTTTCTTGCCTCCACCTAGACACTAACATTCACAATGCTTGTAGAAACTCACTTATTTTGAGACCTTTATGTCCTTGTTGTATTTGGCTGAAAGCAATTTTGGCTGAAGGCTGCCAAGGTTTTCAGGAAGAGAGATGTAGTGTGGCACACAGACAAACACGTCTACAGAGCAAGAATAAACACCTGCTTCTGTTACAGTATAGCTGTGTAAATTAGGATACGGTACTAAAATCAATGGACCAGTAGATATTTAAGAAAATGGACAATGAATAATAAGATAATGCATCCTGTTCTCCACAGGATTGTTTCGTATTTCAGAAGTATGGCTTGGGCTTCTTCCCAAAGAGGTGGCACATCAGGAGGCCAATAGAAGTATATCTACACCAAGGCATGTAGCATGGGTAACAAACAGGAGGAGCTGAAGACACTGTGCAGCTGGGAAATTATGATATAGTTGAAATCATAGAAAGTATTAGTTTTGCAGTTGGACTCAATGGTCTTAATGTTCTTTTCAAACCTAAGTAATTCTATAATTCTGTATTGCCTATTTTGAATAAGCTGCACAGAGCTCTTGATTAAGACAAGCTGTTTGGACAGAAGTGAAGAAGCAGAGTAAACAGTCTAGAGATTTTCTCACTCTAAATTTTAAATTCAGAAAATTTTGTGTTGTGTTTAGGAGATGCTACTATGGGGAAAAATTCTATATAAAGTGCATTTAATATTTTCAATATGATTTTTTTTTAAATCAGAAAAGTTATGCGAAGACTGAAGTTGGTGTTGTTATTGAGATGCAGAACCAGGATTTAGTTTAACTTTTTTAATATTGTTCACTGCATGACTCTCCGTTCAAGCATTATTTAGGGGAATAATAAAGACTGTATCACCAAATACAGAATTTAATGGAAATTAAATGATCAAACTTTAAAAGACAGTCTTCAAAGTAAATCACATCTACCAGCCACCTAGCCATATATTTAATTCAAAATATTTTTATAGTTTAATAGTACAAGCTCATTTTTCACACAATATAGCATCTGTGTTTATTTTACTGAGACAGCTGGAATGTTAAAAGAACATTTAAACTTGTGTCATACAAACATTTTGGTAAAAGAAAAGTTGATATGTCAGACAAAACCTGAAGTCATATAGTTTTTATATATGATTTATAATCTATATGTGTTTCTTATGGCTTTAACAGACCTTTAAATAAAACTCAAACCAATCGAGGTTTTCATTCTGCATTTTTGCCCACCTTATCAGTTTCCAAGGTAAGAAAGTTTTGATGCAGAAAAACTACACAATACAGAAACACAGAGAACTGTCTTACCTTCTGGCTCCCTGATCTTACGTCCTGCTGCAGATTTTCGTAGCACACTTCTTCCTGAGTTGAACAAGCTAGTTAACTCATCAAGGGGACTGGTCAATGACCTTGAGTTTGTAGGGCTGTATGGAAATGAAGATGATGAATTTGAGCTCAACTTCCTGTGATTCGCTCTTGCCACCTTTGGGGAGTAAGGCAGTTTGGAGAATGGAGAAGATGAGCATCCAAGCTGAGCAGGATTGGGTCTTTGAGGTACTTTTGACAGATCTGAATTTGTACCTGTCTTCCCTGCATTAATCAGAAAACTAGCACAAGTCTCCGGAGGAGATGCAAAATGTGTGGAAGCCCGGTAGGAAGCAGGAGGTGGCACAGGAGGAGGGGGTGGTGGCAGTGGAGGAGGTGGTGTGGACGGAGGAGTCACTTTGGTGGAAACACTGAACACAATCAAGCCTGGAGATACTGGTCTTTCATTCTCCCCTTTCTGGCCTTTGGAGTACTGGGGTGATAATGGACTTGAGCCTTCTGACTGCACAGGGTATTTTAGGTTGGTTTCCAAAACAGGAAGCTTTTTGACCTCTAGTGGTGTTAAAGGTGATTCATCAGAAGCAGGTGAACATGTGACAGGGGTCGGAGGGAATACAAGAAGTGGTGGTCTGTGGGGGAGCAAGTTAGGGAAAGGGGCTGGAATGTCACATGAGTCTTTGTAGATCAAAGCTGCTTGACTGTTTCCATCCAATGTTCCATCTTCAATGTTAACATATTTTTTGCTTTCAAACAACAGAGGAGGAGATCCAGTCACTACTGGAATTATTCCATTACCATTGCTTCCTTCTTCTGGTAGAAAATACTTCATTTCTTCATATACAGACTCTCCTTGTTCTGGACTTTCCGCTTCAGCAGAACTGCTTTTCACTGCATTCCCTACCATTTCAATATAGACAGGCTCATTTTCCTCCTCTTCTTGTGACATAAAGAGATTCAACACACCGTGTTGTGGTCCATCAGTAGAAGCTGCTCTCTGTACTGTCACAGTGTCATAGACACCTGGTTTAACTACTGTGCTTGGTTTTTTTACATCCCCAGGCTTTTGGCCAGGTATTTCTTCGTAAGAGCCACTAAGTTTTGTATTTGGACTTCGCTTTGGTTTTCTGGGAGGTATTTTTTTCATGGTACTATAGTCATCACTGTGTGGTCTTGGACGGGTCAGTACTAGGAAAGTGAAAAAGGTCTATGTTATTAACAAGTTAAGTCAGTTTTTTCTTACACTAGTCTAGTACTCTAAGCCCTAACATGCTGCCCATTTAGTTCTACAACACAGGACTCCAAGCAAAAGCATAAATACTTCTGGGAATGAAATGCAGAATTTTCAGCTACCCAACCACAGGCCTTTCCTACCAGGGCATACAATCTGCTTTGGTAGTCTCTACTGACACTAAAAGATGAGATTCACACCTGAGGAAGTGTATTTTGAACCCAAATGTGCACTGCAAGATCTTCACCACATGGAAATATGTGCTTGTTTCTCCTTTTGCTCCAAGGGAGAGGGGTATGCTTTCAAGTAGAAGTCAGCACAGTGCTACTTTGACACATATGTGATTGCCAGTAACTGAAATACCCCTCTGCTAGGTAATATCTATAAAACTCTAATTATAGGATGACATTATGCCCCTCTCTTCTTTTGTACAGTAGGTGTGGAAATAATTTATAACTTTAGGGAATCCCATAGCCTAAGGGCAAATCCCCAAGCGAGTATACATTTAACTAAACTAGATGTCTCTTCATAGCCTCCAGGCATGTATGGAGTGAAGAGACTAGACACCTAGATGATTGGTCTTTTAAGATCAAAATTAAATGGTATAAATCAGAGCTGGTTTTGGACAAAGACTCAGGAAATTGACATAATTCTTGGAAAATGAGTTTAGGGCAGAGAAACTTGCCCTATTGTTTCCTACATAAAAGAACTCCAAAATTGTTTTGTTGAGTACATGTAAGTATTATTGTTAAGACCACATATACATATATAAATTGTTGTTCTTTCAAAACATCTCTGCTAGAACTTGGTTAAATCAATAATCTCTTGCAGATTTGGACACAGAAAGATTAAATTACTACATTACTCCTTAAACTATACTAGTTTAAAAGTATGTTGGGCATGGTTCATGTGTCCTTACATAGAACTTGAATGAGTAAGGAAGAGGTTAAGAAAAATGGACTTTGACCTAATGAACTGGACATGACAACTCTTGAGAGGGGTAACTGCAAAGATTTCTATCCATTGTATGCAGGACTAGGGAGTTATAGAGAGCTTTAAACCCAACCTGAAGGATCTTCCTTAATAAACCTTGAGGATCATTTACACAAAACATGACAAGTCAGGCTTATCAAAGAAAGCAGAATGCATTTCTTTCCTTTGTCTTCTACCCATTCATTTCAAAGGTAAAGGAGAATAGAACAAATGAACTCAAAACTGTGCTATGTTCACCATAATGCACTGAGACACTTTGGGACACTTGCAGCATTTTCCTTCTAAACAAAAATCACTGTAACCCAATTTTGCAAAAAAACCCCCAAACAAACAAACAAACAAACACTGAATGCATAAGTTATTCATGTGAGCATAGAGAAATAGTAGGAGCAAGTTTAATGTTTAAGTCAGTGAAATTCAAGATTCAAGCATTCTGTTGTAGTCATGCAAGACATTCTAACAGTTCAAAAGGTTAAATAAAATGGTCAGTGGGGTAGAATAGCTCATGTTGACAGATTACTTATTTCTAGAGAGATTTCTACAAATAGGTTTTGATTGTTGACAAACTGGGTGATTAAAACACGAGTATTATTTGCTGATTTGGGAACAAATGACAAATTGGCTAATTTTATTTACTGCCACTGAAATATTTCAAGGAAGCAGGACGTCTCAAAGGCATTTGACTGTGTTTAAAAGGATCAAAGCAAGAAGAATAAATCAATAACTCAGAGTAACATTTGCGACTGTCTCTGCCTTTATGTCTAACCTTCATTAGCGGTTTCCTTAGAAGCTGCCGACAAGCAAGCACTAACAGCCTCGTAGGAGGCACTCAGTCGTGTGTTGGGGTCCCTCTTTGGTTTGGGAGGAGGCTGTTTCCTTGGTGATGGCAGGCTATTGCTGTCGTCCATGCTGAAAACAGAGTGCAGGGAGGGGGATCTGATGGATGACCCAGCCACAGAATGCACCAAGCCATCCACTGCCATGGGGACAGGGACGGAGCTGGAGTGAAAGTGCTTCGATGTTCGACAGCCGGCAAAGCTGTCCTCGGAGACCTTCCCACCCTTGTCTTCAGCTCTGAAAACACAGAAAGGAGGCCCAGATGCATTATTCAAGCAATAACAATGAACCTGTTCATGCAAATGTAACAACAGCTTTTTGGTAAACAATCTCACAACTCCCCTGCTGTGTCGAGGGGATGTGTGTAGTAATCTTCTGACAAACAAATCCAGATCAAGCTGCTAGCTTTCTTCCATTTCCTGTTTCATGATAAATCAGGACACCGGCCCTTTTTCACACAAATGCATCCTTGCTTAAGCAGTCTCATATTGTGGACCAGACATTCACTGAATGAATTGTTCACACTTTGATTGCTACACACAATAAAACGCTGGGTTTTTAATCTGAATGATAATTTCTGGGAAATCCATTTTAATAGAAAGTTACTGAGGCAGCAAATGCTGAGCCTTTATCATTATTTTCTAAAAAGACAACTATAAAGTCTATTTAGATAATGCAAATCTTTAAAATATAGATGACCTTTTCAACCAGCTATACTGGGTGCTTAAGCAATTCCACCCAGATATCCCTGTGTCTTACAGTTTAAAATTAATTATTAGTTATTACTTTAAATAGTAATTTTTATTATTATTTACTAATTTTTATTATTATTCGTTTAGTTCTTTCAGTTACAATTCAGTTTTTCAATTTTTTCCCTTTTTTTTGCTATTTGAATACATATTGAGACGTAACCTTCCAGCTGCTTCTGACAAATTGATTTTTAACAAACATTCTTCTAACATTTTATTCCTCCAAGAATAAAAACACTGAGACCCTTTTAACTTAGAATAGTAAGATATTAGATAGAAGATGTCTATACTGCCATTTTTCAAACAAATCCCCAAGCATTTGTCTTTTTAAATTGTATTTCTGCATGGCAAATCACCAGCAGAGATGAAATTCATGCACAGGATATAGCCAGCTGCCCATGTAGTAAATGAAATAGCAAAAGATGAAAAAAGCATGGTGCTCAGTGGATAATTTGTTTTCACTGTAATGTTTAATTACAGTCTTTCCTACAAAGGCATTTCCTCCAATATGTAATCACTGGGATATTTGAAGCTAATTAAGCAGATGCACTGCCATTTTCACTTTTATTAAAGTCACTGACAAAAGCAATGATAGCAAAGGGAGCTGTTCTGGATGAAAATTAAGTTCCTACGGAAAAATAAACATTTACATGTCCAGCAAGTTATAGACACATTCTTTCTATTGACACATACCGATTAACTGCAAGTGCTAACTCTGCCCATTCAGCTGTCTAAGAGAGAAATCAGGGACTCAGTTCCTAGAGAACGGCTCTCCAGCATTTGCTGGATTTGTAAAACAGGTACTCCAGAAAACTTTGATGTGAGTTAAAAAAAACATTTTCTCATTTTTAATTAAAAGCATCCTCCTCACAATCAATCTACTTGTTTCAGTGAGAAATCAGGATTTCTTAGTCTGGACTTTACTGTATTTTAATACTTTTCTAGCTGTTTTTCATTACCTTGGTAATTTCTCAGTGTTGATATTTTAAGTCAGAGGAATTTTTCTTTCGGTTGTTTGGTCTGATGAAGTCTAACTATAATCTATTTATCTTAGAATTAGAAGTATTTCTGTAAAAAATAAGTGTCTCAGAGAGTTAAATAAGTTCCTCTAAGCTCAGTGCCCCCTGAATAGGATACAGTAGATTCCTTAAGTGTTCTAGACTTAATTACCTGATATTCAGGAAAAAAATATGACCTAATATTGATTTGGGATGAGCATATACTTGAGAATCCTCTTGCAATCCCTCAATCATTTCTACGGTTTTCTAAGCAGGGAAGGAATTCACGAAAACTGAAGAGACTCATTAATTCTTCACAGCAGGTGTTTCTCATCTTACCTTTTGTGGCCTTCCTCTGGTCTGTTCCTGGCTTCTCCCTTTTCCCTGTGGTAAGCAGCATTCATCTCGTTGCGGAGCCGGTCATTTTCCCGAGCAATGTCAGAGGCATTTTGAATCACCAAGTCGTCGTATGTTTTCAATCCCATATCCTCAGCATTCTGCAAGAAGCTTTTGATTGAGGTGATCTCTTGCTGTTTGATGCTCATCTTCTGTAGCAAGCGCTGGCGAGCTAGAAATCCTCTTACAACTACCATAGTGGAAGGAGAAAATATGGACCAATGAAAGACAACTAATTGGGGAATTAATATCACAGTGTATTCTGCTGTAAACGTGAGCAAGGCAAACTCCAGTATCAGTATCTTATACAAATTTAGGAAAGAAATCTGAGGGCATATAAATAACATAGTAAAATGGAACTCTTTCCATTTTCTACTGCCAGTGCTTAAAACAAAGTAGTGACAGTAAATTCATAAATTTGAGTTATCATAACTCAAAATGTTTATTTTCACTCAATGTTATTTTTTATTATATTACAACATAGATGTAATAAAATGTATACATCTTACATATACATAATGTAAGATGTACACATAGATGTATACTACAGATGGTGAAAACATACATTTACACTGCAAAGGCCAAAAGATTGTTTCAAAATAAAAGCCTGGAGAAATTAATTGCAGCGAATGCAATTAGGAATTAAATGACTGCTGTTGGCCAGTTTTAAAACATGTTTTAAATGTTCCAATATACCCAATACCCCATCAAATTTGCAACCAACACAGGATTATTTTTTGTTTGACTTAAAGACCTTTCACTGCTCATTTCCTTTCAACTAAAACAATTAGATTAATTTAATGCAAATTTCTCAAATGTATCTGTCACATCATACCTGCATTTTTCAGCTAAAAGTTTTCATTGATATTGCATCAGCTTCAGTATCTATTACACTTGTTATTCACACTATTTGTCAGCTTTATGCTGGGAAAAATTTTTAGTGCATCTCTTATAATAGCTTTCTGCATCACTTTCCTATGTATAAACATTCATTACAACAAATCCTACCCAAATACGACCCAGTACCCTGGATTTTCTGAAGTACAGTTGGTCAGAAACACAAGGCACAAGGGCCTCTGTGGCCATAATAAATTGGGCACCATTTTAATCCCAGTGCCTGGAACAGGTGGTGTCAATATTCTTTGAACCTATGTTTTGGCTTAGAAGGAAGAAATATACTAACTGAACGTACTGTGTTTGTGTGAGTGTTAGTTTGGTTTTTTTTAAGTTCCATAAGACCATGTTTCTTTCCAGATCTAGAACCACTGGTGTATATCTCACAGGGAAGAATCTAATTTTGAATTATTTTTCTGTTGCCTTAAATAACCTTGGTTTTCGTCACTTAACATGTATCAAAACCAGGTCAAACTTCATCATTGCTTCTTATGGTTACTCTCTTTCTGGTCAATTGAAAGATTTCATCAGTGAAATCAGCAGACAATAGCCTGTGTAAGATGTTTGTTTGAGTTTGGGGGAAGCTACTGAAAATGTTGATTGCAGGATAAAAAAGTTAAAATGCATTAGGTATTTAGAACAATATAGTTAAATTTCAGATTTAAGATCACTGCAGAACAACATTAAATGATGAAGAGTAAAGCTGAAAAAATCTAAAGGAAAAATGTCAACAGAAAAAATACAATTAGTCTTCTATGAATATAAAATTTATTCAATGTTATTGAATAAAATAAACAGCTAAAGGATAGGGTACTGTAAGGTACTTTCTATCATCTTCTAGTGCCTTGTTTACACACTAAAAAAAAGATTTCTTTTTTAGAGATGTTCAGTGCCCAGCTGAAAAAATATAAGAAAGGCTAATGTTAACATACTGCTTCTATTCAAAATTCTTTGGGTTTGAAAACCTTCAAATTCAGATACTTTGAAATAATTTCCAATAATAATTTATGATAGACAACTTTGAAGGTTTATACTTTTATAATAACTACCAATCAATGCCTTTAATTACATTCCATAAAAATTGACTTCTTTAAACCCTGAAGCATTAATGCACTTACTCAATTTACTTGAAAAGGAAATTAATAGTACAGTTATTGTTGACAATTTTATGAGAGTATTCATAATAAAGATGTTACCGAGTCTCAGTCTAAGGGTTACTGTTGCAAAAAGAATGAATACATGCATAGAATACTATCAGAGTTCACTGCTCACAAATATAAAAATTTTGAAAGAACTTAATAATAAAAAAGTACTTTTTCCTAAAATATTCTCTTTAAACCTATCTTCTGCAGAGCAAAAAGAGTTAAGGATCAAATCCTGGGTAACTTTGGAAAAAAAATTGTGTATTTTAAAGTAACATTTTTACAAGAGTCTGTGTGTGCTATTAACTTGACCAAAAAAATAAATATTGGTAACACCATCAAGGTTGGTTAAAATAAAGAAATTAAGAGATCAGTTCTCTGATAGGATTGTTAGCAGGTATGAATGAGCAACTTAGAGAAGCCTGCTAGAATGGTCCAGTAAAATGAGATCCAGTAAAGCTAATTGTAACATTTAGAGACTGTACAGGTACTCTGAATTATGAACTTTCACCAAAAGGAAGAAGAAACATCCAACAAAGATTTATTAGGAAGGGTTGGCAGATAGACATCCCTCTTTTGAACACATTTTCAGGAACTGAATACTTCAGGTTTTTCATTAAATGATAAACATTTCTCCACACTCCCTTCTCTATAATAATAATTTGAAAGATTTTGGTTTTGGTTAAACACAAACAATTTTATAACCTAAAAACTGCTGTGAAATGAAACTGTCAGCTACTAGACTTTTTACTGCTCAGTTTCATCTACTACTGTTGGATACTGGGTACTATGATTGCCTTGTGAATTTGGTCCTCATTTATGTAGATCTAAAATAATTTTCACTTATGCAAATTAAAATAATTGAGGTTAGACCCACAGGGCAGAAAAATATCTAGTACTTGAGAGTTCATCTAAGGATGAGGATTAGAATAATCAAAATTCCAGTATACCATGGATCTGGGTTATGTGAGAAATTTATTAACTATTGTGTATACAATGTATTTAAGTTAATTCCTCATCTACATGAACTCTGATGGAAGAACCTCAGCATGATTTCCCTTTCTATGGGTACAAACAATTTTCACAGTAACTCAGGTCAAAAAGTATCATTTGCGGTTCTCATACCTGCAGGAAAAAAAATGAGAAAGTCTCTAAACTTACAGATACATTTATAAGTAAAAGTGTTTCTGCACATGCTTTCACTTTAGTTTGACTGCTTTCTTTGCTTGCGTAAGATAAATTTCAGGATACCAGGATATCTGGTTTGCTTTGTTTTGGGATTTTTGGGTTTTTTCCCCCAAATCTAGAAGAAGGAATTGCTAGTTAGATTTGAAGTACAGAGAGTGGATAGTAGTTTTGGGCAAGACCTGTTTCCCCTAAAGCTAAGCTCTTATCTAGGCATATGATGCTACATTTGAAGCCTGATACAGAAATTAGAATCATAGAATCAGAATATCCTGAATTGGAAGGAACCCACAAAGTTCATCAAAGTTCACTCTTGGCCCTTCACAGGACACACCAAGAGTTACACCCTGTGCCTGAGAGCATTGTCTGAACAGATTCTGAGCTCTGTCAGGCTTGGTGCTGTGGACTTGATAGTTTCTGAGCTTGAGAAGAGCTAGCTCTTCTCAAGGGAAACTTTTCAACAGTTTTTTTTTTTCCCGAAACAACCTGTAAACACTGTTCCTTTCCCATAACAACTGGTGTTGTTTGCTATTTCTGTTACTTAGCCAATTGGAGAAGTGTCAGTCCTATGGAAGAATAACATGCCTTTTAGCATGGCATGTTATAAAAAGGCTGAATGAATTGTAAATAAAGCCTCCTGATTTCTACTGCCTTCTGACTGGAGTCAAGCATCTTTATTTCGTGTCCTTTTGGAACATGGTGCTGTGTCCACTTCCATGGAGAGCCTGTTCCAGTGCCCAACAAGCCTCAAAGTTTCATGATGATCCTTTGGCCCCTGTCACTGGTAACGAGTGAGAAGAGATCAGTGTCTGCCCCTCCACTTTCCTTCATGAGAAAGATGTAGGCTGCTATGAGGTCTTCCCTCTGTCTCTTCCAGACTAAACAGACCAAGGGACTTCAGCTGCTTCTTGTACAGCTTCCCCTCAAGGCCCTTCCCCATTTTCATTGCCCTCCTTTGGATGTTTTCAAACAGCTTTATTTTTTTGTTATTTTGTGATTATTGACTAGTTTGGCTATTATTCAATATGTTTTCAGGAGAGATCTAGCTTCCAGAGTCCACTGTATGTAAAGGGCTAGGGGATAAAAATGCATTGGCACTGACACCATTACTCACTAAGCATCACTATGTCAGTGTAAAGTATATGAATACCAATTTTAGGATAACGTAAGAGCAATCTACTGGTATCCTATTCTATTCCAAATCTGTCAGAGGTCTTTGGCATGCTAATTCTACAAGTTTACAATTGCACCTCTTTGCAAAAGGCAGTTTCTTTCATGAGCTAATGACATGAGGTCGATGTCTAACTACTGCTTACACATCCAAGTTCCTGATTTTCTCAGGTTTTCCAGATCATAAAAAGCATGCAGATGAGCCACAGCTTTAAACACACACTTTTGGCAAAAATTACTTTTCAAGTCACCCTAATTAAGGAGGATAGGAGAAAAACCAAGAAAAATATTTCGTAAGGAGCCAAGAAGCCCTATTATCTTCATTCTTCAGGCAGGCTTTGATGATCTGTTCTCTTACTTCTGCAAAACAGGGACATATCTGAGGATGTTTTAAATTTTGGTGTGGGGTTATATTGAAGCATTCTGTTTGCAAATTGGATTCCGAAAGGTAAATGCTTCCTTTCTTTGATAAGTCAGCATAAGAAGGGAAAGAGGATAAACTGTTATTGCTTTTCAAAATGCATAAATACAACAGGGTCATTTGCATAAAAAAAATCACGCCCAAGTTATAAACTCAGCTGAACTGCAGTGTGTTGTTACCTGTCATTCTCCATGTTAATTTCTGAACTGTTACCATTTGAATTTCACTTGCTTCAGGTTTTCTCTCGACTTCCTCTTTTTCACATGCTTACAGTGATGAACAGATAATTAAAATGAAAGGGGTTTATATTTCTTAAGTCTGCAATGTTATGCGTTATGTGTCTGACAAAAAAAACAGATAAGGTTTTGTCTTTTTAATTTCCTTTAAATAGTTGAAAATGTGAATTGTTGCAGTCATCAGCCAATTAGGTAAATAATGAATGGTGCAAAGGAAGCTTCTTCAAACAAAGCAATATTCATATTTTCAGCAGCTATTTGAGACTTTGATAGGAAATGGAGCATAAGTAACAGGAAAACAGGAGACAGTGGATAGTACCTCCTTTTAAAAATATGCCAAAAAATGTCAGTGACCTTAGGAAAAATGCAGGCATAAAATGGGGAAAAATATGGACAACTAAACACACTAACTTATTACCTTTGTTTTTAGTGTTGATATATTTGAAAATATTCTAATTCTGTATCACTGTTATAATATTTGATATGCAAAAAGAAAGTAAAGGTGATATTAATGCCTTGAAAAATCACTAAACTCACTCTAAAAAGAAAACATTCAAGATCCTCTAATTTTTAATTACATTCAAGAGTTTGCCATAAAATTACGTTTGACAGACAGAAAGTGCAAGAATCACCAATGCTAATATCATCTCAAAAATCTGCATCTATCTGTAGGGAAATGTATAAAATACAGAAACTCTTCAAGGTGGAGAAAATCTCTTTGTTATGCAATATCCTGCTCAAATACAAATCCTGTACAAAGCAACAGCTCAGGAATACTTGTTCTGTAACTGTTACCTTTTTGGCAGGTGATAATTTTCTTCTGAAGCTGAAGGCACAAATCGTTGAGATGGTCAGCTTGCCAGTACTTAAGAAACACTTTTCGGACTCCTATCTGCAATACAAACAGCAGAGAAATCATCAACAAATAAGGCCAAAACTATGACAGGTAAATAGACATTGCATGTTAACAATCCAACAAAGGATTGAAGTAATATCTGCAATTTAGGAACAGTACAATGCCAATTCTTTAACAGAAATGCAGTTATCACTTGGTTGAATAAAAGATGTATTTGTAAAGGATGAACAAGCTGTCAGACAGACAGTTCCACTTCAGTTCTAAAAATATCCAGAACAAATAGTTCAATCTTCAAGTTAAATAAAAGTTGGGGGAAAAAAGCATTCTGAATCTAATTACTCTAATGTGTTAGACAACATAATAGAAAATAAGGTCTTATAAAGCAAAAGGGCATGTGCATGGAGAAAGGTGACAAGACAAACCCATGTGGAACAGAAAATGGTGAGATAGCTGCCATCTGTGGAACAGGAAGAACTTAACTGAAATTGGAGGATGGGAGAAACTCACTGTCATTAGTGACAATGATACCTAATATCCAGTAAAATTATGAATTCTAGGTCCCAACTTTGCTTACTGAAGCTGTGCTTTGGGTCTCTTTCCAGGATCAAAGTCAGAGACACTCATTTGTTGAAAAATAATCTCTGAAGTATTGATTCTGATTTTGTGTAGTATCTTGGTTTAATTAATCCAGTTCTTGAAGTAACAATCATTAGATTCTCTCACTCCTTTAGAGACAAATTTAGCTAGTTAGACCAAAAGAAAACACCTTTCTTTTGATGCCTTCTGAACAAGCTGAAACAATCCTGTAAAATTCTTTTCTATATCATCTTCAAAAGCATTCCTTCCTAATAGACCTAAAAAACCACATACAACCTTAGCAACTCTAAAACCCACATGCATCCTAGCAACAGGCAAGTAACTGGAGAAAACCCCAAACAATAAACCAATCATTTTTCTCAGGAATTGTGTAGAAGTAACTTCCTTCACATCACAGAAATAAAAGGACCAGTGCCAGAAAACTGTGCTACCTTAGAAGATTCTAGCTTTTGTCTAACTATTAGTTTTTTTTATGGCTAATAGGCATTCTGATTAATTAATACAAATCTGGCTAAAATTGTTGAAATTCATTCCAACTCTTGTTTGTCTCCAGCTTACAAACTCACTGTCTTCTTACTGAACCATTCTGCTCCATTGGTATTTTTTACTTTAGATCTGGGAGACAGGTATTTGGAGGGTTAATTGTGCACCTTTCCGAATTGTTTTTGATCCCAACACTGACAGATGTACATGCTGGTAGTGTTGGATGACAGAAAGCCAGGGCATATATTTCACAGCTAAACTCCATTAACTAAACCCAGAAATAATTGTGGCAAATTTTTTTCCCTTGGTTTCCCTTCTCTGTATTGTAGAGAACAACTCTACTACTCTTCGTATCAGATGTTTTAAAAAGTCTGTAATCCTGAAGTTTGAGCTAATAATGATGGTGCAATTGATAGTGTTCTAGTTAAAATCAGATACACTCAAATGGCAAAACTGGAATGCTAACTTTTTTTTAAATCAGTATCTCTTTTCCCAATAAATTAGTCCCTTTTGAATTATTGCAAAGTGTGTGGAAGTAGGTGACAAAAAAGACGTTTTACTTGTCTCACCATTGTAGAAACTCAGAAACAGTGAATGGGCTTCCTCTTTATGGTGGTTAATCTGAGGCAATCT
Organism: Argya squamiceps; assembly: GCA_037834095.1. Taxonomy (NCBI): domain Eukaryota; kingdom Metazoa; phylum Chordata; class Aves; order Passeriformes; family Leiothrichidae; genus Argya; species Argya squamiceps. Next base: position 92,196,468 of record JBBMKD010000001.1, read on the forward strand.
CCCTGAGATCCAACTGTGTAGTCAAATGCCGCTCTTAGGGACATACTCCCATCTTCATTTTCTTGACTGATGACTTCCAACAAATTTTTTTATTTTTCTTCCTCAGCTTCCAAAATTCTCTGTTCACCTGGTTATCTTAACCCTTTGCTCATTGAACCGTTTTTTCCCATACATCTTGTCAAACCACATACTGAACCTGCGTTATTACTAGTTTTGGCTACTATTATCTCCATCGTCTTGCTTACATTGCCTTAAATACATAATTCTTCTGTAAAAAAATAACTGAATTATTTTTCATATTGTTAACTGTAATTAAATTATCATGTGGTTATTATAATTACCATTTCATCTGAGCAGCTCTCAAAGCCTGAGAACAAATACTCAATAAAATTATATTCCTCTACTCTGATTAAATTTTCTCTTTATATTCCACCTTTCCTTTACACAAATCCTCTACATCACACACTTTTTTCCTCCTGTTTTAGGCCTATGCCAAATCACCCAATTTTCCCTTATTTCTGTCCTTTGTCCTTAATTACTCAGAGTCCTGGCTTTTCCCCTTACTACAGCAATACTGATACCCTGCAGTAGAAAAGGGGATGAAAAGTTGCATTTTCAAACCTTAAAAAAGTTCTTATTACTAGTAATGCTCATGGCAAAATTAACAACCCCATTTTCAATTAGTCTCATTACTGACACACTGGTTGATCACATTTAGGCTACATTTCAAGTGTGTAACTTAACTAAACAATGAGTTGCAATTTATTGCACAGTGTGCAGTCACAAAATCACAGTCAAGACAATTGCTGAAGCTTATGTTGCTTTAGTGTCTGGCAATGCAGTCACAAAGATATCTAGGGGACGTGCAAAGCCTTACTGCTCTTTTTTCTCATCCTACACCCTAAGAACTATACAAATGGACATCACTTATGCTGTGAACTTCATTAGTAGGAGCCTGCTACAATTTTTAAGTGAATTAAGAAATACAAAATGTCAATATAAATCCATTTTTATATTCATATAAAAGCTATTTAGGGATTTTTACATCATATGCCAGATCTGCAGAGAGCAGAGCTCTAGACAGAAGAATGTATAGCAGAAACTGCTATTACATGTTTGATTATGTTAGTACAGATAAAAATCTGTTTCTTAGTCTTTGAATTAAATCTGAGAGTCTCTAAGGCTGACCAAGAGTACAAGATAGTCTCACTGCACTCTTTACAGTTCTGGTCTTCAGTAAAAGCAATAGTGCTGAAAAATGTTGGAATTTCACATGTCACATATCAAAACAGTTTTTGAGGCTGCCACCTGTCTTCATTCTGGTCTCTTCTTTAATCATAAAATGTTTCCTGGTTGCCTAGGGGAAAAAGGGTTCAAATGTTCTTCCACTAAAACACTTTTCAATATTTTTTTCTGGACTACAAAGTGCTCTCATCTGAGTCTTAAATTTTAATGTCATTCAGACTCCCATAAAAGTAAACCATCTGTGAATTACAGTCATAGTTATTTTAATTAGGAAAGCATTAGGGTTTAAAATGTTATTTTTCAAAATGACACATTTTTTAAAGACTAAGTAAAATTGTCATTAATGACTACTAAAGCTTCAATTGCTACTACAGGCCAGCTTTTGTGTTTTTTTTCTTGAAGAAAAGAGAAAGAATGGGAGGGAGCTGTTCCTTCTCTTCTTTCTCCTTTTTTTTTTAAATTTTGCAGAAAAGGTGTAGGATGTAGAAGTACAGACATTCAAAACTACGGAATGGATGCTGAGATGGTGTGTAGGTGGCATGGAGGCAGTATTAGCTCATACTTAATAGGTGTCAAGGGAATGTGTAAAGCTGTTCTTTAGTTTAAAAAAGGCAATTTGTGGGAGTGCTGTGTGTTTCTGGCAGTACTTTCAAAATAGCTACCTACAAAAGACAGAGAACTATAGTCTAATGATATTTTACACAATGACACACATTTTCACAGAGCATTAATGAAATTTAGAAAAAAGCCTTAATACTATTGTAAAATGTGTCTTCTTGCAGTGTACATGTCTACAAAGATATTATAATGACAATACAGGCCACTGATTTTTAAGGACTGAAATTTCATTTTTAAAGGCTTACTCTCTCTGCTTTTCTTCATATATGTTAAAAGTGCTTGCTTTGCCTCTGCAAACTAGTGACATTGCACTGTGGTACATACTGAATAAATCTACATTTTAGCAGAGTTTATTTATGGCCATAATATAAAGCATGTGAGTAGTCTGATATTCAAGCAAGTGACATCAAGTATTTATATACATTCTTGTCAGGTGCTGGACTTTAGGGAGAAAACTGTTGCTCAGTTCTCTGGAAAAGGGCAGAATAATTTTCACTCCTTTTCCCTAAACTGTACAAACCTCACAGCTCTGCACACTTGTGAGGCAACATGAAGAATTGTCTTACAGTAAAGGAAAGGAAGTGATCAGGAAATATAAGATGCGTGTAAGAAACACTCAGCAGGGGAAACCCTACTCTCGTTTTATCTCATGGCATCTTGGTATTTACCAGACCTATCATTGTAGTTTTCAAAATTCTAGAAACAGATGCAGCACCAAAATGTGGTGGTATCTTCCTCCCCACCTCCTCCCCAGGCCTGCTCTTTGATCTTATTCCTAACCTGGGCCAAACCACTCATTCACAACACAGAAGAAACAACAGGAAAGGGCCTCTTGGTATGAATGAGAAATACAGGCAGCAGGTGACAAGGAGAGCAATGGCAGGGGGAGGAAGCACTACGGGAAGAGACTGGAAAACTAATCGCAGACAAATAAGGGATGAAGACTGGGACCAAATATGAAGCAAAGTATCTAGGGAAGTGTCAAAAGGTGGGAGGGGAGAGAGGAAGAGGAAGACACGGAATCCAGATCTGAGATGCAAAAGACATCATAAAGAAAATTGAGTTAGCAAGACTAGTAATCCTAAGCAAAACCTGAAAGATGGATGGAGAGAAGAAGGAATATATTCTAGAGGGGAAAATATATATTTTTCATAGAAATATGAACTAAAAATAGAGTTTTGTGTTGAAAGAATGAGAGCTTGAGAGCATTCTGAGGCCACAGTCAACCATCCATCCTGTTCTCTGGCTGAAGGGAAGCATGGATTTGTCTAGTGTGGCTCAAAGCTACTGAGTAAGCTTGCGGGCAGTGTCAGGCCCAGGCCAGTCTTCTGGTAGTGCTGGTGAGGTTGAAAGACACTCTCTGGTGGTTTCTGCAAATAGCAAATTATTTCCAATATATAATGGAGTGACAAGATGAAACCAAAACATAATGGGACAATATAATTTTACTGATAAAATCCAAAGTAAGAGAGAAAAATAGATGGTTGTGGTTTAATAATTTATGAGCTCTAAAATTTTCCTACTTGAGGGAAAGAAAATAGTTAAGGACCCCTTATATATTAGATAGCTTGCAATGTACTCCAGTGCTTCAGCATATCAGGTACAAAGCAATTTGTATAGCATGACCACTTTAATTTTAAGCCAAAATAAACAGTTCTGTTTAAAAAATAACTTAAAAGATTCTCTGAACTAAGCATAAAATGTACATATGTATGATTTCATATACTTCTGGTCATTCCTCTGATTTAATCATATGCCACTTATGTTCTACATTCTGCTATTTAATCATAAATATACTTTTCCCAAAAAGGACCATAGTTTGCTAATATTATATGTTGATACATTGAAATTTAAAAATACTTTAAGACAGTTCTATCAAATCAAATAAATGAAACACCCATAGAACAGTAATAAAATATGATTTTGTCTCTGACTGGTAAGAACTGTGGATCAGACTGTTTTCCCTTTGCAGTTCTAGAAGCATTAGAAGAATTTAAAAATCTCTAAATGGACTTCCGGGATTTCTCTATATTGAGGAATTATTCTCTGTTTTAACACTGATGACTGCAAGTTTGATAATACAGCTCCACACTGGCAAAGATCATTTCTCCACAAACACTGCTGGCTCCTGAAACAGCTTCAGCAATGTTTGTAATTGTGAAAGTGTGAACTGGCACTAACACAGCATCTATCTCAAGCAACTACCTCATCTGGAGCTTCATTAAAACATTCCAACTGACTCTCCTGTATTGCTTATTTCATACCTGATGAGTCTTTGGATTATCCCATTTGAAGCTTAAGACTTATTCTTTGACAAATGAGTGATCTCTTGTGTTCAGAATTCAAAGTTACTGATAGGAAGGAATCATCATGGGTTAGAGGCAGCAAGCTAAATACTGGAAAGATAAACTAAGACAAAGCTTTTATTAGAACTTTTTAAGGATTGCTGTGTTTAACTGGATAAGCATTTCTAGCAGTCAAAGGCTGAAATATTCACTTTCAGTGAGGTCTGAGCTTTTCAGTGCTTGTATTTAACAGATGCATTTTATAGTAAAAGCAAATTAAATTGATGTTTTCTTTTTCTTCTGATATGGTACTAGTTGTTTGCATTTCAGCAAGCTCCATCGAAGTAACTCAGAAGGGTTAATTGCAGACTACTGACCTTAGCTAAACAAAATGTAGAGCTCCAAGTTTTGATGAGAAATCTCAGTAAGCTATGAGCTAACTCTTTTTTATTGAATTTATATTTGCGTGTTTAACAGTGTGAGGAATGATAATCCAAACAAATGAAAGTTTCCTTATGTCAGTAAAAACAGCCAAGGACTGTTTGTGCCCATACTTCTCCCAAAGCATGATAATGTTTGCAAATTAAGTCATGCCACTGGGACAGTAGGGTTTGCTTAGCTAATGCATCAGTGTGACAATAAATGAACATAGCACTGAAAATGGGGATTTCCTAATATAAAGACTTTCACATATTCTAGGGAACAGGAGATTCTTCTGCTTTACATGGACCAGCCAGTATTTCTGCTCAATTTAACTCTAAAATTACTAAATATCACCTCACTGACTTCTCCAGGGTTTAAACAAGTCTATTACTTTCTCTCTGCCTGGAATAGAAATGGTTTGTTTTGATTTAGCACTCTGATTTTCTCTTACATCAGATGTGCCTAAAAGTCACAGCAAGTAGCTAAGCTTGTAGTGATCAAGTATATTTGAGATGAAAGAATACCTTATCAAGACTGCACACAGAGTCAAGATGCAAAAATTGCCTTTCATTAGTAGCTCTGCACTTTCATAATTGCAGTACTTAAGTGCATGACTGAAACTGCATGGTGTTTCAGCTTCAATGAAACCACTATTTTATTGACACAGTTTAGTTATCTCCAACTCAGCTTACCCAAGGAACAGCAACATTTCACAAAGCTATCAACACTTCTGTCCCTACGTGACAAAAGACAAGTCCGCAGGGAAGAAGACCAGCCTGGCTGAATAGTGAGCTTTCGCTGGAACTCAGGGAAAAAGAGTTTACTACATCTGGAAGAAGGGCCAGGCAACTTAGGAAGAATTTGTACTTCCTAGGAAGTCACTAGGTCATGTAGAAAAAAGGTTTAGAAACGCAAAAGGTCAGCTAGAACTCAATCTGGCCACACTGGGAAAGATAATAAAAATAGTTTCTATAAATACATTAACAAAAAAGCAGGCCCAAGGAAAACTTCCATCCTTTTTTGGATGCAAAAAGAAGGCAGAGGTATTTAATGCCATCTTTGCCTCAGTCTTCAACAGAAAGACTAGGTATTTTCAAGTCAACCACCCTACTGAGCTGGTAGGGCCAGGGAACAGAATAGACTCCTTCTAACCCAAAAACAAGTAGTTAGTGACCTATTGTCCCACTGAGACAGTCAGAGGGCACTGGAGAGGGTCCATCTGGGGATACTGAAGGAGCTGGTAAAGAGCTCCCTAAGGTGTTCTCCATCATTTATCATCAGTCCTGGCTAACCAGGGAGGTCCCAGACAATGGGAGCTTGGCCAGTGTGATGCCCATCTACAACAAGGGCCTGAAGGAGGATTTGGGAAACTACAGGCCTGTCAGTGTGGCCTCAGTGCCAGGGAAGATTATGAAACTAATCATTTGAGTGTCACCACGCAGCACTTACAGGACAATCAGGGAATCAGCAGCCAGCAGGAATTTTGAAAAGGCAGGTTCTGCCTGACACACTTGATCTCTTTTCATGACCAGGTGACCTGTCTAAGGGACGAGGGAAAGGCTGTTTGTCTACCTAGACTTCAGTAAAACTGTGATACTGTCTCCCACAACATTCTCCTGGAAAAGTGTCGGGTCATGGCTTGGACAGGTGCACTATTTGCTGGGTTAAAAACTGGCTGGATGGCTGGGTCCAAAGACTGGTGGTGAATGTTGCTGGTTCGACATCCAGTTGGTGGCCAGTCACCAGTGGGGTTCCCCAAGGCTCACTACTGGGGCCAGTCCTGTTTAATATCTTTATCAATGGTTTGCACTGAGTTACCCCCAGCTAGTTTGCAGACAACACCAAGGTGGGTTGGAGTGTTGATCTGCTAGGAGGCAGGAAGGCTTTGCAGAGGGATCTGGACAGGCTGAATCAGTGGGACAAGACCAATGGTATGACATGCAAGCAAGTCAAGTGCCAGGCCACACTTTGCCCAAACAGCTTCAGAAAGCCTTTCAAGCTTGGGTCAGAATTGCTAGAAAACAGCAGGAAAGGTCCTGGGGATGCTGGTTGATAGCTGGCTGAACATGAGTCAGCAGTGTGCCCAGACAGCGAAGAAGGCCAGTGCCATCCTGGCCTGTATCAGCTAGAGTGTGGACATGAGGGCCAGTGAAGTGATTGCCCCCTTATACTCAGCACTGGTGAAGCCACACCTCGAATTCTGCATCCAGTTCTGGGCCTCTAACTCCAACAGAGAAATTGAGGTTCTGGAGCATGTCCAGAGAAGGGCAATAGAGCTGGTGAAAGATCTGAAGTGCTCCTGTCAGGAGCTGCTGAGGGAGCTTTCATTGTTCAGCCTGGAAAAAAAGGAGGCTCAGGGAGTACCTTGTCACTCTACAGCTACAATGAAAGGAGGTTGTAGCAAGGTAGAGGTCTGCCTCTCCTCCAGACAACTGGTGACAGGACAAGAGGAAATAGCCTCAAGCTGTGCTAGAGGAGGTTCAGATTGGACATTAGGAAGAATTTTTTCACTGTAAAGATGATGAAGTATTGGAAGAGATTGCCTAGGGAGATGGTGTAGTCACCATCCCTGACAGTGTTCAAGGAACAACTTCACATGCCACTTAGTGCTATGGTCTAGTTGATGTGGTGGTGCTCAAAGGCTGAACTCAGTGATCTTGGAGATCTTTTCCAACCCTAATTATTCTATGATAATAAATACTTGCTTCTAATACATAAGCTGGTGAAGCAAGCAGAAGACATTGGCCAAATAGTGTTTGCTCTTATGCTAAACAGTAGAAAATAAACCAAAATCGAACCCTGGTATTGGATCTTCTGCACTTTTTGTCTATTTGAGAACAGACTGCAGCATTTACAAGAGAAGAAAGAACATGTTTTGTGAGTAGGGTCTGAGCTTTGTTGTTTTGTAGGTTAATAAAACACTGTTCAAACACAGCTTTGTGAGAAGGAAAAGAAAAATTGTCAACCAGGAAATAAATAGAAAGATACCATTTTCTTTACTCATTTTCAGGGATTTTAATTCAGAGCACTTTTCCCTCCCCCAGGTTAATATTACCTTTCTCAAAATGGAATGGTGAGGTACAGTATCAAAAGAAAGTTAAATAAAGAATCATTCAGATTCACTCAGCTAAAAAGTCCAGATCTTTCTTTTTCTCCCTCTGCTCTTGAGCTTATTGGCAACTTCATCTTCTGATGATGACATATAAGCAGGAGGTTGATTTCAGATCTGTGTTGCTTTCTCCTAAATATCATCATCTTTGATGAGAGTATTTTAGCTATCTTTTTTGCTCGTTTTTTTACCTGAATTTGAAACAGCTCTTCAGGGAAGTGCATGTAACAGTGTTGGGGAAGACAATTTTTGATTTATTCATGAACTCTTGCAACAAATAGATTTTCAGTTCCAGCAGTGACTCATTTGAAGTAGTTACTGCTGGCAACAGTGGCTGAATAAACTGGTTATATGTGTAACCCCCTGCTTTTTGGATGATTTTTAGTAGTGCACTACAGATGACTCCTTTCTTCTGACTTTGCTAGCTGACATCATCCTTGCTTCCTAATTCCTTTTTTTCTTTCCTTTCCTCCTCCCTCTTTCTACCTTTTTAATGTTTTCTTTTTTTCAGAGTCCTCTGCTGTAAAAGCATAGAGGAGAGCACCCATGACAAATGCAGATTGTGTAAGCATCTTCATTTAGATTGTTATTTAAAGTTCAACTTTCATGACTAGTCAAATGAATCAAAAAGAAAATTGAGAGAGAGATTATGTGACACAGACATTAGTCACTACTGCTGATAGTTTGGTATGCGATTTTGGATCACCTATACAAAATAGGTTGGTACTGAGCTGGTATTTACTGGACATTTAAGAAACTGAACTTAGAGTGAATTTTCTTCTTAAATTTTCTTCTACACTTTTCATCTTTCCATTTGTTTTTTATACCTCTCTGTGGGTTGAAAAGGGTGTTTGGAGAAGGTCACTCATTTTTTCAAACCTTGTTCCTTGCAGCTCAGTCTGTTGCCATGTGCTTCTTAGTCACTGAGTGACAATGGTATAACTCTCACCCCCAAACCCTCTTATTCCATTTAACTTATCAGTGTCTCTGAAGAGTTTTGTGCCTTTCTGGTCTGAGAGATAATGCATTATGCACTGCTGTAGATTTGCACACCTGACTTCTCCTGGAGTTAATGAGATTCTGGAGTCAGAACTTCTAAAATCTCTTTGAGATCGCAAACTTCAGTCCTGTGCATGATGGAAAGATTCTGTTTTGCAATTTCCTTTTAATATTTTTCTCTTACAAGGTTTCAGACTTGTTTTCAAGTGCCTATCACTACAGAATCACTAGTCTTGAGCTCTGGGCTTTCACTGATGACCAACTGGTTTTTTTCTGTGTTGTAACTATGATTCTTCTCCAGGGAAATAAACTTGATAGGCATCCTGATCTGTTTTTTGTGACTGGAGCACACTATGCAATTACTGTTACACAGCTTTTGTCCAATGTCAAGTTTGTATATCCACATAAGTTCTAAAGGTGAGAGGTTCTCTCACCTCCAGGTACTTGTAAGTGAAGCCACAATTTCTAGATATTAATAATTGTGGTTTTTTTTTTTTTTTTTTTTAATGGGGAACCTTGTGGCAATGATGCAGAACAAAAATCAGAACAAACTTACAAAACCTGGGTAGGAAAAGCAATTCTAGTTTAATATTGTTATCTTTCTCAGTCTTTTGGTCTTTCCTATTGAGGGAGAGGGGCTATATGTGCCCTCTGCTTAGTGACTAAACTGTGGCTTTAAACAGTAGTTTGATGAAATAAAAATTTTCTTATGTGTCTTAGTGCAGGTGATCATGTATGTGTGCTCCCAGCCAAGTGGTGGACTACTTTTGTTCCTGTTATTACTAAGGAATCTGAGCCACTGAGAAATATCCATAGCACACATTGTGACTTAATCCTTGGCCTTTGTAAACAGCTTGCAGAAACTTTTCTGGGCATCTTAATCAGAGGTCATACATTAATTAGAAGACCTCATCCTTTAAACTGAAGAAGCCTATAGAAGTGCCCTAACCACTGTCCAAGCCCTTAACTTTACAGCTGTTCCTGAAATTGGTCTGGATGCTCTCTTGTGTAATGGATTTCAGTCCTGCTAGGCTGGAAAAAGGCCTGAATCTGGAGCTCACGTTGCCTGCAGGAATGCTCTGTATGTGAAGCCACAGAAAGTTTAATTTCTCTTCAATAGCTTCTGTACTATGCAAGGAAACATGTTTTTCTTTTTAAAATGCACATAATAAAGTAATCAGTCCTACTCAATTACAAAGCTATCCAAAGCAGATAACTGAGTACTCTGTACAAATGGAGACATCCACCTCGCAGTCTTCATACTGGTGAGAATTAACTAGGATATAAATAGGATAAGGAGACAGGATAGGGAGTTGATAGTTTCCTGTTTAGTGCTTGATACTTTTTTTTTGTTTGTTTTTTTAAACTTTACTTGATGTATGGCAACCTCAGGTTCTCTGATATATCTGTGGATCAGCATGCTGGCACCTACAAATGCACTGACTACCTGGGAAATCCTGAATAGTTGTTTAGAGTCTGCCCTGTTATGACAGTAGAGCATTTAGCACAGGATTTTAAAGAAATAAAATAAGTAGGGTTATTCAGGAACTATTCAACCACTAAAATGTACATATCAAATAGCTTAAAAAATCTGGATAAAAATGTACATAGTGCACATGGTTAATTGAATCTTTTTCTTCCCACAAGAAAACACTGATTTTTTTGACACAATGATCACAGCTACTCATAAAACTCTGAAAATCAGTTTGATAATTTACCTGAGCATTTATTAAATGTCAAAAGAATACACTGCTACAAAGGATCTGGTGGCTTGCCACCAATGGAAATGACTCAGTTAGCTTGTTTAAAGAATGATATTTTAATTGCTTTGTAGACCACAAACCTGCCAGCCTTGTAATTTACACTGCTGAAGAACAAGACGACATCTCTCCTTGGCACTCAACAACTTCTTGTCTCCTGCTGCTGTATCAGCCAAATCTTTATACCTAGAAAAATCAGCAGAAGTAAAGTTACTCTAATGTTGGCCTGGTTGACATCTGTATAGAAATTGTCAGTTTTTCTTGACTCTCAGATCTTTGATATCCAAACTGGAAGCTTGGGATTCTGGGTGAAAAAAACAAGAAGGCAAATCACCCTAAATCTTATATATTATTAGACATGACCTTGGATAATAACAACTGATGCTTAAGACCCAAATTTGCTTCCTGTCAGTTCTTTGGATGCCTCACTGAAATCAATGCCAAAGGAATGAAAAGCCTCCCCAGTCAAGATCATTGGGACTGAATTGGGTTATTGAAAGGAAGAAAATATGTTTTCAGTATGTACCACACAACTTATGCCTCCTAAGGAGTAATTAATAAGAAAGTGAAACTGACCAAAATTATTTTCATCAGTCTGAAATAAATTTTCATTTTGAACAGAAAGTTATGTAGTCAAAAGACTTCCTGGAACTTGATCAGTTTACACTACTGGAAAGAAGTTCAAGAGGAGACTTGATTATTGCATCGAGTACCTTCAAAGATAGAAAATGCTGGATATTAAAGGGCGCTTTGATGTACCAGATAAAAATATCAAGGAAGGAAACTTAAGTAATACAAAGTCCAATAAAGCATGAAATTCAAATTTTAACTGTGGACTTATTAAGCTTATTGTAACTTATTACTAAAGAAATGGATGAATTTTGTCATCTTAATGCTACATAATATTACTATACTTTCTTGGAGGTCTAGATCTGACTGCATGTAATGAGTCAGAATGCTTTTTCATTAGAAAAAGCCAGGCTTTGAAAAGGATATGCACTTTGGAAACATGTCACTTTTGATTAAACTCTCAGTGAAATCGATAAGTTTTGAAGTTTGTGTGTTAATTACATTTCCTGAGATTTTATTTATTTATTTATTTGACAGCCAAATTCACCAATAGCTCTGCTACAACTCAAAACTGAGCTGTCTTGGGACCCCTTGCACACACCATGGTAGGCAAAGCTGCAGTGCTAGAATGACTCCAGGGATCTCAATTGTCCCAGAAGCTGTGGCAGCTCTGGAACAACACATGCAGGTAAGCTGCTATAGGACCAAATTTCACTGAGACTTCTAGTTTTGTCTGAGACTTCTAGTTTTGTATAGCTGCACAGATCCTTGGGTACCTCAGCTCTGGAAATACTCTGTTGTCTGGTAGAAGTCCCATAGCTAAGTCTATACTAGTAAATGAAAAGTGAGAGGGACTGTTTCTCTGACATAGAAACCATCTGGCAAAACCCTAGCCTGATGATTTGTTTATGCATTTAATATTATGTATGCAATCTGCTATGTTCTATTAAACTCTGTCCCCTTCCAACAGAGCATAACTATGTATTAGCCACCTTTGACTTGTCACCAGCCTGTCCTAGTTCCCAAATTGTGCTCAGGAACTGTCTGGAGGAATGCTGGTAAGAAGGGTCCGAAACTTCACCAGAGGTCCTTCTATTTAGTCTCACACTCCAGATTAGCATTAGAAAACTGGGGATAGCACTTTCCCAGTATTCCACTAGCTGTATGGTCACAAAGATATTTATTTTATGGGTTTCTATTAAGGCCAGGGTCACCTTGTTTCCCTACTTGTATCAAAAGGTTTTTCTTAGAAATCACAGGGAATCAGAGGTGTTAGAGAAACAGCTGCTGGAAAGCTTAGCAACTGCTGACTGAAGCAAAGATGACTAAGCATTGACTCACAATGCATGAAGAAGTAACTGCAAAAGTGGTCAGCCTGAAACTCCCTTACAGCAGAAACCCAAAGAAACATATTTCTCTCATGAAAAAAAAGGCCAAATTAAAATTTTAAAGGTTGAAGCTCTAAGTTTGGCTCAAGTTTTCTTGAAAGACATGCAAATGATAGAATTCAAGGACAGCCAAACATTGCTTAAAATCTGTATTATATAGGATGCCTGACAAAAATGGTCCACCATTTTCCTCCAGCTTTTAAAGTCTCTGAAATTCCACCACATTATCCTGGAAGTCTAATCAGACCTCACAATCCCCTTCTGTCAAAGCAACCTCTATCTTTGAAAAGGAGGGTGGGTTATGATAGTAGAGAAAGAGGAAGCAGTGGAAATTTAGCTCTCCCATGAACTTCCTCTCTGAATACAGTAGGAATTTGGAATATGATCTATTTTTCCCTATGTCAGACACTGAAAAGCTGTGCTCTTAGCCTGAATTAGCCACCTTGTTCTCAAAACAGTCTATGAAGACAGGTATTTCCACAGGGTGACTTGTTCTATGCATTCTAGATATTTTTGATAAAATGAGAAGACATTGCCCTCTGGAGGTGCCTTTCTCCACTGGCCACAGATGGACTCAGAGGAGAAGTCCAGACTTTTATACTGGGTGACTGAGAGGAAGCTCACCTTTATGCCTACTTGTCTGACTGAGCTACTCATCCTGCAGAGTAACTAACAGAGGGTCTAAGAGAGCTTCCTTATTTGTTTTATCACTGGTTCAGATCAACTGGCTAAGCACCCAGAATGAAAAAATACCTTTATATCTTGTGTTATCATCTGTTAACAATCATTTCCATCTTGTGTAAAGATAAGAACAACACAAAGTTTGCAGCTATTTTTCAGCCACAATGGTTCCCCAGTTTGACTCTCAGTCCAGTTGTGCATATACCCATGTCAATGCCAGGGAATTAATGGAAGTACCTGAATGAATGGAAATAAGAGGATTACACCTGTTGGTGGCAGCCCAAATTTGTCCTGGACAGAAGTGATGGTCTAACCATAAGCTTACATAATTTCTTCTGCATTTAGCTTTAAATGAGTGAAAAAAGTAAATTTTTTTTCTTTAAATTGACAATGAACTAAGATTTAAAGAAAGAAAAACTTAAAGGTGTGACATTATTATCAAAATGCAAAATATCTTTTGGATCTCAGATACTTTTTACTGTGGATTGACCTTGTATTTCCTTGTAGACACAATAATTTAATATCTTAAATTTAGGCATTCTCAGGAATAGCAAAAGAACTTTTTTTCCAAAATTTATTCCATCCCAGAAATTAGTAATAAGAATGCTGAAATTACAGTACAGGCTTGTATAGTTAAACTTGAATTACTTGCAACAGAGGAGTTTGCTTCTGGGGAAATGTAATCTGGGGAATCTTTGAAAGTTTCCCTTAGAGAGAATTCTTCCCCTAGCACTCCAGCCTTAGTTTGGGCTGAAGTGAATGAACAAACCCAATTAAGTACCAGGCTTCTTCCCACTTGATAGGTCACACATTTTGCCCTCAGTAGATAATACAGAACGTATTTGTAGGGCTTTAGAGAGGATCCTAAGGAATCCAGAAAGCATACTCAGTGCTACCTTGCTAACAAAAGGTCTTTAATCCTGTGAAATATATTTCAGCTAAACTTAGATTTACAAGACACTTTCTTAAGATTTAGTAGAATATTCTGGTGTCATATCCCATACTGTAATACTGATGTTTCCAAGTGCACAGATGAACTGTGCACTGTAATACCATCATGTCTTTCCACTGAGTATAAAGATGCTCTTGGCTCCAGCCTAGATTAGACAAAGCGAATCTAGTATTAGACAAAGTGAATCTCTTTCATACCCAGCAAGCTAAAAAACCCCCAGTATTTCATGGCCAGCCAGAGCAACTCATTCATTAAGGGATCCAAAATAAAATACAAAACAGGGAGATCTAAAGGATTAATTTGAATCTATACCACTCCACCGCCATGTCAAGACTAATGTACTGTTGATTAGGAAGTAAATGCAAAACCTCTTCTAGTTACAAGTTGAGACAGTGAACACTACCATCAAGGTGAAGGGGGGTGTCCCCAGAGCCCATCCACATGATATCAGTGTGAGAGAAGATACATTTTCCCCATCTTTTTCCTTTAGCAATCTCCTTGTCCCAACTTGTCATTTTCAGAGGCACAAACAGAATAAAGACATTCTGGCTAGACGGGCTCACAGCATGTACAGACTGGCCAGGATTGTCTGGTGTTGCAGAAATGTGCTCTGACCTCTCTCCCTTTGCTTCTGAATGATGTGCTCTATAAGTGAAATTTTTTGTTTGTTTGGAGTAGATACTGCTGCCAATAGCTTGTGAACAGGGAAAACTCGGTTGGTTCTCTTGGGTCTTCACAGATAAGGATGCTATCTAATCATTTTCTCCCTCACCTCTCTAAGTGCACAGGTGACAAGATCCAGCAGGCTGTTTTTCCCCAAGACAGAATATTCTGCAGTTCAGGTTATGGCACAGTAACCCATAGCAATATTCTAAGGCTCAGCACGCTATTTGATTTACACAGAGTGTGCACAAATGGGCTGTAAGGCTGTACTCCCAGTTCTGTATGCACAGCAAATCTTTAAGCATTGGAATAAACATGACTCACTCAATTTCAGTAGCACAACGTGACAGAAGACACTAAAGGAAAAAACACAGCAAGTACAAAGGGCAGAAAAACAAGCAGCTCCAAATCAATAGCTTAATAAAAGATGTCTTTGAACTGAAACCACAGAACTGCTTTTGTTAGTTGATTGTTTTGCTGTTCTTATTCTCAGGTCTCTCTCTTGACTAATTAAGAAAGAAACACCAAAAAAAAAATATTTAGAGGTAGCTACTGACTGCAATCCAATGTCCTCAGTAAGAGGATAGTTTCTAAAACCACAAGTTCAGTCTTTCCTGAAGGAAGCTCCTTCTTTCCATGTCTTTGTCTTGTTGCTTAAAAAATAGAAATCACATATGGCTGGCAGGGAACTGCTTTAAAGGAGTGATAAGTTATGTGCTTTTAAGTTTTAAATATCCAAACACAACTTATGTAAGGAAAAATGAGTGACACTCTTGTCAATATAATTAATTATGTTGTAGTTTAAATTTCTCTTTCTTTTGGTTACTACAATGTACTCTATTTGCCAAGGTAAACTGGTATGGCTTAATAAGATCTATTGAAAAGTTAGTGAATAAAAAGAAGCAATCAAAATTAAATTGTGTCCCACATTTCTGCCAGAAGAAATGAAAATATTGCCATCATAAAGGTACAGGTTATGCTGTCTTGGTAAATTTTCTTTTTTCCCCTTTTTTTTCCTTTTATCTTTCTTTGACAATCATTAATTGTTGATATCTGAAGTATGTGAAAGACATGGACTTTGTTTGCAAAACTTGTAACTATGTGCTTATAACTCAGGATTTTTAGTTTTGTTTGTTTGGATTTGGGGAGGATGGGAAGAGTGGGTTAGGTAAGGTTTGTATTTGAAAAGTCTATCAAGCGAAAGCTGAAACATATAGAGAGCTTATCTACTGAAGAGAGATTTCCTGAAAATTTTTCAGTAGAAAACTTATAAAATCAGTGAGCCACAAAGAATAGGATGGAATTTTGATTAATGTTACCTTTATATAAAGGATAGCTATTCATTCATTCCTCTTCCCACTGTTATATTTTTTTTTTCTTGAAGGAATAACCTAATTATTTTTGAAATATGAGGAGCATGGGAAATTCCAGATAATTAAAAAAGAGAAAATAGCTTATTATGGTTTCCAAGAAAAAAATGATTCTGTCAATCCCTGTACAATATATATGACATAAATATCTCGTTGTAGAGCATAAATATTAAGAACCAAAGGACATATACAAAATTTTTGAGAGAATAAATTTTTGGATATGAAGAAAAAAATGCTTTTAGAAATAACAGATTACATCAAACAGGCTGCACTTGGGGCTTCTTTTATAGGACTAAAAAAAATCAGTATAAGAAGACTATAAGGTTCATCTTTTTATGAAAAATTTTGCACCAAGGCTGCTTCATAGAGACCCACAGAAATAATTCAGAATGTTGTAAATGTGAGCATGAAGTGCAATGTACCTGAAATAATTAGTAAATATATATGGCAATGAACCAAAATTTCAAAGTACCTGCCTACCATAGCAGTATTGATTTTTTTAATATCTGAATTGATATCAAGCAACAGTCTTAAGTGACTAGATCTTCAGACCAGTAAGAACTAAAGGAGAAAATAAAAGTACAGCAATTTTGGAAAACTAATAATGCTAAAAGTGATCTTACAACAATCTGACCAGTTATTGTAGTTTTTCCTTTGTGTTTATATATGCCTCTGGATGTTTTTCTGGTAAAATATACTGATTTTTTACTTCAACAATTAAAAATTCTCTTCCTAGAAGAGGGGTCATAGGGAAATATACGACATGTTTTAATGTGTCTGTAGAAAAAGGCAAATATACTCAGAGTGACAATAAATGACATGTAACTGAGGTAAAAGAGCAAAATTTAGGACTAAGAAATAAAACTGAACGAATACTCAGAAAATTCCCAGAACAAAATTTTACAGTGACTCAAATGTGAGTCAGCCACTGGGCCAGTGTGGAGCTCAGTACAGACTTTGAGGGAGGGTCATGACTCTGAAATCCACTGGATCAAAACACCTTTGCAGAAGTGGCCATTTGGGATGTTTTAATTTAGACTGAATAAAAAGTAAGACAAATTTCTCAGATAAAGATACTACCTTATGACAGATGATAAAGAAATGAATTGGAGGAATTATTTTTTTCTGAGTTTTATGTTTTTTTCACATTAGGCTTTGCAACTCTTAATCTTTTCTAGACATCTGAATTTCAGTTTCTGAAGAAAAGAAGTAATGAAGATATGTGTTCCTTAGTCCTGGATTATTTATTCATATACTTCCTGTAATTAAGCAGAGGCTTCCTCATCTCAGACAATGTGGCAGCAGAATAGTGAGTGGAATATAAATTATAGTTCAGCTCTTGGGATTAGTGGATTCAACTATGCAAATAAAATATATGAATTTGCAACATCTGCTAAAGATTTACAATATTTTTGCACCATCTTACTTAAAGCTGACATTCACATTTCATCTTGATAAAGCAATGCAAAACATATTTACTTTAAAAATTGGCAAAAATCACACATTGTCTCAGAAATACACTAGCATTGAGCAAGCAAGCAGCTCTATCGCATCTACAAACATATACATCTGACGTTTGCATTTAGGTCTTTCCAGGTAGGTCTTTTCCACAGCTAACTACCTCTTCATGCTTGGGCATCCCACCAACATGCACATGGGGCCATAAAATGCTTCACTGTACAAAGAATATATGGGCTATAAAATAAATTCAAATTTCTCTGTTAACCTGCTAATTTGATTCTGTTTAATACAAAGGTGTTGTAGGACTGGTATCTAGTGAAGCTCCTTTCCTTTCTCCACAGACACTTAATAGGGCATCAAAATCAAAAGTGCTTCAATTGAAACACTAAAGTGGGCTTGTACAACTTTCCTGCTTGGTCTCCTGGTGACATTGCTACTTTACTGGCTCACTGTTTGCCAAGAAGGCACTGCCCTTATATTTCATTGGGAAATATACTGAGATAGATGTATATTGCTGAAGCAGAAAGTAAAATCAGAGTCAAATGCAAATTGTGATATTAAAGAGAAATAGGATTAGATTTGCTGTTCCACCTAGATAATGCCTTATTTCTTCATTCCTTTTGGTGTTTTTTTTTTTCTTGTGCAACCAGTACTCAGCCAAAGAGAAATGGGAACATATAAAACCTTCCCACAATACTCACTAGTAGCTTAGAAAATGTTTATTGAGATTATGAGGAAGGATTTTCGGACCTTTTTAAACCACACGGCAAAATAGCTTTTCTGTGAGATCATCTCTAGTTCTGCTCTCTTCTGTGGGAGCTTCCCTTGTGACTTTGAACCCTGTGAGTACTATCAGTCTGGGTAACAGGGATTCTCCTGGCTCTGGACTGTATAATGGTTAGACAAACTGTACCAAAAGCATCATTTTTCAAGACACGCTAACATTGTGTGCCAAGAGTGGACCAGATTCTGCTCTCATTTAGAGTGGAATACCGTTGGAGTAATTCTGCTAAAATGGATGATGTTAAATTAATGCCACATTGGTCTAAACAAGAAAGCAAAGTAAGATCCAGTGACCAAGATGCATAAAAGGATTTTACATGTTTACTTCCATAGGATTTTGTGTTTCTTCTCAGATATCACCAGTATAAATTGCCTACTATTATTCAGCCTGACTAGGAAATCTAGCTTTAGGAAGTGTCATTCCAGGTTCTTCTGCTGAAGACTAAATGGTTGTAAAGAATATAAAGATATGGATAAGAAGAAAAAGGGTGCCATGAATATCTGAGTTGAGTGGAAAGAATTTAACAGCTGCAGAGCCACGGAAAGAAGAAACAGCAGGAGGGTCACAGTTGTTTTTGAGTGTGAGGCAGCTGGACTGCATCTGTACAAGTCCTATGACCATAAAAAAGCAGCACTTGAGATCAACTAATATTTTTCTAAGCACTGAAATCATGCAGACATATTTAATTAAGCAACAAATAACAAGGAATAATTTTAAAATTATACAGTAAAATTAATCTATGTGACAATTTGTACCTTAATCTGATATTCAAAGTTCCTGCATAGTGCCACTGGCATAAACTAATGTGCTGGATACTTACTTTAAAATGTTTATTTTAAATATATGCTGTTCAAAATTACTTAAGAGGTCAGTAATTCTAGCAAGCATGTCCTTAGAAGAGTTTCAATGTGTAAGGATTAGTGAAAATATTAGTAGCTGATAATATTTTAACAGGTTTATTTCTATAGTAGGCATTTAACTGAAATTCTTACTACCACACATAAATCTATGTCCATTATCTTTGTCATTATGTGATGTCAGCAAATTATGAAGTGTTCAATAATGGCTTTTATTGGAACCTTTAGGTTCTGAAATAAATTTATTAGCTCCTTGCTATAGGCACATTGAGCTCAGTCAGTTTGTGAGATATGGGTCAAGAACTTTCATTATGCTTATTTGTATACAAATATAATTCTATCTATTTTTATAATCCATGCTTTTAGATGAAATCCAGTGCTGTGGTAGGTATTTTAGTACCTTGCAACAACATTTCTCCATGTTTAGAAACAGCACAAGCTTTAAAATTCACAGATGTAAAACATGCAAAGATTTTTATAAGGATTATAAGGGCTATTTAGTGATCTAATAAACACTTTGTCAAATCTGAGGGATGAAGAATGTCAAGTGCTAGTGGAAAGCAGAGGTACCAAGGGTGGCACTTAAATCTAGAAATGAAATAAACATTTTAAAATTTCACAGATCTTGAAATTAAAATAAAGAAACTACTGCTGAAACGGTTCAGCCAGAATTATGCTTGTGTGCCCAATAGATTTATTATTGCCTAAGGAAATTAATGTAGCTGTATGCACCTAATAGTGGAGAGAGGGCAATATCTTGAGATTCTCACTAAAACAGCTTAAAAACTGGGACATTCGCTGTTGCACAAAACAATAGACTCTGTAAGAAGCTTCACCAAGTTTTATGCATTCTATACTAAATATAATATCCATAATGCTGGAAGACTATTCAGACTGCACACCAAACATTTGAAAGTTAGAAACCATAAGACTTAACTGACCACGTCATCTTTATTTCCCTGTATCTGGTTATTTAATGACCTAATTACATGCTCCTGCTCAAGGGACCCCTTTTCTTGTCAATCCTGTAGAACTGTTAAGTGTGTGACAGACATGAATAATTCAACTGACTTCAATAGTTTACACAAATTTTCACATTTGTAATTGCTTTAGCAAATGAGGGTTGCCTTATAAGGTTCTGAAGATGCCCAGCAAACAATGCTGACATTTATTTTTGCCTTCAAAATACAGCTAGATGCCTTCTAAATAAACTCAGGTGTCTGGCCTCCCACTGAAAACTCTAGTCAAAAGAGAAACTCTTTTCTCTTGTAATCAGCCATTTGTGCACTCTCAGTAAGCCCCAGAAACAGCAGCAGCTTTACAATCTTGACAGTCCAAACTCTGTGACATGTAACATAAGGACTGATACTCTTTATTTACAATACTAATTCTAAAGGACTTGTGGTGCCATAGTATAGCTTCAAAAACTGCATCTGTCTTGACCCTGAAATGATGTTCTCTGGGTTTTTTTGGAGCCTGTTACAAAGCACTAATTCTTTCCCTTGCCATAGAATGGAGCTACACTGAGCCTGGAAAATACCTGCAAAAATGGATAAACCTAAGAAAAGTCAGTTGAATGCCATCCTGAAAGTGATTGCTTTTCTTTACACCATACAAATTAAGTCCTGGTTAATAAGCAAGTCACCACAGGTGTATGGAGTTATCTTATGCATTTCTTGTTTCTAAAATATCAAAAAGGATCTAATGGGGATAATGGGGCAAACAAGCCAAAGGGATACAAAGGAACAACTCCAAAGAGGGTAAAAAACAATAGTACACCTACAGTCAGACTGCATGGAAAGAACTATTTATTTTTCCATAATATGAGTAGTCTGGTAACTCTTGCTACACTATCACATTGTACAAGTAGATTTGAAACGGTCTGAAGCCTCTAGGACAGTCCCAAATACCTAGTTACATCTCAGAAATTCCCCAGAGTGATTTACTCCAATTCTAGGCTTGTCAGGGAAGATGCAAGAGCATTCTGGGTTCTGATCATCCCCTACAGGATAATCAACCCCTATCAGTAAAGTTTCATGGTGAATTAGTAATCTAGAGTAACTCTGAGTGCTGCAAATTATCCTAAACTGGGTTCTGCTATCCAAAAGGTTGGTAAAAAGAGAAAAACAAAATAAAAGCTGGGGGTAGAAAAAGGAAGAGAAGGCTTTCAGAGTGATGGTGTTTGTCTTCCCAAGTCACCAGCATGATGAAATGTGAGAAGACAGATCTCTATAGTGCTAAAGGCAATCTTGCCTCCGATATATTGCAGCTGTGTTAATTACCAAAGATGGAACAACCTTGCCCTCACAGCTGGGTGTGATAAAAGAGTGAGTTAGCTGGTAGTCAGTTAGTTGGCGTCTGCTGGCTGTGCTATGAGGATGAAGGAACAGGAGGTTATGTGAGGGACAGATAAGGTAAGAGCCACTGTACGAGGGACAGACAGGGTTAGGTGGCCATGCTAGGGACATGGAGCAGTGAGCTGGGGCTGCAGAAGAAGAGAGGAGAGAAGGAGTTGGAGCTGCCCATAGGATTGCTACATAGAGGAGGTACGAAAGACTTCTAGATAACATGGTGCTGATATTGAAGCCTCCTGAGGTTTTTAAAGAAGCACTTTGAGTGCAGTGGCTGTCTTGACTACGACAATGAAATAAATACTTTACTGGAGATGGCTGAAGACCTGTCTGCCAATGGGAAGTAGAAAATGAATTCTTTGTTTTTTATTTCTTGTTTTCTCTATTCAATTGTATTTATTTCAACCTGTGAGTTTTCTGGCTTCTCTCCTAATTCTCTCCCCCACCCCAGTGAGGAAGGAATGAGGTAGTAGCCACGTGGGGTTGAGCTGCCAGCTGCGGTTAACCAATGGTACTTCTTCATCCAAGTGCTTTATTTGCGGTGCTGGTGGATGACAAGCTGGATATGAGCTGGCAATGTGCATTTATAGTCTAGAGAGCCAACAGTACTCTGGGCTGCATCAAAAAAAGTGTGATCAGCAGGTCAAGAGAGATGATCCTGCCCCTCTACTCTGCCTTTGTGATTCCCCATCTGGAGTGCTGTGTCCAGCTCTGGGGTGCTCAGAACAAGATGGACATTGACCTGTTGGAGCAAGTCCTGAGGAGGACCATGAAGATAGAGAGCTGGAATACCTATTCTATGAAAACAGGCTGAGAGAGCTTTGGTTGCTCACCCTGGAGAGGAAAAGGCTCTGGAGTGACCTTACTGTGGCCTCCCAGTACCTAAAGGTGGTCTACAGGAAATCCAGAGAAGGACTTTTGACAAGGGCAGGAAATAATAGCACAAGGGAGAATGGCTTTAAAATGAAAGGAGGTAGTTTTAAATTAGATATTAGGGTGAAGTTCTTTGCTGTGGGGTTGGAAAGGCATTGGAACAGGTTGCTCAGAGATGCTGTGGATGCCTTATACCTGGAAGTGTCCAAGACCAGGATGAACGTGGCTCTCACCAACCTTGTATAGTGGAAGGTGCCCATGACAGGTCATTTGGAGCAACATGATCTTTAAGGTTCCTTCCAATCCAAACCATTCTATCATTCTATAGTAAATACCAAAATTGCCAAGGACAGAGACATTTTGAAAATCACAGTTTTAAACTTCAAGCATGACCTTCATTCCTGAAGGGAAGTTAGTCATTACGAGGTTTATGAATTTGAATTCAAAGTACCCTCAAAATTGTTGTCTTCAGATACTTTATTTACTCACCTTTTCTTGCATTCTGAAAGACAAACAGAAATTATTACCCTCAATCAGAAATATCACTTCCAGCTCTAGATCTGAAGCAACAAACTCCACAAGTGTAAGACTCCCATTTGATATAAACTGATATCATTACATCTACTTTAATGAAACAACTGCTTTTAAACACCAGTCAGATTACTTCATACTCTTCTTGCAAATATTTAAGGTATCATGGCACACATCAGTGTAGTGCTCTATGATATTACTGATACTGCATAGCAGACAATAAAGCTGAAAGGGCCAGTGTGATGATGACTCATCACATTGCAATCACTTTGAAATGTTGCTGGCTTTTTAAATTCAAAAATTATATATTAAAAAACATTATAACTTTCTTGCTTTCAAGAAGGGAAAAAAGAGAGAGAGGAAAGAGAAAAAAGTGAATAACAAAATGCTTCTGGATGAAGGGAGTTTAGAGATACAATAATGACTCACGCATATGATTTACAAACATAAAAAAATCTATGCAATGCATCATCAGCTAATAGCACGAATTTGGTGAAAATATTACAATAGCTATTATAAAGGGCTTTATAGGAAAAGGACAGACATTACTTGACAAAGCAATGATCTCAGCATTAACATAATCTTTCCTGAAAAAAAAGATGTCTCTTCAGAATGATCTCTAAGCAAAGTCAATTATTTGAAAGAGTTAATAATAATTTAGTGCTCTGAAGCATTAAGGTTTTGATGTAAAGACCACTATTAGAGCATTTCATTATCGATGAATGCTGCCCTGCCTAGAAGTACAGATTTCAGGATCTGCAGTTCAGTGTAGCTTGAAGAATAATTAAGAACTTCATACCAAAATCAGAGGAAAACGTCTAATTAGAACAGTCTTCAAACATACTTTTTTTATCCTCACTGGTATGATTAGAATCTATTGTCATTATATTCCATATACTTCCTTCCTAGTGTTTGCTATTAAAATGGATGTTTTGCCATCTTTTGAAGTTACTTTAAAATAAAAAATCATCAGAACTTTAACTCTTTATTTCCTTTTTTTAATAAAGCTTACAGTTGGTGATTTAGATATTTTTACCTTATTCATATAGGACAGTAAGGTGGAGGGAGAAGGAGAAAAAGAGTGGAAGATAGGGAAGAAGGGGGAAGGGAAAGAGGACAAGGAGGAGGAGGATTAGAAGGAAGAAGGTATGGCATTGTACCTCCAAACCAGCATCTGACACTGTCTTAACAGGATAAATAACTATTTATAGAGCTTCATGGCTGCATTAGCCTAAGTAAAACTAAAAGATTAAATTGGTGCAATTTAAGCAATTTTAAAATATTATTAGAAATAGTAAATTATAACATTCTAGTGGCTTATCTCTTCTTGTAACAATACCATAAGGAATGTCTCTACACACAGCCTTCATGTTCTCCTTCAGACTATGAAATTTTCTCTGCTCTTCCTTGAGCAGCAACAGAAGGCAGGATGGGACCTCCATGATGGAAAACACAAGGGTTAACTGATAGAATTAATCCCAGAAAAGATCATCTAGAAACCTGAGAGACAGTAATGAAATTCCAAGAAACACTCAAAAAGTACAGAAAAAAATGCAAGGAACAGCACGCTAGACTTTGGGCTTTCTGAACAACATGATTTCTGCCAAAGAAATCCTGCCATTCTCATCTGCTTAATGAAAGGCTCAAATTGCTTATCAGTTCCAATAATCCACAGAGGCCACCCTGAGCTTCAACAGCACTGAGTGTTTCCTGTAAACTGGCAGGGAAGGCTAACACAGATGCCTCATTTAAGGATCAGTGTAACTGGACCTTGCAGTCCCCACTGCTGAGCAGTGTCCCAGACACAAGAAATACGGGACATGTGAACCTCAGTTTCTAAGTTAGTAGTGCATAAATTCTTCCTTGGGCAAGGAAACTGAAATACAGACAGAGAAAAGAACTGAATATAGTTCAGCAACTTGGTGAACAACATTAAAGTAGAAAGAGAAAGAAGTATTTTAATTTCTATTTCAATTTCAAGAAGATGGAGTGTTTGTAGAGGAGGAGTCTACCAAAAAAAAATTTTTCAGAGGGAGTGAAACAGAGCATCTTACTGCCTCATTTTTACCTGAACCTCCCTGAACAGCTGTATTCTTATACTTTGCTGAGGTTACATGATGGGTCTTTGATCACTATAATTACTTTTAAAAATTTATATTCTAAATAGCTTTTACAGGTCTTCCTTGAGCACCATGTGAGGTGAATGACAGAAAAGTCAGCCAGGATGCATTTTATTAACTGATGCAAAGAGATTAGATTCTGGATATTAAGCTTGTATAATGAGGCTCTGTGTGTGCCCCAGACCGTTTCTGAGCCCTATTGTTCTGCACTGGAAACAGAGCAGACACTTGATACTTACTTTTCCTATTCCATGGCACCAACTACCAAAACTGTAATAAATGACTGTTTATACTAATGGGCTTTTTGTATTCTTATTCTAAATTAGATATATTTTAAATTAGAATTATCTGAAATTAGTTAGAATTTTAAATAAGATATCAAACCACTCAATGCTGGAAAGAAACAGTTATCTGCAGAGAGTTGCTAATTCCGTGGCTATTTTACTGTTTTCTTTCTTCCAAGAAAAAAGATATTTGAGGATATTTTACCTATGTGTACAATTTGGGCTGCAAACTGGAAACTTTAAACCCTTTAAAATTTTGGTTTTGCCACTGCCTTGACCTAAAAATCAAAGCTAAAATTTAAAAATACAGTCCACTGAGAACTGTTCTGAAGCAATTAAGCAAAATATATGGGTAAACTTTTACAGGACTGTAAAATGTGTGTAACTCAAGGAAAAACTGATACCTGTCTCTCTGCTCACAGAGCTTTGGAAATTGAGCCAACACTGCAGGTAAATTGAGCAGAAACACCTACATCTGGAGTTGGCAAATCATATATATGATTTCTCAATTATCTTGTTTTTACAGAATATAATAGCATCTGATCTTATGGATTCTCATTTTATTATATATCCATTGAAAATAGGCATCACAGCTTCCATTTAATAACGAAAATTTCCACAATATTTCTCTTCTGATCAGCAAACTTTGGGGATTGAGGGGTTCACCTCACAGCTGTCAACTTTTACTTTGATAAGACAAAAGCAGAACCAGTAAATCCAAAAGATTAGCAACAGGAATAATGATTAAGCTTTGTAGCCCAGGAAGATATGCTCTTGCAAAATATAACATTTCTTTAGCTACTCTCCCTTAAGCCTTTATAGGAGTTCAAATGCAACTCACAAATAGGTTAAAGACAGATCTTATTAATCCCTAATTAGATAGCAATAGAAATTTATTCAAATTCATCCAATTAAGAATGAACTGTTACTGTCTGGTTGCTGATAGAATATAGGATTTCCAGTATTCCATCCCATTGCCGCAAAGTCCCCTAATTCCAACATCCTATCTTCTTATAAGCCAGCAAAAAGGAAAAAGTGTTTTAATTTTTTAATTATTAACTATTTTGAATTCTGACCACATTACCTCTATGATAAGGAAGACCAAAAAGAAAATGGACAAAAACTGCAGAGATGGTGAGGGAGGATAGTAATTCTCTATCTTCAGGGAATTCAGGTTGGGATTGGGACCACAAATTCTCTTTAGAATACTCAAAGTACCAATTTGACAGCAAAGAAAATAAGAATTTGAAAGATGAAAAACACCATCAGCTTCAGGTCTGTAAGCCTACATAGAAATATGACAAAATCATTTCTCATGCCAATCAATGAATAGTAAGACAAGACCAGAGTTTGGCTGAATAGCCAACAAAACTAATACAGTTAACAAAAAATCACCAAAACTAATTATCTGGTTTCTAAAAATGTCCTGTCTGGTTACCAAGGCAATATAGACACGCAGCACAAGTGAAGGTTTTTTTAGGAAACTTTTTGAAAAAGTAACTCATAATCTCTGAATTTGATATTTCTTTCTTACCTGCAGTCTATTGGCTGAAAAAACATACAGCATTAAGAATTGACGGGACCTTTGAAATGCAGTCTAAAATTATATTTTCTGCTTAAAAATTTCATACTTTCAGCCAATAAAAGAACAAATAGTTTAAGAACACTCTTAAACTATTAAACGGAAAGAATTATCCAAATAAACTGAATGTGAATATGATAGTTAACTTGTCATAGTGAGTAAAATGAAAAATTCATTCCTCTACAAAGGAAGACAAGCTTTGGCCTGTGCAGCATAGATGGCTACTATAAAAAGTCTCACAATGCTGATGGTCTTTTGCAATATCTCTGGACCAGAAGCTCCGCGTTTCTATTTGTACACAAATATAAAAATTCAATAGTAGTGAGAGACTGTATGCAAAGTGATTATTGCTAACTTCTGAGTAGGTTCAACATACAGTCACAGGGAATATGAAATGAACTTCATTTTTGGTGACACCACGCTAGCCCCAATCCCTGTTTAATTCATTTTATGTATAACAATAAAACTATTATGACCTGGTGCAAATATGTAAAAATGGCAGGGGCTCAGCTGCAAAAAACCTGCAAAGATAATTTATTGTAGAGGAAAAGGGATAAAGATTACAGAGTAATAAAATCAGAACACTTCAGCAGCATAAATGTTGCTAGCATCGTATTGTTGGGGTTTTTTGCTGTTCTTGTGTTACTCTTATTATTGCAAATAAATATTTATTGTGAGACAGCAGATGTCCTCTAAACTTTTATGTAAAGATTTGTCTTTGATAGGTACCTGAAGGTGTGGATGAAAAGATGGAATTTACATTTTTAACAAAACTTCTCAAAATTAAAAATATATGCCAGACTTGTGCCTATGCTGTTAAGAGTGCCATTCTCTGGCACTGAAAAATACCGTTGTACATATAGTTAATTTCCTTTATCCTCCAAAAGAGAGCAGCAACCTTGACATTGATCACCATGACTGGTCTGTAGTAATACCCAGCCTGTAGCTGGGAACTGCAGTGGAAAAGGCTGGGTGGCAAGGAAGCAAATATCTGCCAGAAATCACAGTGAGTATCTAAGAGCAGGAAAGGTTGCGGCACTGTGCTCATGTAAGTGTACTTCGAAGGTCCAGTTCCGTTACATAGAAATGGCTTTATAGAGACTGCCCATACAACTTCAGAACATGAAAACTTTCCCAAATCTCCCACTGTGTGCATCTTCTCCTCAACCAGCCTGCCCTCAACCAGCTCGATTCACACTGGAGGATTGTTGTTGAGATGGTCACGACACACAGAGTGACACAGTAAAATCTTCAGAAGGCTCCCTTTCTTATGGCAGCATGCTTTACAGGCTTTACAGACCTTGTGGGCAACTTTAATTGGTTATTATTCTATTGGTTAGTAAAAGGTATTTTATTTGTCCATCAAATCTATCTATTCTTGCATTGTTTACATATTTTCTTTACTGATTCTCATGGGATAAATCCCTTGTTTTTACAGGTGCACTTGTTTTTTCACTCTTAGATTGCTGTGTTAAAGGAACTTTTCATTCTCAAAATATCTTCATATGGGAACTTGCAAATTGCTTGTAGAGCTGCACTAGAAAGAAATGACAGGCTAGCTTTTTACCCTTTTCCTACAGAGGATGAATATTGTTTTAGGGCAGAGATGGTTTATTTATGAAAGAGATGGAATTATAAAACTCCTATACTCCTCACTGCCTGAATATTTACAGAGAGAAAAACTTTCTGCCCAAGTAGTAATTTAACATCCACAACTTTTTCCAAGAAGACAACTGAAAGTTTTGCGTATGCAACTGATATTCCCATGCTGTTTTTCAGAAGTAAAATAATACAAAGGTCAGATCATGACTGGTTGATATATATCAAGGAGTAGAACATGCAGAGAGAAGGAACTTGTCTTGAGTGCACGAGGCTGCTAAACAAATACTTTTTGGGCAAGACAGTCCTCTTTCTTTCCTGAATCTTTTGAGAATGTAAGCGACCCAAAACCCCAATACTGAACTGGGAATGCGGAACAAGAGTTTGCCTTCAGACAGAAGCAGACCTTTTTTTCTTTTCACATTAATTCAATATGTCACTGATTTCTAACCACAATAATAAAAATGGAGTTGTGGTCTGAGCATTAGTACCTCATGACCATGCATAAACAAATCCTAGCCTATAAAATAATGAACCCATGACACCTACAAAGCTGAAAAATAGACTATTTCCCCTTCTTTTTAATTACTTGCAGACAATATGCAATGCTTTATATTTTTTAAATCATACTAACAGCATAAATAAAAGCATAAAAATAGTCTAATACATACTACATACTCAACAGCTCTTTTATTGTGTCATACTTTTAAAACTTATTTTTTTCTGATGATCTTTATAAATATACTTCTACATTTCAATATAAATGTTATAAATTTTTAAATTTATAAATGTATTTCTAAAGTTCATAATTCATTTGATTAAAAAGTAACAGTCCTATACCCCTTGCAGGCAGACATGTTTTTCTCTGAAAAAAGTCTGAAAGACTCATAAGCAGAACAACATTGCAAGCACTACCAGAACATGACAGAAGGCTTTGTACTGTAGGTAAGAAAAAAGGTTTTGTGTAATTTGAAAGAATTTACCTTGACAAAAAGTCTGTGAAAGAGAGACGTACTGGATACCCATGTCGTATAATTTTGACCATGTCTAGGACACCAATATACTGCAGTTGAGCAGAAACATAAAAATTGTCAAAAGTATCTGGCAACTTGGAGTTATTAGGTTTTATACAATGAACAGAATGTGGAGTGCAATTCTGCAGCTTGCCAATGATATCTGCAAGTGATTTCTGGAGAAGAAACAAACAAACAAACAATTATCAATCATTCTTGTGCAGCTAGGATTATTGTTCAACACGTATGCTATTCCTAACTTTGCAACATCATTTTCTCAAAAGGGTTGACCAGGTCATGCTAGTGGCTTTCTCAAACACAAGATTTTTCTTTCTTCCATTGCAATCTGCAGAGGGTAATCATGCCTTTAAAACATCTATAGATTCTTTTACAAATTTCTGTCCATAAGATGTTCACTGACCCTGAGCTGTATTGCCACAGTGCTTGGGCCCCCTCTTTCCAGTCTCTGAAGAAATGATGATGTTCCTTTCTTTTTCAACAGCTGTGGAAGAGAAAAACACACACACAAAAATTTTATCTCAAGATGGGCAGTAAACCTTTAGTGTTATTGTTGCTGCTTGTTGACTAATGAAGGCAAAAATTTCTACAAACACTGTGCCACAGAAAAGGATTGAGTTTCAGAAAGAAATGGGAAGTGGATAAATATCCTCAGGTATTTGCAGAGCCATGACTGGTAAGTTTTGATTTCAAAAGCAACTGCCTACATTATAAAGATAATATACCTTTTACAAATAACTGGGCAAATCAATATGTTTCAGAACTGTATTGCAAAAGGAAGACTTGTGCAGTTAGTATCCCATAGAGTCTGTCTAGAAGTAGCATAATTCTGTAACTCTGTAAGAAGGTGCCTTATGCCTTTGGCAGATGTTTAAGTGAGTAAATATAGGAGTACATATCACTTTAAAAAACCTTGATAGCAAAACAATAATATTTTTAAAAACTCTTCTAACTTTTTCTTGCCCATGTGAACACAGTTAAACTTTTATTTTTAACACATTTTCACCAGTTAGAGACATAAATTATTAATTGCTTCCTATCTCATCAGAACTAAGGTTACCACGTACATCAGAATTGGGAGTAGAGAATCAATTTGTTTTCCACTATTCTACTTCCTATCTTTGAGACTAAAATGGCAATAATCATACTAAGAGTAGTCCCAGAATTTAGGGTCTTTTGTTAAAATTTTACAGAGAGACTGGCAAAATTATTGCATTCCAGGATTAGGCAAGCTGCGAAATTTAAAGCCTCTTATCAATGACAGTCTTTTCACCTCTGACTTTCCATTGCCCTTCATCAGCCCACTTACCCCATAAAAATTCCTGTCTATTGAAATGGATGTTCTGGCCTACTCCTTTTTCCAGTTTTATCAAAAAAGCATACATCTCAGCTTGGCACATTCAAGCCAAATGCCATTAAAAATATTGTAGTGCAAGCAATTTTCCACTCACCATGCTAAAATTTGGAGATCTTTTTTATTTCATTTATTAGGATGCAATAGGATTTTAAAGGTAAATTCACCCTCAACTTCAAAACTAAAAATTAAAAGAGATGTGCTTATTCCAGTTTTTCTCATAAAAAGAACCACAAGCATGCCAATGACACTTTTCAGTTAAAGTTTACAAAATCACTGAGGAATCTAACCAAAACAGGATTTTCTCCACCTTAAGGATAATGCTGTCACCCCTTCCTCTCAATATTTAAATCAATAGTTCAAGATTATTTTCTGACATAGTGGGAGATGCATGAACAACACTTTAGATGCCATAATTCCTGCCTGCTTTTCCATGTTACGTATGACTTCCCATGGGAAAGAAATATTTGTTTCAGAAAGAAGGAGAGAAAACAAATGAAAAAAGAAAAAGATAAAAAATTAATTTAACTCAAACTCTCCAAACTTGGACATTTTTAATCATCAGCTATGGGCTAAGGAAAAAGGCTATATAACCCAAGCTGTACCTCTCTATTTACCCTCTAATATGCAGCTTTACATTGGAATATCTTGTACCTCTGATCTACAGAAAAAAAAAAAAAAAAACAACCTACATGTATGCAATTTTGTAATTTCTTTTAAGAAGTTAAAAATCTCCTAAGAAATCTCTA
The DNA here is from genome assembly GCA_037834095.1 of Argya squamiceps. Classification (NCBI taxonomy): domain Eukaryota; kingdom Metazoa; phylum Chordata; class Aves; order Passeriformes; family Leiothrichidae; genus Argya; species Argya squamiceps. The sequence goes on from JBBMKD010000001.1 coordinate 92,228,107, forward strand.
AAGACTTTTGCTATATAAAATCTGAAACATACCAATTCTTCCCAAGTAAACGAGGGGAAGACAACAGAGCCTAAAATATGCACCAGGAAAAGATTAGAGAAAAACCAGGGGGCAAGAGCTGATGTGAGCAAGGGTTGTGAGAGTATCAATGACGATATATTTTATTTGAAAAGGGGATATGATCTTCATAAGTCACAGAGGCTTGAACTGGCATCCCCAGATTCCTATGACTCCTATGTGCTCCAAACTTCTGGCCTGTTAATAGATCTTTTCATGTCTGTCTTAGAATGGATGCATTGTTGTCTTGGATCCTACCATGCTAGCATTAGTTCAAAGAGGCTAGAGGATAGAGACTATTCTTACTTGTGCCAGCATGCTCAACATCAAGAAAAGAGTAATTTTTGGAAAGGTAAACAGCTACATGGCCATACATGTAGATATATATAATTATATAACCTAGCAATTAGCTAGGATTGCAGTGATGAAAGAGGAGGGGACTCACAATAAATTCCTATTTGACTTCAACTTTCTCTACTTCCCTTCCCTGGATATGGTAGAGTCTACATGACTGCCCATACACAGCACCATGTTTCCCACTGCCTACAGTATGATGTATGTTGTGACTCAAATTTCAGATATAAAAGAAATGTCAATCTCTGGTTCTTCTCCCCCTCCTCTTTTCTTTTTCTTTTTTTTTTTTTCCCTTCTCTTTGTTGCCTCTAATCTCTGGATAGACTCCAATAAAAATACAGTGGTTATGATTTTCCAACACTTAATAATTTTTATTTTAAGCTGACAAGAAAAAGCCCTTTACACTGCATTTGCAATTACAGTAATAAAATAACAAACCCGACATTATTTCAATCTGTCACAGTAGATTTTCAAGGCTATATTGAAAAAAGGAAGGAATTATTTGGGACATCACAGTTACAGATGTGGGCTTGATCCACAATAGAATTTAAGCAATTACATACTTCCAGCTCCTGCATTGACTGCCTATTGCAAAGAAACAAATGTTGCTTTTTGCCAGTGGAACAGCTTAGATTCCAAAAGTTCTGCTCCAGTCCTGCAGGGCAGCACAGTACCTTGCTCAAATTAGGCCAACTTAGTATCAACAAAGTGTTGTGTCTCACCTGCACAGCACTTCTCGAAGCCTGTGTTTGAGAACCAAACCATGCTTGTCTCTGTGGATGGGCAAAGGATGTTCTTCCCACCTTCCAACTAATGCCTAAAAGTTTACAGCCTTTTCACTGAGTCTGAAATTTCTGACTTCAGATATCACGTTTCCCAAAGGAATTGAACGTCTTCTGTCTCTCAAGGGAATAACTACATGTTAAAAGCTATTCTGGACATGTCAAAACCAGCATAATTTCAGAGATCCCAACTGTGCAGTGTTTTGCCCTGCTTTGATTAGGATTCTAACTCAGATATGCTTTTCATATATTCCTCCCATGTATGGGACTAGGATCTTTTTCATCCTTAGGAAGCTTCCTCTAGGAAGCTGTTACTACAGTGGAAAGGCACCTAAAGGCATGTTGTAATGCCTCAGCTGTTTGCTAAATATAGTCTTAAACCAACACCATTCACTTCAACTTAAGTTTTTCCACTGAGATTACTGACAAGAACAGTAGTCAGGAATTACACTATTATCAGCAAGGGGACTATAAGGAAAGTCCCATTGCTATTCTATGGATGTACAAAGACTTCCACAATGACACATGGGAGCAGGCTCCTTAATCCCATGACAGAATCAATTTTATGCAGCTGTAAACCGAAAATAGAGTTGTAAGATTCAAGAAGCCTGGTGAGGCAGCTGATGTATTGTGAGAAGGGTGTGCTTCTTTTCTAGAAGGATAAATTCCAAAGCTCCGTCATGGATTAACTCAGTAAATCACATTATTTCTCTTCAAGAGAGATGTTCCATGTGACATGAACAATTAATTTTCTGATGATCTTCAAAGTTTCTCTCTTACTCCCCTCTTTTTTTTTTTGTTTGTGGTTTACTGGTGTTTGTTTGGTTTTTTCTTTTAACTTTTTTTGTCTGACTTAGCAGGAAAAGAGATAAGTTCAGAAATGAGGCATGTTTGATTTAATTTCAAATTGACTAGGAAAATTTACATATAAGAGACCATTTAAAATAACAATGTTGGCCAAAATTTACATTTTTATCTTCATACAAAACCACACAAAACTGTATTTAGCAAAGCAGAAATCTTCTCCTGTTGACCTATCTTAATAAAATTAAGATTTTATTTTTACACTTCTTATGTCTTAATTTACTCAACTATTTATCATCAAGTCTTTCAATGAGACAAAACAGAGAAGTGTTCCTGTAGAGCCAAAAATTAGTAAGACTGCATTCACTGCTAATAAGCCCTGGAACCAGGCAATCATGGAATGATTCAGGCTTGAAGGACCTCATCATCTTGCTTCTACTCAGAGAGCCCAAGAAAGAGATTCTTGAATCAAAATTATTAGTGTTCATTAATTAGAACCTTTTCTCCCTTTTGCTGCTTTAGTGTTGATACTAAGCAGTAAATGATTTTAATAGCATAATAACTACAGAGAATGAAGCAGAGAACAAGATGATTTCAGAAATTACAAAATAACAGAAAATTTCAAGGAGCCAAGAGCAGAAAGAATCCTAAATTCTTACCTTGCTGAATTCAATACACTTCTTTGCTTCTCCACTTGCACAGGTTACAGATGTTTTTTTACTGAGCAAAGCTGCTTTAGACCCTTTGATTTTAAGGGAATGATATGGAGGAACAAGTGATCCAGTTTGTGTCAGCTTGGACTGGAACAATTGATTGATGACCACATTTTCACTAGCTGGAAATAAAAAAAAAGAAAGACATGCATGAAGATAAAAGTTAGAAAATTATATATATTGTATTTGCCAGTAAAAAGACACACAGTAGGAGAGAATTAAATAAGTAAACCTAAAACAAATGGACAAATCAAAAAATGAGCATTATTAAAGTTATCAAGGAAAATTCGATGTCTGAAAATAGTAACACTATTTATAGTAACACTATTTTTAACATATTTAGACCCTGTGCTGAACAAATAGAGGGCATAAACCAAAACCTTTCAGATGAATCTGTCTAAACTTAATTACTTATGGTATCATCACCTCTGAATTTTCTTCCATTACGGATTCCCAATTTATCCATCTATTAAAGCAATGTAAGAGATGAGTTCTGCACAATTTCCTAACATGTTGTATTTAGAAACAATCAAGGCACTTGACAGAAATAAATTACAGACATTCATTGCACTAAAAAATTATATATACACAAAATACAAGAAGGGATTTTAAAAAAAAGGCATGGTGAAGGACAGAACTGTAGAAAATTTGGTTCCTCCAAAGACCACACTTAAAAACATTTACAGGAAAAAGACAATGCCATGCATATATATTATTACTTGTACAAAATAAATATAATTCCAAGAGGTGCTTTTAAACAAAAAAGTCTGTATTTTATGACAGATAATATACTTTATCCTAATTTCAGTCTAATTATCCTTTATGAAATTATGGTCACAGGGTTTTTAAGATGACCATGATAATTACATGCTGCTTGTACTTCCACAGCACCAGTAACTGTTAAGAACTTGTTGTGTGATACATCCTTAACCATGCTGAATTCTTGTTACTTTTTTTTAAGAACTAGCAAACTGGCATTATGATCACACCCATCATATGCATAAACAAACAAAAAACCCAGAAAGATGAACAGGATAAGCAGCATACATAATAGTTTAGCATAGCAGGTAAAAATCTTCAGTTTACTCTTTAGTAACTGCTATAGTTTTTTTACTATATGCTTAAATGCAATGGATTTGTTTCCCTTTTTCTGTGGAGATTACTATTCCTTACTTAATAATTATAAATATTACAATTATGAGGAAGATATTAAGGCATATAATTGAAACGATTTCAGCACAATCAGTGGGCATTAATACCCATATGTTTAAAATGTAGTAAGTAGGATTAGGACATGCATAGAAATTATATCTTTCAAATTAAAACAGATGTGTTCCATGTCAAGAGTCTCTTCTGATGATTTTCCGGCAGGTATGTTCCACATTCCTGCACATATATACAAATTACTTTAATGTTATTATGGTTAAAAGTTTTAATTCAGGAAATGAAATTCAATGAAAATCAAAGAAAGCATGTGCTTAAGCTATACACCTACACAATTTATGAATCTGACTCTAAAGGAAATATGTCACTGGCAGTCGACAGGTTTTAAGCCTAAGTCACTTAAAAAAGAAGGAACTTAGCCCTTAAACGACTTACATGTTTGTAAATATTCTGCTCTCAGAATTTTTTCCATAACTTATAATTGTTAATATTATGACTCCTCAGTTGTATGTATATTCTCTGTCATCATATTTAACTTTTTATATCCAATCCAATCCTCCATTCTTGCCTTTTAACAGTTGCACAGCTGATTACACAGAATAGCAAAGAAAGTGCAAAAAGGGACTTTGTGACAGAATGGAAGAATGCCCTCTCCTCCAGTTGAACCTACTGGAAGTTGTCATACCTTCTCTTTGGCAGATTATCATGTATATTCCAAGTAATGAGAACTGTAATATCTCTAAAACTACAATCAATAGGCTTATATTCAAGATAGTTTCTTCCATTTCTTTCTTCATTCAGAATTTTAGACACTTTTTGTGTCTAAAATGCATCAATTATTTTACTAGCGAACATGGTTAGTTTTACAGTAAAATTGCTAAAATGCAATATATTTTAATGGTAGGTCTGTATTTCTAAGGAAAGAAATATATATATTTAAGTATATATATACATATATGTATGCATATATATATATATATATATAAAGTATATAATATATTAAGTGAAAAACACTACAGTGGCTGGAGATAAGACAAATGACACCTCAGGGTGCACTGGCATTTCCCTGAGAAAAATGTTTTGTTTTCCCTCTCCAGAAAGGAGAAATTATACAGGTTTTCATTAATCCAATTATGAATTATTAATTATGATAAATAAATTATTTGGTTGCATTATTATTATTAGGCATAATTTTACAATATGCTCACTGTAAGGCATTTAATTTTGCATCTCTATGGGCATTTATATCTATTCACTGAAAAACATAAGTACGCCCATAAGTTACTGCTTTTAGAAGGGTATTCAAGCAGTGGAGCATATCCCACTGCAGTCTCTATGATTTTGGGAGCCAATTTCCTTCCCCTATTTTCTGAGATTTATTTTTGCTTTAGTTCATACTCAATGTCTTCTGTAAGTCATTCTCACCCATCATATTACACCTTCTTGTTCTTTACATCATATTACACGATAGAGATGCTTTATGTTAATGAATCTAAAAGCTTTTAAAGTAGAGCAAATTTCAAACAATAATGTATGTAAAATACTTCATAAAGATGAGGGTGACTTTTTTAAATGGAAATAAAATATATATAAATGTCACTTAAAACTAAAATGAAAATTAAAATCAAGTCATAGTATCTTGATTTCTAACAACAGTAACCACAAAAGCATTTACTTACTTTTCATTACAAATACGAGATTTTGTGAAAGGGAATCTTTATTTTTTTCTATTGCACCAGCAATTTCATATGTAACCTATAATAAAATATTGTGACATCATTAGTAATGAGCAATGCATCTTTTAAAAGTCTTACAGCAGTAGAAATGAAGCTATGTTTTTTTACACTCAACAGTTAAAAGCTGCCACCAGGTAGTATCTCTTGGCATTTTCTAAGTACCTACAATGCTGACCAGAAGAACCTGTTTTTTGAATGTTATGTGCCTCTGTAACTACTCAGAAATTTCACTGGACTGATTTTAAAACATTTCCACAATGCAAGACTTTGAATCAAATATGTACTGTAAAGCAGGATACAGTGATCTAAACAACACTTTCCCTGTAGGATGAGCAAGACACTCCCAGTTCCCTGATCTCCTTGTCGATGGGAAACTGTCCCCACTAATCACGACAAAGCAATTTGTGTCCAAACTCACACCCAGGACAAGTTCCAACCACTGATAAATCCTTTGGAGGTAAGTTCAGTCAATAGGCTATACACAAATCCCATTTATGTTTCTAACTACACTATAAGGATTTTGGGTCACCTCAGTTGCCTGATGTTGGGATTTCAATAAGAGACAGCTGGATTGTCCCTGCATCTGTCATCTGACTCCAGATAAATTCTAACACATGGTAGACACTCCAAAAATTAAGCAAAATCCAAGTTCTAACCAGAGGTGTTGAGGGTACATCTGAAATGAAGAAACACAACCCAATGTCTCTTTTAATACTGAGCCCATCCCTGAAGACACTGTATAGAAAGGGAGCACTAAGCCAAGAAAGCAGGGGTTGCTTTTGCTTTTTTTTTTAATTTTGTATGGGGATGGAAGAAAAACAACTAGTTAATTTTTACTTTAGCTATAAGAAGTTCTGGCTTCTTATTTTTAAGTTAAAAAGGAAGAAAATTATAGACTTCAGTACTTGCAGGGTTTGCAGATATTAATGGGAACTTAGAATACAGTTCAGTTTTATTTACCTTGGGACCATGTTTCTATCTAAACCCTTCTTTAATTTTTTTGTATTGGATCTATATCCTAAACCCCTTAAGTATTCGGGGAAATTTTATCCTTGTACATTTAATAAAGCTGTAAATGTATAATTAAGATTAGTAACACTAATCAGTGCATTAATTTTCCATTGGGTCATTCGACAATTATGCAATGCTATCTTATTCACAAAAGAAATTATGTGACTTGGAACTGTATAATCTGTTAGACTGAGCAATTGTCAAATGATGTAATTACTACAGGATCTGATATGAACAAGGTATAACAACAGAATTATGGTTGTTTTCCATGACAGATGCAATGCTATGTATTTTCTAATTGCGTTTCCTAAGAACATACAACACCGTTAGCAAACTATTAGAACACTTTAATTATACTAATAAATGCTTTTAGTGTACTCAACATAAATGTTGTGCCATATTGGTCCATAAAAGGTAATTAACAGAACTTATATGACAAATCCATAATGACAGTTCCTAATTGAGTATCTTGGGCTTTGGCTAAAGAAGAGATTTGGTATTGGTGGGAAGAGCAGGTACGTGTAGCAGTGGGAGATACTATATTAAGTGCCTAGTTTGCAACAGGGAGGAGTTTCAGTATTGATGCTGGTATAATACATCACAAACTTGTAGAACTACATTCACAAGACATATTTGATATCACATAAAATAGATAAAAGTTAGGAGGATTCCCTATTATGAAGAAATTGCTAACGCTCTAAAACTTTTCCCATGGACTTGGTAAATTAATTCATTGCCTAAAGACATGAAAACTCACTCAATGAAATGACACTCTAGGGTTCCATAATCATTGCCAGTCCCACAAAATAGAAAAATAAGTAAGTCGTCTTCCAGCTGCCAATTTTGTTGATTTAATCTTGCCCTCATCAGAGACAGCAAATGACATGCCACCTAAAGCACATGTATCTCCCTCATTTTCCTTCCACTTTTTTTGCAATATAAACCTGGACCAAACTCTGCACTGACTGGTACTCAAGCACAGTGGATAGTTATTCTGGAGAAACAAACCCAAAAAAAATATTGTATGCTTTAGACAGAAAATGTGCACTTACTTAGATAATAGGTCTGGTATTATAAAACATACTCCTTATTGTCACTCCTATTTATCTCAGTTTGCTTTATCTTGCTTTATATGATCACTTTTTGGGGTAAACAGTATGCAAACCTATATGTCTGTGTTAGCCAAAGGAAACAAGACCTTTATATTGTATCTGAAAAGCTGAACTATTTTTATTAAGAAAAAAAAAAGTGTACCATTTCACACTACATTTTATCTCATTATAAGAGATTAAAACAAAATGGAGTTGGATTTGTTTTCCTTCTAAATTTAAGTTCACAAAGGAAGAGAGCTTAAGTCATAATGGGCATGGCCAAGTATTCATCTAACCCTGAATATTTAGGAAAAACTGTTGAGGATTATTTCCACTCTGCCAGCCACCAGTTCCCTTCTCAGCTTCCAGGGCTCTGTCCATGAAGGTGCTCTTGCCCTGCAGGCTGTATCTCACCTTTGTGTTTAGTGTCTCTTGACTCGCACTTCCTCCTCAAATCTTTGTTTCCAGATCTCACTAACATTTCCAGTATCTTTTAAGACTCTGTGTCAAGGAGTCTCACTAATTACTAAGTATGAGAAGAAAAACAACCCTTACTTTTATTTGTTTTGAACCTGTTTTCTGCTCATTTAAGTTATCATAGCTAGTTTTAATACCATAAAAAACTACCAGATACAAGTAAGAGGTAAAACACCCAGAAAACAGGAGACTCACCAGACACGCACAGATGTGAAATTGGGAACTGCATATTCCTCTTATCTTTTTACATATTCTTGCCTCTTTGTGTCATTAATTATCTACATGCCAGAAAATCAGAAGACTGTATGTATTTTCTTCTGAACTAAAGTACCCTTTCTCACAACATCTGACTTAAGGGATTTTCTGCAAGTGTATTGGATATCCCAATATACTTTACCAACACGACCACCTTTACACATAAGTTTCCGTCAATTCCTTAAAATACTCTTTTTTTTTGGTAAACAATTTTCATATCTTATTATAGGGCAAAAAAGCTCATGGTTAATGACAGATTTAGCAGAAATCCTAAAACAAGCTAGGAAAATGCCACCTGGAATATTAAGAGCAATTTGGCTATATTCCCATTTAAAAATTAAAATTTTACTATTTTAATAGCAAAAGGTAACTCCGAAACTCAGTTTTCCCTGTGTTGTAAGTTTTAGTTAGTAAGAAAATAATTAGTTAATGTAGCAAAAGAGAAATTTTTGAGAACATGTCCAAGGATAATTTAGTGTGCAGAGAGGCACCTGTAGTTGCTCATTTTCTGCCAGTGCTTGAATGTGAGTGACATGCTTGCAGTTTTTAAGGATTACTGGGTTTATCAACCTCCCAAAACAAGCCTTGTTAAGCTATGAGTGAGCTAAATAATTTTATAGTCTGTCAAGTCTTATTCTAACACTGATAGAATAGCATTTTGAAAGAAAAAGAAGTATTTAGAAACAACATAGATGGGTGAGGGAAAGTGTATCATCATTTTCTTCAGTAAGTGAAAATCCTAAATCAAGACTACTGAAAGAAAGAAAGAGAGAGAGAAAGGGAGAAAAACCAAGACTTTCTTGCTAGTGTTAAAACCAGAATCTATGTCAAGTAGTTTTTATAGGCCTTGGTACAGTTTAGATTAGATTGATTTGATTGTCATGTCTGGGGATTCAGCCTGGGGAAAAAATAGTGAAAATGAAAGCATCCTTATTGATTAAACCACCTCCTTTTGTCTTTTGATTTAGAGGTTCAGTTTCAGAGTCTGCCTGGGATACACAAGGCATTTCAGAGAAGACTGCCTTGGTGAAGGTGAGCTGACAGCTGAGAGGTATTTTTGATGTGTAGGTAGCTGAGAAATGAAAGACATTGATCTGCATTTAAAGGAACATTACTTGAACTGGTTTATAGAGCAAAGAAGTTGATCTTCAGGTCTGGCCAGTTTATTACAGTACGAAAAAATCAAAACAGCAGCAAGGTAAACAGTGACAAGGGGCTTATCTCATTTGTAAATTCAAGTTTAAACAGCAGAAAGATTAAATTATGGTAATGTATTATTCAGATCACTTGTACAATGGGGCAAATAGCTAATTATCTCAAATACTGGTATGTTAAATACCACTATTAGGTAAAGCTGTGTTTCTTGGGACTGTGCTAAGACAATTTATTTCTGTTTTACTTACTGATATGTTAATTCTTCTGCAAAATTTTAGAAAATAAAGAACTTCGAGTCCTTGAGAAAGTCCAATGATGGAAATGTTATTCTTCAAAAATCATGGCTATTGATATTCTTAACAGTTCAAAGATATAATTTCATGTGAAGCTTTTCCTTAAGTGAGAGCCCAAAATGTAAATATTAATCTTATCGATAAATGAACCTAGAAATTCAGTATCACAGATTCTTAGAATAGGTTTAGCTCATGGTCAGGTGCACCCATAAAATGCTTTGCTACCTCAAGGCAAGCTTGCAAGGTGTAGCATATGCCTCTTTCCCCACAGTCAGTCTTTGTAAGAAGCATCTCAGGGTACCCACAGTCATATCAGGCATCACGAACAAAGCAATGCCCCAGATAAGCAGAAATTTTCTGGAAGAAGCCAGACTGCCAGTATTCAGAGAAATGTGTTAAACAACCTTCAGATAAAGCCTTTTACTAGGATTTTTTTTTTTTTTACTCATAAAACCCCTAAATCATTCTCTTCTACCTTCTGCCTGAACAAAACAGATAAGCTTTTTGTCTTACAGCACTCAGATACCAAGACATTAAACAGCTCTTAGAAAAGACTCATAATGTGTCAAGGCATTGTAGGATTCTGTTCAGCTGTAAAATTAAAACCAGGAGATAAAGTAAAATACTTGATATGATAAAGTACTGATGCTCACAGTGGCCTTTGCTAAGCATGTGTTCATGTGTGCTCACAAGCAATATATCATACTGCCCATGCAGAAAAAGACAGATTTAATCTTCTTCAGGAATAATAGAAAGATTCAGAAGAAATGAAGCACAATTAATTTTCTCTCTTCCACTGGATCATTCTGTCACATTTGTGTAAAATTCATTCTCAGATTCCACTAAAATATCTGACTCCTGCACTGATTTCTTCCATGTGCAGAAGCTAACTTGTGCATATTGTTCCTCTTTCTTCCCTCCAAAACAGACAAGAGAATAAGAAAAAATCCAAGGTCTCTCAGAATGGTATCACACACAGAGACTTCCTTGAAGTATTGATTCAGCCAGAAAATTGAGTGTAGATTCCAAATTATTTGGATTTCTTTTCCCCCTTACATGCTACTTTGAGACTCCTGTGCGTTCTTTGTCTCAATTCAACATCACGCTTTATTTTTTTTATTTCTGACCCATTTTCTCTTCTCTTTTTCTCTCAGTACTGCTTTTTCTGGGATAGTTGAAGGCTCATTATGCTTGGATCAATAACACGGCATATTTAGTCTTAAGAAAAGCTGCTGAGCATGAAACTTAAGGGAATGGGCAATACCTCCCAATTCATGACACATTCAATTAGAAAAGATTTGATAGTGGAAGAAAAGATAATTTTTCTACCAGTATCTTGACACAAAATTTCACCAAATATGAACATATTAGAGGTCTTTAAAACTGCATGGACACATCTGTATCACCTGTAATTATCTCAGAATATAAAGCTAGATATATCACTTTTGTTCACAAAAAATTGTCTGTCAATCTCAGTAAAATACAAAAAAGTAGGTCTTTTCAGTGAGGAAGTATTTTTAATAACTGCATTTTCCAGTTTAACTGCACTTCTTATCTGTTAAAATAGCTACTGCAAGTGTCTGAGTAAAGAAATGAACCTAATTCATTCTGGACTTTGACCTACATCTATACACTACTGATGAAAAGAAGCCTAAATTACAAGGGTCATAATTGGTTCACACCAGAACCAAGACAGAATATCAGCTTTATTCTAACACAAAGCCTGCTGCATTCAGTGTGACTTCCTCCTCAACTGCCAGCCTAGACACATCACCTGAACATAAATGATTAACACTAGAAATGAAGACTTTCATGTTTGATTACCTGTCACAATTTACTGGTAATTCTTTCTCTACCCTCTGGGTCTGATTCATCTTTCAATTATACTCATGTAAATACAGAGAAGCTTTACCAAGTTAAAGGAGTAAAAATCAGCGAAAAATTGTGGTGAGAATAAAATTAATACACCTTGTTTTAAATTTGGGGATCTCTGAAGGCAACAATGAAGGGTAAGATTGCTTCACACTTCACTTACATTAGACCCATTTAATTGATATCAGATTATAAAAATGGGTCTCAAAACCTGCCAAACTATATTGATACTTTATATATGAAATTCTTATTTTTGAGTGCCAATAAATCCTGATATACTTAAAAGCCCCATCCTTTAAAAATTTTCATAAATCACCAATAAAATTTTCATATATCACCAATGACTTCTATCAAAAGCTACTAGGTGTAGTAATAGCTCAATCTAAAGAACAGCATCAGCAGTTTTAAAATCTGAGGTTTTCATATTCAGGTTCTCAACATATGAAGACATACTAGTCTCAAAATAAACTCAATTTGTGTCATTTAGTACAGTCACACTATCATCAAAGTTTTATATAAGTACATATCATGAAACAATGGAAATTTCAATCTATGATAGCTAGAAAACAGTCCCACAAGATACCAAAAATGCAAGTGTCTTTAAGGATTTAGCTCAATTAGCTTAATTAAAGCAAGGAGAACTAAGCAGTTGCAAGAGGAACTTTTCTGTTTTGGTGGGGCTAAGCATTTTACTGTTGTAAGGATGCAAAGAGAAACCTGACTGGAATAGTTCCTTGGCCAATGTAAATCAAAGGATCTCCACTGACTTCAAAAGAATGTGTGGATTTACATTACTTGGAGAGCTGTCTATTTGTTCATGCTTTTAGATTAAATGTCATTACTATTATTAGGAAAAAGGTCAAACCAAGTGTCTATGTTATAAAACAAAAATCTAAACAACCATGCAAGACTAAAATACATGTTAATGAAAAGTGTCCTCTTTACCACTCACAGTTTAACTTCCAGAGCTAGGCACCTGAAATACTGGTCTTAACAAATCTTCTGAATGCTCCTTCAGAGAATAAGGCAAAATTTATTTAATTTTGAAGAGATTTGCTTATTATTCTGGTTGTGATTTTAATGTAGATCCCTTGCTGCTGTTTCCATGTCAAGTTTTGGGGTGTGGAACATTTTTGAGCTCTTATGATAAATTTGTATAAACAGAATGGCATTAAAAACACTTAAGTATACGAGTATAAAAAGTTTAGAAATTAAATCAGACATCTGAAGTTCATGGTCAGTTCAGGTAAGTTTCACAAAATCTTGGTTGCACTATCTAACCACTGTGTGCCCACATTCCTACTACAAGTCCCAATAGTGGAAATATTCAAACCACTTAACTTTGGCAAATGATTTGATTCTAAGTAGAAAGCCTTGTGAGGAAAGAAGAACCTACAGGGAGTTATTCAGAGTATTTGGGTTAGGAATTTAAGCACTACTCAAATAGTCCTTTCCATAATGACCACATTTCTATCACTGGGCAGGAAAAAATTTGCTGGCATCAAAACAAACTCAAGACTTCCATCAGCTTCATTTCCAAATGGGGAGCCAAAAAATAGATCTGTCCCTATTTATACCACTGTCAGACTATCAAAAAACTATCCCTTTAAACACATATCTAACTTGCTTGCTCTCAGTTGTATGTGATTGTGGGGACAATGTGAAAATGAAATCTTGGAAAGGAAAGGGTAACAAGCCTATTTAAAGAACTGATTACATTATTCCTGTGAACACTGCAGGCAGGGGCATAAAAAAATGTTAATTTGATTTTACAGTCATGCTGAAAGACATTTAGCATGTTCTGGAGTTTTTGTAGGAAAAAAGGTGTTATGACAACTAACAGAAAAAGTGGGGGTTTTGTTTTTGATTTTTTTTACCAGATTCATGCCGGTAACCCAGGTACCTATATATATAGCAGAGGAGCTACAGGGAACATGTACTGTTCTGGAACCACATCTGTATGAAAAGTGAAGCCAGCTAAAATGGCATTAAACATTTATGCTGAGGGGTCTTCATCACCCCTTTTTACATTAGATGCTTACCATGAAGACAAAATTTAGGAGCCGGAAGGCTCCTGCATATTCCTCATGCCCATATCCTGCATGCTGTGATGTAAGCTACACATTTTATACACTAGATATGGCATTGAGCTTCTAAGTTGTCCTCTGAAAATTTATCACTTGACAGTGAAATCCTATTTGTAGCCAGGAGCTGGAGAACCCATGTAAAATTTTATTTTGTTAACTTTTTTTCATTAACTGTATGTAAATGATATTCAAACAACTTACCCTCCCAGCATAATGCATAACAGTGAAGGTGGAGCCCAGATCCTTTGGGGCAAGGTTACCATTTCCATCTTTTGTGGAGGAATAGACTGCATTTGTATCTGATGTATCCAGATAAGACTGAATGCGTTTAGAAAGACTCTGTTCCACTGACCAAATAGATTGGCTTTCTTCGTCCAGCATTGACAAAAAGCCTGATGGTTTCTGAAACAAAAAATAGACTTTTCTTATTTTAGACAGCAGCAATAGAATTTCAGTTTTCTTTGTAGAGTAACACAGCTTGTAATTTAGTAAACAGAAATATATATCACTTCAAAAAACAGGAAAAATAGAAAAAATTAAAATATTTTGGTGAGTGTTCATGGCTGGTTCTCCTATAAGAAATGTAGGGGACAGTATTTCAGTTACCAAAAATGATCACTATTGGTGATCTGTTAGAAACTGGTTGTGTTACTTGCTTCCTAAAAGTTGTCCAGGAACTATCTTCAGGCACTAAAGAAACTGTCAGGGTCATGACAGGGCGCAGTCAGTCATATGGCAGCACAGTCATCCTGCCACAGAACACAGATGAGACACATGAATCCCAACAGGCAGGGAGGTTCTGCTGCATCTCCCTCTGCCCTGTTCTGTTAGTAAGCTCTGTGAGCCATGAGCTGTGACCTCTTTGACCCATAACCTTGTCTGAAGATTCATAAATTGGAAAATGCAAGGAAAAGTTTGTATTAGCTTAACATGCTGTCCTAGAGCAACTTTAAAATGCTTGTAGCCCCAGCTGTCTGTGCTGTGTGTGCTGTATATCGAGTTCTGAGCCTTGAAGACTGTTTCTAAGAGTGAAGCAAGGAAAAAGAAGCACGGAATTTGTTCTGAGAAAACAGCATTCACTCCTTGGCATTCTTTCTCCGGTATGCTTGGCTGAGGCTAGGACAGACTGCAGCACAGAGATCTGCTTTGCTCTTGGTTAATTTTAGCTAGCTAGGGCAGAGAAGTTCCCTAGACTAGTTTTTTATTTCCTTTTTCTTGGGACTGTTTAAACCTGCTCCAGACTGAAAAACCCAGAGGAGCACTGGGAGCTTGCACCTGCGGCCCACTGGGGCCTGGACCTCCAGAGGGGCAGATAAGAGACTGAGAGAGCCGAGCTACACCCACGGCAAGGACTTTCTCGATTTACCACCTCACTTCAGAGCAACAAAAGGTTTTACTGTTTCATACTATTCATTTTTTAAGCTTGTGAGCACTTTGTTTGCTAAATAAACAGTTTTTTCCACTTTTCTCTGAAGAAGCCTTTTTCCCAGACCAGCTGGGGGGAGGGGCTGTTTGGGTCTCCTCCCCAGAGGGACCTGATTCAGGGGTTCTCTCACAAATTTACCCTAAACCAGGACACCTGCACAGACTGTGTATAAATACACATAGTGTAAAATGGATCTGGAAACTACCTGAAAGAAAAAATCCAAGACTGCAGTATGGTTTCCAGGAGAATACACTGTTTCCATGGCAACTCCCTCTTGTACACATTCTGCTTCCTCTTGTAGGAAAAGCACTTCATTGATGTACTGGTGTACCTTCTCATTGGTCATGTTGACACACAGCTATTGTAAAATGAAGAAAAAAATGAGTATTAGACGTTCACTGGATAATTCCTCGATGTAGGTTTTACTGCACGTGTAATACCGAGTTTGAAGAAATGTCAATCCAAAATATGGTATCTCTTGGTAGACCAGAGATTTAGGAATAACCTAGAGAAATTTAGATTTTAACAACTATTACAATTAAATTGGGAATACACAGTTCTCTGCCTGCACAGTTCATTGTGAATTCCACGTTAGTTATCAAATACCAGCATTATCAAATAAAGTGGAAATTTACACTAATTCCATTGAATGAAGAAGGGTAACTCTACATATAAATTGGTATATTTAATATTCTTCTGCATTTTTTATTCAGGAAGGTTTTACAAATACAATGTGCTTTTAGAAAGAAAAAAACCCTACATATTTTTCTAAGATCCTGAGCTTGTAGTTAGTTCAGTGCTAAAAAAGACAAAACTCTGTTTCCTCATACAATGCCACTGAAGTCTAAAGCAGTCTGTAAAGAGCTCATTGTGTTTTAACAAAACATGTTAAACACCTAGGGACATTTTACTAGATGCTGCTCTCCATTTTATACATATTCTAAGGGAAGGTTGGGAAAAAAAAAAGATATTCCATACAAAAATTCAATGTTTGGAGAGAAAAATAGTGTAGAAATAAAATATAAAAATAATTTATAATTTTAAAATTCTAAAATATTTTCTTTGATTGACTTACAGCATGTAAAACTAAAAAGATTCACAGAAATCTGACTTCAATTAAAAACAGGTGGTAATTGTACCAGCTTATTTGTGCGCTTTTGTATTTTATTCAAAGCTCACCTGCTAAACTAAGTAAATATTTAATAACCTTGTGGAATAAATGTTTTAACTGTTTTCTTTTTTTTTTTACATTGAAATGGAAATTTTAGTTGAAAATTTGAAACCTCCTCCTATGCTACATTAACTATGACTAAGAAATTAAGAAAACAGAAACTCTTAAAAGGGTGTAAGAACACTTCATATGAGGAATGATACAAGGAATGCTTGCATGCATTTTCTTTTTGGTCTAAACTAGTCACATATTTGTGTTGGCCAGGCATTAACTATATTTCCTGTGAATAAAGTGTGTAAAAGCAATTCTACCACCAAGTCATATTAAAAGGTATGAAATATTTAGATCAATCCTAAAATGACATGGCTTACCATCCAGACGAGGGAGAGGACCCAAATAATGTGTAAGAGTTGCCTGAATTTTCCATTAACACCTCTTGTTAGTATAACCAACTTGTATTTGCTACACAATAAAATAGACTAGTGTGAAAAACAGCAAGAAAAAATGAGACAAAGCTCATTTTCCAACCTAACGTCTATAAACTGTCTTTACTAATGCATGACATTGCAGACAAAAGACAGCCTCGAATAAAAACAATATTTCTTTAAAGTGGGATTTATAAACTTTCAGATTGTTATCGTATTTTATTAACAATAGAAATATACAAATGACTTCCAGTATTTACTTATTTTAAGGAAAAGACAGCTTTTTTAAATGTGTGGCAGGCAAAATGATCACTTCTGGAATTCTAATTACAAAATCTTTCCAGAAGCTTGTTAACACTATTTTATAAGGCAGACAAGCTTACACTTTGCAGAATATGGTAAAGGCTTAAAATGATGCATGCTGTATATATTTTATTTGTAGATGACTTATTTAGAGGACCAGGTCATTCAACTTTACAAAGGTGTATTTTACAATAAGAAAAGCTGTCAAAACCCCTATAAACTCAAGCTTACTTTTTATCATGAGCCAATCTCTTAAAATGCATTAAAAAAAAAGTATTGAGAGCCTGACTGTGCAGCAAAATTATTGAACCACACAATTTGAGACGAAGGAAAGATTGTCTTAGACACATCTTACAAAGATCTGATAAACAGAATTGATTTTAAGGAGCAAAAATAAAAGGAATAGTATATTGTTAAAACATTTGTACATAGCATGCTTAGATGGTAAAGAAAGAAAGAAATTTTTAAATTCTACCGACCAGTGTATTATGGCATATACTGAGGTGCTTCTTAGCAACATAAGCAACATGCCCCCCAGACAGGCAGACTTGCCACAATGCCACTAAGGTACTGCAGAGCACAGCAGAAAGCAGCTCAAGCACTTGTACAAACTGCAAACTGTTCCAAAGCTGCTCTCTAGAGCAGTGGCTGAGAGAACAGCTCTGCAGAATTAGAACCAGGACACCAGCCAGGGACTGCTGGAAAGCAACACATTCTGATCGAATCATTCTCCATTTCAGTGCTTTATAAAACCTGCTCAGAAAAGGTAATAAAACAAAGGTTTCAAATTAAAAGCTTGGCACAGGTTGACATAATAGTTAAAGCAGCTGAAATGTAGAAATGGCATGAATATGAACTAAACTAGCTTTGCAAACCCAAATTTTTTGCTTCATGTCTTGTAATTATTATATAAAACAATGATGTACTTTCTGTCCAAAGATTTGAAAAGTCCATAGAACTGCATTTTTTAAACATATGGTTAACTGTATTTTTGTAAATTAGATGGAAATACAACAGTAATTAAAAAAAACAAACAACAAAAAAAACCCAAACTCAAATAGATTTTTACCTAAAGCAAATATTTGGGAAATACCTTTAAGAACCATACTTGCTTTGCCTAGCAGCATTACTCAACATTATCTATAGTACTTTTTATCATTAAATATTGTTAAACTGTTCTTGATATGTGTCTCATGGGCTCCATATTATGTCTTCTAAGTATTTCTTTTTCTACCAATCTTTTTTACATTGAGTCACTATCACATCTCAGTGAAAATAAATATACCATATGTTTGTCTTCCCTAAGAAGTCCTTTTAGAATATTTTTAGAAGAAAAAAGTATGTTCAAGTATTAACAAAACAAAACAAAAAAGAAAAAAAAGAAACAAAAAAACCCCAAAAAAACCCCAAAAAACCCCCAAAACCCCCAAAAACAAAAACAAACAAAACAAAACAAACCCCAAAATAAACCCAAAAAAACAACCAAACCAAAAAAACCAAACCCAAACAAAAAAACTCCATAACTTGCAGCACCATGTAAATTGTAGATTTTGGAAAATAATATAGTGGCATTTGGTAAAACCAGTAAGTATTCATCATATTAGACAGCGTTAGCTTGATCTCTCTTCTTTTACCACACTTGACCAGTTAGTATCTCTAAGTACATTCCAAATTAAAATTTTGGTAGAATACCAAGATTGTACTGTGCTCAGAAGACAGAAAAGAACCCATGACAAACAAAATTTTCCTGCTCTTCACTCTATTCAATTTTAAGGCTCTTATGCCTATTTGAAAAAGGCATTACCAAAGAAGGAAATTTGTGGAAAGCAAACTTGGTGACTGTCAATCAGTGAGGGAGAGATGGATGCAAAGACCCTTTGGAAAGCTCATTTACATCCTTTGGTCATGCAGAAGGATTAACTCTCCCAAGGAATGTGTATTCAGAGCATGGAGTAAAGCTTACAGCTGTCATTTCAACACATCTATCAGGCCCTAATTTATGGGTCAAGATTATGAAGTTACAATGTCAAATTTAACCTGCAAGGAAGCGCCCTAGCACTTCTCAGAAATGTAATTTCTAAGATAATGAAACACAGAATCATATTTTTTTCTGAGGTTGGACTCAGAAAATATTTTTAAACCTAAGTTTAACACTTAATTTTTCAGAAGTATCTTGAATGCTACTCCCCTTTGTATGTGCTACCCAAACATTTCAACATCCTTTTCTTCATGTATAGTACCCATTAGATTGTTTCTAATGAATTGATAACAAAACCAGAACCATTATATTTCTCCCTTTGTCTTTTGGGGTTAATCTAACACAGATTTCTTGTTCTCCATGCAGCTCCAACACAAATTCAGCCATAGTCCTTCCACCTCTGTCAGAAGATCTTTAATTCAATGGGACTCTGTGTCATCTCTGGAATCAGTTGCCATCACCTGATCTGTGTTCCTCAAGTAACGTAAAAGAGAGGCTGGTGCTATATTAAAACTTTGCTACAGGTAGCTGTCACCTGAGAAGCCTTCTTCAAAGGAGGGTCTGAAACATCCCTCAAAAAAGCGACAATTTCAATACAAACTGGAATAGTCCCCCACTGTTTTTTGTACGTATTAAAGTATTAAATAAACAAGCTAACAAAAAACATGGTAACAACCATCTTTCCCTGAAAGAGTTTGGAGTTGTTCTGAAACTGAAATAGTTGTAAATTATTTTTCACTCATAATTCTGGTCAGAAACTAAGTACTATGGGATAAAAAAGGGTGCTTCTGTGGAAAAGTAAGATGTCAATTAAATGTTGCTGTGCAGTATTTCACCAATGAATCACAAACTGAATTGAGCTGGGAATCACATTTGAGATAAATTATTTTATTTTTGGCTATAAAATTTCTACTGTAAAATAAATTTTAAAAAATTAATGTCAGGTACATGATAAGCCAGCTTTAAAGTCAAGCAACACTGTTTTCCACTGGCTGACTGCAACAGATAATAGTGCTCTGCATAAGCGGAAAGAAATAGGTGCACTGGGAAGAAGACCAAAGAGACTAAGAGGGGAGAGGGAGGAGTACACCCTGACAAAGGCCATAAAGAGTGTAAGATCCTCAGGAACTGGACTGAGAAAGACAGTAAAACACAGGATTTCCAGGCCCCTGAGGGAAGGAAGAGGCTTTTATAGCCCTGCTCAGCTTTTCCTGGCACCCCCACTCTCTCCTTGCTGATGGGCCCAGTCCCAGGTGATGCCATTGCAATGCCAGCTTCCAGCTCTTCCTCCAACTGCCTGTGACAGGGTCCCAGCCCTGCCAGGCTGCTTGCCATGTCAGGGCTCCTGATGGGCACTGTCACCAGCCCTGACTCTGTCCAGCATGCTCCAGGGATGCTGCCCATCAGGAAGGGCATAGCCATCCTCTGGGTCCTCCTGTTGCCAAGGATCAGCTGGTTCTCGCTGCTCCACAACAAGGTTGTTAAAACCTTCCTGTGCACGGAGGCTAGCAAAACTCTGACTTAAAAATACCATGTCACATTTCCTTGTTAAAGACTGAATTAACATGGTAAGGACTTTCCATCACCCTATGGGGAGTAAGGAACACTCCAGCACTGGGAACTGCAGTGGAAGGTTCTGCATTAAGTCCCTACCTAGTAACAGAGCTCAGTGTGCACCAACAGCTGCCTACTCCACAGAGGAACACAGGACCCTCCATCTATGCTCTGCACAAGCAAAACCAAAGAAGGTTGACTTCTTCTGTGTAAAACAAAATCTTGAAATGCTCTTTCAGACTGTCCAAATGTAAAAACCTGTGTGCAACCTCCTACCTACTGTCACTGAGTCTGCAATGACTGTAGAAAAGTTATGTCATGTAACCTTTTTCTGTTCATATTCATCCATCTTCAAAATAGGCAACATGACCTTACATTTGGACAGCTAGAAGCAGTCTAATGGCTGAGACAGTGTAATTTAATGTAAAATAATCTGTTATGCTTGTTTTGGTTAGGAAATGTTATATGACAAAAATGTAGGGTCAGCAGAGTTAACCACAGAAATAATTTGTTGGGAAGTTAAAATCTACCACATCTAATAATAAACCAATAAAATAATAGGTGAAAATTCCAATACAGCTGGGTTCTGTGACCTCTTTTGCTTCACCATAGTGACTGAAGTAGAGTCCTGAATGGGGCAGGCAATGTTCTCTGCTCTCAGAGCCAGCTGGCTCCTGTTGCAGATGTGCTGCACAGAGCTGCCATGGAAGCTGCAATGGAAGCTGTACCCCTCCCAGAGCTATACTCCATCACACAGATAATGTGCATGTACTTTAATGGGTATGGAGTTGCGTGGGATTCAAGAGACACTTGACTGTTCCAGTGACCTGCAGTACTAATTTAGATAAATCACTTATATTTTCCATAAAAATAATAATAAAACCTTAAGAGGCCTACAGATGCAAAATACCATGCAAGAGCGAAACACATAATTTAGCAAGAACTAAATACTTTCTTCAGTTTCTCATTTGAATTATATATCAGACAGAAAAGGCTACTAGCATTGTCCATTAAAGTTTATTGCATTATTGTTCTTTATGATGAATCTGCAATTACAGGCTTCCATTTCTGTAGAAAGACCTGACTTTCTGCAGGGAGGAGAAAAGCTACTCTTACTCCTCTAACCTGGTTCTTCTGCTATAATACATTTTTTGTAGAAACAGCTGGGGGAAAATGGTACAGGCAAATATCCATCCTGCTTATTGTTTGTTATACTCATTGGTCATGAGTTTGTGGTCAAAAATAAACTATCATAAGTATGAAGGTTGTAGCATTCCTTGACTGTAGTATTTGGAGTTGTGCTGTCAAGGAGTCATAAATAACATCTAACATAGTTTTAAATTCTACTAGAAGAGAAATAGACATCTTCTAGTTTTAAAGGGATGCAGAATAAACTGTGAACAATTAGAGTCCCTCTCAAATAGGGAAGTCTGAGAAAACATTGAATTAACACTGGAAACTGCCATTGATATTTTTGGTAGAACACCTGTACTTCCTGAAATGACCACAAAATGAAGGCCATTTCTCTACAGAATAGGAAAGAGAAATTGTGCTCACTTCTGACCATGTTCCAGTATGGTTGTATACAAAGCTCCTCTGGCACAGCAGGTATGAAGCTGCTCCAGGAAAATGCTGTTCCCAAGCTAATGATCACTGCTAGGAAGTGATTGTAAATTGTTATTAGGGTGAGCTAAAAGTGTACTGTAGTCATTTACCATAGCTCAGCTGATGAGCAGTAAAAGCAGTAACTGAGTCCTGATCATTCAGAAGCTTTCAGTCTTTATTGAGAAATTACTCCTTCAGACTCTGGCTTCTAAAACCACTGTTCCCTGCCTTTCAGCTTTTAAATTTCATACCAAAAATCAAAACTCTGCTCATTATTGCTTCTTCCACACTTATTTACTTATTTTTAGAATTACATGTCCCATTTTTATGCTTATATCACACATATTCTATACAATAAAAGCTTACCAATACTCACCAAGTACAACGAAAACTGAACACTTAATGTTTTTTAACTTCTAATGCCGTCTTATTTACAATGGTCTATAAAAGTTTTCTCTCTACCAGCTGTCAGCCACATTGTTTTGCCTGCAGAATTTATCAGATTCTTGGTATAAGCGTAATTTCTCTTACTTTTCTAGTCCTTTGACAGCTGTCTTCCTTTGCATTGCTCATGAGTTGTTCCTAGACCAATTCTTCATTCGATTTCAATATTTAATTACTCTAATGCCTTGTCATTCCAAAACATACACTGAAGTAAACAAGTAACTCTATCTGGTTTATCCATCTCTGTTCTCCTGAATCATCTTCAAATGGAGTTTATTAAAACTGACATGTGATTTACTATCTTATTGCTCTCTCAATTATGACACTAAACTGTCTATCTACCAGCCTGATATAAAGCACCAGAAAGATTCACACAGCTACTTTGAATGCCCCCAGTTTTGGGCAGTCAGGAGGTTTTAATTTTTATTGAAAACAGTCATAGTTTTTTTTCCAAGAAAGCAGGAAAACAGGTATCACAAACAATGCCTTATCATATACTAATTTGAAAAACAAAAACATTAATTTTCCCTAAAACTACTTTTCTAATGACATTCTAAAATACACTAATCTAAATGTGATTAAAAAATAATTTTATGGCCCCACTATTGTCTGGTTGTAACATTTAATGCTAACATTCTGCAATCACAGGCATTGACACTGGGCATGTTTGCAGACACAATGCAATGTTTTGCATGAGGACCCTATCTGAGCTAACAAGACTGTTTATTGTTAAGGTTAATGAGCCCAGGCAGAACTCTGAACTAGACTAGACAGCTAGAGAGCTCCAGCTATGAAGTTCAGGCTGTTTGGGGTAAGTCTGCATGATTAGCACGTACTACATGGAGATACAAACTGCTTCTCTTCACTGATACTACAACCAATCACTTCAGGAATCAGATATGTTAATTACATAATGGAGTTTATGTAAAAAAATCTCACTTCTGCTTTGTTTTTTTAGGAATGCAGTTAAATAGCTTCTGAGATAACGACTCAGATTATTACTTAATATCATTCAACAAAACGCATTCAGTCCAGGCGGAGGGACACTAAGTGTCTCTTGAAATATATTTATTTAAAAAAAATGCAAATATGACTGAAATTATCATGTTTGTTACACAGAAATAATACAATAAATTCATATTTACCATTTTTTCTTAGATCTCATATTTTCTCTTCGAGTATCCTTTGCAGTTATTAAGCAGAAAATTACTTACCCCAGAAAATAGAATTCATGGTATTCATGATCTATTGCAGATCTTTTATGAGTTTCATGAGAAAAAAACAATTGCAGAACAGGGTCAAAGGAAAATAACCAATAAGTCCCAAGATGAACCCCTCTTATTTGAGAAGCATTTAAATTGCATAGAATACTTCATACTTATTAGTCAGGAGGCTTACAGATTTTTTTTTATTTCATATACTCAGTCTATTAAAATATTATTAATTTTTCACTCTGTATTTCCCCCTGAAGGTGGGATTCACAAAGAGTAAATGACCAGGAATATTGGTGCACATCAACAGTCTTTCATCCAGTAAATGTTCAAGCCAGGTAGAACTGCTTTGGTTTTCTTCTGCTGCATTGCAGAATGAATGAACAACTGAAAAACAACTTAAATACTTCTTTGAGTGTGTTGTGCAGAGTCACTAGTGCTTTCTGAAATATGGAATTTCACAAGAGCTGTGGTGTTCAGTGATTAATGTTGAAGGTAGGCAAATGTCTTAAAGACAGTTTGATATTTAAAAGGATTTTAAAGCACTAAGTGACGTGAATTTAAATTTATTTTTCATGGATGCAATTCAATTTTTTGAAAAGTCACATGTTGTAAAGTCACACAGAGGTGAATCTGCCAGTAATGGCACTTAGCATAATGCAGCATTTTAATTTTAATTTTTCTCCAAGGCATCTGAAGACCTTTTGATCTTTCTTCCAATTCAGTATATTGTCCTTCTATTTACTGATCTAGCTGAAGTATAAATACCACAAGGATGAAAACAAACAACACTATTTCCCTTGGATTGCCTTTCAGTGCTAATACTACCCTTCTTCAAATTCACAATAGATATTTACTATATTATTTTAAAATTGTCAACAACTGTACAAAATCCAGCATATAATTCACACACACATAGGTATAATGGGAAAAAAATATTTGAAGAGAAAATTTTCACCTTCATGTATATTTGTACTCTGAGAAAAAACTGGTTAATTAGAGAAATAACAGGTACAGTAAATTCAGCAAAGCATCCACACTTGCCTGTTCAAAAGTATTCTTTTGAAATTCTTCAAATCCAAAAATATCTAATACTCCAATTTCAAACACCTGGTCACTGGGGAGAAAAAAGATATTACAGATAATAAGAATTCAAGCAAGTGAATAATATGTCTGTTGTTCCTGACAGAAGTACTTCTGTTCTAGGACAAAAGCAGGCTGTATTTCAAAAACATGTATGAAGTACACAAGCAGACCAAGGTAGAGAACAGAATCAAAATTCTACTTACAACCCACTATACTGAACAGAAATAAAAAAGCAGGATTCAAGATTGCTTCAGCAGCCATGCTAAAAACTAAATTCGTAAGAGAAGGCAAAAATCTTAACTTCCTAAAGTCCAGTTTCTAAGGATTTAGGTACCCATTTTCTGACATCATGGATAATCATTTTGGGGAAGCTTCAAGAATGCCTGGTTGCACTCAGTTATCGTTTCCTGTTTATATTTCTTTGACAACCAGAATTGCTTCTACAGAATGTGCTTCAAGGGAAACCTGTTAAGCACAAGTCCTCTCTGTGTCAGCATCAAGTAGAATTTCTGGGCTCAGGCTGCCCAAGAGGTTACATGCCCCAGGGGAAAGAACAGTCAGGGGTCAGTCCTGAAGAAGACAGATGTTTCTTCTCTGTATAAATAAGATATAAGAGCAGTTGTTGACACTGCATCTAATTTGTCGTGTGTCACTGCATGCATTCAGGGAAGGGATTTTACTGTGGCCAGGTGGAAGGTGTGGAAGGATCAGGGTAGAGCATTCATTGGATTTGGACAGAAAAAAATGGGAAAAGGACAGAGGTGTTACCATTTGGTACTTGGGACAGAGTCATTGTAAGCCTGACCTGGAGAGGAAACTAAATTCACTGCAGTGAGCAAAATTAATATTTTGGGATATTCTGTTGCTTACTTTGCAAAAATAATCTTGCAGGCTGCTTGTTTGAGATCTTTCTACATTTTTTTCTCCATATTCCAAGTTTCCCCTATGTCTAAACCTCTGTGCATATCAGGCTATAGATGTAAAGGAGAAAAAGGTTGAAGTACATGAATATAGTTCCACTGTAGTCGTTGTAACCCCTACCATGTCATTAGACGAGGATCCAGCGCTCAAAATAAATTCTTATATAGCAAAAAAAGTAAAATAATTTGAAAAAAATGTGGAGTACAAAGCAAGCTGGGAAAAACAATCCTCAGGGGCAAGCAGAGCCTTTTTCAGAAATCATGCCCAAGAAGTTTGTCTTCATTTCAAAAGCACACTAGTTCAATGCACTACTGATTGTCACAGGACTAGCTGTGTGCATAAATGTCAGACACAGATTGTTACATAATAAATCTAGTCCAAAATGGCTTTGTTGGGCAGGGGAGGTTATCGGGAGGTCGATTAGCCTCCAAGGGAACTTCTACAGGAAAAACCATAAAGCTATATCACCATCTCTATCTCTAGCAATGAATGCAATTTAAATTGGGTTTCAAACGTAAGCCTCATTCAGAACTGCTCCTGATTAGAGATGCGGGGGTGTACACTCCTTGTCAGAACAAGTTTCCAACAAAATCTGTCCATTTATAGAAAGAAAAATTAAATGTTTAAAAACAAACTACCTCAGAGAAACAAATATTAAAAATCCAGAATTATTATGTTATTTAAATGTTTTGGGAAAAAGAAGAGAAGCTTAATATTTCAGAATACTTGAGAGGTTTTCACCTCTTTTCTTTTCTCCTCTTTTCTTTTCTTTTCTTTTCTTTTCTTTTCTTTTCTTTTCTTTTCTTTTCTTTTCTTTTCTTTTCTTTTCTTTT
>JBBMKD010000001.1:92255014-92388903 GCA_037834095.1 Argya squamiceps
TCTTTTCTTTTCTTTTCTTTTCTTTTCTTTTCTTTTCTTTTCTTTTCTTTTCTTTTCTTTTCTTTTTCTTTTCTTTTTTCTTTTCTTTTCTCCCATTTATACATAGCCTCCCTTATAGGAAGGCAAAACATGAACTGCCATGTAACATTGTACAATAGCTGAAATATTACATTATATTTCATAATTTTTAATAACTACTTAATACTGACAAAACAGCTTATCCCTTCTCTTTCTGATTCAATTAATAATTTGAGACTGGATTGTTTACATCCCAGTTGAGTCCATGACTGTTATTTTGTCAAATTAGTCTCTCTTACTTCCCCTCAAGGAATATATAAGCATTTGCATTAGGAAAAGACCAATATAAACTGGCTTAATGAATTATTAAAAGTCAGGAAAAACAGGAACCTAGCTTCCAAAACTCTGGGTAAAAGCCTTAGCAGCTAGCTTACTGCACATCTCAAATAACATTCCTCATCAAAACTGTGATATTTGTGACAAATATACCAGCTTGCAAATATACTGGAGATGTGTGTATTTGCTGAGAAAAAAAAACATGTAGTCTCTGTGTTTTTGTGAACTCCTCTTGGTAATTTTGGTCTAGTATTATTAGGAGATGTACACACCACATTAAAAGAGCTGGAGGTTTTACATAATTAATATCTTGCCTGCGGGGCAAGTATAACAGCACTAAGCTCTGTATCCTCTACAACAGTGACATTTTACTATTATATTGTGCTATTCATGTGCAAAATCTCTACAACCATGATAGTAATTTTTTGTATTAAATTATTGCTCAGATTTTGAAAACTAAATAATAATTTAAAACACAACATCCAAATTAAAAGCATTGCTTTATATGTGGTTGCAAATTACTTTGTTATTTTAATTTTTCTTCTTGTCTTTCTCTTTTTCATATCACTTTTCTTGCCAGAAGGAGGGTCTATATATGTTTTTACTGGCTAGCTGTCAATCATATTAATTCCAGCAAAATTACTTTCCTTAAATAAACATAGCAGAGATTCCCAAGGCAACATAAAGCAAGAACGATTCCATGTTAACAAATGAAAAGGCATGTCACCAGGGTGTAAAAGAACAAATATTAGAAAAAGGCACTCTTTTATTCTCAAAGATTTCCTTATTTTCTTATTTTATGATTACTAATCATCACTGACACATTTCTTCATTATGTTTCAGATATTTAATACTTACTATGTATAACTTAAAGACCTATGGTTTTAATGGGGACTGAGGCTTTGATTTCAAGTTTTTAAAAAATTACCAGAATAGAAAGTAGAACAAAAAGAGATTGTTGATGTTTGAAGAACTTTTTTATCCCTTATACCAGCACACAGGTGTAAATTCTTTAAAACAAGCAGGGATGTTCACTAGAAATAATTTTGGTTTTCTGATACATGAAACAGAATTTCAGATTACAACATTTTACAATGTCTCCAGCTTTGCCTTTTTTCCTCAGAACATCTCTGTAAAGATATCTTATATTCCAGAAATATCTTTTTGATCTTGTACACTTAACAATTATATTATAAAAAAACTACATAAAAATTCCCTGCAACTCCTAAAAACAATTCACATAGAGAATACATCCTGTCTGATAATCTACCACCCTGGCAGACATCTTGCATTCATCAAGGGATATTTTCAAACCATTTGCCATTCCTGTCAAGGTCAACAGAACTCCCTTTACAATACAACTGACCCAGTGCCTCAGACAAACCTACACAATGTTATTTCTTCACTTTTATCCATTGCAGATGGTTCTTAGCTCCAAAATCCATTGGGTCCATTCCTTTTGTCATCTTTTGGAATCTGCCAGCATAAAGCAGTGAGATGAATCTGTTGTGGGAGGGTGATCTAATATACCTTTTCATCTGCCCAAGATACAACAGTTCTTGCTCTTCCTCCAACTTCTGCCAGTAATGAGGAAGGCTTATGTCTGATCTGGATGAACTGGAAATGATATTGATTAATGAGGAAATATTTCTCTGATTAAATGAATTACATAGCCTAGCCTTCAAATTAGGTCCTTCAGAATTCTAATTAAGAAGCCCTCAGCTTTCCCAGGGGGACAGATTATACCTGTTGCCACAAACATAGTTCTTGAAGGGAATAGGCTGGGGTATTGGCCACTCCTCACAGCTTTGCATCCTCAGTGAACCTGCTGAGGAGACATTTACCCCATCATCCAGACCATGTATGAATAAGGCAAACAATACTGGGCCCCACAGAGGACCCTGAGGGTGAGTGCTAGTGAGAGGCCTCCAGCTAGACCCAGGCCCTCTGGGACCTGCTGTTCAGCCAGGCTTTATCTACAAAATATTTATCAGCTTTTTATCTATAAATAGAGAAAATCTTTTCTAACTAGCTGATAAAACAACATGCCTTCAACTTACTAGCAGGCAGGGAACACCGTATCAAGATTTTCTCAGGAAAATATACCTAATTAGCTTGTCTTCCATGAGAAATGAAAAACAATATTTCACAGGAATTCACAGGCATACTTAAATCTCCATAAAGAAAAAGCCCTCTTGCAGAATGAGTCAGGAATTGTTAAAACATTACCTTAAGTCATTTCATTACTCATTTGGATCACCAGATCCAACTTTGCCAATGTGCAATCAATTACATCGAAATGCCACATTAAGGCGACCATGAATCTACAGAACTGAAAATCAACATACTTATCAGAATGGAACTAAAACAGAGTAAACTCTGAAGAATTAAGAGTCTTAGGAAGAAATTCACTGAGACCATTTTGATAATAATGAAATCAGTAGAAGAGGAAATCATTATATAGATGAGTGAAGATAAATATCAATAATTAAAAAAGATAATTATAAGCACCTGTGAGAAATGTTAATAGCTTTCTTCTAATCCCACTCTAGGGGCCAATTATGGCAAAATAATTTCTCCACAGTCAATTTAAAAAAAAAATTAGAATGAATAAAGTAACAAATTTAAGATCATGCAACCAGTCTAAACTAGCATGTAGGCTTATAATTTAGTTAAAAGTAGATAAAATTATAAGTTTTGATGGAAGAGAAAAATATTTCTAAATTATCCCACTTAACACCATCATTAAAATTCTTGCTTTATACCTATGGAATAGTATTTCAAAGTAATAAATTTGCTGGAATCTGGCAACGATTTTTATTCTCTGTACTTAATAACTTTAGAGCTTGGACTTTGCAGCTTTTCACAGAATCATCTTCCCTTTGCTTAGATCTAATGATAATCATTCCTTTTATTTTGCCTGAAGGCTGCCACAAGCTTTTTCTTAGTAAATATAAATCAATATTAAAGACCCAAATCAAGTATTTCCACCATAGAAGTCAAACATGGATAACCAGTTTCCTTAAAAATGCCAAGAAGAAATGCTTCTTTTAGAGTTAGTAAGCCAAGAAATCTAATTTTATTGCTTCATAAATTCTCACTGAAGTGTGATGGAAGTACAGCTAAGCTGCCTAACAACAGAACAAGAGAATTGAATTAGAAACCTTATTCCAGGTTTCTGATGAAGGCTTCATCCCATCTGATAAGTAGTAATTCTGTCAGGGGAATGAAGTGTGGCCTGAAATGCATCAGACTTATGTAGTCACATGAGTTAATGTTTTTGGTGGATCTTTCATCAGAGGTTTACTAAAACTGCACCAAACTGGAGATACAACGCTGCTAACTGGTAGTTACTCAGATGTATTTGAAGTAAATCTGACCCAGTAACCACAAATTCATTGCAGTCATCCAACTTTCATCCAGATCTATATTATGCCTTGATATACTCCTCCAGTTTAAACAATATGATTAGGCTGGACAAAAAAACCCCAAAAAACAAAACAACAACAACAGCAAAAAAAAAAAAAAAAAAAAACCACCAAAAAAACCAAAACAAAACAAACCCACAACAACAAAAAACAACCCGCACAAAAAAAACCCAAAAAAACCAAACCAAAACAAAAAAGCTATATGTGGGCTACTCCAACTGAGGTTGAAATATCAGTTTAAGAATGATCAACCTTATTTCCACTTAAAATGAACTACTTAGCTTCAAATTTGGAGAGGGGATGAAGCTGGTTTTGGCCTGATAAAACCTAGTATATCTTGTCAGTACTGTCAATTAATCCTGAGCTGGTTAGCTTTCTATAACCAGCCTAAATGAAGAACTGCCCATTTTCAAGCATAGGTATAATATGTGGCCAGAGGAAACTTTTGCAAATTCCTCTTTTCTGATACATCAAACAGCTGTCCTGTTTTAGCTGGGACTTACAACCTCACACAGTCTTCAAGTTGCCTCAGAGATAGAAGTAGTTTCCCTGAGAAATATTTTCACAAGGTGAAGGTCACTTCTTCTACCTAGTGATTGCATGACAAAGAAACTACAAGATAGACAATAAACAAACAACTTTGACCTTCATTATTTGAAGATTCCATGATAAATAAAAAATATAGGTTTATATTAGAAACAGAAGTACACAATTCCCTATTCTGAAGGAATGTAAGGTATCAAATTGTAAAATTACACATTGAAAAATTATTTTAAATAATTTAAATAGATTTTTAATACATCAGTTCTAAATTTCTTTCTCAACAATCACTTCAAAAAAAGCTCACTGTAATTAGAAATGCCTGAGTTGTATTGTCTGTCACAGACATGCACTGAGCTAAGTCTCTGTTTCATAAATCCCAGGAATGAATGAGGAAGAATTGTGACCTCATGCTGCTACCTTTCCTTATTATATACAGAGTATGTCAAATTAGGTCATGGATTGGAAAATTGCTCTAGCTCAGTGTCACAAACAGACAAGTAAAAACATTCCATGTTACTTCTGTTTGCCTTTGGCAGGAAGTGGGACACTCTAGTGGTGGTATATATAATGACAGACAGATTTTAGGAGCAGAAAGCTGAGTTGTGCATTTTTGTCTTACCTAAACCCATAGAAGAGGAAAGATTTGTCAATAATTGGTCTATGAATAGGAATACAAATAAGATTGTGAAGTCCTCAAACTCTACAAAAGGGCACTTTGTAAACACTTATCCTATGCAACCACAGAGATATGATATAAAGAAAACATACTTATGAAAGTTCCACATCTGACATTAGTGGATTACCATTTACCAATAATTCCAAGCCACTTGTATTTCATGTTCATAAGAAAGCTCAGCTGAGCATATGAGCCATTGAACTTTGATTAAGTCACATGCATATGATCATCTAATTAGGTCTACTGTCTTAGTTTGTTACTTTGATTCTACTGAGAATTCTTTTTTTTTGTTGTTGTTCCTTTAATTCGTTTCATGACTGCTCCACTGATGCACATTAATTAGCATTCATTTTTCCAAGAAACCATGCTGGATAGCAACAGCACCAAATTTAGAGGATGCAAACCTAGAGAACATTCTTAGAGAACATTTAAATCAGTTAAGTTTAAACATTCATTTGAAGGCCTTTGAATAAAATTCTGGTTTTAATACCCTGTGCTAAGGTCACTGCTTTAGGAAGAAAGAACAAGTATGTTCTGCATTAAAAAGACATCAAGCAGCATTTTTCATATTGAGAGACTTAGCTCATTCTGTCCTGTCAAGTCCTAAAAGGCTTTTAATTGTAACCACCAATCTAGATTACTGCATGAAGTACCATGGCCCCCTGCATAAGCAACTAAATAAACAAATACATTACAATAGAAACAACTAGAAGGAATGGCCAGTGTTTTAAAGATCCTGTATCACTGTCATGCTATTATAAATATTATAAAATTCTTTAAAACTTTATCAGTGTGCATTAAATTCCACCATTTAATGGAATCATGTTTCTTTCATGGTTCTGAATTTGAACAGATAATGGAACACTTAATAGTTTCCAATGGCACTCCTACCTGTCACTCTCATCTTGATTTTGAAGGTAGCAGTTGATTTTGATGACTAAAAAGCTAAATAAACGACCATAGAGAGATTTTGCCAAGAGATCCCGGTAAAAATCTGCAATCTCTATAGTGTGCCTCCGAACAATTGTGTCTCCTAAGAGGAAAAGCAGAAAAAGGAGATGAAAGTGTGCTGGAAACTTTGCCTTAAGTAATTTTAGTTACAGTAAATTTAGCTACAGTTATTTCTCCTTTGCCAAACATTTACATGGTGTTAGCTTTTTTCTGAAGGCTCCAGTGCAAGATGAGAAGACTGTCAACACTCAAAAGATCTTAAGTTTGGAAATACATGCCTATATACTTTGTTCAAAAGAAATGTGTATGAGTACTACACATAACTAATTTACTGAAAATAATTTACTGAAAATACTTTACTGAAAACAATCCCAAGACACTCCTGTTGATTACAGTTCTTACTAATATTCTTTATTAATGTATAATCTGTTATCTTGACACACTTTTTAATATTAATCAAGTTAGGAGCATCACAGTGTGAAACTGCTTTGTTCCATATTACAAAGGCATTTTTAATTTGGTGGCCCAGTCTGATTTACTGTATGGCAGATAAGCCTACATATTTCTCAGAGGGAATATTTACCGGACCATACAAGAAATAAGGAACAAAACCTGACAGCTTTTAAATTTTTTAAATCAGAAGGCTCAAAATACCACTACATCTGATGTATGAGAATGTAAGCTTGGAAAAAATTACCTTTAAAATACTGAACATCAGTTGTTAGGGCCGAAGCAAGCTCATCTGGTGAAACCTGCAGCATCCCTGCCACTGAAAGGAAAAGAAAACATAAAGAAAGGCTGATTCATGCTATACTGCATATTTAATTTTTTGCAACAGATTTTCTTCTGTAGATTTCTTTTTGAACAGTGCAAGAATCCAAACATTAAAGAAAAGTGTGCTGTCACAGGAGTAATCAAAATTAACCAATACATAAAATAGGATTACTACAATCACTACTTTGTGAAGTTTGAATGTATCTGTATATTATATTACAGCTTTCTTTCCCTTCAAAGATTACTCAGGACTTTCCCTGGGGTTTGGCAGACTTTCTGTGGTATTAGAGTTAAGGTATGCTGCTTATTGACATTCTGTATCCATAAGCCACTTGGAGGAGATTTATTAGTGACCAAGAGGGCAAACTTCAAAGCACAGAAACAAGAGACTCTTTTAAGACACAGATTTTGGATGCAAGGAATTCAATTCAAGGCAAATTGTTCAGCTGTTGACAAGCAGTGCAAAAGCATTTCAAAACAAGACTGCACAAAGTGCACTGTACAATTTTTTTGGCAAATGATAGCATTAAATATGACATTTAATTAGCTAATTTGCAATACTGGCATTTTATTTCATCCCATAAAAATCTTTAATTTACAAAACATCCAAGTCAATTGGATACCATCTTCCCACAGTAACTTATGAATTTTCAGAAGTAATTTTTTTTTTCTCCCTGGAATTTTGTTTCCATCTGTCAGTGGAACAGTGAAACTTCCCTGCTGTGGGGCCAAGCAGGGGATGCTCCAAGGTCGTGTCCTACTGACCTTGTTCCAGCAGCTGCAGGTCAGACACGAACGCTGTCTCAGCATCTGTCAGAGCCGTAAAGCGAATGTCTCCAAGATGCAGAATTGCTGAGAGAATCACAAACAGGTTCTCCACCTCCTGCACACGGTTTTTTTTCAGAATTAAAGATAAAGAAAAGATCTGTTGGATGCACCAGTGAAAGGCAATGCTTTATAAAAATACGAATTCTGTTAGTTTGTATCATCAGCATTTGGTAAGTCAGAAAGCCTTTGAATATGTGATTCACATATTCACAAATTCACATGTGAATTATCAACAGGAAATTTGAACTCAAACTGGACCCTAGCTAGGACATGAACCAAAAAAAATTACTTTTTATTTCCTTTGTTTCAATGTAAGTCACATTAACCATTAAGTTAAGAAAGTTTTTCCGAATGTGATAAAAATACTGAAATATCTTTAATGAATGCATTGTTGCTACAAGAAATAAAACACATCTTGTCCATGGAGAATTTTAATTGAGACAATTTCTATATCTGGGAACAGCCAGAGTTTTTTGCCTCAGCCAACTGAATTCGTAAACAAAGTGTCTAGCTCTATAGGTTCCTGGAATTAAAAGCTGTAATTAAGGTCTGAAAGAAACAAAAGCAACTTTCCTTACCCTCACAATTTCCCTCCAGGTTTGCATACTCTTCTGGGATGTCTCCGATTGTGAAGCAGTTATCTTTAGGGGCAGATTTTTCCTGGCCTCATTTTTATCACAGCAAGAAGAAAACTAAGTTTCTTCAGTTGTTTTGGTTGGTTAATTGTATTTAAAATATTTTTAAATTCAAGGAAAAATATGATCCATGGAATATGAACATTAAATCCTAAAATATGGAAAGCATTGTGCCTTTTGGAAGATTTCTTTTTTTATAAGAATAGTGCTTCTTAAAGGGTAGAACAGGAAACTTGATGTCCACTACATTACATGGCATTATGTACAGCAAAGTTAATTTAAAATTCTTGAAATATTTTTGAAAAATAATATTTAGAACTGATTCTGTTGAAACTGCAGAAGTGACAGTGAGAAATTTCACTTATCAGAATTTGTGGACTAAGTTTATAAATACACTACTAATGAAATACTTAGTTAATATATCCTCTTTTTTCTCAAGTTTTCTTCTTTTTTGCATGTTCCTTTCCCTGAGAAAAATGCCAATCATCAAAGGGCATTAGAAAAGCTTACAGTCTTTCTGGGATAGGCTATAGCTCCTCCAGTGCTGTTTAAGCAAGCTTGCTTCTCTAAACTACACTTTAAGAAAAGAAGCTCTTACTGTATGAGAGAGATGTCAATAGGACAACAGTGTATTTTAGTATTACACAGCACCAAAGCTGAAGATTCAAAAAAATCAATTCAAAAAAATATATACAAAGAAAGTCTGAACAAGATAACTCTTAAAATAAAAGAAGTTATGCTAATGAGGTATTCAAACTAGGGTGCTATACTCTGCTTCTTGGGTATCTCAGGCAAGATGAAATGGCACGGTAGCACTGTACACTCCTTCCTTGTAGGTTAACTCATTCAAAAGTGGTTTGGGGATGACTGTGCAGCACTGAATGGCAGTGGGCTGGGATAGCTTTTGATTCTGGTGATTTTGGTCTCAGGTATATTTCACATTCCAGATTCTCAAACACTTTTCGTTGTGTGAGATGCATGTTCCCCCACCTTTAAAATAGTAATTGTTTTTAATAAACATTAACATACTTTGGAAGATATCATTGATGACTGCTAAGGAATTTTTATGTAGTTCATAAAAAAGATTATCTACTCTATCATTAAATGTGGCTAGGTAGCCAGGGAATGACACATACAGGCCTCTCCATGTACCTCAGAGGTAATGGGTAGAAATTTCAGGAATGTGTTTTATCTACATACTGCCTTCTAACATTCAGCACAGGAGATCAGCCTGCAGTACTTGAGAGTTTCACAGGCTTCTTGCCCCCTAAACTATACTAATGTGAATTATACAACTAAATTATACTAATGCTGCCTGAATACAGACCAGCCTTCAAGAAGTTAACATTTTTCTGAGAGGTAACTTCTTTTCAAGAATTTTGAGAGAAAAGAAAAACTGGACTCAAAAGAATACTGTATATGAAGCATTCTCAGACAGTTACTGCAAACTTATAAATCATGATTCATTTAGTATTCAATTATTTACTTATTGGCTGAACCCCTTCCTCAACATAACAGAAACATTAATGAAAGAGCAAGAGAGATCCATGAAACTGTGAACACTGGGCTAAATCCAGAAGTGTCTGGACCTTCTGTTATTGAAATCTACTAGAACAGCTTGAGCCACTAAGAGCAAAGAATAATATTGTCAAATATAGCAAATTTGTTCAATCTTGTACATGAACTCATGAACATTAATGAAAATAAAGCCTACTCTTCATTACATTGAAAGGTGACATTTTTTGCTGCCTTAACTAGGGAATGCCAAACAGCTCCATGATGTACCACTACCTCCACAGAAGTCTATCTCCCACCTAAATAACAGCTTCATCAGATTCACAATTTTTTGCTGATAGCCCTTGATCCTTTTTTATTACAAGCGCTCCCCATCTGTAATTTTTGACGGTGTTTTAACTTAGAGTTACATTAACTTTTTGTCCCCTTTTTTCCTAATGATATTGTACAGGGGTAAGTTCTTACCTCCTTCTAAAACTACTGTTGCTTATGTATTTCTCTTGCAGATGTGTTCCAGCTACAGTGTGCTAGGTATATACATAGGTAAGACATATGGGGATTTTGCTAAGTACTGTAGTATCCTTAAGGGATACACAGTTTACATGAGTTCTTATATTCACCCTTCTGTTTCTTCTGATTTCTGTGACACCTCTGTCCTCCAGAACCTGTTCTTGATTAATTTTCCAAATTATCTCCTTCATTAGTTTCATAGGATTAAAGACAAACAGCAGGCCGATCCTCTTGTTGCTTTTGGGGGATTAAATCAGCTCTTTCAAGTTACCTGGCTCTAATTTTCCTTGCCTAAATAGGTATTTACTTCTTTTCAGGTGCTGTTAGCATATGTGTCTTTCACAAGATTAAAAAGGATAGGGAGATAATCAGGAAGAGGAAAAAATTTCCATGGCTTTTATGAGGGGTCATATGGGATTTGATTTTTTATCTATGTAATTTAATTGTTCAGAGAATTATACCTTGAAGCTGTTTTGTGAATCTTTAAGAACGAAAAAGATTTACATTGTTGGTTCTGTGTCTAATTAAAAGTGATTACAGTAATTTCCCTGGAGTGAACTAGTGCTGTATTTGTTTCAAGGTCTTAACTAACAGGAAAAAAAAAAAAAAAAAGAAAGGAGCCTCTTTTCCCCACAAAAGGTTATCTATGAAAGTTACTTATGGCCTGCTTTCGACTAATACGATTATTTTAGCCACAAATAACATAAGCTCACGTAACTTACCAGGCTATTGAATCCCAGAGCACCTAAAGCTTGTTTTAGTATGGTTAATTTCTCCCTGTTTTGAGGGTTGGCTGCTAACATCGTCTCTTCTGATACAGTCTGGCTTAGGTACCTGCACAGAGAAAAAAGTGCATATCTGGGTGCATGATCAAACTTTTGAAGGTAAAGTCCAGCTTTACATTTCTAACCAGAGGTTTATTGCAGCTTTTCCTCAGCCTTTGGAAGGGGCAGTACCAGTTACAGAATGAAAGAAGAAGAAAGAATTTTTCTTAAAACTCTTGCTTAAGACACCTACCAACCCCAGCTTTAGCCCTACATGGAAGCTGAAAGCTCAAACCGGATTTAGACCACTGCCAGTTTTGCCATTCTTGCACTGCCAGAGATGCCCCTTCAGAAGGCAGATTTGAGGAGAACCTCTGATAACTGTGACTGCTTTAAATTCCCCTTTTGCTGACAAGGGAATAGATCAGCCCTTAACTGCCACAGTGATCATTCCTTCCCCCAGCAGCTGAATGGGTGATAGGTGTACTCAACATCTCCCAAAATGTAGCAGAAACTAAGTACACAGAGTAGTAACTGTACAGCCCTTAAGCTCTACTGCTTTGCACATTGAAAAGCAAAAGGAAATTTTATGTACCTTCCCCAAAACAAGGATTAGCAGA
The DNA here is from genome assembly GCA_037834095.1 of Argya squamiceps. Lineage (NCBI taxonomy): Eukaryota > Metazoa > Chordata > Aves > Passeriformes > Leiothrichidae > Argya > Argya squamiceps. The sequence goes on from JBBMKD010000001.1 coordinate 92,266,613, forward strand.
GAGAAAGAGAGACACCTAGTGCACCAGCTAACTCAGGAAAAAAAAAACAGAAGCAACATAAAGAGTAATAATACAAAACTACAAACTGAAGCAAAACAGATTATTGAAAAGTACAGCAATCCAGCCTTCACAACCATTTATTTTGATTGTCTTGAAGTCTGTATTTTTAAAAGTATTCAGGTATCTTCATAAAGCTGAAATCACTAAGAATGAGGTGTCTGAATATCTTACAGGATCTGACTCCTAATTACATAATGCTGAGAATGTAAGTTATTTTCTTTTATTGATTTCATTAAATTATCATAATCATTAAAATACACATTCATTACACAATCTGCAATCTTCACAAGCGTCACTTAAAAATAAACAAAATAACTCTCCACACCTCTGTGCAAATAACATCATCACTACACCAACAAATGTGGACAATTTACACACATCCCAGCCCTCACCCTTCACCACAATTACAACAAAAATTCCCCACAATTATTCTGCTCTCTACTGATGTTCAGTCCATGATCTGTCACATAAATATAGGAAACAATACTGGTTTAATTTTTGACAATTCTTGCTTACAATCATGTTCTCATACCGTTATGGGGGAGACATAGTTTCAAAATAAACTCCTACTACCACAGAAGGTTTGGCAACACTCTAGTAGGGGCGGTAGTTCTTATAAGGGTGCCCTTTTACATGAATGTGTGTAATGAATTATTTAGTATTTGGACTTTTCTAACAGATAATGAGGTCTAAATAGTACCCACAATGAAACACAAAGTGCATTTTTAGTGAATTCTTACCAGATTTACCAGGGTGGATTCCCCTTGCAGTGATAATGGCATAATTTACCCTAGCAGGTGGGCAGAAAAAGAATGATGGGGTTAAAAATATGTGCCTGGGTGCATAAGTACCTTTTGCACCCACAGCAGGACTAACTCAGCAGATATCTCAAGTATGAACAAGCCTCTCACATCAGTGGATAAAGCTGGTTGTTAACAAACCATTGAGAACATGGGTCTGTGAGCATCACTGCCAGAGCTAAGTACTGGTTCCTCGAGGTTACTAAAACATTAATTTTGTCAGACTGAGGTAGGTACAAATGACAGCACAGCTGTCAAATCAGCTAGAGTAGATGATATAAAGTATAGCCAGATTTATATTGTTTGTTTTTTTTTCCTGGGGATTTTTACATTGCCTGTAGGTTCAGAAGGAGCCTAGACTACATCTAATACTGAATCTGGCATAGAACCTATTCGTGTAAAGGTTAATCCATCAGAAAATTTTCCACTCTTCTGAACTGCTGCATGAGCTTATGCCAGTAACATGTTATGCATCATGAGTTGGTGGCACTTCTGATCCATAATTAGGAGATTTATAGCGGCAGCCACTCTGCTGTCAAAATATTCTATTGTCGAATGCTGTAGGAGTTGGAAGCATATGGCCATTTCTGCAAAAAAAAGCCTCCTCCTCAATGGTTTTCTCCCTAAAATAACTCTTTGTCTCTCTATGTACTGAGCAGGGAGTAGTCCTTCCTGTTCTGTGAAGAGAATACTCCACACTTCTCCTTTTTGAGCAACCCCATTTAACCAGCACTTTTTTAGCACAGCTGAAGTGCTGGTGAGTACCGTTGTTGCAAAAAGCTGTGCGAGCACTCCCAACACCTCTGAGAGCAGGCTGCAGCACAGCAGAGTGGTGCAGAGCACTCACCCTCTGAGAGGAGAGAGTTGAGCTGCAGCATGAAACGGCACGTGCCAGCCCTCGCCTTCAGCACAGCGCCTGCTGATACAGCAGGGGGCAAAATGGGCACCTGCCAAACCAGGTGCCTATGGCTCCAACAAACCATCCATAAACTGCAGCATCTGCTGGGACCTGCCTGTTGGAAGAGAATCTGACTTTCCCAGCTATACACGTCCTGAAGACTTAATGAGCAGATGTGCTGGTGCTCTTGGAAAGGGATGCAACTTGGATATTTCCTAAGGTGCACTTCAATTTAGTTTCCCCAGTCTAAAAGCAATTAAATTATTTTGTAACATTTCATGAGGCCCACTCATTTTCCACACTGTTTAAGGACTAATAAAATACAAAACATTGCTTTGAAAATTTGCACATTTGACTGTTATACATTCATAATATAGAATAATTCATATTAAGGATGGATGAATTGTGCAGAGTACTTGGAACTGCTGTTGAGTATCATGCAACCCTCACAAAATGTAGGAAATATAATATATTCTAGCCATACAAGGAAACATATTTTCCTAATTTTTAAGTTTTTTCTCCTCGGAAACATAGTAACATTTGGATAGAATTTTATTTTTCTTTTAAAACAGAACCAGGGCAGGTCATTCATTCCACCTTAAAGACACTGAGGACTAAACAGGTTTGAGACAGTTTGTGTCAATATTACTACAGTCACCTATTTATGCTTAAGAACTAGAGTCAAGAGCAAACATTAAATTGTCCCCTTTCCTCCAAAATTAAGGAAAGGGGAAACAGATGTGTCACAGTGCAAAAGTCATAATAATAATAAGCATTCCTTGGTTGAAGATACATCGCTTTTCCATAAAATGGAAACTTTCTCCTGGGATGTGTATCTTTCCTCATGTTTATAGTGCATTTTTGTCTTTTGGCTTTCAAGTGGCCTGGCCAGAATGGCATTACTAGTGATGAAGAGGAACTAAACTGCTTAAAATTTATATTTGGAACCTACCATGGGCATTTTAGTTATTTTTACTTAGACTTTTGCTATTGTGAACTATACTAATGAAAACCTACCATGTTACTTGAATGTGTGCAATGTTCCTGTAAGTTTCCGACAAAATAGTCTGTGTTCAAGTGTAAACCAGATCTGGTTACTTCTGAGTCCTTTGTTGCTGATAATTTTAGTAAAAGAGGTCCTACTGCTATACAATCCAGAGCCTATGTTCCATAATAGCTGATGCACAGAGGCTGTTGCATGCTTACTTAGCTCAGTTTTATTAGCCTTACTGGCATATCACTGCGTACAAATTCACTCTGCAAATGCACGTTCATATTAGTTTACCGTAGCTTTAGAAAAAGATTCTCAGATTTTGAATGAAGTTGAGCCTCTTAACTGAAGGCAGCTACTCAGACAAATGATATTTATATCTCCCACAAAAGTGACAAACCAAGGAATTTATGCAGCTCGAGTAATTAACCCCTTTCTGATGACTGCGTAACTATTTGTTTAAATACTACCCCACACTGACATTTGCATTGGACTGGTACTTTTAACAGACAGTTTATCAGCACACAAGAAAGTTTTAAAGATATGGTCAGTGATATTTATTTCAAAAAAGAAGAAATTCACTGATTGACAAAACTTCTTTTCTTAAAGAAGATAAACTAATTGAATCATAGTATAGTCACTTTCAGTAAAGCACAATGTTACACTAGATAGACAATTTCTTGAGAAAAGTAAGGGCTATATGATTTTTGTTTCTGATTTTTTTTCTACCAGTTCTAATTTGCATCACTGTAGCAATATCATCTATTCTAGTCCCTAAAAGAAAAAAAAATACTATTTAGAAGAAAAAGTCAATCATGGTAATTTTTTAGTGTATTGCTTATCATAATATACAATTTTTGAACTATCATAAGAATGACACCATAGATCTAATTTTCAGGTAGGGATGTGACTAGTACAACCAAGAGTATTAAAAAGTACTTAGTATGACATTTAATTCTTAAAATAACCACCCATATAATTCCATAATTACCATATCATTTACCTTATCATTTTCATTATAATTGTTGCACAATTGTATAATTGTATAATCATCCCAATAATTCGACTTACATATTTGGTACACAGATCTCAAATATGAAGAAGAAATCTGTATGTCAGTTTACCTGAACAATGCTGAACTTTTGTGACATTAGCATGTTTCAAAATTTCCTATATAATCCCACCATTTAAAAACTTTGTTCAAGTAATTAATCCTCTGTTTAGATGACTGAGCAAATAATGATGCTAAAGCTAAGACAAGCAAAGACTAAAAAGAAAAGTTTTGACTACTAGTTTGCCGCTAACAGAAACTCAGCAAAATAATACCTGATTTGTTATTTTCATTTGAACTGTAACCCAAGAGCATTTAGTATCAAAGTGATCTGCCTCATTCATCATGAACAATTCATGTAATTTCTGTTTATTCTTAGAACTGCTACATTTATATAAAATCTGTGACAAAAATAAACAAGTTCAAAATCTGATAATAAACCTTGATATTCCACTAACAGGGTAAGTAAAACATTACCAAAGCACTATCCTAACCACTTCGCACCTGTAGAATCTGACACCTGAAATGTTCAAGTATTCTGTAAGAGCAGCCATTTTATGCCACACACCTATATATACATATTGCTCTGTACAATACAGAAATATCTACTTCACTGCAGTGGTTCAAGCCATATCTGGCAGGGAAAGAGATTAGTAGGCTGTGACCAGTTCATCAGAAATTCCCTTCTATCCAGACATTTAGAATTGGGTTCCAATTAAAGATGAATATGAACTGTGGATTTGCCAGATGGACACTTCTTTTCTGAGGGCATTCCTGAAGTAAATACATATTTTCATGAATAATTAGAAGAACTCTTGGTAGGATTATATCATTAAATGGTTCTAAGTCACTGTAAAATTTTAGGATAAAGCCCTAAAATTTAAAAAAGGGAGTTGGGGTTGTTTTTAAGCTAGCATCTAGCTGCTGCCCACTTGGCTTCCTTCCTCATGGAGAATGAATGCTGACATCTCCATTGTGTTGTACAGCTTTCTCAGCTATAGCAGGTTTGATATAAGGGAAACAGTACAAAATCATTACAAAAAAAGTCTTGAAACTTTATTATAGACGGAAACTGAAAAAAAAAATTAGGGCTGGAAGTCACAACAAAAACTTTGCTTATTCCAAATACCATCCTGAGGCAGAAAATCACAAATTTCAAGATCTGGGAATGATAGAATCATGGTCCTGATAAGAACTGGGAGCATGAATGCAAACACAGATGAAACTGCCCTGGCATTAGCTCACAAATCAGTTAAGTTTTCTTTCTTTTGTGCAGTTGTGGCAATAGATTTTCAAAGGACCTCTCTGTTTGCACAGTAGATCCTGTCTTGATACAAAGGCTTGGATCTTTGTATATAAAAGTCCTCCAGATCTCTGGAGGACTTTTTTAAACCAAGAGCAAAGGAAAATATTATTTTTCTCTGATTATATTCCTTTTATTGGTAAGAGACAAAAATAAAAAGGAGATAAATGCATGAGAAGAGTTGAATGTCATAATCTGTTCTTTTTTGAGACACCTGGCCAACTGGTTCCTGTGGGGAATTAAAACTTCTGTGGTGTGCTTTCTTCTGCTGATCCACTTCCCACTGTCAATTCTCTGCTATTAGTAGGATACCTCTTAACTAACCCGCAGAGAAATAGAATAGCAGCAACTCCTACTCTAGCACAATTGAACAAAAAAATGTAGTTGGGTTTGGTTTTTTTTTTTTTTTTTTTTGATAAAAGGAGCTCAAAATTATTGGGTAAAGAATTTACATGGAAGGAGCAAAGAATAAATACTTAAGATAAACTAATCACTAAATATAGGATTCTCTATCTATATTTAATTAGATAGTGCAAGCCACTGCAGATCATGTTGTGAATTGGAAATTCTGGATTTTGTCTACAAAGCCCTTACTTCTTTTACAAAAATGACATACAAATAAAAGCTTTAATATTTCTTTACCAATTCAAAATATTTAAAAAAGAAAAATCTTAAAACTAAGATCCTGATACGTAATACATATTTATCCAAGCCAGAAGGTTTTTGTGCTGTCCAGTTAAAGAAATTTAGAAGGCTTGATTGAACCAGGCTCTTTCAAAACATCACCTTCACCCTGGATAAGATTTCCACCATATATCTCCCCTCACAGAGAGGTGTCCAAATTCTTTCTAACTGTGAAGATAGGCAAGGTATAGAACTGACTTGTCACTTGCTATGCATGAGCTGCTCCATAAGTCAGCTTTGTAGGCAACTGGTAGGAAATACTGTGCCTATAGCCTAGAGAACAGCACATCAGTCAGACTGAATGCATTCAGGAACACCTACTTGGAAGCATTCATATTCTTCTAATGTTGTAAAGGCTTTTCTTACAGCTTGACCTTAATTAAAATATGTCATTAAAAAGCACACACAAGTATGCTCTCCATGCCAGCTTCTATAAAATGCTGCATCAGTTGTTCCAAAAACAGACACAGACCATGCCCTTAATGACATCATATTTAGTAATTTTAGGCCACTGGAAAAACAAGAAGTGGGTTTCTTTTCTTGCCAGGTTTACAAGTACTGTGAAGTAGAATAATGAGTTATTTCACCACTGTGTATTGTCCCAATTCAGCAAAACACTTCTGTGTAACTATCTTCAAACCTGTGCTTTGTCCCACTGATTTCAGTTGAATCTTGGTCTCAAAATAAATGTCCATAACTGGAAGTCATAGGTGAACACCCTATGTTGAGCTCTAGTTCACTGAAAAAGAAGGAAAGGCAGACTGAGGTGTGTAAGTGAGGCTGGAGAAAATAAGTAGTACTGGCAACCTAGATTTTAAGCTGTCACAAGCATTGTTTACATAATTTTTAGACCTTAATATAACATTATTTTAGAGTTATTTCTACTCTATGCAATGGAGATTCCAAAGATACAGAAACATTCCTGAACTGTAACTGTATGACCTAGGCATAGTGCAGAAAACACAGTATTTAGCTATTTAGCTTAGATGAACCCCTGCCCCAACACAGCCATGGCACTTTTTGCTCAACACCATCTGTGGAGTCTCTGATACACTTCACAATGAGCCACACAGACTTATCTTTCAGCTCTACTTGTCATTGTATAAAGTCTAAACCAGAACATTATTACAAAATCTTCATTAGTTGATGCTTTGTTGCTTGAAAATTCTCAAGAGAGCCAACGTCACAGGAGGATGAAGCAGTATTTCATAATCAGGTTCCAGCTCTAACACAATCAATATGCATGTTGTGGGTGTCATTTAATGTGACATTGTATTAAGAAGCATGGATTAACAAGCTAAATCCCTTCCTTCCCCTTATTAGTGCTGCCCAATGAACCATGTACTTGCACAATCATGTGAAAGGCGTACGCCTCTTCCTTTTGCAGTCCCCATTTCTCCTTCCCATCCAGTTCAGGGTAGCAGCCCTGATTAGACACTAGGGTCATCACTAAAAATTCAACATTATCAGATCAGTTAATTTTTACTTTAACTTCAGGTAGAAATCATAACATCTCAGATATGGGTTAGTTACAGACAAAATATAAGCATTTAAAAAACAGATTTCTTACAACTAGGTCAGTTTACTGCTCTCATATTAAATATTTGTAAAGTATTTCTCTGAATATATATTAATATATATTAAATTTTTGTAAAAGTTTAGCTATTCCTGTGACTTCTTACTAAATCCCTAGATGGAATTTAGGTATAATTAAACTTTAGGATTGTTTGGCCTGACTGACAATTAATGACTTCATACTTCTACATAGGTTTTAAAAAATGCTTTCAGAACTGCTGGGATGAAGGGCATTAAGTATATAAAAGCAAGCCATTACCTTTCAAAAATAAATTCCACTAATCTCTACGATACTCAAAAACTCAGAGTAAGAAATTTCAACAAACCTTTTTATTTCTTTAAATATTGTATGTGAATGTGGGAGGACAATGTATTCTGCTTAGTGAGGAAAAGCTGCTTTGCACTTAGCACTGTTTGAAATGTAAACAGGAATGAGATAAAGACAAAGCAAAACAGTTGACTTCAATGAAGTAAACGACATTTCCAGAACATGATAATGAATAGCTTCTGGCTTTTTTCTCTCAGGGAAAAAGGGCATGAATTAGTGTCTTTTTTTCTTTTGTCCACAGTTTTTAAACATATTTGAATCTGAACACGTTTTATACACCTTGAACCTTGTTACCCTGTAGCACTGAGCTGGAGTTACTGCTTATCATTTAAATGCACATATTTCTGCTCATAACTTGTGCAATAAAGTACCAAAACCACCACTTAAAAAAATCTGAATAGCTTTGTTAATGTCAAGAGGTAAAGTATCAGTGTAATATTAATTAACTAAACACTGTAGATAGATTTGATGAGAGCCAGAACACAGCTCTTATTTTTAACAAAATTACAAGTTTTTATGTGTTTTGTAAACTGGTTCTAGTACAGAAGGCTTATATAAGCCAGTGAATTATCCAGTAAGTAGTTTTGCCTCGATATTTTATAAAATGAAATTTCAAATAATTCTGTAAGAAAGACTATGTGTACTATGAAGTACATAAGTTTTACAGAGAGTGGATATACTGAGCAAGCAAAGCAAAGAAATACACATTGGTCTTAAGCCTCAAAATGTCAAATGTTGGTAGACTACAATCAGGTTTTTTGGGTTTTTTTTATTTTACAGCACAGAATCACGAGATCTTAATTCTGTGAACTGCCACTCTAAAAGTATAATTTTGAAGCTTAATATACATGAAATAAGAAGCATAATGCTGATGGTAATGAAAAAGTAGCAAATAATAAGCATTGCTGAAGATGTAAAAACAGTAATCCAGTCTGCATGCAAGTGCAAACTGGTCCAATCCATTTCCTGAAATGCAAAAAACTGTTTGAACTTTGCTCCTACAACTAAAAGCAATTTTGTATTTCTGTGTTCACACTTTGGCATTGGTTGCCAGGCAGATGTCATGAGGTTTATGAGTCTCAAAGGCATTTCCCCCAGCACTTGCTACTTCTAAAATGCTGATTCACTAATAAAACTTTCTGTGTTAAGAGCCACAGTATCTGACCTAAATTATAAAAAGTGCTTTGGAAATCTGCTTATAACTTTCACCAGCATCCAGTTAAAATACTGAGTGATGCTTCAAAATTATTTCATATAACCACTGATTGTAGTTCATTAATCATTTTCAGATTGAATCTGTTTCAGATAAGCTGATTTGCTAGAGGAACTCTTCTTCCTATATATGCAGGTACTAGACAAGACACTAGGCAACTTTTGAAATACTGGGAAATACATATATTTTTTATTGTTATATATTATATATTATTTACTTAAGAATTAGATTTTTTTTAAGCATTAATATAATTAGTTAATTAATTAATAACAATTATTCACTTTTCATGGGCTAAGAAAGTATCATACGCTACACAAATATGATTTGGTACAGCACCAAACTTTATTGTAACTTACTTTTTTCTACAAAGCAAGAATATTCTCCTTGCAACTATAAATGGAACAAATGTGTATTTACACATGTTATCTATTTAGCAATCAACAATCCACAGTTGCCACTCCTTTAATGTAGGAAGAGTGTTCTGCATTTCACACAGCCACCAAAGTACATGATGCTGCACACAGGGCTCAGTAATGGAGAATCCCCATCTGCTCTCTTATGCTCAGCAAGACCAGCTTTGCTGCCCTGCCTCAGGACATATTTTTGTCCCAAATGCATTCCAGGATGTATGTGCCTGTTTCTCTCATATCTTTTCAGCCCTCACAATAAAATCATGCTTGTTGAAAGGTCACAAATGAAATGCTTCGGATGTTAAATTCCCTGCAGTGTCTTCCTTTGCCTTCCATAAGGCACCAAGGACACACGAGCTGAGCAAACCTGCAGTAAAGCTCAGAGATTGCACACCAAGATCTTGATTGAAGTTACAAGCAGGTTACTTAGGTTCTGAAAGCACACTGACCTTATACTGTATAAAATGAACTAGCCTGCCTAAAAAACTAGCCTTCCTTTGAGATTTAGAGTACTTTCATGGTTCGTGTGTCAAAATAGGACAAAGAGATTCCCTACTGGGTCTTAGCGTGAAAATCCACACTGTATTTACACACAGGGACCTGCAAAGGTAGGTTTCATTCAAATACATTGCTTTCTAACAAAAATAAAAACAAAGACAACTTTAAAAGGTAATAAAAATAAACAGAGAGGAGAGATGATCATAGAATAAATTATGCTTTATACTGGTCTTTTCCCTCCTAAGATAAATGAGAAGCAGGAATGGAAACAGATTGGAGAGGATTGCAATTGCATGTTTAAAAAAAAAGCTCCAGAATAAACTACATAACCAAATAATTTAAGATGTTCCCATTTGTTCCAGTTGTCTTAGGGGCCAACTTAATTCCATAACATACTCAATGAAGTTCAGTTCATCATTGGACATATTTTAATAGATGCTGCTGCATTCCTCTTAATTGCTACCTGATTTAGGAGTCCTGTTTAAACAGGAGATTAGGTATGAAATGTGGCAAACATACATAATGGAGCTGCAAATATACTGGGAAAGGAATGTCAAAGGGTAAGACGAAAATGGTGGAAGGGCTGCAGCCACAAGGAAGTACAGATGCATTTCTAATAGTGAATCTGATTTCTCTAAAACCAAAGACATTATACAGAAGCAAACACAAAGAAATACTCAGATATACTAGAGCAAAAATGTACAATCTCTAGCAGTGCCAGCATTAACCCGTCTCTGTTTGAGACAGAGAAGTGATTAAAAAAATAAAGTCAAGTGAACAAGGATTTAAATAGAAAAACACATAGAATCATCATCATTACCAAAAGGCTTGGGCTGGCAGCGACCTTAAAAACCATCTAGTTTCAACTCACCTGCTATGGGCAGGGATGCCACCTACAGGATCAGAGTGGCAATATTTACAACAAAGAAGGGTCATACAGACTTCCTCTGTCTTTTATTCAATGCTGGAAAATTGTAATGGCATAGGATAGTCTCCAATTATTCTTCAACAAAACTATTTGATGAAATAACTTATTTTCCTATTCCAATTATTAATGTTTACAGTGAAAGGCCATGGACTTATTTTTACCAGTGGTTAGCTCTTTTCTCAGTCTTAATAATCCTCTCCTTGGTTGAAAACAGATCACAAAACTGGTGTCAGTGTACCAGCATCAAAATAAACACTGTAATTACTGTATAGGCTTAATACTAAGCTGTAATGCCAACTTGGTAAACTAATTTCTATCCATTTAATTTTGATTTGATTAGGTTAAAATTCCACAAAGGTTAAAGTAGAAATCAGAAGAAATCAGTATACATTACACTCCTCTACAATTATGATTACAAATACAGTTTGTTTGTCAAATGGTATTTCTACATTGTTTCAGTGCCTTTTTCTACCATTTCAGTCAGCAGAAAATTTATAGTAAGTTTTTTTATTTCAGACTGCTTTCTTGATTTGCATCTCTCTTTGTGCAAACTGCATCTGTTCTAATAATTTTTCTCACCCATATTACTAATATTCAAGACTTACATTCAGACTTGCAAACTTACAATCAGAAAAGCATAAGGCTTATTATCACAGACAGGCCACAGATCAGAGAATCATTAGGCTGGAAAAGGTCTTTAACATCATTGAGTCCAAAGTCCAGAAACTTGAAACACCCCTCTGGACCTATACAGCCCTCCCCACCATGTCTCCTTGTCTGATCCAGACTTCTGTTTGCTCAGGTCTGGTAAAAACAGCTTTCCCTGGTTCAGCAGGCAATTATGTGTGCATTTTAGACATATAGATATATAGAGATATATATGTATGTATGTATATATATGTACATTTTATATATATATATATATAGACACATATATACATACATATATACATACATATATATATACATATATGTATGTGTGTGTGTGCATTTTAGAGATATATATATATATATACTTTGTGCCATGATTCCAAGAGATGTGTCATAAGCTAACTGGATACAGACAAGACCTATTCACAGGATCAAAAAGACTCAGAGATCATCTGGGTGATGGGTGATTCACTGAAAGACATTCACACACCATTCTCTCCTGCATTGTACTGTGTAAAATCAGAAGCCAGACTGATAGATTTGCCATGCTTAGGAGCTGTACAAAACTAAGATCCTGACATCCTCTGGTCACTAGCACTCTACTAGCATATTCAGAAAATTTTAATTAGTTACTTGGACACTTTAGACAAAACTCAGTTTTAGTAACTAACTTCAGAAAATAGTGTGGAAATCCAGTAAATGGAAACTGTGAATGTCACTAATCTCACACAACCACGTTTAACCTCAGTGGTAATATTGAGTTATGATTAATGAAAGAACTAGAGGAAGAAAACTGTTACACTTTGGGTTGACCTTGCCTGACTTTCCTAGAGAGTGTTGGCTACCACTGCAATGAAAAATCCATGGCAGCACAGGGAGCTGAGCGAAGGCAGTAAGTTCAAACAACGGTGAGAGGTATCAGCTCCACTAGATTTAACACTGAGATGAGCTGGGTTCAGTGACTGGGGTTCTGTATGTCAATAACAATTTCTGAAACACCCAATTCTGACTGGAAATTCATCTACAGTAATTGTATTAAAAACAATTTTAAGAGTGACTTTTGAAACATAAATTGCAGAACTGTGTTATCAGACTAGATTTATGTAATGTAATAGCTAAGTGGTTTCAGGAGTTGAATCCACTGAATCTCCCTCCACATAGGAGATGATTAGCAACCTAGTAAAGTGCAGAGACATATTTTGTACTTAAAGTAAAAGCCAAATTAACTTTTCTACCATTTATGTGAGTAATCACATCTACTTTCAAGCCAGGGTTTCTTCAGCAATTTCACCCCTCAGAGCTGCATCCATTTTCTGCCTGCTGTGCAACACTGGTGGGCTGCTAAAACAGTCAGGATTTAATTTCTTCAACAGAGGATCAAATTTAACCTGAATATATATATATATATATGGATATATATATATATACGTAAAATTTTCATCATTCTGTTGAGATTTCTTTTTTTGAACAAAAGGCTGAACTTGGCCCAGAGGCTTTAAAGTGCAAGATACTCATCAACAGAATTAACAACAAATTGGAGAATTTGAACTGGTACATGTTATTTATATTTTTGCACTTGCTTTCCCCATTTAAAGCACTTTGTTCTAAACAATGTCTTACTGTATGTAGAGTTTTCTGCTAAAATTTAGACAGATGTGGTCAGTAGACTCTAAAGATGCCAATGCTCTTAATTACCAAATTTTTGTCTTTCTTTTGAATTAAAGAGATTTCAGTTTTTTCTTGTCTCCTATTCTTCATCTTTCATGCCATGTCATGGACATGAATGATGGAATATTGTTCTCTTATTTTCTGCACCTGTTTCTGTATCATGCTTACACCAAAGAGGACAAGAAAGACAAAGCCTCTCTAAATCAAATAAATATCAAATGGTATCAATGTCTGTCAAGTGACATAAATGCAAGTTTGTGGAATAAAACTAAACATGCAAAAGTAAACTGACTAAAGTAATAAGAAGGCAAAAGCCAGAACACTTTTATATGGTCCGATACATTTTTTTTCTATTCCAAACTGACACCAAGAGAATGTAACTTTCCAAATATTGTCATATATCTGAGCTCATTTAGGAAAACACAGAAATACACAGAAAAGTGCCTTGGCTCTACTGTACCACTATGAATGCAAAATCCATTCCTGAGAAAACATCATGTGTTCATTTAAACATAATTTTACAGGTTCAGCTTGTTAGAATTATGATGGAGTGAAAAAAACTTGTTGAAAAGAGAGGTAATCAAAATGAATGATTTTTCTGCCTCTCAGAGTCTGCCAATGGAGGACTGAACATCCTCTGCCACTAGTCAATCAATATGCATGAAGAATAATACAATGAAGAGGGGATCAAATGAAACATCAAACATCGAATGAAAGAAAATACCCAGAGGAATATAAATTTCAAGATTTGCACTCCTGAACAAAGCAGAATTTCTACAGCATTTATTCTGAAAGCCAGACAAACAACAACTACACTTGGGACCTCAGACAAAGACCCTGAGCTATCTCAGAACAATTTTACACCCTTCACCTTGCTAAATAAAAATTCTTCTTGAATTTCAAGTAAGCTAATGATTGTTAAACATCACTGGAGATATATTTTTTTTAAGTATCCTTTGGGAATAAAGCAGTAATATTAAAAGCTGCTATGTCAAAACTGGAATAAATAAATTAATCATTAAAATCCAAAGCTAAGTTGCTTCTTGCTTTCAAGAAGAAAAATGCTTTGGATATCTTGACATGTAATTAGAATGCAAGTGTGTAGGTGTGTACGTAACTAACCCTGAATTCAGGATGAACCACTCAAAACAACTGCCAGACACTCAAAACAAATATTGTGAAATAAAACTAATAACATAGAGGTGTACCTTATGTATGAGGTGTAGGTATCTGCAAATAGAAAAATAACCACTTAATTTGAAAAATAAAGCAGATGACACAAAATAACTTCTCAGTTTTGTTCTGAAAACCTAAGATGTGATCCTGATTATATGTTCTGTAATCCTGATTATGTATTCTGTAATTGCAATGCCAAACTCCCAGTAATGTGTCTTGTAGGACATAACAATCCACAAATGTCTCACAGAAAGGGGTTCTAAGATAGAAGATAGAAGAAATGTCAATTCTCAGAAACACACTGTATATTAACAACATTGACATTATTGCCAGGTATTTCCTGAATATTAACATGCACAGTGATGATCTTAAGGAGGAAGATTTAGTCTACATGGTCCAGTCTTCATATTTCCACTGCTAAAAAACACTGAAAAATTCTTAGCTACTGTACACTAATAGCTCTTTTGAGTTCCATCTAGTTTTCATTAAAATATGGCAGTCTAAGCCTAAAATATGAGACTAAGCCTAAAAGCTAGCCGAATAGAAGGGAAGCACACAAATAAGTAAAACAAGATGAATTAGACCATAGAGTAAAAAAATCAATATTTTTGAATGTTCTTTTTTTAGAAATTAGTATTGAATTTAAAAAAAAATCCCCAAACTTACACTCTGTTCAATTTTCTAATCTCAGATATATCTGAAAATACATATTGCGAAACGTTACATTAGAATTAGATAAAATTAGTTCTTGTCAATCAATATCACTCTGATACATGAAGTTGTATTTTAATACAACATATAATACAGTTTCTGGTGTCCATCCTCAATAAAACTGAGTTTGTCACAATTATTACTATCCAGCATAACAAATCACACACGTCAGTCATTTACTGATGTTGTCTCTGAACACTTCCTTCTTTGAAGTCCAAAGATCAACACTGACACTTGAAGATCATGGTCCAAGAGATTAATGGAACCTGAGCTTCAAAGAAAGAATAAGAGAAGAAAAAGAGGCCAAGAAAAAAAACCCACCAAAAAACCATAAATACTAATTTTGGTTCAATTCCTACTTACATAAAGAATAAACCAAGTTGAATAAACTCATGAGTACTATTTGCTTCAAAAACCTGCATGAATGAAGAAAACAAAGGAAAACTGAAGAAGGTAAGAGGAAGTATTGGGTTAAAGATGATCAACTATTATCAGCTGAAATAAATGGGGACTGGAGGCTGAAGTTATAAGAGGGTAGGGGAAAACATTAAAGAGAACAATGTGAAAACATATTTTGTTGGAATATGCATATTACCTACATGCAGTAAAGGTGGTTCAGTATCAAAAAAGATAAAAAAGTTCAGACATCAGTAAATACAGTGTAAACAGGAAAAAAATATATGGTAAGCAGCAAAAATAAACAAGCAAAACATAAAAGACAACAGATAAAATTTAGACAATTCTTTTGACATTGAAAATATTCCAGATTACATAGTTAATAAACTCGCTGCAACAAGTTTAAATCTGCTCCAGAATCTCAGACAAATACATCTGCTTTATATCTCTCCCCATTACCTTCCTGATAACTAGCCTGGTTCAGCTGAGCTGTCAGACCTCGCTGGAATTTAAGTAAATGGAATTGCCCCATTACATTCAGAATGCACAGATCTTGCCCTTAAAATAGTACTACTTGCTGCAAATCAGATTTTCATGGTAGCATTACATGAAGATAGTCAAGAAACAAATGTTCACAGTTAAAGCTCTTCACTAGACAGCTGAAATATAAATAAATCATATCAGGAAAATGTAAACTGATGGAAGTTATTTTTTTGTTTTTATTATTTGCTACCACACAGTCAAAAAAAACAAAAACAAACCACCAAATTATTTTCTCTTTTACTTCGGGTTTCACCTATCCATATTCACTTATTGCATTGAAACAAATTCCAGCAAAAATAACTTAGCGCTAACTCTCTTGTTTCTGAAATCTCCCATGTGTCTGAAATTGTACCTTCGTACTACATTATTTAGAAGGACTGTCAAGCATGCTCCAAAAATCTTTATACCCTTTGCTTTCTAGGCATGCTACTGTACACAGCTTGAGCTACCAGTATCACTGCATTGTTTTATAAATGTCAATGTACTTAAAATGCAAGATTTTTGGAGAAAAAGAATGTGCTGCATGTAATCCAGTTAGGACAGGAAAACCTTTACAAAACAACAACAACAACAACAAAATACAACTTTACTTGTTCAACCAGAACTTGAATGCTTGTTTTAATTGTATGAGATCTTAGGAAGAAGGTCTCTTTGGAAGAAGACGGACTTGACCTTCATGGCCATTCAGCTGCAGGGATGGTTTCTGATCCTAACACCTCCTACCACAGCTTCTCCTCCTTGCTGACACTGCCCATAATGCAAAAGTAGAATACATCAGAGGAAACTCTGAGTGTGATCTTTACTCTCCTCTGAAAATTAAATACAAATAATTCCAATTTCCTGATAGCCTAGAGTTTTCGTTTCTGTCAGCAGGATTTTAAAACTAAGTTGATCCTCAACAGTGAAGTTCAGGGAGTCTCAACATGAGGCTTTATTTGGATGAGACTCAGACTTTTGGTACAACTAACTTATGCTGAGTTTCATCACACAATGTTTACCAGCAGCTTCATGAAGTGATGCAACTTGGCACTTCATACAGAAATGATCATTCCAGCAGGATGGGAAAATCTGATGTAACTCTTACAGATCTAGCTGTTTCATTCACAACATTTAAATACATCTAATTTTGTAACTTAAGTTTAATGCTGGGATTTTCGTCTAGTCATCATACACAGACATCACCATTGAGCAAATTGTGAGGCAAAGGGATCAAAATGGCCCTGTGTAACCACCTCTGTGAACTGAGCTTTTGGCTGTACTGAAAGTTTAAAACAAAGCCAATGTTGACAAGAAAAAATTATCTATTAGGTTTGAATACAAGGAAGCACCATGGAAACATCAGAGGACTGGAACATTCCTAAAATGCCTATTTTTCTAATTATGTGGGGGAAATTGAAAAAAAAAACCAAACAAACCCAAAACACACACACAAACAAAACCAAATAAAAACCTCTAACAAAACTAAACAAACAAAAAACAAACATGAAAAAACACCCCCAAATAAAACCAAACAACTCCAAAAAACAATGAAACAAAAAAACCCAAACCCACACAATTTTCTCTATGAATTTACTGTTAGACTACCACAGCAGGGTTTGCAGAAAAATGGTAAAGGTATGGAAAACCGGTAGTTTCAAATTACGATTTCTTTCTGTTGCATTTAAATGAAAACCTAATCAAATGATCAGGAAAAAAAGGCTTCCAAAGATACAAGGAAAGAAAAGGAAAAGTATGGAAAAGTGCAATGTCTTCATGTTTCATATCTACAACAGTTAGAAAATAGAGAGGGTGCCACCTGAGTGTATTGAAAAGGGGAAATCTGTGCTAACTGGCTACTCACAGTCTTGAAAATTCACACCTTGAGCTCTTATATGTAAGGAAAAGGAAGAATGGGGATCAATATGGATGTTATTAAAATAATCATTACTTTTAACACATTGTATTAGTGCTTGTTAGAAAAGGTGATTACTGGAAAAAATCATACATAAGGCTCTCTTTATTGGGACCATTTCTATTTCATTCACTTTACCACATTAATTTTTAAACCTTTTATTTTGAAGACCAACCCTATAATTTAGAATGGGAAAATATTTTCTCATTGATCAAGGTTCAGATCAGTTTAGACTTTAATAAAAAATTCAATCACTTTAATAAAATTACTCTTTTAAATTCAAGTTTTCCTATTGACAGTGAAGAGGGCATCTGCACTGAAAAACTGTAAAGGAAGACGTGAGTTTCATGAACTGATCTACATCTGTTGGCGCAGAAAGGTTTCACTGCCTTTTAGGGGCTGTAAGAAACATGACAGGCAGAGAGAACACAGTGCAGTGCACACCATTGTTCTATGGGAGGAAGGAAAGTTTTACACATCTGGGAACAGCAGTTTAATAATGCAAATACAAAAAGTGCATGTTCTGACCACAGTTCAGCTCGCATGAATGTGTATCAACATTTTCCTCAGCTTGAAGTTACTCCCTTGTTTTTACAGTACAATGAATTAGGAGAAGTAGGAACCTTGTTTAAACTGGAAATGGTGACATCAAGTTGAACAGCTCTCAAACCTACCATATTTTCAGAAATAATTTTCTAGAGTTAAGTGGCCTGAAGCTATATTTTTAAATATAAATGTACAAATGTAAGGACATGATTTTTAATAACAGTATGCTTGAGTATTTTACATATACATATTACACAAAGATATTCTTACACTGTTCTATATTCCACAGCTTTGAAATAGAAATGCTAATATGAAGCAACTGGCCCAAAGCAACAAAAGCAGGACTTTTTACTTATTTTCTGGAAGATTTTCCCAATATTTTTTCTTTCCTATTGCTGTGGTCTTTCTTTTTTTTTTTTCCTATTCTTTCTTCAGCAGAGTAAAGAAAGATAATTTACAAATCAATGTGTCACCACTGTCACTTCTCTTACTGCTCTCTGTTTCACCTTGATTGCAAGATTCATCACTAAATTAGCACCTACTGTAACTATGAGGCTAAATTAAATGTGCTAGAAGAGGCTTTTTTTTTGTGAGAATAAACTTCAGAGACCACAAAAGTACTGCTTACAGTCATGGACTGTAATCTGCACCCAGAAAAAAATAAAAAAAAAGTAATCCAGAGCAAATCAAGAGCAAATTGAGAATATAACTTCAAATTGCTAATGTCTCTGTATTATACATAATTATCATCATCACGATAAAGAAGTCCTAAAGTTCTTTGAAACACAGTAAATTATTAGAAATTTTGGAACTTTTCAATCAACCATCTGCTGATAAAAATCAATTTCTGAATATAATGAATACAGGGGAGTAGTTGTCAATCAAAGAGCTTCCATGTGCCCTTTCAAGACTCTCTTAATTTCTGACATGCTTCCCTTGCTCAGCCTTGAAAAGTGATCTTACCTTTCAGCAACTACTTGTGTCTTTATCCATCACGATCCACATGCAGATACGATGGCAGATGTATTCATTCAGATCCTTCCCTATGTAGATTAAATTCTTCCTATTTTAAGATCCTAGTTGTATGTAGGCTCAATAGAAAGTGTCCAGCTATTTGTCTTCACATGATGCCTTAGCAATTATAAAGCTTGCAAGAATACATATTTTAGTTTCTGAGCTCAAGTTCCTTCTCAGGACAGCACCAAACAACTTCCCCTACACGGTGGGGCGACACCCCAGCCTTACAGAAATTCTTAGTGATTCCAAAGGGGAGGGATTTCCCCTTTAAACAATTTACATTAACTCTTAGTCCAGGATTATCCATTACATAAAACACGATCTACATCTCATCTTTTACAGCATCATATTGACAAAATTACTTTAAATCTTTGAGGTACTTTTATCTAAAAAAGGAATAAAAAAACCCATGCTACATCTTATTTCTCACATTGTAATGGCTTAAGAAAACAATATTAAAATAGGGTACTTTGTGATCTTAATAGCCATTATTCACTAAGATTGTTGAATTTACTGTATAAAAGTACAATATTAAACAATGCGAAGAGTAACAGAAAATTATCAAAAAAACAACAGGACAGACACCACCTGCCAAAGGTTTCAAAAGGCTTGTTATCTAGTAATTTTACTATTTGAATCAAGATTACACTTGTATAAAGCAAACATGAAAAAATCACTTGTGGATGTTACCAGAACGATGTGATCTCATCAAAATTTGACTAAGCCAGAAATAATGAGCTTATAAAAGAAGCCAGAACCTGCCTTCCTGATTCATGAGTGAATTTGATAAAGCAGAAATTCATCCCTAATTTAACTTTATCAGCTGGGAAAGATCTAGCTCACTGAAATACTGCACTCAGGAGTTTAAGGTAAGAAAAATTTGGTCCAAATACTCCCAATAATGCAAGATACAATCTACTTTACATAGGCAAAGCAAAGCTTTATTGATAAGAGCAGGTTTATGCAAATATTCAGATAGAAATTACTTCTAAAGCTTTGGTACTGCAACATTCAGGCGTCTACTTAGAAATACTATTCTGTTCTTTTTGATGATTATCATATCTTATCAGATAAAGCTTTGTTCATGAGATTTTAATTATTCAGGTTTACGCTTTCTTTCCTGTCTGAGCTTCTTGCAAGGGGACTTGAAACTGTTTCACTTTCTGAACAAACTGAGTGCTTCCAAACAACTTCTGCTAGAAGAGGAATAAAGTAATCATCAGGAACTTAGAATACTTTTGGTCTTGAAAGTCCTCAAATGATTTAAAATATAGATTTTAACTCTTCTTCTTCCTGCTTTTAAGTGAATCATTTTTAGCAAAGGAATTTAGCCTGAGGTTTCTTCAGAGCTAGTGCTGTGTGCTATTCTGTATAATACAGAAATGGTAACAGCTTGAAACATTACAAAAAAATGGTAGTCGGAAGACTTTCATCTAAGAAAAAAATCATAACCAACAAAGCTTTTCTCTGCAAAAATTAATGTGGTGTCTTTCTATTTACAGTTCCTAAATCTAGAACTGCTATTTTGTTCAAGTAACTGGCCAGAGTGAAAAATGAAAAAGTTGAGAAAAAAAAATCCATAGGAAAAAGGCTTAGGTGTGAAAATCTTAAAACATTCTTCTTACATAATTTTAATTACTATTGGTCTTTTTACAGTTACTCACTATATTCATTTTAAAGGTAGTCAATTTAATAGAAGATCATTAATACTAAATAGCCTTCTCTCATTTCAGTGACATTTAGGAAAGATTGAAGAGTAAAAGGCAAGTTAACTGAGGAATTTTTTTCATTGTAAAATAATCTGTACTAATAAATTCGGAGACGTTCACAAATTTCTTGAAAAAAACCAAAAATCTCCTTGTGTTTATGAAGGCACAAATATGGTTCAGTTCATCAAAAGCACACAGATATATGTAAGCCTATATATACAGCTGAGTAGAGGCTTAATGGGAGTCAAGACAATCAGCTCATGTGGAGTTATACAGGAAGACATAATTTTAGGTACTGGGTGTCGAATCCGATCCTTGGGTTCAAACCAGTCAAAACTTTTGTTTCTGTTTTTCTTACTAATTTGATATAAATGAAGTACTTTGATGTAAGTATCAAAATGAAAATGAAGATACCAGTTACATTTAGTGGCATTTCATTAAAATCAACATATTCCATAAGAAAATTATTTAAAAAAACCCCAGTTTTACCTTAAAAAACAAACTTTTCACCAGAGAAAAAACCAAAAACAATAGACCTACTCTAGTCCACAGAACACAGAAAAATAGCTAATAAATTTCTTTTTCTCCTTTAAGGCAACAATATTAATGGATATAAAACTCTGATCTTGTTAAGACACTATACATGTACTTCAGAACTAAATCCTCATGAGCAGGTACTCCATAATAAATAACGTCAAAAATCACTGAAAAGTAAGAAAAAATTTAACTATTGGAAGAAGGACCTCAACAGCAGAGAGGCATTATTATAAGAAAACTATTAATACTAAATATAAAGTTGTTTTCCTACCTGTGTGCAGATAAATTACTGAGGTACAGGGTGTATTTTTCTTCAGCAGACAATCCATCCATCATCAAGTAAAAAACATGAAAATTACTCTGGTTGAGAGGCTGGATAACGACACGAGACTTCTCCAACATGTATGTATAGATCCTAGCTGATTAAGAAACAAACACATAAATTCATCATTATACTGCTTGTTCTGAACTTAAGTATTTTAAACCATTTGCCACTGCAACAGTTAAGAACAATATTTCTTATAAAATGATCTGAGGGGAACATATAAAATATAGTATTACCATTTATACTCCCATGGTTTTCTATGCAAATCACATATAAAACCTTAATTCCATTAATCCCATGTTTGATATTACCCTTAAAACTACTTATTGTAGTTTATTTGTACCAGTTGTTGTATTTGGCAAGACTTTCTAAGAGACAAGCTATTAGTCATCTCACCAAAGTGTAGCCATCTGAGCACTGGCTTCTGTTCTATCCTCCTTCTAAACAGAAAGAGAAAGATGGAAGAGATATTCAAGACCTCTTGAAAAAACATACTTGGAAGCATTTCCTCCCTCTCTACTGGAATCGAGAACATAGAGATTAATAGTTTAGATTAACCACCTAGCTTCTAGATGGCTACAAAGAGACAAATTTGATACAAAGATACAAACCTCTGCAGAACAGGTTTTCAACAAGCTCACTGACCTGAGCCTGGGGAAACACAGGCATCTCAAAAGGGATGACCTGAATAACTGAGAAGCTGTGTGAAGCAGCAGTCTGGGGAAGAAGGTGAAGGAGGATGAATCTCAGTGAGATTTGCCTACAGAAAAACAACTTACGGGATCATGCAACCTCAGGCCCACTAAGATGCTGAAAAAGGCAAAGCACAGAAGCAAAGGAAATATTGAGCCCTCAGATCCCGTTCACAAGATAACAGGCATTTTAGAGATACCCATGAAGAGACAGAGGGATATTCACCTTTTGGGCAGGCTACTCTTGAGCTCTCCCCTGGGAGTACTACACCATGTGGGTCTAGATGCAAGAAACTAAGAAAACAAGGGAATGTCCAACTCCAGCTAGAGGTCAGGGCCCTTCTGGTCAGTGGGAACCTGATCCCAGCTCCTACTTACCCAGATGCTGGCATACTTCTTCTCATCATTACTTAAATACTAGCTGTGGTGCAAAGACCAGAAGCACATCTCTTCACACATAACTGAGCACCTTTGCCACATAGACAGTCCCCTTTGCTGCAGCTTTAGGCTTTTCAATATCTGCAGTATGACCATTGAGTCTTTGCAAGCATCCCTGCCCTGGAAAGGGCTGTTGAGTTTAGAGCATAAGGTGCACTTCTCACCAATGGAGGATCTATATTTTTCTACCCAGTAAGCAGATAAGAATATTAAACTATAGCTTCCCATTACCTGACTTTCACCAAATTCATTCAGGACTCCTTTCTTCATGAACTGGAAGTAGTTCTTGAACATATAGTCATTGTAAATATTGGTGCATGCATCATGCAGCACAGCATGTTCTCTACATGCATATCACTTTTAGAATTTTTCTCATTTTTTACTTTTTTTGAGCTGGCTGGGATTAAAGCAATATTTTCAGAACCAGTTTTGGACTCCTCATTTCCCAATGCAAAGTCAAGCAGTTTGGTGAATGAGAGTGTGTATCAGAGGCACAGTAGTTGCATTAGCCTAATGACTGGGCCAGCAGGCAGAATGTCAGTTCCTGTCACCATGCAGTTGCTAATGACCACAACAGCTCATTCACTGTTAGGTTAGTTATTGCTGTATCATCTGTACTTGTCTGGTCATTTTATTTTAAATTCCCTTTCTCTTTTGAATTTCTGTAAGTTTTTGTTTATACTGTTGAAATAAACACAGCAAACCTAAGGTTACTTGAAATTGTGTGTGAGGGAATACAGCCTTTGAGGATACTGCTGAAAGACAGTGTAGATGGGAGAGAAATTAAATGGGTGAATCTTGAACATATTGTTTTGAGAAAGGCCTCAGCAACTAAATTCTGTCCATGAACTAAATATAACTGTGCAGGGTCTCTCAAAGAACTACTCTGCACAGGCCAAACCATCCTGGACACATCCCAGCTAAGAGTATAGAAGGTCAGTGGTACATTAGCCAGGGACATCCTCTACACTTTTTTATGTAACAGTACAGACATGTCCTGACATGTGCAGGCAACCTGGCTATGCCTGGGATTCTGGCTAAGAGATAGTAGGACTGACAGAGAGGAGTTGTAGGTCTGACTTGATGAAGGAAGGAAATATGATCTGGCCTATTTAATCATCCTACAAAATGTAGTAGTCAACTGCTATTATGGAATCAATATTATGAGAAATTGTGTATCATCCATCTAATCCTCTGCTGCTACACTACAGAAAAAAAACTAAAAAACCCAAGCTTGTATGGGAAGTAGAAAGGCACACTTGGGAAATCATGTATGTTTCTGGCTCCAGTAACTTTGCAACACAATATAAATTGAAGCAATGCAATCATGGCAGGACTGGCCCAGACACACACTTTCATCAGAATCAATCATTACCTGGCTGTCATTCCTACAGGGTAAAACAGAATAGATGAACCTGAAGGATGATTTCCATCTTTTATTGTGCTTGTAACTTATTTCACAGTAAAACTAATCCAACCACCAATTAATTTGAAAAGAGTTCACTGCAAATCTTTAATCACATTTTTGCATGCAATATTCTTCACTAAGGCTTTTATAACTAGCACTTCAAGTGTTTTTAACATTCATTGATTAATACAAGCAAGAAAAATGTTACCAAAGGTCATCTATCATTTAAATTTAATGATGGGCAACATCACTTATTCAGATGACACAAATTAATTCAGCCCTTTTCAAGTACTTCAAGTCACCTGCACTTTAATAAGGCTAAATACATTCCATCTCAACTAGCATCTCCAGCAATGGGAAGAGCTGTTAAGAAAAGTCAAGCTTCCAATCAGCAAGAATCAAACTCAGAATCATCTTAATAGTGCTAAGAGTCATAAAGAATATTATCATGGTAATATGTTTTTCTACAAAGTGAAATATGTTTGTTAATCTATGTGTGAAATAAAAGGGAAAAAACTAATGAAGTTCCAAAGCAAAGTCTGTTACTTTTGTGCAATGGTAATTGTGCTTACAGACACAAACAAATTTCTACTTCCTTTATTAGCTCACTTGATCTACTCAGCACTACAGAGGCCGCAAGCAGATTCTGTATTAAAAGTGTGGCCAGTGATAGCTGTCTTTCAGCTATGTATTCTTAGAAACTACATTGCTCCTTCTCAAAAACCATGCTGTCCTAAACACAGCTATTTGTAAAGACAAGAAAACCAATTGTCAATCCATTTCAATGTAACTTAAGGAAAAAAAAAAAAAAATCAGTCCTTGCTTTTCAAAAAGTGAAGAAAATCAATGCCTGAAAAGCAAAGCAGAAAATCTGGAGAATAAGTTTTTCAGACTTTATTTTCTCTTCCTAAGTTTCTTTTTGAGTAATTTGAAGAAATTTATACAGGCATTAATTTTCACCTTAGAACTTATATCAACTTACCTGAAGGACCATTCTGGGAAAAAAATAAAAATCAGTCTTCTACTATTATGCTGTGGGAGTTAATAACTCTCTAGGAATGATATTAATTTTTTTCCCAGATCAATCTTTGAGTTCTGAATTTATTTTAGAAATTAATGAAATCACTGGTCTGTAGTTTACTCTTAAGTGTTTGTTTTAATATAAAACTTTTTGCTACATAAAACCTCTTCAGAGATCTGTACTGACTTTGAGTAGAATCACACTAAAAATCTTCACCCTTGTTTTCAAAACATCATGGAAAAAATACAGTTTATGCTAAAGCACTAATCAAATCTAATGATGAAAATCATGGGGAACATTTCAGTTATTTAGGTATATTGTATTTTCTGCTAGAAGAATAAACTTTGTGACACAAGTCAGAGAATTTTCAGGGTGTAAATGAACTTCAGCATGAACAAGAAGCTGTCACAAACTTCACTGGTGTCCACTGGAAATGCAAGGAGTGCCACCTTGGGCTTGCCCTCAATAATAAAATTGTACACATGCACTTGGCATGTCCCTCCCTTAGCAAATTGTTCTGGATCTCCACCCGTAATATCTGTCTGTGGAGGAGTTTAAACCACCTAAACCCTTTGATGGAGGCAGTCTAGTGTCACTTTTGTTTACAAATCAGACATACTTAGCCTGGTTAGTATCAATGAGTTATAAATTCATGGCTCAGCAAAACCAGATGCTCTGCATATTTAAATTATTAATTTATGTTTAAACAGTGCAAGACAGTACATACTGCTGCAAATGATTTTGCAAATAAATACAGAGTAGGGCTGGGTGGAATTTAAACCTGCTAAAGACAACATGCCGGATTCTTTTCTCATTTATGGTGGTCTAAACCTGGCACAATTTCACTTGGATGTGATGTTTAGCAGTGGCTAAGAAAAGGCAACATCTACTATGCAAATCAAACAGCAGGAACAATTACAAATTTCAGAAATACAAAACACACTTCTACTGCTGTAGTAAGGCTTGTCTCTCTTGACAGTAAATTATGTAACTTTTGGCTACCTTAGATTTTCTTCTTAGGTAAGAATAATGGATTCTATTCCTAAATAATTGGGGAATAGCAGGATAGATAAGTAATTTGTTTGTATCTGTTAACTGACCTGACAACCCCTACATTTTCTCATTTGATGCCTATGGCTTAAGAATCATAAAAACACAGAATTAGTGTACCAGAAAACTGACACAAGAACTTGGTTAACTGATCCTTTCACAGGCAATCGCTATGAATTAAACTGGCAGTTCTGAGTAAAGCTGTTTATAAACCCACATCCCTGCAAACACAATATACTCAAACTAAATATGTGCAATACAACGAATCTATAAAATTTTAGCTTTAGGGATTGAGGTCTATTTTTATAAACTGAACTGAGATGCTCCTCAGTTCATGCTAATGTATGTTTAATTTTGCATTCCTCCCACAAGAGCTTCTAAATTAAAAACAAAATCACACATTTTTACTTTTGAATCTCCTTTACAATGTAAAGGATGTAGGAATTATCCTACATTCATTATAAAATAAACCAGAGAAAAGTGTTAGTAATTTCCCATGCAGTGACATTTCCTGTGAATAAACTATCATATTTTCTAGAGTATAGTGAACTGTCTCAAGAAAATGTAATTGGAAATATTTCCAAAGAAATTTTTTACAGAAGTCTTCAGAAAGCATAAACACACTTAAAATTATATATTAAAAAAAAAAAAAAAGGAAAAAAACTTGAAACAAAAGTGTGTCTTGCCATACAGCTTCTTCATTCAGGAAAAGTGCAAGTAGGAAACTGTCTGTGTGTAGCTATTTTTGCAAACATACCTTGCTTTGACAGTGAGTAGCTTTACGATGACCTATGTGGACCAGAAATGAAAGCTCTCTCTGACTGCTTTTGAAGAGCAGAGTTTTCAGAATCAAACTGAAAGTTTGCTCACTGTTCTTGTACTTCTTTTTTTTTTTTTTTTCTTCTACTAACGAATGCTTATTAGGGATTAGGAGACTACTATTTTGAAAGCAGGAATGAATTTTATACTATCGCCTTTAAGAAGAATATGGTCCTTAGTAGTTTTAAAAGAAGCTCTAAGCCGTAATAAATTAATTCTAATTCCAGTATTACAGAATTTGTTGTTGTGTCGTTGTTGTTTGGAGATTTTTGGTGGTTTTAGGTGTTTTTTCGTTTTTTTTTGTTTGGTTGGTTGGGGTTTGTTTTTTTTTGTTGTTTGTTTTTTTTTTAACTAAATAGATTACATCACTCACTCATTTAAGGGATACTTAAGATAGCAAATACAGTATTAGGTAGAACTGCACAACTTAACAATTTAATCAATTTTTTACTCTTACACTCTCACAGTGCTGCGCTACACAGCTCTCTCAGTTTTTTGGTCTGTGAAATAAAACGAAACGTGACGTCCTGGGAAATGCGAGGAATCTCTGGTGTCACCTTGTTTCTTGTCTTTTCCTGCCACCTTGTGGTTGCTCAGAACACGACACTGCTCACTCCTGACAAGTGATCCGTTCACAGGCTGTGAAAGTTGTTCCTCTGACACTCCCTAAACCCCCTTGCCTCTTTCATGTACTTCGATGCCCATGGTGTCCAATTCTGTGCATGGCACGCTGCGATATCTGATCTGACACTCTGTGCGTGACATCAAAATTTACAGATTAAATCATACTTACCTGCAATTAATGTTTTTTTTCTCTCACAAAACTGTAGTTCAAAATACTTTATAAAACAGCTGGAAAAATCATTCAAGGGTGTCTTAGCATGTCCAAAGGCCTCCAAGATACAGTTTACCTGCAAAACAATAGTAAAGAAACAATACAGGAAGAAATAAACAGGAAGATATTTCAAGAAACATCAGTGAGGTTGGCTTGTGATTAATAAATGGGGGGGAAAAAATGAAGACCATTTTTCATCTTGGAATTTAAAAAAATATTTGGCAGGTTTCTTTCCAAAATAGAAATTAAAGTAAGACAGATCAAAATAAATATATTCCAAAAAAGCCATGTCAGAATAGTGGAGGTTGTAAATGAAAGGTTCATATGTCAGCTGTGTCCCTAACATTAGTTTGGATATGAGTGACTGGAGTCATATTCCTGGAACTGGTACACTTAGCAAAAATATTAAAATCTTTGAAGACAGCTTATGAAGCTACAGTCAGTCAATATTAATAACCCAACAAAGGAATTTACAAGGTTTATATAAGGTCAGAAATGGTATAAATTATTGATTTCAAATAGAATTATTTCAGGATTATACTAGCGCACAACTGAGGAATAAAACAGATTCAGACATTTTTATGGCATGTCTCACTAATGCACTTCCATGTTATGCTTTCATGGTCACAGGGTCACAGCCATTGTATTTAGCCTTTTTGTGTATAATTAGTTGCGTACACCCCTTACACTCTGACAGATTCCCCTTAGAACTTTCCTCTATGCATCCTTGAAGTTTGATTGCAATGTGGTGCATATACACCGTTGCTCTGACATCATGCAGTCATGAAGCTGGATGAACCAGCTGGGGAGGGAAGAGGTCTGTGGAGTGGCACATAAGCTCTTCAAGTTAAAGCATTCACAATTATTAATTAAACCAGATGCCTGTGCAGTAGGTGGCAGCAGAAAACTAGTCAGCCTAGTTTTGGTTCCAGTTCCACTCCAATAGTGGTATTTAGGATGTATTTGCTCTTTAGACTAATTCAGCACTTGCTTTAACCCATGAAACTTTATTAATTTAATAGTGCAATGTATAACTGCAGCAGGAATGAATCCAAACAACTGTGTTCGTTAAGGCACCTGAAAAGGCAAAAAAATTAGAATCTCTATTCACTATGGATGAGATCTGATACATTTACCATCTAAAGTCAGATATCCCACCTAACCTAGTTTTAAAGGATCTTTCTATAAGCAAAATTTGATAATGCTCTTCCACTTCCATTAAGACCCATCAGATAGATCTCTGAGTTGAGATCTCAAATGAGAAGTTGCATCAGGAAAGGTAATTTTTAAAAAGAATTTGAATTGGCAATCCAGGGTTCAGCATAATTTAAAATTTCAGTAGGAACCTTTATAGGGAATTAAATATGGGTATATGGAAACATATATTTTGGAAATTAAATATGACTGAGCAAATATTCAGAACTCTTACCTATTTCTTAAATATATTTAGTACATAAATATTGAGCCATATAACTTTGTTTGATCCTTGCAGTTTTTCCTGCAAGTTTACAGTTTCTGTCTTGCATACTATCACTGCAGATGTCTCAACACTTACACTGTCCAGCGAAGCATCACCACACTACACAGACAAATTTATTTATTTACTGAAGGCCACTAATTTCATGTTTAAGTAACAGTTCTTTATCACAGAAACGTTTTCTATTCACTGCAACACTGATTTTCAAAGTCACCAAAACATAGAAACAAAACTACCTCCACTTTGGAGATTCTTCTTTTCACATCAATGTGAGCTTAATCCCATTCCCATTCATGGGAAAAAAAACCAAACCACCTTAATTTGACTTCAAAGGTGGAAAAAAGCCATTTATGAACTTCTACAGAGTTGACGCCTCTTTCCATACAGTTCAAATATCTCTGCCTGTCCAAGAGGCCAAGGTTTTGCTTCATTCCACTCAGTGATTGGAATGCTACTTACATGTTTTATCTTTGTATCAAAGGTATTTCTGCTGCAGCTGGCTCTGCAAGTGAGGTGTTTCACTATCTGTTTGCAGGCTTCAGTCTTCCCAGAACCACTTTCTCCACTGCAAGATGACAGGCAAGGAAGAGAGGGAGGAATCATTGTTAGTTTCACAATTGAAATGTTATTTATATTCTCGGCTACCTTTGTTTGAATGGATTTAAGGTACCTCCATCAAACTTTCATTTCAAATAACAGAAGGTTTATGGATGACAAATAAAGAACAGAACATAGGAGATTGACTGACTGACTGTCTATGTACACGAAGGCTGTCAGAGCTGTCAAGATATATTGTGTTGTACCACAGGTCAAACCAATCAAATCTAATACTTTCAAGCCTTTTTGAAGGTATATATAGCACGGATTTTATGTTTTCCTTTATCTTTTGTCTGGCAAAGGAGCTTACTAATGCTGCCTCGTTCTCTTTGCAGATGGTGAAATTACTGCTGTGGTAATGATGGGGAATCAGAAGAAATGGAAAATGAAAAATACAATAGGAAGAATGGAAAGAAAATACAAAAGGAACAGGAAGGAAAAGAAAAAGCTGATTGATTTTCCAACCTGCCCAGTTTCTGCAATACACTCTGACAGTAGCGATTCTATCTAGGTCACTGTGATTTCTTGTTTGTGATGTGGAACGAATATTCAAAAAAATGAGAATTTCCGACAGAGAAAGTGATCGAAGCAAATAAGGCAAAAGGCAGTAGAATGACGAAGATGGACAGAAATAATAGAAAAGCGGTGGGATGGAGGAGAGAAGTAAAATCAATGATGCACTTTAAGAATGGAGAAGGAAGAAAAAGAAAAGAAGAGATGGAAAGGATGAAGTTAGTGAAGCCTGACTAGGAAATTCATGTAAGAATTTCTAACTTGAATTATGTTTTCTTTACAGACAACTGAACCAAGTAAAATGCAATTTGATGCTCCTCCTTCATTTATTCACTTGATCAAATTTAAAGGGTTGTTTCTAGAACAGCCAGTTAGATTTTTCACAAGTACAATGGACATGATGGCTGCTCAGTCTGTTACCTGTGTATTTTCATTTCTGAAAATGAGAAGGCAGCAAAATACAGTATCTGTCTTCAAACTGGCCATTGCTTTAACTATTCAAATATCATTTCAAAGGAGAAATCAATTTAAAAGGAAGAAACAAAACAGGGAAGGACAAAAAAGAGGTTCATACTTGGATAGCAATGCACCATTTAATCTCAGTCAACTCTCATGGGACACACATGCAGCTTTGGTGAATATCTTATTGTTTGCCTGGCAAACTTTAGTCTTAACATGACGAGACAGATCATGTCATTACTATATGTGATATATCAAACTGCTTTTTTCTATGTTGTCCATGTCTCTATAACAAGGTGGAGGCTAACACTGGACCTCAAACTCCTATTGATATCGGTCCAAGACTGCAATGGTTTGCAACCTGGCTACATGGTGATGTATCTGATGAAATTCAGCTGTGAGTCCTGAGGGAGCTGAAAGATGAAGTTGTTAAGACACTATCCATAATTTCTGAAAAACTGTGTCAGTCAGGTGAAGTCCCTGCTGTCTTGAAAAAAGCAAATATTAATATCCATATTTAAAAGGAAGAAAGCAGAAGACACATGGAACTACAGATCAGTCTGTATTTTATTCCAGGGCTACAGCGTTGGTGGACAGAGGCAGAGCAACTCACACTGTCTACCTGAACTTAAGTAAAGTGTTTGAGACTGCTCTGCACAACGTCCTTGTCTCTAAACTGGAGAGGCGCAGATCTTTATTTGGTGGATAAAGAATTGGCTGGATGATCATACAAAAAGAGCAGGTGCTCAACATCTCACTGTCCATGTGGAGACCAGAGATGAGTGGTATCCTCAGGGGTAGGAACAGGGGCTGATACTGTTGAACATCTTTGTGAGTGACACTGACAAAGACAGTGACAGTAGAATGAAATGCACCTTGATCAAGCTTGCTGATGACACCAAGCTGTGGGGGGAGGCCTCATGATGGAGGGAAGGGATGACATCCAGAGACCTTAACATGCCCGAGAAGTGGGCTGATGCAAACCTCATGAAGTTCAACAAAACAAAGCACAAGGTCCTGCACCTGGGTTGTGGACACCTACAGGTCAAGCAGAGAAGTGACTGAGAGCAGCCCTGAGTAGAAAGACTTGGGTGTGAAGGTCACTCCCAAGAAAATTCACCAAAGAAAAATTCACCATGAGCCAGCAGTGTGTGCTCACAGACCAGAAAGCCAAGTGAATCCTGGGCTGCATCCAAAGCAGCATAGCCAGTAGGTTAAAGGAGGCAATTGTCCCCCTCTACTCCACTCTTATGAGCACTAAATCCAGCTCTGGTGTCCCCAGCATAAGAAGGACATTGAATTGTTGGAGAACGTCCAGGGGAGCATCACAAAGTTGGTAAGAGGAGTGGAGCACCTCCCTCATGGAAACAGGCTGAGAAAGTTGTGGCTGTTTGGCCTGGAGAAGAGAAGGATCTGTGGAGACCTCATGGCAACCTTCCAGCATCTGAAGGGGGCCTACATGGAAGCCAAAGTGAGATTCTTAGGAACTGTAGTGACAGGACAAGGAATAATGGTACAAACTGAAAGAGGGGAAACTTAGGTGAGATGTTAGGAAGAAATCTTTTACTGTGAGGGTGATAAGACAACGGAACAGGTTTCCCAGAGAGGTTGTGGCTTCCATATCCCTGGAGGTGTTCAAGGCCAGGTTGGATAAGGCCTTGAGAAATCTGGTTTACGGGGAGGCATCCCTGCCAATAGCAGAAGTGTTTGGGACTAGATGACTTTTAAATTCAATACCAACCTTGTCAGATTCTATGATTCTCTGTTATGTGAAGACCTCAACTAATACGTCACAAAAGCCATATTTAAACCAGGTCTAAGAGGAAAATAAATTGTGTAGTGTCAAGATG
Source organism: Argya squamiceps (assembly GCA_037834095.1). NCBI lineage: Eukaryota > Metazoa > Chordata > Aves > Passeriformes > Leiothrichidae > Argya > Argya squamiceps. The sequence continues at coordinate 92,299,681 of JBBMKD010000001.1, forward strand.
GTCACTTTCACAACTATTATAAAATTAGCAACTCTCCAGAAATTACAAGATTCTCCTTAAGTGCACTATCCTTTGATCAGATTTTCAGCTTCTGATTTCTAGAAGAGTTTAAAAAGTCAGATGGTACTTGATGTCACCCTACAAAATATGCATGTCTGCCCTCTTGATGACGACTTCACTCTCCGAACACTATTTGTACCATGCTGCCTCTGTTCTTAAGATCCAGCATTAGCCTTCTGCCCTTATAATGGCAATCTATCAAATTCCATGTTTCTTTGTCTATTGTCACTAATAGAAATAGGGAAAAATTGAAACAGGACAATAAACCTGTGATATTCCTCCTTTACAGATGTTTCACAGTCTTGCAATTTACAGATCTTATACCTGTGTTATCCAGAGAGTCAGTGAACTCATAAACAGATATAAATCATAGCTGCCCTCTTACTGCCCACTCACATTGGCCAGTTCACGGGCAACTGTGTGTCATGATGATGAAATAGTTTTGCCCCTCCACAACATGCTTAATCCAAAATCACAGCTGCAACCTGCTATCACTATATCACAGGTTACCAAAAAGATTAGCAACAGTGGCTTTTCAGTTATTTCAGCTGTTAATGAACTTCTCTAAAATTAAAACATCTCTGATGTTTAGTACAGTCACTCACAGTTACAGTTATCATGCTATCGAACAAAAGTGTTCATTTATGTTTGAGAATCAGATCTGATATAATTCAGAGTTTTTAAGAGCTTGCAACTTATCCAAAGTGTACAGCCCTTTATATTCAGCAGATAAATATTTGTGTCATTCTGAGAGCTATATAAGACTTGATATTTAACAAATTGCAGCATTTTATTGTTTGTTCAGGCCCAACCTCATCTGACAAAAACAGCCTCTTCAACAGAAAGTTCTTCCAGGATATAAAGATCTTTCTCACTACTGGAGAAACTGAGGGTGGAGAGAAGGGATGCTAAAATAACAGTTGATATGCCTTTGATTGTTTTCAAGAATTACAAAGCAGGCATGCAACTTAAAATTAAAACCAAAAAACTGCCTTCTTAAACAAAGGAACTGGAGTGCTCACCATGAGTTTCCCTCCTTAAGTATTAATTTGCTTCAATTTAATGTAAAACTATGTTTGTTTTTCACTGCAAGACAAATGTAGCCCAGGTAACACAAGACCATGCAAACAAGTACAAAATAGACAGTTTCTGTCCATTCTTGAATATTTCTTCTCAAGATTCATGCTTTCTGAACATTGCTGCAAAGATTTGACATGCTTGGCTCAACTGTTAATTTTTGTCCTGCCACAGGAGCTTTTTGATCAAAGGGGTTGCTAGATTACTGTTCAGGGCTTCAAAAATCACCAGAATGTAGTTGCTGAAAGAGAGACACAATGTGACTTAGTTTTTTGTACATTTCAATGGGTTATATTCACTTCTAGTGAAATACAGATTGAACTGCTGAGAAAAAAATGCTATGTTAGAAAATGTTTTAATTGCTGATACCATATTTGGAATATTTAAGGCAATTTAAAAATTAAAAAATAATTTGGTACCTTGTACAAGATCTTGTTTACTCAATTTCATTTTAGGTTGAGTAAAATTTTTTGCAATGTCACCATTGTCTGCAATGTTTTTTGCTCTAGCAATTTAATGCTGCTTAGAGAACAATTCCAGTTTTCCCTTTTAAATAATTGTTTTACCAATATATTTTTCAAAATGTGATTCACAATATGGATGTTGGCTTCTTAGAACTTTTGTTTGGACTGCCTTATCAAGGTGTAGGTTAAGTTAGCATTGAAGCAAAAAAGCATTCTTCTGCACTAATACTTATTTAAAAGGCATTATGGAACAGACAAAGAAGGCTCGTTTCAGTGATAAAAAAAGGTAAAATTAGAAAGAGTGTATTCCAAAGGAAAGGAAAATGAATGGAAAATCTGATATCCTATGCTCATATAGGGGTTTAGGGAAGTCCATGACATTTTCTCACTTTGCCTTTCCAACTTTCTTTTATAACTACCTGATGGAGTGCCTGTTTCCTACTATTACTTTATAAATATTTTGTTAATATAACCTTAATTACAGCTCAAATATTTTTATCTTCAAATACTATGAATAATTAAAAAAATAAGTTCTGTTTTGAAATTTAAAAAAAAAATCTATATTTGTTAGGAAAAAGACCAATGGAAAGTGTGAAAATACAAAGTCACGTGAAGCAAAGAACATGAGACATATACACCCAGGGGAATTAAAGAAGCTACATCTGTCAAATCCATGGCATTTGGATTATCATCCAGCTCTTTTGCTTTGTTGTGCCAGTCTAGCTGGGCTGCTGGTGCCCCTAATGCTGGAGAGCTCCATGCAGAGCCAGTGATTGCTGGACATCCACACAAACTGCCTGGCTGAGAAGAGTTGTGGCTGGAGTTCCAGCTGCCATTTGTCATGACTCCCCAAACCCTCAAAGCCTGAGTGAACATCCCAGCTCTGAGACCACCACTGCTGGTGGTGCCCACTGGGTTCAGAAGTTATTGTATGGAGGGGGACTCAGAGATAACCAGAACCATCACATGGAAGTATTTAGCCAAGGAAGAGCAGGTAAGAGTTGGAAAACAGACAACCCTAGGCAATTTTTAAGAATTTCTCTAAGTACTGAGAAGTACTTGCTTACCCCCAGTTTCTCCATATTAGACAGGCTTGTCTATACCTTTATGATTTCAGAACACTGGATCATTATTGGATCATTACTGTTTGGTAAGCAACAATCCCATTATAAAGAAATTCTATAAATCATCTGTTTAGGGAAAATACGACAAAATACAAAGCATGTGAGGAGCAATATACCTGTCATTTCAGATTATATAAATGACAGAGTTTTATTTTTTGCTCTGGGTTCAGAAGTTATTGTATGGAGGGGGACTCAGAGATAACAGAACCATCACATGGAAGTATTTAGCCAAGGAAGAGCAGGTAAGAGTTGGAAAACAGACAACCCTAGGCAATTTTTAAGAATTTCTCTAAGTACTGAGAAGTACTTGCTTACCCCCAGTTTCTCCATATTAGACAGGCTTGTCTATACCTTTATGATTTCAGAACACTGGATCATTATTGGATCATTACTGTTTGGTAAGCAACAATCCCATTATAAAGAAATTCTATAAATCATCTGTTTAGGGAAAATACGACAAAATACAAAGCATGTGAGGAGCAATATACCTGTCATTTCAGATTATATAAATGACAGTTTTATTTTTTGCTCTTCATTTTCAATTCTGACCAAAGGTACCACACTCACAAATGCAGGAATACTTAACAAAAAAACCTTATTCCTGCAGTACTTGAACTATAATCAGAAATGATGGACAACTGCTGACAGAATGGGTTCATTTAAGATTTCTCCCAGAATTAAAGGAAGTCAGGTGTTCTGTTCTGCACGAACTTTTGAAACCGCTCTCTTATTGTACTAGAGTGAGCATTACTACTCCAAATTCTCATTAATATAGTAAGATATACCCAGAGAAGAGTGACTAAGTTCTCACACTGTTTGGGGTCAAAATTATTTCTTCTCCATTTTCATTTCTCACATAAGTGAGACACTGAGTTTTGCTCCAAGTGACTGAGATTTCTAGATTTGAAACAGATATGTGCAAGCAAAACTTTTAAATACAAAATCATTAATTTTGTATTATCAGTAATGTTATCTGTAACTGATCAATCTTTCATGTTAATTGGAAATTATATTTCTAAAATTAAGCTAAATTGGACAGTGCATTTCTAAACAATGTTTCAATACAAATTTTTAACTGTACTGCAGTAGCCCATTGCATTTAAAATACATAGAATTACACTTTCAAAAATAAATATCAAATTAAATGCTTTTGGTGATGCTAAACTGAGGAAATCCAAAACTTTCAATGCATTCCACTCTAAAACACAAGGACTTCTTTCTGTTACAGATCATTTGGCTTAAAAATGTGATTTATATCACAACAGTAACTCTGGATATTGACACTCCTGGCTGTTAACAAGCGAGATCATTTCATTTTATGTATTCATTATGACTTTTTGACTCACAAAATTAGCCATCAGCATGCCACATATCTTTGGTTTGATTTACTAAGGCTCCTTAGCTTTTAACAGGACTATATTTAAGCTCCCTAGACAGCTCTTTACTCATCTTGTCAGTGCTTAATGTATTTTCATATCCTGAAAAGCAGGAGCAAAATGCCATCAGAAGGAAGCTAATTATGAAAAGTCCACCTACTGGCTATTTAAGAGCATAACTAATAAAATTATTTTATTCTGTAACTTCCATTAGAAGTTTATTCAAAGACAGCTCTTGGTGTTAGGCATACATGAGTAAAGCTGGCTTGCTACACACTGAAAATAATTGTGAATAACTGACAGTAAGTTCTTCAATGATTTGGCCAAATGCTTTCCTGTTGTAAAATGGTCTATTTCAGTGAGTGAAATTTTGATCTGATGTGAAGTGACTAGGGGAAAAAAAATATTGTAAAATGGTAACAAATTTGGCCACACCTCAAGTCCTCTGCCCATTTCTGGTCTCCTCACTTCAAGAAAATACATTCAAATGCTGGCAGAAGTCCAGAGAAGGGCAATGGAGCTGGTGAAAGGTTTGGAGCACAAGTCCTATGAAGAATGGCTGAAGGAGCTGGGGTTGTTGGAGCTGGAGAAAAGGAGGCTCAGGGCAGACCTTATCACTCTCTACAACTGCTTGAAAGGAGGTTGTAACCAGGTAGGCACTGGCATCTTCTCCCAGGCCACTAGAGACAAATCAAGAGGAAATGGCTTCAAGCTGCACCAGGGGGAGGTTTAAGTTGGACATCAGGAGGAATTTCTTCTCAGGGAGGGTGATTAGACATTGGAATGTGCTGCTCAGGGAGCAGGTGGAGTCACCATCTCTGGAGGTGCTAAAGAAATGTCTGGACATGGCTCTTAGTGCCATGGTCTCGTTGACAATGTGGTGGTCAGTCAAAGGTTGGACTTGATGATCTCAAAGGTCTTTTACAATCTCATTGGTTCTGTAATCCCATGGAGGACATTAAGGTTAAAGATTCAGAAGATATGAAAGTAAGTAAAATGTGAAAAGATAGAAAAGTGGTAAGACTGAGCAACAAATTTCTTTGACTGACTACATCAAATTTACCAGACTCAGTGCTTTTAGACAGTTTGAGAGAAGAAGGATTAATAGATTTGGGGATTAAAAGGTTCTATTTGGATGAAACTTTTTTCACAGATTACTGTGAAAAACATTTACTCACAGTTTTGAAGTTATTTATCATTGAAACAACACTGAAAGAAGATTAAAGGTTAAAGTCCATTTTAAAGTACATTTCGGGCTTGGAGACCTAAAGAACAAACTCATGGTCACAAACATGTGGGGCAAGCTCCAATACAGGCGCCTCACTACAGAGGTTTATAATTTAGTCAAGGACTTATCATTTTTATTGTCAATAGATTCTGTTTCTAATCCTGATTCATGTAACATTAGCAAACTCACACAGCAGTTTTGAATTCTTTACCATTAACTCTTGTTCCTAATTAGATGCAGCTACATCGAGTGGCAATTGCCCAAGAGAATTTATGAACTTGAGATGTAATTAAACCTTTTTCATTTCTATTTTGCTCTAACGTATGATACAGAGATCAGTACACAGAAAAAAAATCAGTTAGAGAAAAAAATAAAATGGAAATCTCAACTGCTGAGGCCCAAGGGAAAGAGCTGAAAGGCAGGAGGTACAAATTAATTAATAGAAAGATAAATTTTCACCTGAGGATAAAGCACTGGGGACGCTGCTCCTGGAATAGCATGTGGTAAGCTCTTTCAGCACAGGAAAATATATGGGGGGGAAGAGAGGAACAGAGTTTTCCAGAGTTACTTATATAAAGCTGGGTGACCTGAAAAATTGTAGAAAATTAAAATGATAAATACATTTTAAAACAATTATGTTTTACCCCCCTAATCTTGGGTCTTTTGTAAAGCTTTCTGAGCATTATGAACAGAATCTCTCTATGTATAGAAGTGATACCTTTACAATGGCTATGAAGATCTTAATTACAGACAATAGAGCTTTAAACACATAAGGTCTAATTAACATACAAAATGAAACAAAATTAGAGGACTTAACAGTACTGGTTTGTGCATTAAGTAAAACAAAACCTAGTAAGCTACTTTTTAATACCTTACATTTATAGTTTTTCAATGTCTGGATTGAAAATTTACAAAATGAAATATGAACATCCCAAGAAAAGCTAAAATTGAAATCAAAGGAATAAGTTATAAACAAATTAACTTATTACATGACAGCAGTCTCCCACAAATACTCTCTCTACAATATAGGATAACTCCTGACACACATAGCTGGCAAAATATATTCTTAAAGCCTGAGTAAATCCAATTATCTATTATAGAAACCACTTCATTTTTTTTTTTCCCCTGAGGGTATCACCCCTTTCTGTCCCATGCCTGTTTTATTTATTTAGATATGTAACGATTCAGTCCTGGGGTATCTACAACACTGTAGCTGAATGAATCCTCCATGGTATATTCTCAGTCAGGCCTTAAGAGCTACTGGACAAAAAAAAAGATTAAATCCACACCAATTTTCCAGGAATCATTTCAGAATGTCACAAAGTACAAAGGAAAACCTTCACACAATGCAGAATGTTGCAAGTTTACATATTTTTCTAACACAAACTTCAAGAATGTATTTGTCCTAATCAGGCACAAGTAAATTCTTCACGAATGTAACAAAAGCAACATGACCACACCTCAAGCACTTCTACAGTCACTAAGATACCTTCAAAGTTGTACTTGCATGATCCTTGTATAATGCTATTATAATGTGTAGTGTAGTTGTACAGTGTATTTCCATGTAAAAATGCAATAATATTATCATCTAGCAATTGCATTGAATTTCATAAGAAGCAAAGTACATCAATTAATGTCCATTAATGTGTGATTCTTTATGTCATCTCAGAGTGAATAATTGCTCATAAAATATTTATTTTAGTAGTATTCTCTTGGAATAAAGAGTAGGCGTGTAGTGGTTTTATGTTTGCTGATTTCTGTTTTGCCTAATTTAGTGTAGTGGTTTGAGTGTTTATCTGGGTTTTTTTTGGGAGTAAAAGTGGTTGGCTTGGGGACACTGAGCTTTATTATCAGAAGTTGCCTTCAGCTTTCTCAGTGGTTAAACCACATGCCAATAGTCAAAAACTGGCTCCTGATAGGTCCCTGTCCTTTCTAAAACAAAGTGCAAGGTCCTGGTAGGGCAATATTCTATATTCTTTAACTAAACAAACTAAACCGTGTTAGCCTATGACAGGATGGTCAGTGCACAATAACAAAATTGTTTGTTAGAGGAGTTAAACACAGTATTTTTTAAAAAAAGAAGGAAACATAAAATGTTGCTGTTATTAAAAGACATATATATTATTTTTATTGCTTCATCCTTACTTTAAACATAGTCTCATGCTCAATACACGTCTGCATTCCTTTTCTTTTTGACAGCTAACTACATACCTGAAACAAAAATGCTAACTAATGAGCCACATCATATAGCATGTCAGCATTTAGTGAGGAATTGACATCATCACTTTTTACTACTTTAATACATAAGCCATCTAACACTTAGAGACTTTAATACAATGTCAGATAAGCTGCTGCAGTATACTGGAGCACTTCAAAAACAAAGTGGTTTTACAACCATGGTTTCTTGATCATCTGGGAAATACCTGCATAGTGCACAACAGTGTCCAGATTACAGTGATGAAGTGAAAGCAATTATTATCCAAGGTGACCCAAACAATTACAGGACAAAAAGTGTCTCATGATGAACTTAATTAAATAGATCTTTCACAGAGAAGTAAAGATGCTGCAAACATTCAGGAAACATTTTAATACGTAAACTCTCTTTAAAATTCTCTCTTGGTGCACAAAATCATGTATCTAATATAAAATACACAGTGACAGGAAAAAACACCATCATCTAAAACCTTGGGGGTGATGTGTGATTTCCATTTCTAGAAGTAAATTCAGACTTGGAATCTGCTGCTCCTACCATGAACGTCACAGTGTTCCTTTCTCTCAGATTTACTACTGTTACACACAAAGCCACATGATGCAGCAAAGAGTCACAAATTACAATTTGCTCACCAAATTTTTAACCCTTCATAATTCTTGTAAGTTAAATAGGACATATGCTTGAACATTCCCTACCAGGGACGCAGAGCTCTGTGATCTCAGTGCATCAATGAGAAGATAAGAGGGGAGGATAAATTAACAGTTATACTAACACTGTATCTTTAAAATGTCTGGGTGAAGATGAAGGAGAGATCAAAACACTTGAATGTTTTCACAAGACTCAATCCCCCTTGCCCAAACACTGCCTGTGCCTGCACAAGCCACCTCCCTATGCCCAACCCAGGGCAGAGCTCAGCTCATGCTGATGTCCCAGAAGAGGGGCCTGGTGTGCAGCACAGACAGACATTTGGATCCTTTGTGCACCATCCAAGGTTGTAATCTCCATAAACATGTTTTGGGAAAGGGGGTGTAAACTCAAACAATCACGTATGAAACATGCATCTATTTCTATCAGTTTGACTGTAGCAGAAACCACCAAGGTGATCAGGAACTGTTTTTAAACAACTAAAAGAGCTCCTGCTCATTCAAAGTGTTATCAAGATGGCTATTTTACCAATAAGACACAGAAAAAATTGTTGTATCTTGGAAGAAATTTTTAAGGTTTTGCTAAAATACTTAAACTAAGATGCTTCCCACATAATATGGGTATATCCATTAATTAATTTTAGGGGTTTGGCTAGTCAAATGAACTATATGAATTGTGAAAAAATATCTACAAACTTTTAAAAAGAGAATGCTTACCATGGTAGAATAAATAGGAAGCTCTTTAAATGGGTTAACGAGCAACAGTATATCACCAACATAGGTCTGAAAAAAAGAATATATAATTTCTTTATTAAGTAATAAATTAATTTTTTTAAGGAGGCTAATGGCTTTCTTCCAAAAAGAATTCTCAGCAAAGCCTCTTAAATCTAGCTAACAACATGTTAAACATAATTTATGAATTCTGAGCTTTTAACTCCACAGTTTGAATTTAAGGTCTAAATTTACATTTTGAACAGAATTAATTAGCATTTTTGTAATAAAACTGAATTCTTCATAACTGAAAATTATGCAGAGAAAAATTGCACTACATATATTATTGGTAGATTATTTGAAAATTAATTTGTAACTTACCACTTTCTATACTACAAAAATGTCACAGAATCACAGAGGTTGCTGAGTTGGAAGGGAGCCACAAGGATCATCAAGTCTAACTCCTGGCACGCCTACCACATAAACAAGCTCCTCAAGTGATGTTTTATGGAAAAGATGACATAATTTAGAAATTCTATAGTGGTTATCCAGAGCCAATACAATACAGTATGTTGCTAGTGGGGTAAGATGGAGCAATTGATACCTACATAAGTCTTTATGCAAGTGTGGGAACATATGAACACACATCTAGAAAAACTATCCTGATCATATCAGAAAGAGTAAACCATATCTAATGATTGCATGTTTTCAAGATTTTATTATTTCATATTTGGTTTGGGACTATTGATGGATGAGAGGCTGGACATGAACCAGCACTGTGCTCTTGCAGCCCAGAAAGCCAACTGTGGCCTGGGCTGCACCGCAAGCAGTGTGGGCAGCAGGGTGAGGGAGGGGATTCTGCTCAGCTCTGCTCTGGTGAGACCCCCCCTGCAGTGCTGCATCCTGCTGTAGGGTCCTCAGAACAGGAAAGACATGGACCTGTTAGGACAAGATGAGGGCCACAAAGATGATCAGAGGCCTGGAGCACCTCTGTTGTGAAGATAGGCTGAGAAAGTTGAGATTGTTTAGCCTGCAGAAGGCTCCAGGCAGAACTTATAGCAACCTTCCAATACCTAAGGGGGCCTACAAGAAAGATAGGGAGGGACTCTTTGTCAGGGATTGTAGTGACAGAATGAGGAGGAATGGTTTTAAGTTGAAAGGGAAAATATTTAGATTAGCTACTAGGAAAAGAATCTTCACTGTTACAGTGGTGAGGCACTAGAAGAGGCTGCCCAGAAGAGCTGTGGATGCCCCATGCCAGGAAGGACAGGTTGGATGGGGCCCCGAGTTCAACATCTTCTACTGAAGATGTCTCTGGCCATAGCATGGTGGTTGGAACCAGATGATCTTAAAGGTCCTTTCCAACTGAAACCATTCTACAATTCTATGCACTTAAGTGTGAGATTGTAGGTCACTCTTGCTGCTATACTTTTTATTTCACATAAACAGCTGCTGCTGTATTACACACTTAGAATGCAAAAATTGTGTATTACACCCTTAGAATGCAAAAATTGCCAGACTTCTGTCTCTGATGAGGTCAGACAGCAAAGCATCATGTGAACAGCTCCAGTCATGTTGTCTTTTTCAAGATGAAGCATTTTGATTTGGGGAGGTGGAAAATATTGTCTTTCATAGTAAATGTACTGGTTCTTCTAAAATGCATCAATTTATTTCCTTTCTCTCGCCCACCCTGACTTCACTGTTGGATTTTCTGGTGGAATGAAATTTTATAGAGCTTAAAAAAACCACAAAACAGGGAGTGTTTAGTGCTACTGAGGACTTTGGCTTGGAATTGGAGCCAAAGGACTTTTCCTTCTAAGTCTAAGAACCAAGTCAAGATGAAAGCATCTTCAGCACTGATGCTGGCACTCTACCAAAGCACAGCAGCTGCTGCTGAGCAGAATACTAGTGATTGCTGCCTACAAATTCTATTAAGCTAAGAGAATTCCAGAGCACAAGATCCTTTCAAGTGAATCCTTCAGTATCTTAAAATAAAAGTCTTCCTCGATGGATCTTCATGAATTCAGTTAAAATTATCTTGTATCTTTGAAAGTGAGATAAAGGAAAGTAAATACTCATATAATGAATATTTTTTTAGCATTTGATCCATCATTCCAAATTTCAGAATTTTTTTACCATTGCATGCCATACACCCTGAACTGAAGTTCCCATAATTTCAAAAGGATTCACAGCAACATAACAGTTCTCCATATTGTTTTAGTCTAAATAGTGTAATGAACCTATAAATATAAAAATAATATGCATGTTTCACATTTACATTCCAATCAAGTGTTCAATAAGGTAATAGTAAGTTATGGGTAAGATATGGACAGGAATACAAAAATTTTTTTTGGTAACTAGATGATTAACATTACAATATAATTACTTTGATGTTGGAAGAAATGAATCATTAAATCTCCCATGCTGAATTCTAAGCTATTTAATCTAAATTTCTTTTACATTTCCAGTAATCATGCTGTATTAAATTAACATAGCATTGAAAATGGAAGGCTCTTTTGGTGATTTGAGAAGGAATCATGATGGCGCACCCCCGCCCCAACAACACCGTGATCTGAGCGACCTTAAAATGCTCATTCATTGCGAGTGTGTTCATCAATGTTTACCAACTTTCTTCCTCTGTGAAAAAAACACACATAAGTTGTATTCAAACCTGTCCGATGTGATACTCCATTTTTTATTTCTCCTCTTCCTACCCGAACGTGAGGAATTGCAGGGCTTACACACACACACACACTCCCTCATCAATTTAAAACTAGTCATTGGTTCGGGGCAGGTTACTGTCCAGTAGTTATGATAGTAATCCTATTTTTCCTATTCTCTTTTGGTTTTTTTTGAAAGCTTACTATTGGTAGGTGAATAGCAACTCACATATATCTGATTGTTGTTGAAACGCTTCTGAATCTCATAAAGCAGGCTGCTGTCTGTTAGCTCACTCAGAGAAGCCAGGTCATCATTTGGAGCTGGAGGCATTAGCTTGATCTAGAAAACACAAATTACAGAAATAAAGTAACTTCACAATGAACCATTCTGTACCATAATATTCTAACTTACAGTATAAACCAAAATCTCTAGAATTTATGGGAAAAAATGCATTAAGAAACCAGAAAGTTCACACACCCCAATTAATCCACATCATTAATCTTAATCAAGGATATAAAAATTAGTATCAATGTTATGGTGTATAACTGCATGAGTTTTATGGGCTCTTAAGAACATACCATATACCATACCATACCGTACCTACCATACCATACCATACCATACCTTTGGAGTCCTTAAACCCATAAAGTTTCTTGGATCAAATGCAAGTTTCCTGCTCTCTTCATTAAATGGTTATAGCAGAGGAAATCAAGAAATTCTTTAGTGGACTTGTAAATACTGTATTTCTTACAGTATTTAGCAAAGCTCTCAGACCTCTCTTTAACATATGGGATTTGAAATTGTACTGGAATTTTTCTTGCAGAACAGAAGTAAGTTGATAAGAACTTGAAAATGTGTTGTTATGGAATCCAGAAGACAATCAGAAGAGTCCACTTAAGCCAAAATTGGTGAGTGAAATTGTTTAACACTTTTGAGATTAGGGTCAATAATATAAACTCTGCAAGGGTAAGTAAAAACACAATGAAACAAAAAAGATCCAAAGGAGTGAGATAGGAGATTGAAGAAGAAAGAATCTGTGATAATGGAAATTTGATTAAAGACAAAATAAACAGATACATTAAGCAGTGTGCTTTTAAATAATGATCTACACTTAAAATGAGAGACAGAAGAAAAAAGAATCAGTGATAATGGAAATTTGATTAACAATAAAATAAACACTGACACAAGAAGTGTGCTTATAAATAATTATCTACATTTAAAATGTAGTTGGATTCATTTTTTTATGTCAACAGAATACCCAGAAACAGAAAGTTCTCACATGAACAGCAATAGAATTAAGTAGTTTGTTCAGAGTTTATTATAACTCAGGGTCTATTTTGAGAATGGACAATCAAGATGAAACTTCCTTTTTCTATTGTTCTGCTTAAAATGAAGGCTCAGGAGAGAAGCAGACACCGCCCCTTTGTGGTGAATACCTCAGTGTCATGGTTGCAGCTGGCCTGTAGCTGCCAGATAAATTTGGCCATATCGGACCCCCAAACTTGACCAGCCTAGAAGAAAAAACAAGTCCTTGGATATGGTAAGGATAGGCTGGATTCAAACCTGTGGGAACTGACAGTGATCAAAGAGGAATTTCTAGGTTTCAGGCAGCAACAGCAGAGTCTGAGTCTGTCTGAAATCAAGTCACATAACTTTCTTGCACTGGCCTGAGAAATTTTAAGGAGGAATCAGAAACAATCCTTGGAAGGTGAAAGACCTTCAGGTGGTTTTTTTTCTAACTTGTTTACTTGTAAGAAACGGTCAAGAAGTGCTGTTCCAAATGACCAGTAATACTCATTGTACCGAAACACTGTATAAAAGGATGTGCCTCTCAATAAACTTTTGCTTTTAAGCCCTCCAAGACAATTTGGAGCATATCGTTATTAAAGCTGTTCCAAATAATAATAATGATACAAACCTACACAGGGGACCCCCAGCCAATCCCATTTGATCCTGACTGCAGACATATCACTGGCCAGAGAGTTGGGCAGTGATGAAATCCAACCAATTGGCTGTCCAAGCCTGGGAAATTTGAAGCCCCTATTAAAGGAGGTTCTGAACACTAAACCAGGCTGTTTGTCGATGGCCCTCGGTGAGTTCCGTCATTTTTGTCTCCAACAAACAACCGCATGTGACACCTCAGCACCTTCAGGTTTTGTCAGTGACAGGAGATCAGCGGCAGAAGCAGACTGGGAGATACTGGAAGGAACATGGAGCATGCTTCTGTCATGGGGAAGAGCCCCAAGACTATGGATACTTGTGTTTAGTACTGGGGATCTGACACAAAATTTCTAAGCTGTAACTAAGTTGCCATAGGTTCAAGCTTGAGTTCAGAAAACCTGTTATTCAGATCTCACTACCTGTGCTTTACAAGGTGTATGTCTACCTACTAGAGAGGTTTGTTCCTCACCCCATTGAAGTGAAGGAAGATTTCTCTGTCACACAGAAGATGGTATTTCCTATTCTTTTTGTTTTTAAATATTATCAGGATGGCAGTTGGATGTACAGCTGACTAGAAAACAAGAATTCCACTTGGCAAAACAAAAAATTAAATTACATTTTGGCATTTGTCTTTGATGATGTACATTGGAAAAGAAAAAAAAAATTAACAAAAGAATTCCGAGAACATTTTTAAGTGTCTTGTAGAGAGAGAGCAGAGAGACAAGTCTGTGGCCTTCTTTCCTTTATAGTGTGCTCACCTGTCATGCATGAACAAAACAGGCATTGGCCTTCACTGCACTCCCGTGTGCTATCAAAACTCAGAACATCTGTGCCATAGAATGAGCTTCTTTTAATCTATCTCCGAGAAGATTAAACCTCTGATATGCCTTTGTAAATAAAAGCAAGGTTTGGATAAAAGTACTGCCCTGGGATTCTCCATATTTTCTGAACTTTTTAGCACACTTCCTTACACATTCCTAGTTCCTACCAGCTAGCACTCATGCAGATGAAACCTGAATATCATTCAGGTCAAATGACAATAATAATTTCCCATGGGTTATTTGGGCATGGCCCCATCTCTAGAGGGAGAAAAATTTTGTCTTACAGATGTTTATGGACTTACCCCACACAGCCCTAGACCAGCAAACAGGCGCTGGCTTGCATTTATTTCCTAATCCAGGCATGGCCAAAATTGCTCATTCTGTAGGTATGGTTAGAAATGTGAAGTTCTCAGTAAAACTTCAAGAAAGGAAACCAAAATCTTTTCAATTCTTTTTTTCTGCAAAGTTTAGGATTTGGTGTTTCAGCATTTTCTACCTGACACATTGCATCAAATTTCATAGTTCAACAAGCAAATAATCATATTGAAATAAGAAAATCTGAATCCCTTAAACTCACCACTGATTTGACTTAACAGTAAATGTTATGTACCTTAATAATATCTTATTTTTGGGCACCTTAAACTTCCATTCTCATCTACTTTTCTGAGCACAGAGATTTGTTTTTTAGCTCAATGCATCTATCTGGCTATCATTCTAATTGCATGATGTATATGTTATGAGACATTAAAGAAAAATAGCCATACATACAGCATAAGTTCCAATATAAATATGCCTCTGGGAGTGATTAGTTTTAGATTTTTGCAATGCTTACAATGAAGATATCTATTTATTCTACTAAATTACATACACTTAGCATTTACAATCTGCTCATATAATAGTCTTAAGTTATATATAGTTTTATAGGGGGGGGTTGTTTTGGTTTTTTGTTTGGTTTTTTTTGTTGTTGTTGTTTTGTTTTGTTTTTGTTTTTTTTTTACATACTTGTGTCACTGAACTGTATATACCTCCCATCTCTTATTTGTATATTATGTTATGCACAGCTGAGCTTCGTCTGTGTCATAACTGATACTGAAACAATCAAAAGGACATCAGGGGATACTCTATCACACAGTTCATGTGGCCAACAAAACATAAACAAGAATCATAAGACAGTTTTATTTTTTAAAAAAAGACTCAATTAGGAGAAAGAAAAGATTTAATTTATACTTATTTGCAGCATGGAGCATGTAATTCAATTCCAAGCCATTAATTTGAATCTGCTATCAAAAAATATCCTTCCCAGATGAGAGGAAGAGAAATTAAGAATACTATAAAATTCTGGAAATTATTCATACTTCTTTCTTTGTTTGGCAGGACAGATCTTGACATTACTGATGATCAAAGAACACCTTTTACCTAGGAAAAAAACAAAAGCTAATACAAGCCAAGAGAGGTCCAAAATGCTTTATTGAAGTAGTCACTTCATCCCCATCTCCTATACTTCAAGTAATAAAAATCTTCATGGAAAATAATATTTTCTTAAGGCTCTTTTTCATCATTTTTGCAATTAAAAAAAACCTGAAGTGTTATATAAATTTGAACAGTTATGTTTTTCAAAACCAAAAAAGTTACAGGCTTTTTCCATTAAAAATGCATGTCTGAAATGTGCTAGGATTAAATTTTTCTTTTTGATCCCCCAGTAAAGGCCTAATCTGCATGTCATATTGCCTAAGAATGTGTGGTATTTCTGACATAAAGCATATAAAACACCATCCTGATAATATTTCAATAATATATGAACATGAAATCCAGGTAATGACTCCACATAACCTATTGAAACATTAAACAGAACATGATTACTTGGAGTGTAGTTTGAGTGCAACTGGTAAGAATAAAAGACAACTCATTAGAAACCTATTAGAATTAGGATACCCAAAAGGCAGGAACAGCAGGAAGGGGTTGTTCAAAGATTTCCTTTGGTATCAGCACTAAATAAAAACTTTACTTCTCAAGTTGTGAAACTAAATTATAATGATAATAAAGTGTTAAATGAATAAATTTCATCTTTGAAAACTAAGGTCTAAATATTATTAAGGCAAATACAGATATGATACATATATACCTACGGTTCATAATGCATGGCAAGCAGTAGAGAATACTCTACTCCCAGGATCAGAATTACATCAAAAGAAAAGATATTATATAATTTAATTTGACAAAATCTAGGGACTTTTCTAAAATTTAACTAGTGAAGTGATTAGAGTAGTTTACTCTCTTTCTTTCTTCTTGAGCCAAACCTAAGCCCTTGCCAACTGAAAAGTTGTATTAATTCTTTTCTAATGCAACTGGTCATTTAAAAACCCACTAAAATATCATCATTTCTAACCTATTCCCAGTTAATGATAATTTCTCAGACAGGACACTTCCTATCCTTCCATGCTAGGGAGCATCACTACAGATTCAGCAACTGCAGGTATTTTTTCATTTTCCCTGTTTCTAAAAAAATATAGGATACACACAGCTAGTTTGTTTAGAGCAGAATTTCAGACCATTTCCTGCAGACATATCTCAAATAAAAGAGCTAAAAGAGATTCACCTTCGAGTCTGTTCTCTTGTCTTTGAATTGTAACTATTGTGGGAAGTTCCACTGTAGTATGGTGAAACAACAGGAGTGCTTTTGAAAATCTGCCCTGGGACCCTGAGGAGACTCAAAGTCATGGTGGAGAATGAAATCACCAGCATAAAGACTTCTGTTTGCTCATTTTCACCTGGAAGATTAGTTGTTCTTATCCTGATCAGTTTCTGTATATGTTTTAGTGCACAAACTATAAAGTAGAAGTTTAGCTTAGAGATAATGAAAGCCTGAATAAGTTTGGCTAGGCTTACATCAAAAGGGAATCAGGCAGAAATAAGTATCTGTGCTCTTGTACACACTTTTGTTGAACATCTAGAAACAAGCACTAGTCTTGGCAAGTCCATAAGCTAAATACTCTCCTCTCTTTTCCTACAATTATAGGAGGACTCCTCCTTAAAGGGTTGTAAGCATTCACTTTTCTGACCAGCAGTGCTTGTCCCTTGGAATGGCAGTTTCCATCAAATCACATCAGCCAGCAACATCAGAAACTGCATGACATGGAAACAAGATGTAAGCCAAGCGCAGAACATGTTGTGGTGTCCTCTGATGCGATAGGGAACCGAGCACTCCACAGGATCCCAAAGCTGAAGTTCTTTCATAGATTGACTTATATCATTTACATATGGATGCACTAATTGATCTCATATGATCAAGCCACTCCTCTGAAACACATCCAAATAAACAGCAGTGGAGCATGCGTTCTTCTGCCAATACAGAGACAAAGCTTTTTTGAACCAAACGTGGCTTAAATCAAACCAATGTCTTGCTCCTTTGTTACGCTTCAAATTCACAGTAAATTATTTTTAATGGAAATACTCCCCTCCCCCACCATCTTGATTCTAAAGCAGCTTTTTCTTAAATGGCTAAATATTTCTGGAATACATGTTTCTCGAATGCATGTAATAGAAAACAAACCCTTTTCTATCACCAAAAAAGTCCAAACAAAATAAAAACCAAACCAAACTAAACACAAAGAAAAACCTAAAAAAATTTAAGTCCTAAACATTCAAACCTGGGATGTGCTAGATTTACAAGCAATAGATAATTGCCTCCTTTTGCATTCATCCTATATACCGAATGAGATTGTCCTCCTGTGGAGAAAACTGTAAAGTGTATCCAAATAATCAGTGCTCACAATCTAATGCATTATCACAAGAAAGGGAGTTAACACTGCAGCTGTTAACTGTTAATCTGGCAATTTCTAGTTTTGAATTACAGTCACTTACTTTGATACTTTGATACACAACTTGATACTCCTTAGACATTCTTTTTGTTTTCTCAGTCTCCCAGGTTGTGTTTCTTTTGTAACTCAAAGTTTGAGACAAGCATACAGTCTGGGCAGCGCCAACAGTTGTCCAACCCCTGTTTTTGATCCATGAATAGAGTTTGAGGGGCTCTGAGCCCTCCCCACAGCCCCTGACCTGCCATCCGGAGCTGGCAGGGAGCAGCTGTTCAATTTGCAGAGGAAACTCTGCAGGGAGTGATCAAGGTGACAAGGCTCCAGAGTGCAAATGATATTGCTGTATGGTGAGGGAAAAAATACTATGGTCTTCAGCTTCACTGAAGTTTACAATTTCCAGACCTAAACACTAATGAAAATTTCAAGACACTGCATGCTGTTACCTGCTCAAGTTTGGTTGTGGTGTTCACAGTGATATTTTCAGATGCACTGTCTTGAGATTGCTGCTTACATAAGCCTTTAGCTGCATCTTTGAACATGGTGTCTTTCTCCAGCAAACTGTCTTGCTTGGCAATCGGTAAAGCCAGGGGATTGCTACAAAGAGAATCAATAAAGCAATTAGACTCCTGCTGAAGATGTCAGACAATCAAAATGTGGGTGGCACAAGCACAGAACTGAGATACAACTCAGGGCTGAAACACAAGCTTCTGGTCCAAGTACTAAAAAGAGATTGGTGAGAAATAAACTGTTCACACAGGCTGGTCTGTTCCCAAAGACACAGAGCAGCATACTTTGATTTAAAATTCACATTTATGCATGTATTTTCTGAAGCAGAATTGAGCAAGCCAAAGAGAATATGCATGAGTCTGCTTTTGACAGCACTAGGTTGGCAAATCAATAGCCAATTTTGCAACTGAATTTAAAAAGCACAGTTAAACTACACAATCCTATTTTGAAAAATAGTATATCTAAATGTAACAATACATATATTACATTGTAGTTATTAAAATTAAATTCATCGCTTTTTAGCTTACTTTTAATCTGGTAATATCCAAGATACATTTTATGACCAGAAGCTGCTCTGAATTTGTGCTAAGGTAAAAATAACCAAACAAACATGCAAGCAAATAGCAGACTCCTGAAATTGCTCGAACAATCTGCAATGCTCTTCATCCACATAAAAACTATTCTTATATACATGGAGTTGTTTTCCCTATTGGTAGTTCAGACCAGATGATACGTCTGAAAAAAACCAATGCCAACATCTTGGATTATTTTTCGGAGTTGTACATCCAAGGGATTAGCGAGGAATCAGCTGCAGGAGTTGAGAATATAACTATCTTAAAAAAAATTGTTTGGATTCTGACAGTGCAAATGAGACGATCTCATGGAGTGTACATCAGCTCCCTGCCAAAATGCATACATAATTTCTTTGAAAGGAAATGTGGACTCAATAAGAGAACGTGGGAATAGTGCATTTCACTATGGAATAAAACCCAAACTTAGTTAAAATAAATCTCATATTTACTCTAAGTTACTTGAGTTTAATCACTGATTATAGAAAAACCATGATTATACAGTTAACTCAAATGAATACTCATAGCTAATACTGATAGCAATTCGGGATAAGAGTTGCCCTTGGAAACAGAACTGAAATACACACAATTTTAGAAATAAAGGATAAAACACCTTCTAGACAGAATTCATTGAAAAACAAGATAAAGTTGTTTCCCACTAAAAAAAAGATAGACAAACAAAACTTTTCTTTTGATGAAACTGTCAGCCTGCAAATATTGAAAGAATTAGTTTAAACATTTTATAATGAAATACAAATAGTTTTTTGCCTCCAGATGTTTTGTTTCAGACATTTAAATGTAAAACATCTAGAGGAACATTGGTGAAAATAAAAATTTATATTTACTCCTTAGATTCGTCATAGATAATTTGGTGACAAATTTACGAAATGTCACATGGACAAAAGATCCACTTAAGACCGAAGCACTGCCACTAATATCTTTCTTAATATTAACATGATGTTTATTTTAAATTGTGAAGATACAGGATTTTTTTCTGTGAAGTTGAACCTTATCCATTTAATCTTACCCTTTTTGTGGTAACTACACAACATGCATTAGAAACACTTCTTAAAATTCAGCTATAAACTTCTCACAACCAAATAAACTTTTCAAGTGTCACAAAATAGAAGTAGGTTGTAAATAACAGTAAAGTGTGGTGGAAAATGGGTGCCTACTGTATTGACAGATGCATTTTGAATTAAGAAGACAGTAATAAACTAATGCAACAGACACATTTCATGTCCTGATGTACATAAGAATAGCCTTAAATTACATACATTTATGAGATATTAATGGAACTTCATGTGATGGAAAGGATGACATATAATTCATATTAAAAGAAAAATGTGTATGATTCAGTGAAAGAAAGAAATATATTAAAATTACTCCAACAATTCATTATGACTCAGGTTCAAAAAGAAACTATGAAAAATAAACTGAAATGAAATGTTTCCATAAAACACTGCCCTTTTAGAAAAATATTTCTATTAGTTACAAGAATAAGTCAAGCAATGCCTCTGAAAGCACAACTACAGAACACTGCAAGGGAAGATTTTATGTTAATGTAGGCAAGTAGATTAGCATGAACTGTCTTCTTTTAGGAAAATTAATGGATAATTAATGCATAATTAATAAATAATTAACCACAAAGGAAGACTAACGCCAAAATAATGTTGCACAGTAGACAGGAAGAAGTGCTATCTAGGGTAATATTTGAACATGGTAGGACTTTCTACCTGCCTATCTGACTGGAAACAAATGTTGAATGTTATATGGAGGAGTAGTGATTTTAATTTTATTGTGCAAAAAAGCATCCATGCATGGGATTAATTTGAAGTACTGAGTGTTTTTATTGGACTTTTTTTAGATAAAATGAGATGGTTTTCTGTAACTTGCCATCCTCTACCATGCAATTTAAAAAGAAAAAAAGGAAATCAAATAAAAAAGTAACACCTGACAATCAAGTAATTGGAGGTTTTATCATCAATATTGGAAGCACTTGGGTATCTGCTAATTCAATAAGAGAATTATAGAAATACAGAATCTGCAACAATATTTTCACAGGCCCTTTGAGCTTATAGCTTTTGTTGGAGAAAAATTCTGTAATCCTTCCACAGGCATCCATTCTTGGATGCTTCAAACAATTTCTAAGCCAGCTGACTCCTGTAAAGTGCATAAGCTCTGAAATTTCAGTCTAAAAATCTACCTAAAGTTACATAAAATAAACTTCAGAATAGAGTAAACACTAGAAGAGCATTTGAAAACACTACAATAATTAAAAGGCAAGTGCTACAGAAATGGTTATGTGGAAAAGAAGAATTGAAATGCAAGAAAAATTGAATGTCTTTTCTGTTTTGCTGTCTTGAACATATTTATTTCTATTTTATTCCACATTCTTGTGCTGATTTTGAAACATATAATTGGTATAATTAATGTTTACTTAAACATGCATCAGAAAATATACAATGTGATTAAGTTAGCATTCCTTTGAGAGTAAGTCCTTAATTTTTTAGTATTTATCACTACCTAGATGACTGCACTATCCGTGCTCTACAGGCATATGTACTGGAGTAGAAGTACAGTGATCACTGTGACCATTGCATGAGTCTAAAGTCCCTTTTAAACAGCTATGGTCAATTTAATGTTCTGAAATGTAAGCTGTGCCAATTAATGTATTCTGTGCTGGTATTTTTTGCCAGTGGAGTAACAAATTTTCTTCTGACTGTACCATTAGAATTAAAACTGGCAAAACATTTTTTGCACAGATCTTAGGTTTAATGCAATGGTCAACCTTCAAGTAACTTCATGACATTACTAAAATTCAATCCTTCAGCTAATTTACTTGGTCAATGATGACCAAGGAACTATGCTGGAGCAGGTATGGCCTCAAAGGTGCTGCAGCTTGTGGAAGGCCTGTGTAAAGCACAAGAAAAGAGCAAGATGATTGACAGAGAAATAACTGCAACCCTGCCCTGTGCCACTCACACCTCACTGATAAGACTGAGTATACAGAAATCCAGGTTTTCTTGGTAACAGCATATTTCAAATATACTGACTCTAAATTTTGTTTCCTCTACCTGAGCAGTGGCTGACTTTCAATTCACCTCTTCACAGTGTTCTTCCAGAAATCAATGCTGTAATTTAAATTTGAACCAGCAAAACTAGGTGTGCTGACAGGACACATGCTATTTATAATTGTTTGTTCATTGTTTTTGAGTCTGCTTTTGAATACTGTTTCCTTCTGAGAAATGTCCACAAAGCAATACAGCCACAACACAGAGTTACTAGGAACTATTGTAAAACTTTCCACCTCAGAAAACTTTCTTACATAAGGAGAGTTGATGAAGAATGGATTCAATAAAGAATAAAGCAATGGTACATGTGGATTATTATTGTGCACTCCTCTTCAGCACAAAATAATTGGTTTGGTACACAAGAACAACACAGATATTTATCTTCAACCTAGCATATTACACATCTCTCTACAGACTGTTTTAACAGAGCATGAAGGATGAAATTCTTTGTTTTCAACATTAGTCATTGGGAAAAAAAATGTTGAAACCAGTCATCTAAACTGCCTCTCTAATAGGCAGCATGGAGTCGCTCTGGAGGATAATTCACTATATCTTAAGAATATGTCTACTACCATTTGGAATTATACCTCTGCAAGGTTTTGGGTTTCACAATTATAAGCATGATACTATAGAGCTGAGATAACTGGCTGTGCGATCACACCTGATTTTCAGCCTTTAAATTAAGGTAAGAGGATTTATAAGTAATATGCAACACTATGTGCTATGGTTCACCAACAGTTTTCCATATTCAGTAGGGCTAGCTGAGACATGCATGGGCAAAATACATCAATTATTTTGCCTTCCAAGAATGCTCACATCTCAGAATAGTTGGCTGGTCAGCTGACACTCTCCTGCACGGATAGCAGACCTGATAGATAGGTACTACAATGCTCTGGCTGAGTAAGTTTCTAAACCTAAGACTGCTAAAAGTTTTAAGAACCTGCCAAAGTGGCATTACTTCAAGCTTACTGTATCCTAATAATGGCCTCCTAGCTACGTGCAAAGGATCACTGCCAAAGTCAGTGCACAGAGCTGAACAGTACTTCAGCTTCACCTGGTGCTGTATTCTCATTCAGGCACCACAAAATAGATGCAGTCCCACACTGGGAGAGAGTTGGCAATAGAAGCTAAACTCATCCGATTCCACACATAAATCAATTTTCTATATTTTTCTCTTCAATGGACTTTGTTATTCAAAACTTCCAGTGAAGGTTTTTACACGTGGCAGGTCTGTATTATTGTCATATAAAGAGTCACTATGTGGAAAACTCCCCAAAATTAGCTATCTTAATATGTCTACTACCATACTACAGGAAGGAAGGAGAAGAGAAAAAATATTTCCAGACGACCTAAAATTTGTGCAAGTCATGTCTTCCAGAGGTTAGTGGGTGTTAGAACTAAAACCAGTATTCAGTACAATATGTGCACTGCAGTACAAACTTCTAGAATGTTAAACACATGCATCATCTAGATGCAAGAATAATGACTAAGTTCTCAAAGTCTCTAAAACCTTTATGAATAACTTTTGCTAGGCATCATTACATAGGTACAAGAGTGACCTGCCATCTACTTCTAGTATTACAGCATATTAATAATTTTTAAAAAAAGTTTTAGTTACATTTCAGATTCTAAATGCTTAATTTCATGCCTCAAAATTAAAATTTTTCATTTAAAAAACAGTTGAAGACCACATAAATTTGAAGAGTATGATTAATGTTATTGAAACATCAGGTTAGACTAGAGGACTGCTTATTTCATAAGGAATTAAAAAGCATGAAAAATTAGTTATTTCATAAACATTAGTATCATATACCCAGCTACATGTATTAATGACTGTAAATGATGAAGCAGAAACAACACAATGTGTTTACCATCCATGAAACATGCAATCTTTACTAAATATCAGTATATCCAATGGAGTTCTGAATTTAACAGATTGATCATGTCATGACAGTCGCTCACCTCTTTCAAATTTTAATATAACATATTCTGCCAACCATAATTTATAACTACTATGAAATGGAAGCATATATACCTTATCTGTCTCTCTGTAAGAGGTTTTATTTATTGTTTTCCTCACACACACCTCAGTGACTACTATAGAAAAATTAATGTCAGTGTTTTGCAAGATTATGCAACTAACAAATATATACTCCAAATATACAGCAACTGCACAGTGTATAAAAACCCTATTTGTAGTTTTTAAAATTCCCTGGATCACAGTACCTGGAAAAAAGAATTTGAAATATCAGTATGTCTTGTACTACCATAAACAGCCAGTTGTTCTTCATACTTATTGTATACCTCTTTTCACATACCCATGGCAATCTTTGTTTAAAATTCACAGGGAAATAAACACGAAAGTATCAAAATTTACAATTTAAGACACAAATTGACTCTTCAATACTGGGTTTTAAGTCCTCACTGCTAAATGCTACTTGATTTCACTTGAATTTTAGGCAGCACAAATCTAAATATAAATTTTTCAATATAATTTTGACCAATAGCATTTCATCTGTAATCACATATGTGATTTTTCTCTTTTCAGGATTTTTCCTTGCTTCTCCCATAGGCGATGACAGTTTTACTTACACTGTACACATCTACCTTAACAAAATGATGTTCAAGTCTACAGTATTAACCTCTAATAATTCTGCTAAGGCAACCCCAGGTTATTTCTGCTGGCAATTATAATAATATATTTTATTGTTCATAATCTATAATTATAAAACTAAGATTGACAAAAATATATGAGAGATACAAATGCAAAGGATAATTTAGGAGATTTCCAAAAGGAAAGTTACTTGATCCATCAAATCACACAGAATCAAAGAATGGCTGGGGGTGGAAGGGACTTCCTTGAGGGCACCTGGTCCATTCATCCTACTCAGGCAGGGACATGTAAAGACCCAGGACCATGCCCAGATGGGATTTGAATATCTCCAAGCACACACAGCTAGGATTCACAGACTGACAGATATGGTTCAAAGATCTGGCTTCAGGGAATTGCTCTATAACAATGCCAGTATTTACTTACAGTTTATTGGAAATTGTGGGCAAATCATGGATGATCTCTTCATATGGCTCTTCTTGAGATAAAGTAGAAACAGCTAAAGGGTCTTTCATTTTTTCCTCCCAAACAATTTCAGCCTTCAGAAGCATTTCCTCAATAAAATCAGAAGCTGCGACATCTAAGACATTGGAAGACCAAGATATCAGACAAGCAAATGGTGCAGGAAAGCTCTTTTGAATTAAAATCTCTAGATCAGATTAAGATTAAACATGTGGCTAGACAACATAAAAGGAATTGCTCAGATATAAATCATAAAATAATATTTGAAATTACTGGAAAAACAAAGGCAAAGTAAATTCAGTACAGACTTAAGTTGTCATCATGCAAAACTTCAAAACCATTCTTGGTGTGTAGCAAACCGAAGTATTCAACAATTTACAGGACTTCAGGAAAAAACAATACAAGCCTTTTCAACACTTTATTTCTGTGAGAACATGCACTTAAATCTTTTTCAACTGTTTTACATTTCTACAAACTAGATTTATATGTTTTATACATCAGAAGTGCTGAAATCAGTTCTGTTTGCAGACCAGAAAGACAGTTAACTCACCTGTGTTAAATACGTACTAAAGATGGTTAGCTAACTGTATTGTTAGATTATCTGAGTTTAGTCCACAGCCTTTTTTACAAATAAAAACTGTACCTAATCACAAACAACTTTTCTAAGGTTAAGTGTCATGAAGTTCGCTGTGAACATATTTCTAGGCAGTACAGTGCTTGAAGCATAATATATTTTGCTTTATTATGCAAGAGAAGTTTCACCCATAATCTGACAGGAAGTTTCTATTATCTATATTACTGAGTTCCATCTTCTTTTTATCCTAGGCTTAGAATGTCAAACAACCATGTGTTTCTTCTTTTCCACACTGCTAGCTGGCATTACTGACATTAGCTCTGCTTTGATCTTGGTGTTAGACCAGTTGACCTGAAGTCCGTTTCAACCTAATAGAGTCTACAATTCTATTATCTTTAGAGTCAGTGCTTCAGCTCCCTGTTGCTATCTGGCTTAAGAAGGTGCCTTCCACACTAAAGGATGGCAGTTACACTTCAAAACTAAGTGTTCAATTTGTTTTCAGATAATAGCTATATAAATTCCAACTCATAAGGCCATGTACTATAACAATTGAGACAGAAAGGAACTCAGTGAGATGTCACCAAAAATGTGTAAATGCAGCTACCACCAAGGGATGGAAGAACTCCCAAGTAAGAAGCAGAGCTAAAAATAAACAGGGAATGAAAAAAGTGGAAGGACATGCTGTCATTTAGATATGATATCCTGTGTTACCATGACCAGAAGTTTTCAACAATGTACGTAAAATGTACGCATGCATATGTGTACAGTGTGTATATTTAGTCTACACACTAAATATACTATATCTAAGAAAGCAGGAAGGAAAGAAAACAGTGTCACAATAGGTAATATATACATTGTGTACATGGATTTTCACCTACCTGAAGGCTTTTCATTATTGCAGTTAAGAAGATTGGGATTTGCCTGGTGCATCAAAAGCAGCTTCACAAGATTGGTCTAAAATGGGCAAAACCAGAGGTGTTTGAAATGGAAGAAGTAGGACAGGTGCCTGTCACTCAGTTTATTCCTTCCTTCCTGCACTATCTGAAATCATTTGATAAACCACAGGCAGTACCTCCCAAACCCAACCTTCTGCAGCTACTAAACACATTTCTATAATCACAAGCAGCAAAGTAAAATTCAATTCTCCTGCAATTTCAAGGTAACCTCAAAACTCCACCCCCAAATCTCCTTCCACTCATACATGTGTAAAAGAATTCACAAAGGAAAAAAACACCCACACCACCTGTTAAGACTTAGATCACAAATATTTCTTCATGCCTAACTAATCCAACAACCGTGTGCCAGCACTGTCGAAGGGATCTGACTCACAGCCACCATCATAGAAGTAAATCTGTTCTCAGTCAGTAGTAGTAATTGGCACATTTATCTTATGACTACTAAAATCATCTAATCTATTAGTAAAGGTAAAAATTATAGCATGGTAGGGGAGGGTAGAGTATCATATAATGAAAAAGTCTAAAACATATTTTTCAATTCCTGCAAGGAACTCTTTTTAGTGAGCTCTATAGCTGCACCAAAGTGTCTAGAGATACTTTCCCATGAAAAGCTACAGCAATGTCTTTCCTGATAAAATGGTCAGAAATGAGCAAAAGGCTTCATAAGGAACAAAAAATACTTCTAGAATGTGAATATAGAGCCCAACTAAATGACAGAACTATATGCATGTTTGAATATATGTTAAAGAAAATAGAAGTGCAACCAACAGGAGAGACGAGGATGAGTATAGAGGAAAAAAGGCTGGAAGGAAAGAGAGGATTCTTCAGAGCAGAAGAACAGACCTAGAGATAAATAAGACCTGAACTGGAAGCCAGTTAAGGGAAAAGATAGTCATTTGGCATAAACCCAAGCTATAAATAAATAAATAAATAATTGAAATAAAAAAATTCAATATGGACTCAGTACACAGGAGGCAACTTACTAGAAAAGATCACAGTTCTGAGGAATCCATGAAATGCAAAGAAAATCCCAAGTTTCAAATCATAAAAAACCAGGAAAATATAGTTTCAAATTTCAATAAAAATTAAAAGATCTTGCTTTCGTCAGATTTCTAACGCTGGCTTTCTTTTCTTGCAATAACAGCAGAAAATTCAGCAAACTTCAGGAAGTGGGGAAGCCATAACAGGTTTATTTCCAAATCCAATTAGCCCTGCTTTCCACTGAGAACTTGCAACATATGTAAAAATATACACAGATATATGTCTTTTTTTATTAGGGAAAAAAGGAACATGCTCAATTATGGAGCTACTGCATCCTCTCTGAAAAGTGGTAGTAGTTGTATTAAAGGAATGAGACTTTAAATGCATTTTCAGTTTAGTAACAATACACAGCTTTTTGGGTCACCGAAGGTTTGGATTTATACCACAAGAAATACCACGCTCCAATATCAGTGCTTCCTGCTGCCAATGAAGTATCTCCTGCTGGGATTCCTTGATGCATGTCACCAAGACTAAAGTATTCAGGTCATTGACAATTTCAATAACCTGCTTTTGGATATGCAACTCTCTTGTGCTGGAATTTGCCTCATTCACTAATGTTTTAGAAGGAGTATTTTTAAATACAATTACCATATCTTCAGAACTGTGCCTAAACAAAAGACAGAAGAAATATCTGCAGAATAATTACAGCAAATTACCACTAAGCAGAAGTATTTCAATTGCACAGTTACAAATAACATACATATGACTATATGTCAAGAAATAACATAATACCTAATGAATTATTGTAGAACCTATAAAAAAAATAGTGTATATATATATTTTTTCCTGTGTAGTCTTTGCCAATTTATGTAAATTTAAAAAAAAAGTAGACAGTGTCATGACTCACTGTGCAGAAAATGCCATAGTAATGGCAGTTATTTAAAATATCTGCTTATAAAATATCAGTTGTCTTGCTTCTCCTTTTATACCCTTAACTATTTATTCAGTAACTTTAGAAAGAACACCAGGAAACATCTCAGACCTTAATTTTCTTCTTTCAGATCTTATCTCTGAATATCCTCCTTCCCTAAATACAAAATTAGCTACCTTCTCTGTATTTGTAATGCATGGCTGTCTCTCTTTCCCTGGTATTCTGCTGAAATCACAATATTTCTACCTCTCTCTGAGATCTCTTACTGGATATCTTACCCTCTGACTACTGAGAATGCTACTGCAAAGAATATTTTCCTGTCTCACGCTTTAATGTGAAAGTCCCACCTTTTAGATTCCCCATGCTCCTTTCTTTTCTCACCAAGCCAGAAGATCCTTGCTCTCATTTTCAAAGGACTTCAGAGATCCTCCACACTTTATGTATTCCCATTCATGCAGCACTCTGGCTCGGTTCCCACTGCACAATGGGCTGTGACTTTGGCCATCACTAATACATTTTAAGATACCTATTTCTGTACTTCTAAGCTGGGCCTTATACTAGTGAGGAAGTCTTGAAATCATTGGCAAAGCTACATTGTGAACATCCATTCACAACCTGTTCTGCCATGATGCTTGCTGAAGAGAAACAGGCAATGGGCCATCCCACCACTCAGAAGGACTGAAAAACGGCCCAATGGCTGGGCCCAGAGGCTGGTGGTGAGTGGCAAGCAGACTAGGTGGAGGCCAGTAACCAGCACTGTACCCCAGGGATCAGCAATGGGTCCTGTTTCACATCCCCATTAAAGATCTGTTTGATGGGGCAAAGTTCACTGATGGCAGCAAATGTGAGCAGTGGCTGATATGCGAGAGGGTTGTGCTGCCATCCTAAAGCCAGAGAAATGGGCAGACAAGAACCTCATGAAGCTCAACATGACCAAGTGCAAAAGAAAAACCCCAGGCACCAGTACATGCTGAGGGCTACCCAGCTGGAAAGGAGCTTTGCAGAAAGCAAAGGGGGTTCTGGCAAATACCTTGTTGCACATGAGCGAGCAATGTGCTTTGGCTGCACAGAAAGCAAAAGGTTTCCTGAACAGCAATTAGGAAAAGTGTTGCCCATAGGTCAAGAAAGGTGATCCTTCCGCACTACTCAGCAGAGGCAAGATCACACCTGCAGTGCTGTGCCCATTTCTGAACTTCTCAATACAAAAGAGACACGGGAGAGTGTAGCAAAAGGCCACTAAGGTAATTAGGAGACTGGAGCACCTCACATGTGAGGAAAAACTGGGAAAGCTGAAATTCTTCAACCTGGAGAAACAAAGATTCAGGGGAATCTCATCCATTTGGGTAAATACCTGAAGGGAGGGTATAAAGATGACAGAGACAAGCTCTTTTCAGTGGTGCCTAGTAACACATCAGGAGGGTACTGAGGCATCTCCCTTGCATAGATAGATTGAGGGACTTGGGCCTGTTCAGTCTGGAGACAACTAGGAGGGAACCACATCAATGTCTGTCAGTATCTGAAGAGAAGATGTCAAGAGAATGGAGACAGGCTCTGCTCCAGGGTTCTGAGCAACACGACAAGAGGCAATGGGCAGAAACTGATTCACAAGAAGTTTCACCTGAATGTGAGGAATAACTTCTTTACATGCAAGTGACCATGCACTGGAACAGGTTACCCAGAGAGGTTGTGGAGTCTCCCTTACTGGAGATATGCAAGAACTGTCTGGACACAATCCTGTGCCCTGTGCTCTGGGATGATCCCTTTTGAGCAGGGGGGTTGGAACAGATGACCCACTGTGGTACCTTCCAACCTGACTCCTCCTGTGATTCTGTGACATAAAGCAGCATAAATAAATTTACTGCAATATGCACATTGTAAAGCCTCCAAATACAATTGTCCGGTGGCAAAAAGGGGCTAAGTTTCACCATGCATTAAATGTTAGCTAAAAAAAAAAGAAAAAGAAAAACAAACAAACAAAAAAAACCCCAGTGCTGAGTTTCATGAAACAAAGGCTTAGGAGCACCAGTGTTGGCAATACTGCAAGGCCTCTTGCCACAGATAAGTAACCGCAGCGACAGAGTATGAAATATGGGGCATGAAAGAGTGACAGAGATTCCTCAAGAATCTCCCCATGCACTTGAGGCTGCAAAGACATCTCCAAACTGCTCTCAAACCATGCTATTCTTTACTGGTAATTAATTAGCAGGAGAGCAGAATCAGTATTCCTGAAAAGTGTCTTCCTTTCTTGTTTGGTCAGATATTTCCCTCTGAAGCCATGTACAGATCATCAGATGTGTACCAGCACTTGCAAAGGATAAACTGCTGGCTCTGCCTGAGCTTTTAGCTCTTATTATCCAAGTCCCAGTCCCAGAGCCACTAACTCAGATCATTTATTCTCTTTTCTTTGCCATCAGAGGGATACCTGCTTAAGTCCTAAATTCAGAAAGCTGGAGGTTTTATGCAAATGTCCCCATGTGCTGTTTTGCACAGCAATGAATATGCATTATTGAATTTGCATGAACCCCCAACAGTAAATTCCTTCAGTCTTTCACTTCTCTTCCCTGTCAACACCAATATTTCACTCCACTTCACTCCTGTCTGTCTGTTTCAACATCAGACATATTCTATAACCCCTAAGTGACCTGGTTCACCATCAACCTTTTGGTTCCTAACCTCCTTCTCCCTTTTTCATTCCCCAGGCATTTCTTCATATCCACTCCTCAGTTCTCTCTGCCTAAGCCCTCACCACCTTGTTCCTGCAATTTTGTTCTACCTGCTGTCACTTCTCAGGTTACCACTTCATTTTTGCTGGATATGGTCCCCATCATGTGCTCATCCACAGTGAGACAAAGATGTAAAATAAGAAACTAGTAGAACAACAATCTTAGATCAAAATCAGAATTATTTTTGACCACCAACATCACACCATTGTGTGAAATACAGTAAAATTACCAAGTATTATTTTAATATCTAAGGTGTATGTTCACCAAACACAACAAAACCTCTAGACAGAATACAAGAAATACCACTGGTTATACCATTATAATCTGCAGTCTTCACCACTGGGTAAGATGACCTATCTCTGCACTCATAAGCACAAGTTTTCTTTTGCTCATATGACTAGAATTTATCTTACTGGGTTAAAAAGTACACATTTAGCTATGTGATTTTTGTTAGGCAGTTTTCTAGGACTGCTGCCTGTGAATGTTTATGATTTTTTTCAGTTTCTTCTTTTTTTTTTTTTTTTTTTTTTAGTTAGACAGAAAAATAAAGACACCAAAAATGAAGCACTTCCGGTAGCTGGGTGTGGAAAAATATTTTACTTGTCCTTAGTGTCCTTATGAGCTCCAGCATTTGTATAATTTGAAGACTTTTATTAGGCAGAAGATGAATTCCATAAGCTGAGATGATTTTTTGTCTGCTTGGAAAATCATCAAAACTTAGCCAAGTTTCAAAACTTTGAAAAAATCAGCTACAAAATGCTTGTAAGGCAGTTTTTTTATCATAATGGATAAATTAGAGAGCCCCCTTTTGCTAGTATAGTCTACTGTAGGCCTACATATTAGTAGAACCAGTAAAAGCTGCTCTATTTAAATATACAGTTGGATGTTCAACAGATTTGCAATAAAAAGAATCAGAATCAGGGAAGTAGTTTTATCAGTAGTGTTATTATTATAATTACTAAGCTTCTGTGACCGAGATGCTGTAGTTTAATGCTAACCATATATTCCATAGATAGAATAAGTAAGATCAGATAAGTCATGGAGCAATATAACTCCTTAGAATTACACTGCAGACTATTTAACTAATTAAATGGAGTGATAATAGGCACTTTACCAAGCATCAAGGACATAAAAAAGAAATATGTAGGTTAGGAACCTTACTCCTGGGCAGAGAAACAAATTCCAAGACAGAGACTCCCAATGTTAGGGAGTAAGGTAACTATTAAGCCATTAGAGTTCCTGTTAGCTGCATTTCTAAGATCATGTATTTGTTACATTACATAATAGTAGTATGCCTTAGATAACTATGTGTCACTTAAAGACAAAATTTCATAGGTAAAGCCCTAAAAAAGATCAATAGCGTTCAGAGACTAAATAGCATTTCCTTTACAATTGCAAATCTGATTCACAGTATTGCTCTAAACTCAGGAAATGATGTCTGAAACTCATTACAGATCTCCCTTCTTAATACATTATAGATTAGGATGACTTTTTTTTTTCTATTTGAGTGCAGAGAAAAGGGGACCAGAAGCAACTGTGGTCAGCAAAGTAGAACAGATTAGAAAAAGTAGATTGTGGGAATAAGACTAGCAGCAGGGCAGAAGGCAATGAGGGGGAGTGTGTGGAATGGAAGTAGGCATCGATAAAAAGCTGGAATCTGGAACTAACAGCATGAAATAAATGAAATGAAAGGGAAAAAGAGAAATGTAGCAAGGAGCCAGGATGTAGGTAGAGACAGACTAATCAGAAAAAAGAAGGAAGAAAGTGACATGTGAGGAAAAAACCACTGAGATTGAACAAGGGAGATTGGGACTGTAAGCAAGTGGGACAGAAGGGCAGGAAGGTTGGCATGAAGTCAAAGCAGAAAAAAAATGAAACTTGGATGAGAACCAGGGAGAAGAGGAGGGGCAGAAGCTGACCGTGCAAGGAATCAGGATTCAGATGAAACGTGTAAGGAAAGGACATGAAGCCAGACAAATGAATCAGACAATAAGGCAATAGAATAAGGACAAGAATGGAACAGACTAGAGGCAATGGCACAAATAAGGTTATGTGTGAGAGGAATGAACCGTAAATACTGTGTCTGTTCAGGCACAGAGCCTGGAATGGAACCCAAGTTCCCCAAGTGTCACTAAACTTGCTGACTTTCTGCAGTCAGCAAGTTTAACCTATATGGTGTAAGAGGATGCCTTTTAAACCTCGGGGACAGTTCCAGGAAAAAAAAGGGAAGCCTAATGTTGTTTTTAGCTACTAAAGCAAGTGACAAACATCACTTAAATGGTTTTCTACAGCTGATGTAAAAACTGCATCAGTCTTTACTTGAAGACTGATAATCTACATTTCTATTTTTCAATCCACCAGGAAATTAGACAGAGAAAAATAAAATAAATCAGGGAAAATATTATGTGATCTTATGATTACAGATGCTTGTAAACTATGGTTCTACAAGTTATATAATTATATATAAAATATATTACATCTATATACTTATTATTTATATATTTATATTTATATTACAGAGACGATCGTAAATCTGCCACTTCTCAAAGTTTCCTCTTGAAAAGCCTTGCTAGATTTCTTTTTTCATACTTACCTCTCACATACGAAAGTCACTATAAATGATATTTTAAGGAAAATAAAATTTATATTGATCAGAGAGGTCCTGCAATAACCAAGTAAATAGTGTAGACTAGGCACACCTCAGCTTTAAAACCACACATATAAACATTGAGAATTTTAGAGTAATTTTGTAAATTGAGATTTTTCCTAGTCTGTATATGAAATTCAAACTCTTTTCTTATCATTTGGTACTGTGTGAATCTAGGATTCCTTGCCTTATGTTCTCTGCCCACAATTAGCATTTGAATCATTTACAGAAATCTTGTGAATCTATTGAGAGTGAAAAAAAGATATTACAAGCAGAAATCCCAAAGTGGACTCTCTGAGGAAAGTGAGTGTAATTTGATCTGAAGAGAAATATGGCTCTTCTACCTGAGTACAATAACATATGCCAAACATGAACACAAAGACTACAGAAAAAAGAGTGAGATATGTCTGGATAAAACATTCTCTAGAGGATTTACTGACCATAAATTAAAGATTTCAAGTACTTGACAGGGAAAATATTTATTCCCTAAGTGACTATAATATATTCTTTTTGGAATACTAAACACACCCCCCCTTCTTTATGCTCTTCTCACTGAAAACATTCGTGGAGTGTGGTTGCAGAAGTTCAGAAACTACATTCAAAGGAACTCCTGTGGCAATGGCCAAACTTTATGAGATTAAGTATCATTTCCCAAAATGAGTTCATATATCCATTTACACTGAAGCATATTCTAGCAACAGATGTGGATTTTTTTTGTTTCCAGCACAATATGCACTTAAAGAAAAAAAAGAATCTACAGGTCATAGTTGAGTCAAAACACTAATCTGTTTTGGTAACGATGAGCAAATTCATTCATATAGTAAGAGGATGTATTCTCTGAGACTTCAGCAAGGAGCAGAGTCCCTTTTACAATCTGAAAGAAATGTATTTTGATGAACTAACTAATCAGAGGGGTATGATTCAGACCAACCAAATGTGCGTAAGGGAGAATATACTTACAGAATAACAATTTCACACATTTGAAAATGACACAGGATGTGTA
This sequence comes from Argya squamiceps, assembly GCA_037834095.1. Classification (NCBI taxonomy): domain Eukaryota; kingdom Metazoa; phylum Chordata; class Aves; order Passeriformes; family Leiothrichidae; genus Argya; species Argya squamiceps. The sequence continues at coordinate 92,334,853 of JBBMKD010000001.1, forward strand.
TAATTTGCTAAGAAACATGAGGTAGGCATCTGATATCTATATTTTTATTTATTTATTTATGTGGGATATTTCCAATTTATATTCAAAGAAATCCTTGCTTGTACAGGAGTTTTTCTTGCAGAGATCAAGTCAGCAGTTGAACAAATGTCTTATCTGGGGGTTTTTTTTGACATCATGAAACCCTTTAAACTTCAAAGCCAGAGGCTAAATCTGTCTTACTAAGTAAGAGAGTGCAATGGAGCAAGCTTAAGTATTCCGTATAATCCACACTGTTAGCTCTCCCCTTGACTCTTCTTTGGACCACTCCAACCAGCTCTCTACAAACATGACTAATCTCGTATAGAGGAAACTAGCTCTAAACAATATGAATGTAAGCCAGGCTGTTGCCTGGCTTAATCCCTAGTCCTCTTTTATTTAGTGATTTAACAGTTTAGACATAGGCATCATCCCCCAAGGATGACATTTTGGGAGAGGTAGTGTTTAAGCTACTGCAAAGTCAGCTCTGACCCGCATATCTCCAATAGCTCTTTGAAAGGTGACATTTCTGTGATAAACAACAAAGAAACAGCTTGTGCCTGGGAATTGTGCCAAAGTACCCAAGGCAAATGTCAGAGTTGCAGCCTATTCCCACCATGGGGAGGGCGAGTGTGCGCTCTCCTGATCAGAGCAGCTGGAAGATGTCCAGCAGGGACAGCACTACCAATGCCAGATAACTAGCTGTCCACAAAATGATTGCTGTGCTAAATTCAAATTAAGGGGCCAGCCTGAGAAATACAAGTGGCCGTTCTGCAGTTGGCACCAGTGCCAGCACGGGCAGGGTGGTACCCGATGCGTGCCCTGCATTGGTGTGCACAGACAGCAACCACAAATACACCAGCACTGCCCCCACTGTGTGACAGGGAGACAAAGGAGTTCCAGCTGCCATCAAAAACAGGCTTAAAAATGTCTGTGTCCAAAAGGCCCTGTTCAATTTACATAGGCAACCCTGACATATTGTAATTTCTTGGGGCTAGCTTTGTTGCCTTAATAATCTTATTTTGAAGAGGTTTTTGTATGTCACAGATACAGATTTGGATGTGTCTTGTAGTGGTTATTATTTTCTATCTTTTTATTAGGGTAAAATGATTAAGGTAAGCAACTCTGATCTTAATACCTCAATAATATAATTTTTTTTTGTATCATGTTAATATCTCAATATGCTTTAAAAACACAAAATTCCCTTTAGCCTTAAAATGTATTGGGGCGGGGGATGACAACAGTCCTAGAAACTCAGAATAACATTGTTTAAAAATAGGTCTATTTTTTAATGTTTGCAGACTGGTAGTATTTCAATTAACAGTCTATTACACTCATTAATAACCTAATCTGTTCCTGTAAAGCAGATTCTTGTCTTACAGAGACAGACCTTCAAGCAGTAGCCTCAGCTGCCCTACTCTGTACTCAGTAGCTATATCCTGTACACAATCCTCAAACTTAACAGCAATATCCTGTACTCTATGCAAGAAAAATATTATGCTCTGTACTTACACATTCTGTCACTTACAGGATGATTCATTTATCATTCACCCATGCTCTGTTTTAATGTTCAGACTAATAATGTTTTTACATGGTAAATTTATCCATTAAACTGGTTTTCTTAACAAATATTTGTAAAGATAGACACAGATAATATTTTTTTTCAACATCAGATAATACATACCAACACTTAAAATTCTTACTTATTCCTTCTCTGTAAACAACACAACAGCATTCTGCTATGTTTTGCTTTTGATAAGACTGGTTTTGTGGTAAGTATCTAACTCTACTCCTCCTCCAGGATTCACTCTGTGCAATTTTATGTTTTCTAAAGGCATCAACTCCATGCCTGCTTCATGATGACTGGGGAGACCCAGAACACCAGTGGGCAGTTGTCCCATCCTTTGGCCCCACACTTTAATATGGATTCCTCATGAAGGATTTAAAAATGTTCCAATTACACCTCCGATATGTGCTTATTTCCCATGACTTCTATAACCAAGGAGGGTCAGACCAATAAGCAATGAAACATCACTCCTACTTTAAATGCATCCCCTAGAATTCTCTGAGTTGATTTCTAGAGGTGATTCTTCACATTAGACAAGAAAATGCTTTGACTCTGTCCTTAAGTTTAGTTGGCTAAATTTAGTTGAGAAGAACCCCATCCTAAATAAAAATGGGCTTGCCATTATCAAGGAAACTCTACAAGCCAGCTTTATTACAAGATGTAGACGCAATGTCTTTCACATGATTAGTTCACTCAGATTGATGTATCTTTCGCCAGTAATTTCCCATATAAATTACTGTGGAAGATGGAACAGTAAGGTTTTTATAATCCACTTCATTTACAACTTGAGATTTGTAACAAGAAGCTTACAGTGCCTTTATTCTTTACAAGTTTCCTCCTGTGCAGACACAAATTAAATTTTCTCACTATAAATTTAAAATTTACGCAGTTCATTGTTTTTGTTTTTCCCCAGATAATGTAAGTTAGTACCATCCCTATTATTGTTATGCTCTTACAAATGGCCAAATGTGTGGGTTTTTTCCCATTTTGTGTATTTGCAAATATAGAACAGTATATGAATAGAGCTCAGGTATTTCAATTGAATCTGGATGTCACTCTGAAATAGAGTAACAATTTCTTCATATCACAATATTGTTTTTTGTAAGATAATATGCAAAGTATATGTATGTAAGGTCTACAATATAAAATAGTTCAAAAACTAAATCTGTAATTTCTATAATTCAATAGCATTTTATTAAGGTGAGAAGCTTCTCCATGTGAAAAATACGGTAACTATTTTACAAACAGGAAAAATTATAAGTCCTTATGACTCCTGGAATTTAATATTGTTCCTATACTGGATGGGGTTTGGTTACAGGTAGTGCAGCACCAGTGCTAGAAAACTATTCAGTGACAATGGTTTAAAACAGGTTTTCTGAAATTTTTTTGACCACTCATTAAAGAAACATTGCTTATCAGACAAGCTATAAGAGAAGAAAAGGCTATTTTGCTGTTCAAATACATTTCTGGAAGGACAGAAATCCTCCCAAGAACTCAAAAGGACAGCAGACTAAAACCAAATAGACTTTATGACAGTTTTTTAGTACAAGATAAGAGATTTTTCACTGTAACAAGTTTTTCAAGTGTGACTTTTTAAAAAAAATATGCCACAAATATGTGTTAGAAGAGTGTGAAGCTGTAAAGGATCAAGTCCAGAATTTATATAAATTACTTTCTCAGGGAACACTAAAACTTTTGGCTAAAATTAACTATCTCCTCATTTCCTCATAAATATATTTTAACCCAAAAGAGACTATCCAAATCATGTCTTGTCTAAGGTTATTCCCTTTCTGCCATACTACTTTTACCCAAAATAGAAACAATGCTCATATTAGTCTATAATCAATTACTCAAAATGGAATTATAAATATGGTATGCATTCATTCTATGCAATTATAAATATGAAGAATTCATTCTAAGGCTAAAAGATACTTTTAAATTATCATCATAAGAAAGGAAATTGAAAAACACTCTGATAGTGTAGTTACTGAAAGAAGTAGAAGATATGTAATATATCCCTTTTATAAAGGAATTTAAATTATTTACTTGTTTCTATAGTAAATTCAAAATACTCCTGATACCTCACTTGCAAACAAAATTTTGCCTCAGTATATCTTTGTGTGAAATTTTTCTCTGTAAATTTACACTACCTGAAGTTATTGAGGATACACGTCATGAAATGTATATATATGTTTATATATATATATAAAACCCAAAGACTTAATCTATTATGAAACTATGCAGGGCTTTGATACTATAAAAGAGCAGGCACAGGGTATCTCAATAGGAGAAATCTATTACCCAGCAGAACTAACTAATCTAAATAAACACATCTATTTTTACTATTTTACTATAACTTTTGGTACATTTTACTATTTTCTTGTTATAAAGTGTATTATTTATTTTCTGAGGTCTGAGCTAAGATGCATCACAGAGGTTTTTGGAAGACCCCTATGGGTAAGTGGTGATTTGTGAGCCCTGAGGTGGGTGGAGAGCTGTGGAGAACACTCCTGAACTGGTTAAAGTGTAACAAAGACTCACTGAACATGTCTAGGGAGAGTGAAGATGAAGGAGAACTGAAAAAGTAAGAAAACTGAAAACTGAAAAGGTATTAAGAGGGACAAGTCATGTTTAGGCATGGCCTCTAAATCCCAAACCCAGGACATGCTTCCACAACTCCATGACTGAAAAACTTTGAACACAACAGCTAAATAGATCCTGGGCATTTATTCATAGAAACACACACAGCAAAAAAAGCTACCTAAATAAACTTTGATATCAGACTGTAAAAAAACCAAACCAGACCAAGTGTTTATTTTGTCTTCCATTTAAATGTCAGTGCAAGACTAGGTTTTGCTGTAGACAAGTTGTCTGATGGTAGACTGAGCTGTATTGGGTTGATAGCTTTACAAGGTTCATTCTCCAATGGTCTCTGTCATTTGAGATGCTAATCTCTACTACACGAATGAGAAAGATTTTTACATTGAAGTAGGAATAGTCTCCCTGACTTGAGAGCATTTGCTTCTGCTACAGAAGACTACCATAAAGAAAAGAGAAGCAGGTGAAAAATCATACTTTACCTGTCCATACTTTGCAGCTAAATGTAGAGGTGTCCAGTACTGATTATCCACTACATTGAGATCAGCCCCATGATCTAGTATCAGAGATGCAACATTCTTGTATCCATTAGCACAGGCCACATGCAGCTGCAATATAAAAGTTGAATTTTGCATATGTTAATAGTTTAAAGAGTTCATCCATGGTGTACTAATTAATATCTTTACTAAATCACAGTTACAGCAAATACAAAATGTACGTGTGATTACTACAGGCTAGAAAACCACTGTGGAACCTTTTTTAGCATTTATAAACAAGATGCACCAGAAAAAAATAATTCTAGCTTTTTGTGAGCTACTAAATAACCTAGTCTATTATTTTTCATATAACTTCAAGCAAACATGCTTTCAAAGACCTCATGAGCCAAGGTAGATTTACAGATTTCAACAGAGCTTGAGCTCTCCTTCAGTCTAGAACTTTCTTTTGTGGCAGTTCAAATATCCCAGATTTATGTTGACAGTACTCCAAAATGAATTCATTAGCACATAATCAAACCAAGCACATTGAGACTGCAGCACAAAATTAGTGACAAAAAATACTTTCTCAGTTTTAAACCACAAATATTTTATTTTCTATATTTGCATTGCTTCCCTAAATACTTAATTATTTTAATTGGTAATTGTTTAAATAATTTTACTTGATTTTCTGTATCTCTAAACTTCATTTAAGAGTCAAAGTGGAACAGAAGGAGGGTGGAAAAAGTAACAAAGTGAGAGAAACAGGTCACCAGGAACCTCAGGAGGTCAAGTAGTGCCACTTGCTGCTAAAGCAGGGATAACTTCAAAGGTATCTGTGTTTGCTCAGGGCTTGTCACTCTGCATAGCAAATATTGTAAGAGTGATAAAGTATGAAAACTGTAATGGCAAGAAAAGGAAAAAAAACACAAAAAAAACCCTTTATTAATGGCTGATTTGAAGAGCTGGACACTATCTTTTGCAATGTATTATTATTTAAGGCTCTGTATGTGTTCGGCATTTACATTAGGATTCAATTGCACTATATGTTATTCATAGGATGAGATTTTTTTATCTAAAAAACTCTAACATCCATGTTGGGGTTTTATTTAAAACAAATAACAAGTGTGCAAAATAAATATAAAAACTGTATAATACCAAACAGGTCTTGTGAACAGAGAAAAAGGGAAAGATATAATAGAGCAATAAAATTATTTTATCTTGTAATAATCAAGTAGAAGTAGAAAATTCAATAACGAATCCTATATCAGGGAAAAACTGTAATTTGCAGGTTTTAGTGGAAATTGTTTCTTATAAATGGTGAATAACTGTTGAGGCACATATTTCATATAATGAGATTGGTCCAGGTTACAGGTTAGTGGTCTTTACTTACTCATAGTCCTCTGCTTTGATTTCAAACATTCCCTTCACTTCTGGGAACAAGGGGAACAAGATCCGAATTTGGAATTTGGGAAAATATAACTGCTCATGCCCAGCGAGAACTTAATACTCACACTAGTCAGTAAGAATAGGATATAGGAATATTGCAGAATATTGCAGAAATTAAGAAGTCTGATTATATTTGGTCCCTGTATCCCCAAGTGGCACAGCCCAACTGCATGACTTTTTCTCCTCAAAGCACTGTTAGAGGAAAATATTCTTTTTCTGGTGATTGAAATGAATGGATAATGGCAATAAAAAGGTCTTGCAATAAACCTGTTACTACAACTGTCTAGTTCCAAAGTCACTGTAAGAATAGGAGACACTAAAATGAGAGTTCAGGATATTATTTCCCTTACCTGCTATTTCTGGTTCAGCTGCACCCACAGAGTATGCAAAAAGTTTTTACTATGAACATGATTGATGCAGAGAGAAGGAATACAGTACAACTCATCCAAAAGCTTCCCCTGGAAGGTGTGCAAAACTCCCCTGGGGGCAGAACTTCAATTCTGCATGCTATGATTTCCAATGTACAAAACCCTCAAATTTTTCCTGTAATCTGACATAGCTTCATGGTGGAGGGAGGGTGTGTTTTAACAGAAATTACATTTTCTATTCAGACATCAACTTGACAAGTGCTATTTTCAAGCAGTATAAAAACTCCTAAGAAATATTTTATGGCTGAAATATTTCAAAGAAAAACTATTCCAGGGGAATACAGCAGTAAAAATGCTGTGTCTGTTGGTATTGCACATGCACAAATGAAGGTGTTATGACTCTATGAGAATGTGTGTATTTATATCTTTAAAACAACAAGTTCTTGCTTGATTCATCTTAATTTACACATGGACTTAAATATATATTCTGTCAAGAGAAAGCAAAACTAATCTGAAACTTAAAAGAGAGCTACTTGTCTTTTTTTTAGACTTAAAAGTGAGATAGTTGTCTTTTTTTGTACAGATAGACGTAGAAGAACAAAACACTATTCCCAGAACCCTCTGATATCCATACAACTATCACAGACTGGCTGACTCAACATTCATTAATAAATATATAATTGTTTAACAAGTCCTGGATTTTCCACCAGTTTGTCAAACAAAAGCTTCACATAATAGAAATCTCAAAGAAAATCAAAATTACCTATTTTGTATCTGTTTCTTGAAAAAATCAGATTTCAGCATAAAAACTGTTCATGCAAAAAGTATCCCTTTTGTCAACATTCTACTAAGCAAACAGCAAAAACCCCAAAGTACCCACAGTGTCCTTCTCTCAGTATTTGCAGTTCTGTTAAACATCTTTCAGAAATGTATTTCAACTATTCCAGATAACTACAGGAAAGGTTTTATACAGTAATATTTATTTAAGTTTATAATTCAGTTTAACTCAGCCAATTCTGACTAAAATAGCAATAGAAGTACAATAGCTATGTGATTTAGCAGCCTAGTCAGAAAACTGGAAAGTAAACTAAAACTTGTGCTGTTTCTTCCCACCCCTTCCCTACTTCCCTCCTGTTTTTAAATACAATTAATTGCCTTGGGACTGCCACTCCAAAAGTCACAGTGTTCTGTTTCTAGAGAGAGCCAGTGGCTGGATTCAACCCAGATATGAGGCTGATCACTCTTTCAGTATAGCTTAAACACTCCACAGGTATTAAAATACAGAATGATTTAGTATATTAATTCATTATCAGGCAATGTAATTCAATGCAAAGGCAGAAATGATAGTAATAATTATTAGTGATCAAATTATATTAGTACACTATTTGCAGAAAAAACTCAAGGTACTTAAAAAATTATTCAATATATTAATGCTGCTGATTTACCATTGATTGATTGATTGATAATGGTGTTAAAGAATTTATGTGCAATGGAACATTCTACAGACATGCTATGGAAATACACATTAATTTAGAATTATTTGACAGCTGAAGAAATGGAAGTCCTGACAAATAGGTAGAAGATCTATTTGCAGAAAAAAGTATAAGGAAACCCCCTGATTACAAATATAATGCAAATTTTGGTGTAGGAGTACTTTTCCATATAAATGCTTGAATACACTGAATCAAGATTGGATTGCTACATTAAACAGTGTTTTAGTAGGGCGCAGCCAGAAAATACAAGCCAAAACCAGGGATCACATAGTGAAGTTTTAGCCCCTCTCTCACACAGAATGTCAGAGACCACATGTATTTCCTGCAGCTTAAAACTATGGTTTTAATATATTTGCTATTAAATTTTATGTTGCATATTTATTGGCCAGGAGAAAAAAAGTTGTCACTGAGATGTTGCACTACCCTATTTTAAAATCCATACTATGCATGGAATTGACATACATCTACTTTCAAAACATCAGGTAGAACTGTCGCTGTAGGACATGAAAGACTCTAAGTATTTCAGAAAGCAAAGAGCATAGAAAAAGGCTTTATTTTTTAATTTTTACTACTTTTTATCAGGTATTCTGATACAGACTTAACATGATTGGTGAATGGCAATGACACCTCTCTAATCCCATTGGTTAACTAGACAAACAGCAAAACACCACCTGGTGAAAGATTGTTTTGAGAAAGGAGAGTTGTTTGCCAAGATTGTTTTGAGAAGAAACTTTCTTGAGGAATTTTTCTTTGGGAAAAAGTTAGCAGCTGCCAGCAGGCTAAAATCTCTCAGGCCCACACAGAACCAAAACCTTCTTCTTAAGAGAATTGCCTTGCAAACATGCTGAACTTGTTGCAAGGCATGCATACTCCCAGGGTGATGTTTACATGTTCCCACTCACCAGGGTAACTCCTTCATCATTCTTTTGATTCACACTCCCCCCACCTGAGATGAGCTGTCGGACATCTGTAAGCATTGTCATAGCTCTCTGAACCTTCATTTGGCGCAAGGAATTCAGCTCTACACCTGGAAAAAGAAAAGGATAAAACCTTCTACTCTTTTATTCATCAATAAAGAACAGATATATCATTTTGTGTTCTGGGCTTTTAAAAGGTTAATCATTATTTAAACAGACTTTAGTGTATATTTTTGAGTGTTTACTTACCTACAGTTACCAGAAAGTCTATTCCTACCTTTATCAGTCAATACATGGATGATTTAAGTGGGCAGTATCCAATAAACCACCCTGACCTCCTACTGACTGCAAGAGCAGTTGCAGGTAAAGGAGTTGCAATACCATGAAACCCACTGGAAGTGTGAAATAGCTGTGATTGGCAAAAGAATTAAAAAATTTAAGGAAGCCATTCAAGTGTTTGGGACTTATTTAATTTTTTTTTTTGCTATTGCATTCTTTCAGCCCTGCAAATACATCACAGTATCCAGATCAGGCCATCAAATTTGGTGGCTGAACTGCTTGAAAGAGTGTGAAGTCAAGCAAATGACATTAAAACTCAACATTTTTTCTGTGCCTGGGTTATTTTTAACTGGGATTAGTTCTCCAGCTAAGCTTAGACCTTTTCAAGGCTCCATAAACCAAGAGGAAATGTGGCGTGGCATTAGGAACAAATGGTAGGGGATGAAAGGAATGAAGGGTATGGGATTGTTTGTGTCAGCATTGCTACTGAAAGAACAATTGTCAAAGAACAGTATTAAAAAGAAAATAAGTAAGGCAGTCTATAACCAAAAGAAAGCATGGTCTCCAGTCTGAAGAGGCTTAAAATAAGAATGAGGATACAACAAAAGTGTGAAGAGGCTGTGAAGAAACTGGCTGTGGTTTAATTGGAATAAATAACCAAAGTTTGGGCCTTCATTCTTCTGTTTCTAGTTCCATGGGATTATTTAAACCCATATATAGAAAATCAATTTGAGTATAAAAATTCTATTCTGGCCATGACATAGCAAAAAAAAATCATATGAATAAATGATTTTGTGTTTCTTTTCCACATTTGTCGCTGAGTTGAAAAATGGAAAACTATAAATTAATTTAATTAATATGAATTTAACTTAATATTTTATATTAAATTAAGAACTTAAGAACTTCATCAGTTCTCTAAGTTCTCTACATTGCTAAAACAAATGAAGCATGTTTCAGGGTAAATTTTGAGTTTCTTAGTTTTAATCTGCCCTGGAACTTGTGTAAACGGTGCATAATATGTATTTCATGAAAGAATTCAAATTTTTTTTTCAACATGCCACTGTACATACTGCTTTATGTTCTGTTGCCTGCAACACTTATAAGAATTTCAGCTCTGAGGTGAAATGTTCAGTGTGAGCACTGTCTTCCTATTCTCTTAGTTCCAGACCTGTCACCTAAATGATACTAAAGAACACAAAATATATAACAAAAATACAAACATGAGATGGATAAAATTACATTTCATCAGAACTAAAGTTTTTATGCCTTCATCACACTTCATAGCAATGATCTGAAACTACCTGATGATATTTACAGACTACCAATGCTGCATGATGTCAATTAAATCTTTTTTTTCCTTTCTGTTTCTCCCTATTTCATTTTTTTCAGCAGTAAATTAATGGTTTAACACTCTTGTCCCAGTCTTGTCCCAGTGACAGAACTCTCCCAAATACCTAAGGGCAATATACACCCAAAATTAATTATCATTTGCAGAGTTGACTTGACATTTTAAACACTCAGCATTGAGGACTGAGTAGACAAAAGGAAACTTCACTGGTCCAGATTAAGTTTTTTTCTAATATTCTCAGGTAAGAAAGATTAAAGTTTAAAAATAAATGAAGCATTTTATGCCTGATGAAGGCAGACATGCTTAAGTACTGCTGACAGAACTTATGTCAAGTTTTCTTCCTCTTGATATGTCTAGTAAAAAATTAGAACAAGTTTTGGGTTTCAAGGAGAGAGGAAATAGGTGGAAATTAATTTACTACCTCTTTTGTCTGAGAATACCTCGAACATTCAAAAACAAAAACTAAGTTCCCAACCCACAAATCAGAAATAAAGTTTCTGATTTTCCCAGGAAGAAAAAATGAAAAACAAAAATAAATAGTGAGAATGAAACACAGTTATTATGGTTTTGTTTCCTTCATCTTGTTTAACATAAATTACAGTAATATCTACAGGTGGAGTAAATTGATAGTACATTTTACCTGACTTTTTACAGTTTACTACTGACTTACACCCAAAAAGTCAGAGAATTAATATATCAGTGCATTGTTATATTAACAGTGAAATATTGATCCTTATTCCTTGTAAATCGCCTTTTATAGAACTGTGTGACTTATCTGGGGCCACAAAAACCCTAGCCATTGAAAGATTAACTCTGCTCATGTTGAAGAGGAAATCAAGAAAAGCATTCAGTTGCACTAATTGCTATATTATTTTCTATCATAAATGTAATGCAGCCATCAGCTCAGAGAAAACACATAAATCATGCCACAGAGCAATAAAAGTCAGTCTGTGTGAATCCGAAACCTATTCAAGACAGCTTTAGTGGCTTCAAACTAATAGTTGTGTAAATGAATGATACATATTTCATTAAACAACTAGAAGTAAATCAGCCCGGCAAGAGAGGTACCAAAGCAACGTGGTTCCACAGACTCCACATTTTAAAGAGTAGGTTTGAAAACTGTGCATAAACAACAGAGCTCCCCTTTCTCTACCTTTACAAAAAAAATAATAAAAACACGCAAAAACAATCTAAGTTTCAGTCTTAGAAGTGTAGGTTTGTATTCCAAGAACTCAGGAGCTATTAGGCATTAAGCAAAACTTCTGTGGTGGGGAGCTGAGAAGCAGACTTATCAAGCATGCACATGTATCATTCTGTGAGGCTCCAACAAGGAGACCTTGTCAATAAGTGCTTTCCCTAATCAAGTTCATAATTCTGGGGAGTTCACTCTCCCTCCCCAGGGAGTGATACTTTCCAGGAATTTAGATGGAACAAAAGCATGCTACTCATACAGTAAGTAACTCTCACTGCCTGAATCAAAGAATGACCTTCACATTGCTTTTTAAAGGGGAAATGTGGTTTAGATATTCAGCTGAAATGGGACAACAGCCAGCATGAATAAAAAGAGGAAGAAAAACACATTGGCATCCACTATGAGAACGGATTCACATTTCAAAAACTGGACACTCAGAAAAAAAAAAAATAGGTATACGATGGAAAAAACACTCCAAATACCCCGTAAAATCAGAAGAGCTACAAGTTCAGGAATTCTAGAGGAGATAAGATGGGGAAGAAACAGTTAAAACAGCAGTGACCCTGCAGGGCACATATTTGATGATGAGTATTAGCACTGACGTCAGGCAGGAGCATAACCTAAAAGCTATAAAATAAATTACCTCTCACTGTTTAAGGAAAACACCTGACAAGGCCATTTCATGTGCTTTAGCTGTCTCACCTTCTCTGGCACACGGTTATAGAAGTGACAGCCAAAAGCAATAGAAAAACCTCAGATAAATAATGCACAAGTAACTTTCCAAACGTTTCAGAGATAAAGGAATTCAAGGCAAAAAAGAACTGAGGGTTGCTATTAAACACATTTTCCTCATAAATGTCCAGAACAAAGAAGTGTGCAAGGGGACACCCATTCCTGGGACCAGTACAAAGCAAAACACTGAAGCACTCTGTCAAACATCCATTGCACACACCCCCGGTAGCCCCTCTTGCTGTAACATGCAGGTCTCATTCTCCAATGGGCTTAACATTCTTAAGGACAGGTCAACAACATCTTGTCTTGCAAACACAAACGTACATTACAAACTTGCAATGGCTTTGAGAAGCCAATCTCTGTTCTCATACTTGAGTCTTCTCTGACTCTTACTTATATTTGCCCTTCCTGCACACAGCTGTAGATACAGCAAGGTTCTTTTCACCCCATGCATGATGAGCCTCTCTTATTCTTCTATAATTCAGGGGAAATCACAGTTTAGAATTTGTATTTTTCTTCTGTGCAGTGTAGAATAGGATAGATATGTTAAATAAAATCATGATATAATTCTTTAAATATTAATTTTAATTCATTGAAATATGCAGATGTAGCTATTCTTTTATTTGCTTAAACTTTTAGAAATAGTTTTCTGGCTGGTTATTAAATATCTTTGTAAACAGCATTATTTTTGTGAGATTACATTGTTCAATAGCCCTTGTGCATATCACTTGGCATTATGTGAATCTGATTTTCAAAGGTCAGCATATAAACAGATACATGCCAGTAACATTTACTATGTGAAAAAGGAAGTCAGTATTTTCAGATTCTACAAAAGAAAGTATACTAGTAAAACTACTGAAGCCTATAGCTCTAACTCACTGCAGCAGTACCAACTGATTGTTGCTGGAGGGTTTTGCCTGTCTGCCTTCATTACATATGTTTAGTGAAGCATGTTTAGTTTCACAGACTGTGTTGAGTTGAAAGAAACCTTTAAGATCACCTAGTTCAATCACCTTGCTCAGGTGATACCTTTCACTAGACCACCTTGCTCAGAGCCCCATCCAACCTAGCCTTGAGCACTCCCATGGATGGGACACACACAGCTTCTCTGAGCAACCTGTTCCTGTACCTCACCATCCTCAAAGTAAGGAATTTCTTCCCTGTATCTAATCTGAACCTACTCTCTTTCAGTTTAGAACTATTGTCCCTGTCCTGTCACTACATTCCCATGTAAAAATTTCCATCTTTCCTATAGGCTTCCCTCAGGTATTGGAAGGCTGCAACTTGGTCACCACAAACTCTTCTCTTTTCCAGGCTGAACAAGCACAGTTCTCCAGCCTTTCCTCATAGGGAGAGATTCTCCATCCCTCTAATTATCCTGATGGCCTCCTCTGTATCATTTTAACAGCTCCATGTCCTTCCTGTGCTGAGCCAAGAGCTGGATGCAGCACTGCAGGTGGAGTCTCACCAGAGTGGAATAAAGGGGCAGACTCACCTCCCTTGACCTGCTGCCCACACTGCTTTGGATGCAGTCCAAGGCACAGTTGGCTTTCTGGGCTGATAAAGTTTATTTCCTTCTAGTCTGAATATGCTATCAGAAGTGAAGTTCCCACCTCCTCCTCATGTAGATATCAAAGTGACAATTCTCCCACTCTAGTAAACATGCTTTTATTCCTCTCTCTTCCTCAACAGGACTCTGATGATCCTTTCAACTAAAATTAGTTAACTGAACTGTCTCTTAACTTGTATGCAAACAAAAATACTTTTTGTAATTTATTTCAAAAGGTTGGCACAATTTCAAGGCTTAATATTAATGCATTCTTTTGTGGATATGTATTGCATGTTTATTATTTTATTTGTTATATTAATAGTAGAACACAGAAGCAAAATAAATATATCACTGTCTCCAGCTACTTGTGGTAAACATCATGTCTGAAATGAGATCATCACAGATGGTATTTCTACGTTACAGATTTTATTGCAAGTTTTTAATATGTTACAGTTGGGGGTTTTTTTGTGAGAGAGCAGTAAAAGCAGGCTACTCAACACATGCAAGGGAGCAGGAGCTGAGGGTGAACATAGGCCAGGCAGGTCACCATCCTTGCTAACCAGGGCACAGTCCCACAGTACCCAAAGAGAAAATCAAGCAGGTCTGGTGAGGGGGATCAGGGCCAACAGCAGTCCTGTGATTGCCAGAAAAGACTCTAGTGACAAATCCAGGTAAATCACATGAAGCAAGGAGTCAAGTCAGTGGTTCAGGGTCAGGGTCAGCAAGGATCATGGGTGGGCACACGGCTACCTCAGGCAAGGACCTGAGATTAAATGCAGCTTCAGAGACAAAGGATGGGTGAAAGATCATGACAATGCTGCTCCCAGCTTTGCCTCACAGCTTAGCTCTTTTCCATCTGACAGCTCCCAGGTCACAAGGCCACCACAGCTGGCCTTGAGCTCAGACAGCCAGGCCCCTGGGAGCAGCGGTGGAGGAGAGGTCACAGGGCCTGTGGGTGCACTGACATTTTTTTCCAAATTGATTAAGTTTATAGTTTTAGGAATTCTATTAAAAAGTGACAATATACTTCTGATGGTAATGAATTAGATTATTTCTTAGTAAGTTGTTTTAAAGGCTACTAAAAGGGCATCCACAGTTTCTGATATTCTTCACAATCTTTTTTTCAAACCTCAGAAAAGCCTATTAGTCAAGAATATGCTTGTTTTCCCTCTATCATCTGTTAGAAAACTAGGTCATAAACTACTGGCTATAATTTTAAATGTTAATTTTGGTGTCAAAAGTCTGCACAGTGAATTTAAAGGTTTTCCCTTTGATAGAAACATATGGGTAACATGCTGGAAGCACAAAAATATTAAGAGGAATCTAAGACTTCAAGGCCCTCCAAGAACTAGAAAAAATTAAAAATTAAGCTAGTACATTCACATTTATATTAGAAAACACAAAGGCCAAAGGAAAACAAGCATTCTCAAGTATGACATTTTCCAGTGTGTCACATTTTTCATGTGCTTAATTTTTTGAAAGGACCTACTGAAACAGTTCATTTGTTCCTCTGTTCTCACTGGCAACACCAACACCAACACCTACCATCAATTAATCAGTCTCTCTGCAGAAAACAGATTTTTTTGTGTGTGATAATTTTATGGGTAGGTGGTTCCCAATCAACAAGAATCAAAGTGAAAAAACTCTGAGCCACCCTGAGGCTGTTTCGTTTTGATTGCCTATTTTTCTGTCAACCCACTGCATCAATATTGTTGAAAGAAAATTTGTAATAAATCAAGATCATGGTGCATATGGTTCTAAAACAGAAAATGTATTAGGGAATTTAGTTTTAGCTGAAGCTTGCTGATCTTTAGTGCTAACAATCTGTGTGTTGGCATTTTAGTCAGTTCTTACTGCAGTATACTAGCAATAATTCCTTAACGTCTGTGAGATAGTTTGAAATATTAAAGTCTAGATCATTAATTTTCTGAAATAATATTGGTTTTTATCCCTTTATTTTCTTGAAGAAACTCTAAGGGTTTTACCTCCCTTGTTGGATTACTAAACCTGTTGAAGGGTTTCTTCACCACAGCCTCAATGCTAAAACATTTTGGTGTAGACATTCACTCCTTTTAACTAATAACAATCAGTCCCAATGAAAAATAAACACAACTGGGATTTTCATTTTGATATTATTCTCACAAAAAGTGTCAGAGTACTGAGAAACACACGACAAGATGTATTGTCCAGGTGTTGGCAGTTGTGGGGCTGTGGGGGTGGGTTGTGTGGGGAGAGGCAGGGGCTGTGCTGTCAGCTCCAGCAGACCCTCAGCAGGACACAGCTGAGCCTGGCAGCCAAGTGTGACCCATGGCAAAGCAGACAGACACTCCTGAAGGAGCTCCATACCTGAGAAAAACCCACACTGGAGCAGAGGAAAGATGTGAAGAAGAAAAGGGCAGAGAGAGAGATTGCTGTGTACCAACTCCCCCAGCTCCATGTGCTGCTTGTGAGAGATGGTAGAAGAGTTTGGAGTGAAGAAATGAAGAGTGGGAAAAGGGGAGGAAAAGTTCTGTTCTAATGTTTGTCTTCCTGTTTCTCACTACCTGAGCCTATTCCAGTTGACAGTTTCCACCAAGCTGAATCTGTTTAGCCTGTGACAGTAACTGGTAAGCAATCTTGCTGTCCTTGTCAGGAAGGGAATGGGTGAGCAGCTTTGTGGGAGTTTTTAGTGCAACCACACCAGATTTTATGGATAACTTCAAAATAACTTATAGTTTAAATAAAAAATATTTTTGCACATCTTCCTATCATATTCTAGATTACTGTAAAGTGACAGGTTTGCAGTAAATCCCTGCCCACTAATTTTCTAAATTAGATTCTTCTGCACATGTCATATGTCCCATATGTTGTTAACTGTTGGCTTCAGGGAAATTCTCTTTATTGTAGTAGTTGACAAGTTGGCTATTTCTGGCTAATGTTAAAATCTGTCTTCAGTGCAAGATTCAGTACTAACATGTAGCTTTTTTTTATTATTATTATTCTACCTACTGCTGCAAGGCAGAAAATTAAATTTATTTCTTCTGTTTTGAAGCTGAAGATTAAATCTTAATTCTCTTGACAGTAAAAATTTAACAAACAATGGTCTATATTTGCAAAATCTGCACAATATTTTAACTGATTTAAACCATACAAAACCAACTAAATGGATAGGGCTTTCCCATGATTTTGGTTCTATATGCAGTTTTCTGAGACACCTGTACATGATCCTTTTAATATTCAGGGAACAAAACAGACCAGTTATTCCCCCAGCTTGGAACAGCATAATAGATTTTGCTTAAGTGCATGAAATCTCTATTACCATCAAAGGTCAATAACATTTAACCAGCTCTTTTAAATTAATTTGCTCCCACAGAAAGTGAACAATATTGCGTAAAGTACTTTGCAGAAAAGCAATACCCATTTTTTCTCCTGTACCTGTGTCACAGTAGAAAAAGGAATACCATATGTACCTTTGGGTAGATATGTTACTTAAATATAGTCATTCTTCAAAAAATAAAATCACAACAGATGGTTTTCTTTTGCTTAAGTAATGATCTGCTACAGCATGAAACTCTCACTATACAAAGACAAGAAAACTATTAAGTTTGCTTTGAGATGTGTGTGATATATAGACACATCTTTAAAAAAAAAAAGCTAAATATCCAAATATTCTTTTTCAGATTCAATAACAAGGCTGATGCTATTGGAATGGACAATTATCCTACTGAAAACTGAAGCCTGAGATCTTGCAAGACAAAAGAGAACAACTTTTTTTGGAAATTAATTAGTGAATATGTCACCTCCTGTGACTTGGCAAATACAGAACCAAGAACTATCTGTCAGTCATTTTTAGTTTAGAGCTAAGTCATGCAATCCACTATACAACTAAATTAAACTTTTTGTTATAAGGAAATAAACAAAAATGTTGAATTCCTCAAAGTATTAAATATTTAAAACAGCCTTATGGATAAGGAGGAAACAAGGATCATACACCATGATCAGAGTTTCACTGACACAGTTCTACAATAGAATATTCTGCCCCCAGAAAGAGAGAATACACTGGCAGTCATTTAAAGTTTGATTGTTTTAAAATGCCATTAATGACTCAAAAGATTTGCCTTAAAATATAAAGCTGTTATTAATCAAAACAAAGGTTATGGAAGGTGCTGGGTGGACTTTCTTGATGATTTCAATAATCAATCAAGTTTAGAATAAAGCAGGGCACATAGGGAAAAAAGTATCATCTTTTATGTTATGTCCTAGGGTGACATTATGATGTTCTGTTTATACTGGATATTAAGTTCTGCACCCTTCAGACAGGTTCTGAGAGCAAAGGGAGGAAGGAAGAAGCACTCAGTTTGTTTTCAGAAACTGCACTTGCTCCCTCATGTTTTTTCTCATGGGCTGTGTTGTCTGCAGCATGGACAGACAGCGGGACAGAGATCTCCTGTGTTTTTAGTTCGTTCTTAGCTAGCTAGGGCAGAGAAGTTCCCTGGACTGTGGCTTTTCTTTTTCTTGGAACTGATCAGCCCTGCTCTAGACTGAAAACCCAGAAAAACACCAGAGCTCACACCTGTGGCCCACTAGGGCCCAGTACGGCATTTTCCAGCGCTGGAGGAATTGATAAGAGACTGAGTGAGCCAAGCCACACTCCATGACAAGAACTTTCTGAATTTGCCATCTCCTCAGAACAGTGAGAGGTTTTATCATTTAATATTATTCATTTTTATGCTTGTAAAGACTTTGTTTGTTAAATAAACAGTGTTTTCCCACTTTTCTCCACGGAAAGCTTTTTCTGAACCAGTTGGGGGAAGGGCTGCTTGAATCTGCTTTCTAGAGGGTCCACTTTGGAAGTTTCCTCCCAAATTTGCTCCAATCCCGGACACATTATTATTTTCATTTCACCTCTGAAGGGATACAGTTCCTGAAAGTAAACAGTGAATGGATGTGAAGCTGAAGGTGTAAGGTAGGCAACAAAGAAAATTTCAAATGAAAACAAAATGAAAAGAAATTACAAAAAGATGGGTTAGCACTGGAATGGGAGCCTAGAGAGAAGTAGAATCTCCAGTCCCATGTGGTATATGCTCAGTTGCCTTGCCTTGGCAGATGTTGAAGTTCTTTAATGTCATGACTTTGTTTTCATAGCAAAACAGGAACACCAGTAACATGGAAAATCAATGACATCTTGGCACAGAACAATTTTAGCAGCTTTTACTGATGTTTTCCTTGTGGCTGGTCAGATTAATAAACCCTCTGCTCTCTACAGTCAGCATTTCCTAGAACTGCACTGTTGGTGGTAGGAGTATAGACTACTGAATAGGCACCTACATACAGACCTGTCAATTTAAATATCCTAAAAGTCATCCTACACAGCAGAATTCTATGTCTCAGCTGGCCATTCTGGGCTCCCTCCATAGCACATGGAAAGAAGCAGGCAGTTCAGATCCTAATTCATGTGCCTCATTACAGATGCCTACCTTCAAAGCATCTCTTTTGCTCTAAGAAGGGTTTGCTAGAGAGTGGCTACCAGATATTAGATTTAGATAAATCAATCCAAATAAAGTCTTTGAGCTCATGAGCCCACTAGGCTTCTGAATGCCCCCTGGACACAATCTAATATGATACAATTAAGCTGTTTCAAACACTTTCCTACACATAAAACAGGATGCTGTATTTTCCCTTCCATCCTCAACTAGAGATATCTTAAATGAAGCTCACAATATGCCAGAATTATTACCCAACAGAAACAATGCTCTTACTATACAGAGGATACGTACTTCAAATTATATTCTCTTAGGTAACTGAAATCTTCTAATGTCTTTCTTCAGTCAATAATTACATTCAGTATACAATGTAACATTATCTATACAATGTAATATAACAGCAGAGAAAGCTAATTTCTGTACAGGAAAAGAGAGTATTTTAATGAAATAGTAATAATTTCATTAGACTTCAGTAATAAAATCTCCACAGAACATCCTCATATCTAATATTCTATAACAGTAATGTATATATGGAAGCTTTCTGACAGTTGCTAGAGGATTACAATATTTTGTACGTGTGGTACTCCTGTGCCCTAACAGATCATTTACAAGCATAACTCAAAGAACTAACTCCAGTTAATGTTTTAAAATATATAAATCATTAAAGGCATCCAAGGCTATTGTTATCACTTATGGCTCCAGGACTTCCTCAGAGTAAATTAAGTTATTTCAAACAATGAAGAACAGTTCAGTCCCTAAGATCTGTAGTGAAATTAGACAGATACAGGAACTATGATAGTAGCAAAATCTGTAAGAAATTATATACAAGCCAGACTTCTAAGAACTCTAACGTTTCCAATTGACAAAGTTTTCTGTGGCTTCAAAGCTATTTGTTCCAATCTTTTTTTGTCAAAGTAAATAGACAGTTTCTGCTTTTCTCATTAGCTAAGCTATAAGGTACCTAATTTTACTTTTCTCCATGATCTCTGGAATTAGAGGCAATGATTAGAGAACAGTCTATTCTACACACATATATCTTCTTAATATCGTAAACCAGGATGCACAACTGAATGGAGAATTGAAACAGGAAAATGAAATGAAAACATTTTAGGAATGCAGGGAAGTTCAGAGAATAGGGAAATATTCCATATACATTGTATCTAAAGGCTGAGACTGTGGGTGGGTGTTTCTCAACATTACAGGCAGAAGATGGTATTTACTACAGGATCAGCTGATCTTGTATAAAGAGGCTTGGTCCTGACCTTGCTCTGTGTTGAGGTATTCATATGTAGGTGTGCATGGGGATTGCTGTCATGAGGAGAACTTCACCCAAACAATCCACAAAGAAATATTGAGTCTGGGAAATTCAAAGTAATTCATACTTACTCATACTCACTTACAGCCTTATTTCCTTCAAGAATCTCCTCCTCAGTTACTATGAATCTTGGTAGGCTATACAAATATTTCATAGGTACCAACTATATTTCAAAAGTCAAGTGCAAAATAAAGATACTTTGAGCTGTCTTTTGTTACAAGAATAATACTAGCAGACCAAGCAAAGCTGATGGCATTTTGACACTGATCACCCAAGGGCCAGTTTCTCATTGCAGTTAAGGGATAGGATTGATTTATCCCAAAAATCTAACCCTAAAATTCATCAACTTAAGTTATTAGTCAGCAGAAAGAAACAGTCCTGGAAGTCAGTTCTCCTCACCTAGCCAGGTAAGGAAGAGATGAAACAATGCATGCATTTCCTCTTTCTCTCTATTGACCCAAAGGTCTGGATGATTAATTAAAGCTTATTTATCTAAAATTACTAGATGTAGACGTCACCTTCAAAACGTTTAAGTTTTTTAATTCAGTAATTTCCAACGTTTACAGAATCACTGTTTAATTAGGAATAGTGTCTCTCCTATCTACTTTAAAAGAGATTCCACTGTAAGCAGTCTATATCTTGTTTGCTACAGGAGTTTTGCATGTTACCTGTTAAATACCAGTCTAATATCTGTGTTTTTCAAGGCAATCCAGTTTTTTAGAAGCTAATAGCTGCTTTTCCATTAGAAAAATTCAAAACCAGAGTTGTGAGGACACTGCCATGCACTGAGGAAACAAAATTACAAAACATGCAATGCATTTGACATGTGAAGTATAGGACCTGACATTGTGATTTCCTTGACACTTTCCTTAAGAGTTCATTAACAGAATATAATTTAACTTAATTTATGTTAAAAAAGATTCCTTATATGGAGGCAATGTTGAAAATACATGTTTTTACATTATTTATCATTATATTTGCTTAATGCCTTTTCCTCAGTGTTAAGATGAGTCACACACAATGTTAAGACAACCTCTCATAGTCAAAAGCAATGCTAGAAATCTCACTTTCAGAACTCTCATCTAAGTTTAGAACTGACGAGTAACACACCCAGTTTTTCAATAGAAGTCCTCTCATCTATAACACATTAAGTATAATTCATAATAGAAACCTAGATGCAGTATTTTCACAATTAAAAAAGAACCCTAAACCAATAATAGTATTTCTGAATGAGGGATGAAGTATCATATGCATTTTCATTCAAAATATTTGCCAAGATTTATTTATTTAGCAGCCTGTGACTTGAAAAAAAATGTTTTCTAGGACTATAGATGGGAAATGCAAAAAAAAGTGAAACCTAATCCTAGAATAGTTAAATTAGTTGTTTTAAAAGCTTCTGTATTGCTGCAGTTTCCCTACTTTGAATTTGCATTCTAACATTCCATACAAAAGGTCAAAACGCAGTTTTGACAATGACAACTGCCATTAACCTTTGTTAATTGTTCCAATTTAAACACACTGAAAACTTTTGTGATTCCAAACCACCTTTCTCCCCTTCATCCCCAAACTAATACAGTTCAATGGAATTTGGTGTGACTTACATCAGATCAATACACATCCTCCTTATCATTTTTATGACATGTTCAATAAAAGCATTCCAGAAGCTGAAGAGCTGACTTACCATTTTCTTCCAAATACATCAGAAGGATGCTGCTAGATTCAGTCCCTTCTACAGCATAATCAAGTGCAATATTTCCATTAACATCTTGCAGAAGCACATTTGCTCCAGCCTACAGACAAGAATTAAAAGCACTTTAGATTTTTGCACTAAAATCTCAAAGCACAACTGGAGTTCTTATACATTCAAAAATATTTCAAAGCTGGGGTTCTTAGACAGCAGGCTGATTATAACCTGAAACAAAACCAAGCACACAAAAAATCAAAGACAAAATGAAGGACTCATGAATGTCAAAAAAGCTGGCCTTGTTTGAGACAGCTGACACTGTTGCCACACTAGCTGTCCAGTCTGGATCTGCTACACAGATGTCTGAGTTGCCCATGGGTGAGTTTTGGAACCACCACCATTTGCAGCACAACACTTTGAAGTCAGCTGTCAGGGACCACAGCCTGCCCTCAAACACTGCACCAGTAACCAGCAGTGGTTCAAAGCTGACTGACAAGCAGCACAGACACTCCAGCAGCGGGGATGGGCAGACAGCTGCTCTGGGTAACCTTGTCAGCTGGCCTGACCCCTTAAGGCCTCATCCATCAACAGAACCTCAAAGAGAAACATCTATTGCTAAATAAAATTGCCATTTGTCACCAACTGGAGACAATGAAAGTTAGCTTGATGATTTCAACTATAGTCTCTAAAGAAGCCAGGCTGAAATTTCTTTAAGTTTTATTCAAAATTCAATATAAATAAGTGACAGCTAAGAAGAGCCTTTGGGGGTGAGGGGTGGTGAAATGAACAGATTCATGAGAAGCTTGAAAAGAAACCATCAGCATGATAAGAAAACTCATACTTTGTATGTAAATATTGTTAATATAAGAATCTGTAGGGAAACATTTTTTTTGGTAAGAAAGCTCTCATCCTTGAAAATATCATATATGTCTGGTGGACATAGAAGCTTACATTACTAGTGTTATATTACTAGTGCTACATCAGTAGAAGTTGCATTACCAGTGAATTCTCATATATCTTCTTTAAGAGGTTGTAACATTTTAATTTCAAATGTTCTCTCTATGGCTTTTAATGGCAAGGAATTATGAAATAAGTGTGACCTCAGGTAAATTTAATTACTTTTCTTAACAGCTTGTATGATAAAGAGTTTAGCTAATAAAAATGAGAAGTACCAAAGCCTTTCTTAAAACCAGATCAGCAGAGGTCAAATGTAATATGAAATTATTAATAGAGGACATGACTGCTTTTTTCAGGAGATTTCTCTGTAAGTATTGTATCAAAGAAAGACTTGCAATAGGCTCAGGTCCTTGCTCAGAGTAAAATATGACACAAAAAATGAGCAAGTTCATGTAGGCTTTATGTTCTCAAACTTGAAGCTGAACTGTTAGTCTGAGGTGATCTCAGTTTCCAACACAGTGACCAGGGGACAGACAGGCTGTGGAAATGTGGCTGCAGGATAAAGGTTTGGAAGGCATTACAATAGAGAATGCCTAAGCCTAGAAGGTCTTGTACAGAACATCTAGGCAAGGACAGCCTAACCTTAAGCAATGAGTTACAAAATAACAAGGTGCATGTGAACAGCAGAATAATGAAGAACGAGAATAAAGAATAAAGGTGGAATTGAATAGAAATGCAAACATAGCTTTTAGCTTGCCAATTATGATCTTATATATGTGACTACCTAATAAGAACCAATTATGAACTTACACGTATGCCTAACTAATGAACTGTCTGGAGAATATAAATATCTGCACTAACATTAATAAATTGGAATCACATAATCAATCATATTGGTTGTCGTGTTTTCCCTCTCGGCGGCAAGCAGCAAACGGCAAACAGCGACAAATGGCATCAAAAATTACTCACCTAAGCTGTCTCAAAAATCACTTACATCCTATTAGACCATATCCTATTCAGCAAAATAGTCTGTCCTCCTACAAAATTCACTACTTTCTTCTAGTCTTATCTTGTTTCACTTACTGTAAGGGAAGCCTAGAGAGCAGATTTAGATTAGATGCATATTATATCTTCTGAATTTTTAAATGAAATTATGAGTGGATTTGACTCTCATGCAAAGTGAAAAAGAAGTGGAAAGAGACTTCCAAGTGTAAAATCTTACATTCTTTATAGTGCTATGAAAATATATTTCTACTGTCTGTCCTGCCAGACAAAATCAAAAAGATGGTAAGAAATCAAATAAAGGGTGGATTTGAAGATCATAGTATCTTTTGGGGATGGTTTAACAGATATTTATTGCACTTGTTCCATTACTAGGAAGTATGATTTTTGATTTGCTTTCTACTCACTGACCCATGAGAGTTTGATGGTGAAGGTAGAATTATGGAAGCAAAACAATTTCATATCTCATTACTTTGCATATAACAAAAACCCACAGAGTCTTGCAGGTATCTGTTCTTCCTTGCATGTAGATAACTCAACAAAGAAGAAAATGTTCTTTGGACATTACCTGGAGATTAAGAAACCAAAAGACCTTTGACATATCAAATTCAGGAAAAGTAGGATAATTACCTTGGTTAGCAGAACACTATTAATTAATTTCCAAGATGTAACATCACAGAAAGAAGGACACAATATCGAATTACTCAGCTCCAAGTAACTTTTATTGCGTATTTCTATATTAATTAATTTCTTGAGAAACATTTGCAATGCTCCCAAACAGTTTTGTCAAGTTTGTGGTAGCAGGTTGTCAAGAAAGTGAGAAGCTGTAAGAGAAGACCTCAGAATTTAAGCAAAGAAGCAAATCTGTACAATGGTGCACATCTAAAAGTGGGATCTTGTTTTAAAAAGAAATATTTTATGGGTTTAATAATAGGCATTTTTAATATGGTGTATCATCCTTGCCTCCCTGCACTGCACTATATGTGAGCTTAGTGAGGGTGTGCTCTGTCTCACTGCCCACGTCAGTAATGGAGACCTTGAACAGGACTAGCCCACTATTAACGGGGGGTACACCACTAGTTTGGAACACATTGCAGGTAGCAAACATCACAGATATTGTACCTTCGTTTAGATTCAGATGGCCAGAACTGTACTAGTGAACTTGAGTGCACTATTACATATACAACCTTGTAGGCCAGACAGTAAGAAACCTAGCTGTGACTAGAGACAGAATTCAGACTATCTGAATATAATCCTATTTTGTTCTTAGGTTTCTGTTCATAGCTCTTGAAGAAAACATGAGGAAAAACTGTCCCCATGCTGCTGATATTAGTTTCCAAATTTATATGCATACCTTGTTTATATTCTAAATATTCCATTTCAATAGAATCCACTTGAATTCTGCATGTGGTGCTCAATGTATGTGAAAAGCTACTGGCTTACTTATTCTTAACACATCCTTATTCTCAAGCCATTTCTCAATAAAAATGATAAATATTTTGTAAAATTTTATGTAATATATCCCATATATACCAAAAATATTTTTGAGATAATTATTTGTCTGCAATGATAAAATGTTTCTATTTTAGAAAGACTACAGAAAGAACCTCTTTAAATATTTTATTTTAAAGTGTTGCTAAAGAAATCTAGTTAAACACACCAAATGCGAAATGCAACTGAAGTTGCATTTGTGCTATCTGTATCTATTTGTACATCTGTGTTATCCAGAATAACATCCATATGTAGATACAGCAAAAGAGATTGAACTCTGGTGGTCAATAATAACTGAGTAGACATTACCAGATTTCCATAGTATTGCCCATAACCAGAAATCTGAGCCTGCTGCCAAAGAGAAAATACCTTTGGCTAGTGAAAGGACAAAAAAAAATTCCTTTCTAGCTCCAGCAACAATGACTCAAAATACTTCAATTTTTGTTAGGATCACACTACTTTGTATTTTTTAATTCTGTCTTAATTTCTGCCTATTTCCCTATCTGTAGAGTCTCTGATGTTTTCACTGTTTTCATTTCAGAAAACCAGAGTAGAATAGCTAATGTCCTCATGAAGTGGTGACTCTAAAGATTAGGTAAAGAGCTCAGGAGCAATACAGCTGAAGTAGGTTAGATGTGCAGAGTTCCACAGTACATTCTGAGGAATGTGTCCTTAATTAAAGATATAAAATGATTTATTTCTTTCTATGTCTCTGAAATCCACAATATTTTTTGTATCAGCAGTCTAAATTTATCAGGATAGGTGAAAAACCATATAAGCTGTGGGCTTAGACCTTCTCCAGCCAACTCCAATATTCAAGGACAGAGTTCTAACTACATGGTTTTATGTCCAGAAACTCTATGCAACCACAACAGTATGGACTGTAATCTGATTTAGGCATTGTTTGAGGATTCCTAACTTACTGAGGTTCCCCAAAGACTTGAGAGAGATTTGGGCATTTCTCTGCCTAGGTACTATCTCTTGCTTACCTTCCTAGCTAGGATGTCACAGATGTTTCACCCAGACAACATTGTGCTCAGAAGGGTCTCCTGGTGGATCTGCTTTCTGAACCAGAGTCAGCATCAACTCTAGGTGGAAATCTGAAAGTCTGACTATGATTCACTGAAATTCTTGAAATCCTTTCTTCTGTTGCATACCTTATATTATTCTCTCAAATCTGTGGGCCACACAAGTTATTTAAATATTTGAAATAACTAAGTAATTTAGCTTTATTCATATAGTAGAAAGTTCCACGTGCATTATAAAATATTTTTAATACACAAATGATGACTCAGCAATTGCCTCTGTCACCTAGGATTACTACCATTGTCTCCATGAGGTTTTATTAAGGCAATCAGAAATACAGTAGACCCTGAGGAATATGTGAATATGAGTGGATATTAAAAAAAAAAAAAAAAAGAGAAAAAAGAAAGGATAGAGGCAAAAAAAAAAAAAAAAAAAAAATCTGTTGCTATGGAAAAAAAGCCCAACCAAAACCAAAATTTCCTCCTAACAGCAGGCTTCTGCACAGTTCTTACAACAATTCAATTGTTATACAATATGCTAGCTGTCTGCAAATTGTACAGTCACCTGTCAACCCCAGCATAAAACCTGACTTTTTTACACATACTTATATTCTTATATTAGTAATCTATTTTTATTCAATTGCACATATTCCATACATATATAACAGTATACACTTATACACATGCAAATGTAGAAACATTTACATAGTATTCTCTCATCTACATTCATCAATTTCCTGCAGGGATAGGTTAGCATTTTTTTATTAACAGCTTGAACAATTCACTGTTTCATATTTTTTTTGAAATATAACCACATGATTTACACACCACACCATTTTAAAAAATGTCATTAACCATGGACATAGACTAAGATTAAATGTAATTCTTCATAAAACATTTGCTGCATTTCACCTCCTGTGACATGCATAGCTTATTTTTCCCCCTTTATTGACCTATTTTTTCACTTTAATTCCATGAAAAGGTTTTGCTCGTTGAAGGATATCCAAGGTTTACACACACACACCTGCATGCTCTCATGTATGCCACAGTTACTGTGCTAATCGTACATTCTTGCCAAAGTCCTTAGTACGTGAACAGTTAAAAAAAAGCAAAAGTAATCAGGATATAAAGCTCTATTTGTTTGAGAATAAGGAAACATGCAGGAAATCCCACATGCTCAAGGGCTCCATGGTACCATGCAATCTTGCTCCTAACCTCAATGGCTTGCAAAAATTTTCATTCAAGGCACCAAATACCACAAATCCAGCTGGCTCCTCTTTGTGGCTCCTATTAGACTTGTTTGAAACTCAACCATTAAGACTGAGATTCAAAAAGCAAAAGGAATAAAGTTGCTCTACACCGTGTTGTGGTTTAGGTCATTAGCACTGGATACCACTTTAGGCAAATTCCTGACACTGAACAGATGAGGAACAGTTCTCAAGGCAAAGATAAAAAAAAAGATAAAAAAAAGCCTTTAGACTTCACCATATTAGCAAAACCACAGACAACAAAATAAAAGATTAAGTGAGATTGAGCAGCTGCTCTCAGTTCAAAAGGTTCCTTCCAACTCATTTAAACAGACTTTCTGTAGGCAGAAAATTATTTCACAGAAATCACAATACAGCTATGAGAAGAGCTGGAGAAAAAAAGTTTTTAGTGATTACAATTATAGATCCTCCACTGAAGGTTCCCCTACCTGCTGCCATCATAATTGGGTTTTGCCTGCTTAGTAAGAAGAAAACTGAGAGACACAAGCTGAGTAAGCTCTTTTGTATTCTCTTTATGAGCATAAAACAATCTAGATACCATTTTACTAAATCTAAATATTGTCTGTCAGAGCACTGATTGCAGTCTTGATATTTTCATTTTAACTTTTTTCTACATAAACATTTAAGGAAGACCCTTCCTCATGACACCTAAATATATTTGGGAGATAAATAACCAATATCTACACACTCTAGAGTAAAGATTCCTGTTCCAGAACAAAGCATCAAAAGAAACCCAAGAAAAAGGCTGACTCGGGATTAGAAGTCTACCATGCAGGACACCTATTTCTAAATATTTACTTTTATTCCTCCCCCTGGGCTTGACAAAGAAAGAAAAGGGATCACAAATGTTTATAAGCTATCCACAAAGATATGTAAGTTCAGTACAGCCCATGGCAAACAGTACAGTCACCTCAAAGCTGCTCTAGTTTCAGTTTTGGCTTTATTGATCTTTGATGTAGCTTGTCAAAAGAAAAGGAAAACAAAGACAACATACTCCCTTTGTGGAAGACAAGAGTGTTTCTGATACAAAATAATTCTCTAAATAAGGATATCTGCTGCACACCTAACCCTAGCAGCTTCCTTCCTTTCATACATCTTGAAGAAAAGCAAGTAAGTGGAAATTTCACCTCTACAAAAGCAATCCTTTAAAATCCTATTCTTCATTCTTTATAGGGCAATTTCCATCACTGCAGTCCGAGGGGGACAGAGAGGGACACACCTCATATTTTATTAAACAGGAATATCAGTAACTCCAGGCTGATGACTTGAGCTTCAAAGTATTATGTTTTACAAATAATAAACTATGTATTCCCTCGGGCGGTTAAGTTACTTAAGGTTAGTTAAGTTCCACATCAAAACACCACCATTCCTCAACTATAATGGATGCCAGACCTAGGCATAACTTTTCCACAATAAAAGGTCTTCATCAATAAATTCTTATGCATTGAAACTTGAACTACTAAAAGTATTGAAGAAATGCAAACAGGAGCCTCATTAAGTGGAAGTTTCCAAACTGAAAATATTTTCTTCTTTTCTTTCTAGAGGGTCTCTTAGCAAAATAATCTGAACAATGACCCAAACTCCATACCTATACATATGAATTCAGAACTAAAATTTGTGGATCACAAATCAAAGTAACAACTGTTAGGTACACTAACAAATATTTCATGCATGCCTTACATGGGCTTGTGTAGCTATAGAGAAAATTCAGGGAACAAATCCTCCTGCTCAGCTGATTTCCTTCATAGTAGGGTATCATGTTAAGACTATGCATGAAAACAAATTCTCCCTTCAGACAGATAGAAAAGCCTCTCACTTCCTTTTACACGGACTTGCAAAGAACATAATTCTGCAAACTGGGCTGGCCCAGCACACCATTTACATGACTCCTTCCATAACCTTGAATCAATGGTTTCCACCTCTCACACAAGAAAGATACTTCATCTGCCTGAAACATTCGCTCTATTTCAGGGCTTTCAACCTGGTAAGAGTTGCTACTGTCTATAAACCCATGCCTATCGCATTACCAAAATTATTCTTTCACATAGAGTAGGAACTGTCTGCCATCTGGATGAGCTTAACTTGTGATATAATGATGGTCTGAATTCATTTTCGGCATGCCTGATCCCACCCACATCATAAAAACACAAACACAAAGCTCAGTCCTTTATGTCTGTGACAACACAGCCTACAGAATCAAAGCTGAATTCTGAGCCTTATAAGTATCCTCCAGGCATATAAAATAAACTGAACAGGGTAAAACACATATCTCCAAAAAACACTTTCAAGAAACCAGGAGATAATGCAGTGCTGAAAATTTTATACCAATACATTTACATAATTGCTAAATACATGCATTTCTATTAATACAAATTTATATTATGTCACTATTACTCATTTCCATCATAGGTACAGGCTAAACCAGTCAAGGAATGATCAAATGCAGTTTGATATTCACTCATCCTTGTGCAAGTAAAGTATTTCAGCTGCTCTGTGGATAAAAGAACTTTAATTCATGGCACTTCTGGGTTCCATGTTGCAAAAATCTGAATATGCAACTTAATTGCTCATCAAAACAGACTTACTATCTTCTTGTAGTCTAGGAATTAAGATTTATGGGTGCATGCCACTGTGCATAAAGAACATCATAGTGTTCCAAAAATCCCAGGTGTGTATCTCAGTGACATGCTGGGTAAGAAAGGATAAAAGTATGTGTCAATACAGTGTCTGCTCATAAAAAACATCATATAGTTGGATATATATATAGGATCACCAATGCCTAAAAAATCCCCAATTGTATTTGAAAATGTACTTCTTGGCTGTTGAATTACTTCACAAAATAGTAAAAAATAGTACTTTAAAATCATCAAAGCTCCACAACTATTTTGGAAATCACCTTAGTTCATGCATAAAGCATTTTCCTCCTTAAACTGTAGGCAATGTCAGTTCACAGAAAAGATTTTCAATAGAGTTTAAAAAAAAAGGCTGTCATGGCACATATTACAGATTGCTTGACAGGCATAGTCTGTTTGACTAATGCATGCAGGAGATAAAAGAATTAGCACTGATGACTGAAAACGAAAGACCAACATTTTCCCATCTGTTTGTGCACCATGGGGACTTAAGTCCCACCCATCAGCTGGAAAGCATGAAAAAGGCAAAGAAAATCCCACTCAGTTCCAGTACTGAACACTTCTGAAAACACTCTGGAAGTGTAGCATGTTTGCAACAGCTTCTTTCAAAGTAAAATACAACTAAGCATGGAGTTATGAAGTAAAAAGTTAAAACCTACTAATCCAGAAGGGGTCAAATAAAAAGTAATGTACATTTCTCATGTTACCACTATTTCCATGTCCCAGAGCTACAACATTCATGAGGACTGGGGAACAGCCTCTTAATTCTAAACACATACAGATTTGTACTTGGATTTTAATCAGACAGCGAGTTGTTTTTCATAGTGGTTCTTCATATTCTCAATCCTTGTACACACCACCAAGTTTTCTTGGCATTTCAGGTCTTAATTTCTAAGCTAAATATAATCTGATTTCCTTGAATTAGCTTTGCCTCCAAGAATTATTCTTATTTTCTCACTTCTCTTACACAAATATCCGGAAACACTGAGAATCATCCAGCTAGTTTGACAAGAAATTGGAAGAACAAAACTATATTTGTTGTATCCATTCCTGTTTCTTAACTTCCACACTTCACTCTGAAGTTTTTCAACAACTTCAATTGATCATTCTTAACATCATTAAAATCTCTACCTCAAATGCATGACCAAATTTTGCCATACAATTTGAACCCTAATTTCTTCAGCCTCAGCGTGTCTTCAGACGTAATCACTGCTGGTTTTATATCTGTGAGGAAATAGGTCTAAACAGCAATATTTTTTCTTTTGCTTTTATTGGCTAGATGTGCATTGAGGCATGAGATATTTTAGTTTAGCCACAGTGTAGGGCAAATGAATCTATAGTTTCTGGTGGGACAGGCCATGGGCAGAACACATTCAATTCTAGGGCTCCCACATAGCTATGAGTTTAAACATCCAATTCTCCAGTCTCTGCACATATACTTTATTCAACCAAGCTTACTCTCAAGATAAGCACGTGTCTTAATGCAATATCAATATTTCAATATTCTACCTGCCAAAATTTTTGCTTCCATTAAAAAAACAAAGGTGTTACATTAAAGAGCAGCTAATGAGGAATTATATACCTATGATTTTCACCTCCAAAGCCAAGTATAACAAAAAAGAAAACAATAACTGTGTTTCTTTCCTACTTTTCTACTTTATGGAGGCACCTCTTGATTCAAAATACAAGTTGCATATTTGCAGTGCGGGCTTCTCAGAAAAAAGACATAGAGATGAGGCATTAGGGTATCAGAAAGGCTCTAAGAGCATGAAGACACTCCTTTTAGCTTAGAATGCAAAAAAAAAAAAAGAATTATATTTGGAATAATTACATTAATTGTGTGTACCTGTTTGAATGTCACAAAAATAAATTGGCATACTTTTAACTCTTTTAAAACCATTTAATCTGAAAGCATGAAAAAGAAAGAGAAAAAAATTCAGAATATATTTTCTCACTGAAATTTTGTATTTTTATTTAAAGTGGTGGTACACTAAATAATTGAAGAAATTACAGAAAACTCAACTTGCGTGTTATGTATCACAAGAAAAAAATCTATTTGCCTAGAATAGCATTCTCATTCTGTTCTATTATTAAGACACTGCAGCAAAAATTCAAAAGATCAGAATGAGGTCAAAAAAAGGGTAGTTGAAGTACAGAGGGAGGGGTATTTAACTTGATATTGCCAGCTCTCAAATTATTTGGCAAGAAAAGGGAATTAGAAAGGAAACTTCAAAGAGCATTGATGACTAAAGACTAAAATTTCCCCATCTGTTTCTGCACATGGGACTTGCAAACTTCCCATCAGTAGCAGAGCTTATGGAAAAAAAATGAAATTATTCAAGCACTGAATGCCTCTGATAAGAGTATAGAAGCACACTTTCTTCTAATTTTATTTTAATTGTAATCATTAAAAATTATGACAGGCACGCAGAAAAATGGTCAGTCCCTGTCTTACATACTTATATAATACTCTAACAAAAAGTCACTTTTTGAAATTATTGCCTTTTATTTTTAGAACAAATAGAAAGAAATTCTCCTTCATACAGCAAGGAGTGAACCTCTGAAATTGTCTGTCAAAAAGTCTTTTAATCTGACACCACAGTTAGAGTTAACACTTACTTCACAACCATTAAGCAAACTTGTAATTACATAAGGTCAAACAAACATCACACTAGGAATTAAAAAGATCACTCCCTGGGGTTAGCAAGAACAGTCACTTGTGTACAAAACTGGACAGCTAGTAAGGCATAGCTCTACTGTAGGCAAAATGGAGATAAGAAGCATCCTCTGATGATCCACTACTCTACTGGTAAGTACAAATAAAATATAAGACATCGAGGTGAAATTTTGACTAATATGCTTCCTTACACAGTTATATGTGTTTGTGTATATATATATATATATATATACATGCATATATATCAGAAAGTAGTCACACACACACACATATATATATATATACAAACACACTCCAAACAAAACTGCAGGAGAAAGTACTGCCTAGTAGCTTCACTTGAAAGAATTTCCACCCCTGGCCCACCACAGGTGAGAGAAGAACAAATAAAACAACCCCATGGCTGCAAAGAAAGGAAGTTGATTTTCATGGCTCAGTAAAGATTGAAAGTTGTTTTTTGAAGAGCTTGTAGTTTACAGGTTCAGTGTAAATAACATTAATGTAGAAAGTCTAACTAGGGGCAAACCCCAAGGTCCTGTTAAACATGACAGCCTTCTCCTTTAACCCCATGGTTTGGGAAGCCATCTTCTCTTCCTGTCTATGCACATTGTCATATCCAAGTCTATGTATTTACGTAACTTGGTAATTACGGATGCTGAATGTTTTGATTTTCATTCTCCAGTCCATTTTTGATACAGTTTAGCACGTGGTCAGAGTGTAATGAACCACGTGTAAATGTATCAATCTCTGAGGGTCCAGCCTTTGCAGAGAAGTGGCTAAAATCAATTCGCGAGACTGCTCTTCAGAGGTGTTTTGTAAAGCAAAAGGTTTAATAAATAAAAATAACAAAATAACAAATGTTACAGAAAACAAAAGATAAGCCATGCACAGGTGTCCGAGAAAACCTCTGACACCTTGCTAAAACACTCCAAAAAGCCTCTTACTTCTTTTTTGCACCTTCCTAAATACTGAATGGTTTAGGAGGGATAATCTGGCTTGCTACCAATAGGGAGAGATACAGGGTTTGAAGAATGGTGACAAGGTCCAAAAGGTGCTTATCTTTTAGCCCTGAGCCAATCACTGCCAGGAGGGTATGGAAAAATCTAGGTAAACTTCCTAAAATGTCTAAAGGTAAACTGAAACTCTTCCCCTATTTGGAAACACTTGCTGGGGGTGTGGGGGATGCTTTACTACACATTTTGAGTCCCTTTTCCTCTGTGTGTGTGTAGTGTGTATATATATGTGTGGATGTGCATGTGTGTGTGTGTAAATTAAATACACTTGAAATGGCACACATAAATAAATAGCACTACTTCAGCTATGAGATCAGATTTTACCCTTTTATTAATGCAGAGAAAAAAGTCAGAACCCATGTTGATATATCTACACACAGTAAAATGAAAGAAAATCTGTACTAGATGTCTCTGGTGTAAAAAGCAAGAGATTAAATAGTATGCAAGAACTGAAAGCTGTGTACAGCGTATAGTTTCTGCAAAGATAAATGTATCATGCAAGAAAGTAAGAGTGCAAAACTACTATTTTAACACAGCTAATTTGCATTTTTGTTATGAGACAGATTCCTTGTGTTGATTGTAACATCAACATGTTCCCAAGTGTACAGGGAAGGGACTGTACAGGAGCTTAAGGTGCACTCAGGGTGATGCTGTCTTGCTGGTTAGTATTTAATCTAGATCTTCTAGAGACAAATCATCGTGTGAAATTCCCGATCCTGAATTTAGTATGCCAGTCACCTTAATACAAAACTAGCTTCTCAGAGCATCATCATATAATTAAAGAACTCAGCAGAAAAGCAGAAAACTTTATTATATTCCTGTGCTTGAGTAATGAATAAAGTGAAGTAGACAAAAATCTTCCAGTCATAGTAGTAACTTGCTGTGCAGGACTGCAGCAAGTTAGTCCCTAATACAGCTGTGGTGGAAATACACACTTCGTGCCAAATTTTGAAATTGATTATATGAAAAGAAAAACATATACTTACAAATCCTAGCAATACAAGTATAACCACAGCTGACATTTATATATTAACCAAATGTAAGACTCCAGGTCTATTTGCAATAATTGCTCTCTGTGGATTTATATATATATATTGGAAAAGTGATGAAATTTTACACAAAATTGAAATAAATACTTTAAAGACATAATATTATGCCATCCATCAAGGATTTATCTATCTGTTTTATCAGAATTTTTTTTCTTCATGTTCATGAAGTGTAATCTTAGCAGTCAATGATGAAGTAATAGGCATTAATCTACCAACTGCCTATCCCCTTGCCAAGAAACAACTGTCTATAATCACTCCCTTACCATTCTCTGGTCTTCATTCCAGAAAATAATTTTTCCACCTTCCAGTACTGTCATAATTTTAAGGAACATCCTTCTTCCCTATAAATACAAGTCAGTAATCTTGCAGTATTCACTTTAATTCAACAAATACTTTCCATTATTTAACATTTGGAAAAATATTATTTACTGTGTTTTAAAAATTCACAATATATCATAGTTTCTAATGGGAATCATTTGAAATTTAAGACAAGTGTGATTCAACTTCAACTTCAAATACCTGAAGATACAGCTGTCATTCAGAAATAATATAAAAGCTACTTTTCTTCTGTGCTTTCATAAGCCAGCTTTTATACATTTTCCAACATTTTTTTAGCCTTTCATCCTTGCAGATAGCAACCACATCTTGCTCAAGCTCATTATCAAAACAGAAAAAATAAAGTACATCCAACTTTCCATTATTTTTCTTTTCATGACTTTAACTCCTACACTTCACTATCCAAACGAGTCTCATTATTTTATATTGTTCTACACTGAACTGAATTCCCTACATTTTCCACACACAGTCCACACCAATTACTCTAGACTTGGAAAGTCAATGCTTTTTCTCCACCTCTCCTATTCTAACTGAAAAGTCTTCAAACACGTGTGCAAATGTGAGTCTTTTAATGACCTTCATGTCACCTCATTTATTAGGACCACTACCCCTGCACTGTTGCAATTCACCTAAACCATCTGCTTTCAATATGTAAGGCAGTTTTTCCTGCAGCAATTTCTTTCCAATGACTTTACACATCAATCTTTAATGGTGGCATATCTAGGTAAGTTGTCCTTGAACTTTTGATAAATTGTATCAGTGCTGCATTTTCCCCTACTAGCTCACTCAGAAATTCAAGAATTCATGGAGGTTCATTTGATGGTTCTTTTTTCATAGGTTCATGCTCCCAAGCCCTTCTAAATTATGTATTACAAACTGTACCATAGTGATATTTCATTCCAGTATTTCTGAAATGAAAACACACAAAAAGGCATATATGACTGGGAAAGGAGGCTGTTGGCTGGAGTGGTTTGGGGAATTTTTTTAGCATTCAGGGTCAGGTCTTATCCCAATAAATAATATATTAAATAATATAATAAAATAATTTTTATTTTATTCATTAATGGTACAATTTTTATTTTTAATTATTATTATATTTTTAATGAGAAAAATTGGGTTGAATACTTCATTAAAAAAATTTACTTAAATCCTAATGATATGGTGATTCAAGGTCTGGTTCTAAGTTCAGCTTACTTCAATACTTGATGTCAAAATCTGTCACAATTGGAAAACATTGCTCACGAAGATATATAGATGCAAATGAAAGAAGTGCATGTTTTGTCATGATTACTAAATTAGACTGACTTTCCAATCCCATATACAAATTAAACACAAGTTTTTATTGAAATTTGGCTAGGAAACGTCCATCTTCCCTAATGTCAGCTCTTTGGGAACAGAATTTACTAACATTTAAAAAATAATAAAACATCCTTCTTCCCATTGAAAATCCAGAATTTTTTTTCAAAAATAAGTACTTCTCAGGCACACAATTAATTACTGATCTATATGCCATTCTCAGCTTACTTCCAGAGACTAAACATCTAGCTTTTGTGGCCTTGGTGTTTCTTTTCAAGAGAAAAAAAATAAGCCCTTTTTCTTTTCTTTGATTTCATGTTATTTGGCCATTATGTATTTCGCTTTTGAATATTTGGAAAGAGTATTAAAAACAAACAAACAAATATTTCAAATGCTTGAAAAACAGTATGTTTGCCCAGTACTTAACTTCTCTTTCTGAACTGTGTTCTTCCATGAACTTTTCTCCTGTCTGATTTTGGGCTATAAAATTTAGCACAGTCTGACAGGATCAAACATCTACCATAAAACTTCACTTGCTTTTTATTTTTCACAATATTATGTTTTTAATATCCTCTGTATGCTAGTTTATTGTCTTAAGAACATAATCAGAATAATTATATCCTCTGAACAGCTGCCATGTAGAAATATAATACTACAATGGATCTCCTGAAGCATCACTTTGGTAATGCAGGTAACACATAACACATAATCTCATTCACAAATTTAAGATCAATTTTAAATCCAATTAGGGTTCAGGTTTGGGGTTTTATAATCCCTATCACTCCTGCATGGAATGCTGCTTTCCAACATATATCTCCTATCATTAAGAGAGCTTAGTTTAATTTCTGTCTTAAGTTTATTGTTGGACACCTTTGCAATCACTTACTTTCATGCTAGCAATAACTTCAGGTTTTAAAAGCTTTTTCTTACCTCTTCTTCTATCCTGATACATTTGCAGAAATTTTTACAATTTCCCTGTTTTGATTTTTTTAAGTATACTCCCTTCTCTCAAGACAAGCTTTTTACTCCCACACTTATCCTTGCAGGTTTCCTTGGTACAATTTCCTATTCTTGAACATGGCTGTAGATAGCTAACTGCAGGCTGTCATTACTTGGACAGTAGCAAAACCACTCTTTTCCTTCTCTTGGCAGCATCTTCATTCTGACAAATGCAAGGTTCTGTTTTTCCCTACCTGCAGTTACATGTTTGCAGCATACAATTGTCTTAAAATTGACAAAAAGCTCTGAGGTCTTTTCCTGAATTTCCAGCTAATGGTTCCTGAGGATATCATGGAAATGTCTGTTGCTCAGAGCATACCTTGTATTTGTACAGTGAAATTTCAAGCCATTTTTATTACTTAACTCTTCAAAGATACCCTATTATTTCTGTACAACATTATAATCCTGACCCCAATAGATAAGCCATCACAGCATTGTCTTTAACATATTTCATTATCACACCCCTATTTTTTGTCCCAAGGTTATCACTGAAAAATCTAAAGAAAATAATGTCATAGGACCAATCCTAATGAAACCTCAGCAACTCTCAGGCCCATTTCTCCATTAATACCTAGGCTGTTGTCTTGTTACCAAGTTCTTCACTACCAAGCAGCTTTTCACTTCTGCAATTTAACAATTTTCCTCAATTCCCCAGGTGCTCCATGAGCAACTCACAGAATAATTATGTTAGTGATTCAAGCAGAGACCACTTGGCATAAAGAATGAATTTCACCTTCTACAAATATCCCCCAGTGCTGGAACATCCCCAGACCATCTTCTTCATAGCACAGAACTAAGCTTACTGAAGATCAAAGCCAGATGTTGATTTTCATTATATTGTCATTCCTTGATCCTCTTTCTCTGGGGGAAAAGAGAATTAGAGTGAAGCTTATCCAAAATTCCCCATTTCTGTGCCTGTTGTCCATCTCTTAGCCTATTTTTCCTGACCAGCTCCAGCCGAAACTGGGGGTGTTATTTTTTTGAACAGGTCTAACTCTCTTTTACCTCCAGGAGTTTTTGTTTTCTGGAAATGCTGTGATGCTAAGAACTTCAGAGTATACAGATCTGTTGTTTAATAGCCAAGGTCTGTGTCCTAAGTCTCATCCCCAACCCCACACATTTTCCATCTGGACAAAGGGAGGGAGGATGAAAGGGGGGGGAGGGACGAAAGGAGGCAGAGAGGGAAAGTGAGTGTGTGTGTGTATGTGTGATTTCTAGATATCAAATAAGTATATACAGACTCTTCAGTCTTACTTTCTGTGGCTATTTCCCATGTAAAAGGGCTTTGATTTATGCCATGATTTAGCATTCTTTGCACAGTGAACTGTAGATTCTATTTCGCTGGTTATTTCTCCTGTCAATTGAAGTTCAATGCTATTTCTTTTCTCTTTATATTATCCTCATTTCTTTTCTAGGCTATCTCATTAGTTTCATGATAGTGCTCAAAGCCTTTGACCATTTTGCTGTATCCAGTTAGGTTGTTCTTACCTCTCCTTGGACCACCTTTAGTGCTGCATGACTAGCTAGCTTCATCCCTTTTCCCCAGTCTCTATGGAGAAAGACTAATATTTCTACAGTTTCCCATGAGTGTTGCCATCTGGTGTTCAACAACTCATTAAAAGGCATCACCTAGATTAGTAAATTAGTGGCCTTTATCTAGGTTAGTTCTATGTTATCTCAGATAGTAATGATGAAAGGCTGTAAGCCAGTAGTACACACTCTCTGGAAGTTCCCTCCTACACTTCTCACACATCCTCTACAAACTGTGAGTGAATTCAAATAGATACCAACAGCTTTCACAGAAAGAAATGCTATTTTAATTTCCTTACTACAAATATTGGTAACTGTCTCTAGAAAGACAGAAGGATCATTTTTCTTTTGGGCTACATGATCATTTATAGTATAAAATATTAGCCACTGTCTCCTCATGACCTCTAACTGCTCTTCATTCTTTCCCTTCCCTGCTTCCTCTCATATTGACTCAAAGGAGGAAGTCATACTGAGAAAGATTGAGTGGGAGGGCAGAATTGCTTCCTCTGAGGAAGCAATTGTTTCTAGAACTATGAAATAGTAAGACCTTTCTTTACATTTTAAACATAATGGCATTTTGATAATTCATCTCTGCTTGCTAACACAGCCTGATGTAGTTGCAAAGAATAAGGGCAAAATATCTATGTAACTGCTGTCTGACTGCATGACTTCAGATATGTGCCATTATCAACTGTATGCAGGAGCAGAAAAGAGAGTTACACCCCCATAAGGACTTCCTTTCTACTCCCACCAGGATGTCAGTTCAGATAAATTTTTTCCAGTAAAAATATATCTGGTTTTGGAAAGGGGATTTTACACCAAAATCAAAAGTGGGTTACATATACTGTGGATAGTATTATATACCTGACACTGTTCATCTATTGTTGCTATAAATCTAATGAATTATTTTATGGTAACTCCCTTTTGCACACTTCCAAGCACAGATTTTCCTAAGTTCTTAAATAGGAGAGAGAAAAAATATTCAGCCTCAATTTTATTTTTTTAAATTTGTACTTTCAGCTTTCTATGCCAGATTTGCATTTTGTGCTTCAATTCTAGGTTCCAGAAAGTACATGATGAAACATTTAATTAGTTAGCAGACAGAAGGTACTCCTATTTTTCTTAGTAAGGTCAATTAAAAAAATATATTAAGAATGTTCTGAGGATGCAGTACTGATCTCTTCTTTTCTAGTTAATTAAGTGCCAGGTTTACCATACTAATGCTTGCAGATTTATGAAAGAATAAATAAGCATAAATACAGCATGTGTCACATGCTGTACAAACACCAAAATAGCACCTCCACCTTCCTAGTTTCATTTGACAAGATCTGCATTGAAGATGGTGAAAATCTAACATTCATGTTGCCCACTAAAAGGTGTCTCCTCACGATAGTAAAATGAAGTGAAGTACACTATAAGAACACATTCTCATCAGCTTTCTTTTTTCTCTGTTGCTCTTTAACCTCAGGTCACTCAACATCAAAAGATTTCATGATTCTTTGAGAGTGGGAGGAGGGAAAAAAAACATCCCCCAAGCCAAAATCAAAGACACATTAGAAAAGAAAAATCATAGTTATCAACTTGCAATGTGAGCCAAACTGTACAGCTCCATGATTACCTGTGCTATGCTTTGAAATTAAAGTGTCATAAACAGCAAGTTATAAAGAAACTAGTGGTTTGCAACACAGCCATAGTTATCTTGAGAAAAAGAACTAAACTTGAGAGCTCAATATGACTGTGAACGAGTGCTGATCCTCTAAAACATATTATTCATGATAAAAAATAATGCAGTCAGAGTGAACAAAAATTAAAACAAAATACAAGGTTCTACAAAGTGGTATTTTTATCTACCTACCCTACTGCCTGAGTAGCCAAGGTTAGTATACAAAACTGCAACAGTATCAATGTTTATTCCACCATGTATATGCAGGTTCCAGCTGGGATTGAGTAATTGTCTTCCCAGCAGCCAGTGTGTATTTTGGATTTGCTTTGAAGAAGGTGTGGATAAAACAGGGATGTTTTAGCTGTTGCTGAGCAGCACTTTCACAGAGCCAAGGCCATTTCTGGTCCTCACCCCACCAAGCAGGCTGGGGGTGCAAAGGAGCTGGGAGGGGACACAGCAGTGGAGGGGACAGCTGGGCCCAACTGTTCAGAGGGACCTCCCACACCATATGGCCTCATGCTCAGCATATAAAGCTGGGGAAAGAAGGAGGAAGGAGGAGGATGTTCAGAGTGATGACATTTGTCTTCCCAAGACTCCAATACATGCAGCAGAGCCCAGCTTCCCTGGAGGTGGCTGAACACCTGCCTGCTGAAAGGACATGGTGAATTAATTTTTCTTTTGCTTTGCTTATGTGTGCAGTGTGATATATGCTCTAGAATAATTTGTGTATCAAGTATGTTATATGTTATAACCTAAAACTCTGCTACAAGTTTAGATTTCCAAAAATTGTAAAAGGCGTCTCCGACTACTGAGACCCATTCGCAACCGTAAAGGCTCTCAAATAATAGCAGGGCAAAACCAAAACTTACAACAAAAAAGACCAGGCTGAACAGGAGATGTCTCGTTCATCATGGGTGGACCCACCACTTCTCTGATGATCAGTGCCTGATACGGATCTAGGTGGAGAGAACTCAGAGATTGCACAGACCAGCATCCCAATGCCCAGTTCCAGGAACCCAGTTCAAGCCCTCAACCATGTCAGGAAAAGCCTTCAGAAACCAAACCGCAAAAGAAAGAAGTGCATGAATATGCACACTGGACAAAGACTAACAATGAACGTGCCTCAAGGCAGAAAAATTGTATAAAAACTGTACCCTAAATCCCAGAGCTTGCGGACGAAGAGGGGTCAGCTCCATTGAGGCTGTCCCTGTGTTCGTTCACCCAACCTCGATC
The DNA here is from genome assembly GCA_037834095.1 of Argya squamiceps. Lineage (NCBI taxonomy): Eukaryota > Metazoa > Chordata > Aves > Passeriformes > Leiothrichidae > Argya > Argya squamiceps. The sequence continues at coordinate 92,377,403 of JBBMKD010000001.1, forward strand.
CCGGGGATCAATGTTGCATTCCTTTATTGTGGCTGATTCAAATTTATTTCAAATGGCAAAATAAAAGACTTGATATCAAATTGGCTACGAATTCTTTATAACATGCAGCTTTTGCTTTCCCTATTAAACTCTCTTTAACTCAACACACAAATTCTCTCACATTTACCCTTGTGATCCTGACTTTGGGGGGAGTGAACAAGAGACTGTGTGGGGCTGAGCTGTCATGACAAGAAGATAGTTTGAACAGAGCACAAGTCAAGTGAAGGTTACCCACTCTTATGTATCAATTAAAAGTATTTGAAGCTAAAAATTGTCTTTTGTGGAGGAACAATTAGACTGCAAGTGATGGGTACAAGTTTAAAGCTATAGCCATTTAAAGGGCAGTGACAGGATTATACACTTGCTACAGCTGACAAAGCAGGAGCAGCCTCTAAATGCTGGTCCTTGGACATTATGCAACTCTAGTAGCATAGGACAAAGAACATTGAATACTAAGGTACATTTGGCTAGTATTTCAATTCAATTCAATATAGAACAAGTGTAGGGAATTAATGTAAAATACAATGTTGCAATGCGCCCCAAACAATGAAAAAGACCACACCCCAACCGGACAGAACTGCTATAAGAGCATCCAGTCCTGAGCCTTCAGAAGGCAGTGAGGTAAAACAGAGCAGAAGTCTTCCCAATAAATCTGCTTGCTGTTCATTCTCTTAAGAGATTTCATGTGGGCATAAATGTATATAAGCCTACAGATCTTTGTTCTTAAATGAAAGACACTTCAGCATTCTCTTCAACCTGCTACAGGAGCCTCCTTCAGACAAAATCCATGAAAAGCAATTCCCTATGCCACAGAGAGAATATGTAACACTGATGAGGTGGAGCAGTGACTGATGAACGTGACCTTTCCCACCTCATGGCACATACGGCAGCCAGAACTGTAAGGATCACTCCTGATCTCTGCCTGTCCTCACGTGCCAGCGGCCGCCCTGGGGCACACTCCTCATTGACCAACAGCTAGCAGGCACAGGATCTATCTCCTGTCTGTTCAGTCCAGGGATCCCCCTCCCCTTGCTGACGGCTATAAAACTGAGAAGATGTAAATATGTCCCTGGAAAACAATACCACCTAGGGGAAAGTGTTGGAAATTATGGAAAGGAATAGCTTCAAGCATTTCATTCCACATCTATTCCAAAAACAGTGCTTACAATTCTAGTAGCCTTCCAACAGGTCACGACAGCAGATTACCACATTGCAAACAGCTACAGCCCCTCCTAATTTGCAGTGAATGAGCTTTGATTTTGTCATTGATACCCACCAGAGCAAAGAAATTGTGAATCACCACAGTTTAGATGATGAATGACAAGTCACTATCTTGTCTCAGCCAGAGAAAAATGAAGACCTCCAAAAGTGGGGTGAAGTCAGAAACTGGGAGTGTTTAAGCAAATGATAGCATTCTGGAATCTACACATACCTTTTTTTTTCTTTTTCCTTTTTCCTACTCCCCTTTCAAGGAATGTTTTAAGTCCTTACTGAGGAAATCTCCACTGGCTTCCCTGACAGTTTTCCAGAAATCTGAACTGAACAATTAAAGGACAGTGCTATTATGTTTTAGAACACATCTTTAAAACAGAAAATGTGGTATTGTCTGGGCTATAAATTCAGTCTAGAAGAAATATTTATTTAAAGGTAAATAATGAGGTTGCAAGTAGTGTTATTTTTTTTCCCAAAAAAAACTGTGGCACAATAGGAGCTGACTGCAGCTCAAATTTACATTATCGAGGCTCATGCTACACATTAGACATGGTCCATGAAACACTAACCTCAAGGCAAAGTAATTTCTAATATGAATTGCTCATGCAAAGGCAATTCAGAATTGTGAAAAATAAGTCTCTCCAACCTCAATTTTCATCTTCACTTTGTCAAATATTATTAAAGACAACATTAATGTGATGGTTCAAAACTTACTGCTAACCTAAGAATATTTCCCTTCCTTTGCCATCTCTTTAAAAATCTTTAACTGTCAAAATTTAAAAATCTTTATTTTGACTCTAGAAGGGAGAATATAAAGATATTATTTATCTAGTCAAGGAAACTCTGCCTCTAAAAGTGCTAACTACCTAAATGTGGGCAAATTTACCAGAAGTTATTGCAAATAATATGGACAATTCAAACTTTATCTGCAAAAATCCAGTGTGTGTACTCCTGCTTATTGGAATTTTAATATATTAGATAACCAAGTTATCAGAAAGTACTTAGAACCTTCAGATGAAGGCAGTTTGTAACAAACAGCAACCAGATCAAAAAACATTCAAATGATGGACACTGGAAAATTATTTTTGATATAACCATGTATAGAAATACTTGAAGTTTAATTTGATCAAGTTTCTTGCAAAAATGGGCAAGGAAAATTTTACAAGCACCCTCTATAACCTAAACTGTCCTATTAATGACAATAGCACTGCGTTCAGAATTTCTGAAAATTCCCCCCATTACAAGAGTTTCCCATAGTACAAGAGTTTCCATAAATAAACTGCTCTGTTCTAATTTATTAATCAGTCTAGGAGTACATGAGGAATACAAAAGATACACAGGCTTCAGAGGTATCCACACTGGACAGATTGAGGTAACGCAAGAGATAAAACACGACCTGGAAATTTTATTCTTTATTGGCCAGGAGTAATGACAAGGTTTAAAATCAGATGTACCTGATTTTTTTTTTTTCATTCTTTGTGGGTTTTTGGGGGTTTTTTTTTGTTGGTTTTTTTTTTTTTTACTGTACAGGTTGCGTAGTGAGTATGTGGACTTTCCATCCTAGAAAATTTGGACCTGGGCAAGCTGGTGTGCCTGTCTTGTCTGAGCAGAGGGAATGGACTAAATGATCTCCCAAAGAGATTTCATGAAATGTATTATCAAGTATACAGTCTAAAAATATATCTCCCTTCCCTTTACTTGTAACATTGAAATACAATTATAAGTATGAAAAGAAACTCTGACCTTGCAACAACCTATGTAAAACATAAAAATTTTAAAATTATACAAAAGGACTGAAAAACTTAAAGTTAGACTGTGAACTGTTTCTGCACTAGTGTTTTAAAGAGCAATATCACATGAACTGAGAGAAAGAGCTGCATTAGTACCATTGCATAAAACTAGAGTTTGTGGTCTTAGGAATGGAAGCACAAAACAGAATGAAAGAATCATTTAGGGTGGAAAGGACATTTAAGATCATTGAGTCCAGCCATTAACTCAGCACTGCCAAGTCCACCACTAAACCATTGTCTGCACCTGTCACATGTACACACCTTTTACATACTTCCAGGGATGTCAACTCTGCCACTTCTATGGGCAAGCCTATTCCAATGTTAACTACTCTTTCAGCACAGCAAGTTTTTTCGAATATGCAGTCTAAACTTCCCTTGGTGCAACTTGAGGCCATTTCTTCTTATCCTGTTGCTTGCTACCTGACAGGAGAGGCAAACTCCCACCTTGCTACAACCTTCTTTCAGGTTTTCTCTGAGCCTTTTCCTCTCCATCTTAAACAATCCCAATTCCCTCAGTTGCACATAGGACTTATGCTCCAGACACTTTCCCAGTTCCATTGCCCTTCCCTGGACTGCTCCACCACCTCAGTGTCTTTCTTGAGGGGCCCAGAACTGAACACAGGATTTGAGGTGTGGCCTCACCAGTGCTGAGTACAGGGGGACAATCCCTGCCCTGGTCCTGCTGGCCACACTATTGCTTATACAGGCCAGGCTGTCATTGGCCCTCTTGGCACCTGGGCACACTACCGCTATCTACAAAGGCTGAATGCCATATCTATTACTATACTGGGCAAACTCAGCATTAAAAAGTCGAAGTTGTTTATATAAATATTAAATTTGTCTCATTTTGACCATGTCCACAAACACTTTTTGTGAATACTGACTGTAAGTGAGCCAATACTTGCTTTTCAGAGGAAGCTTTTTAAAAGACTATCTGAGAACTCAACCCTTAACAGAAAGTGACAAGGAGAAAAGAAAAGAAGTTATCTGAATATTCCATTTGGGACTGAGTGCTTATCAGAGATATAAGCTCCAGACCACAGCGGAGAAATAGAAGATACTTGACATTGATGTCTGCAATTTATTCTCATTGAAGTCCTAAAAATGCCTTCTAAAAATCCTGAGCACCAAAGCAATGTCAAGAAAAACCAAACATTGTACATGTTTTTACTGATATGAATGCAATATGTTGCATCCATACAGCAGTTTCAGATGTTAGGGTGCTACATTCTGTCTCCTTTTCGAGCACACAATGCATTGGCTTGCTTTACTTACTAGTAGCAGTAGCAAGACAATATCAGGATTATCACAGGCACAGGCTACATGCATTGATGTCCAAAAATCCTCATCTTGATGATTCACATTTACTCCTCTGTCAATTAGAATTTCTGCAGCAAATGCATTATCGTAGCGAGCACACTAGAAGAAAAAAGAGCAGATTAGGGATGATGTTTTCCTCAGCGTACAACTAAGTTTATTACATACAATTTAAATTGGGCAGATGACACATTGTAGTAAAGCTGCTGTGTTTGTAGGGAACAACAGCTGAGGAATCTATACAAATAATTGTGTTGAGCTTTCCAGTTCCATGTGCATGATTCATAGAATCCTCTATTTCCTTATGAAATCTGCTGAATCCACAATAAGGATGAGGCTTTTTTCTGTTCAATACTGTCATTCCAAATCAGTGCACAGGCATCAGTAAATGATGATCACATCATAAGTAGAGGTATCTAAGTACACCCACACATACATATGTTCATGCATACATGAATTTCTGCTGTCTATGCGGTTCAGGGCTATAATACACCCCTCTTCACACCCCACTTCTATTTCCAATCCACTAATTATACTGATTTCTCTTCAAGTCTCTCTACCAGATAAATACTCTGCACACTGAGGATGTTTTTGTAGGGTGGAGGGATGCACATGTGTGTGTACATATGTTTATGTTTCTGTATGTTCCAACACCTTGGTCATGATCACAGCTTTGGTAGAGAAGAAGAAAATGGCTTCGACATTGTTTTCACCTTCCAGAGGTGTCACATCTGTGACTTTTCATGCATAAGGTTATGGATAGTACCTTAAAAGACTATCAGGGCACCTCAGTTAAGACCCTAACTCTGGCCTCACACACTATCTCAGTAACTCTTTAGAGAAGGATCCTACCTCTTTCCCCATGGAGGACCAGTTACGGGGAGACTTATTTTAATCTGGCATAGAAGCCAGGATACTAAAGGAAGTGGGGAAGTAAGAAAAGTCTGTAACTGGATTCAACTGTGAAGTCAAGATATGGCTGAGATCTTCAGCAGAATGCAGCAGCTGCATGTAACTCCTGTGATCATAAATATAGATAACCCAGAAGATGAATATTAAATTCTATCAGGATAAAAAGTAGTCTCATGCTTAATGATTTCCAAATATACTGACCATTAAATTACAGAATAGAAATTAAATTCTGATGTATTTCTTTTAGTTTGTGTAACTTATCTGGCAGCTCTAGAAACAGTTTTGCTTTGTTGCATAGGAATCATTCGTTTTATCAGTACAACTTAAACTGAACTGTTCTATGCTGAAATTTAACAAATCAGAAGTAAGACAGTTTATATTACAGATCAGTATAATCTAACAGCAACCATATTTTCAAGCCATTGTGACGCAAAAATACCCAAAAACAACTAGTTCTAGAGAAGACAGGTATTACTGAGCCATTTTGTGTATTAATAATAGACAATAGAGCCTTTTGTGATTAGTTGCAGCTTATATGTGTTGCTGGTCCTTGATTCTTGTTTAATAGGTTTTGTGAAACAATTGGACAAGTGCAGTTAAAGTTCCAGAATAAAACAGCATCACATATACTTTGTTATAAGGGTGGGGGTGGGTGATTGCCTGGGTGAATTGACATGACACTGTGTGCTTCATACTGTATGGGCAGCTCCAGGCACATACTCGATTTTTATTGTACTTCTCCTCTCATGGAACCCAAAGAGAGTTCAGTGAATACATTTCACGTTTCCATAGGTTGCCTAGATTCAATATCCTATTGGGATACTCTCTACAGAGATAGGAACAGAATTTTTATCAAGTGTCACACTTTATTTTTTGTTTTTAGAATTATATCACTTTTTGGAAGTTAATAGATATGGAAAAGGAAAACAGAATTATATAATGAATGAGATTTTTAAAAGAATGTCAAGATACATTTATTTTCCATTCATTGTGACACCAAAACATTTAGCCTACAAGTGGAAAGGATAAACGTTAAGCTCCCCTTTGGACCAAGCAGTTTCACAGTTGTAAAACTAACACTTAGAATCGGTCTGAGTGGGCTTTAAGAATATAACACAGGTGCATGCTAAATTACCAGTTTCAACTCTTGCTGGAAAATAAATTTGTCTTGTTTCCCTGTATCATGATTCTCCTCTGCTGTTTGTACTGCTCCCAAACCAGGGTCAAATCCCAATTCAGGTTTGCTTCTATCTCCAGTAGGATGAGCATTTTCCCGTAAATGAATTATGAGTACTTACAAATAACTCTGACTAAACTGAGGCAGTAGGTTACACATAGCTCTTTACTGCAAATTTCTTACTGCAGAAAGCTTTCCTCCCTTTGGAAGCACACGTGTGCCTGTGAAGCAGCAGGCACCAGTTGAGAGATACTGATTGTGACAGTGAGTTGGGGCGTGATGCAGATCAAGAAACCTAAAATGGCACAGTTCAACTGCAGATTTTATCTGCAGTTAAAAACTGTGCATCAGCTAAACTAGATAAAGCAACTTAAAATCCCTGAAGATTAATTTTTCTTTCTTTTACTTTAAAATGCCTGACACTTATGTCAAATCATCCACACTGGAGATAATGATTGTCACCTAGAGCTTTTGACATGGGGTAAGATTTGGGATGCCTCTGTTTTTGGAATCCCAAAGAAAAATCTCATTTGGACTGCATTTTTAAAGAGTGATTGAGCACCTTTACAGCAGACAAATAGTTGGAGAAGAGAAAAGAGAATCAAAATTTTCTCTCTTCCAAATCAGTACTGCACTTTCACCTTACCTTGGCCTCTATTTCCTAAAGTCCTTGGTTAAATAGCGTGGCCATGGAAGATGGAAAGCACAGATTAATTACATAACGGAAATGCTGTATCTTGCAAGAGCATGGTCACAGGTGTGCTGGAGCCCAGTAATATTCCAGGGGCTCTTTCTCACCAATGTATTACTGTATTTTGTATACATACTATGAGAAATGTAATCCAACTGTTCTGAAATCCAACACTCTGCCAGCAGACTTTTTGTTACTTTGCTCAGTTGCATTTCTATGAGCCACAGTGTGCAACAAAGATGGATCCAAATGTCTTAAAATAGTTTCACGTTGAATAGACAGCATGTCTGCAACTGAAACACCAAAGACTAGAGAAAAGGATCATAAAATGTAGGAATTATTTGAGTTTTGCTACTGGCTTCAGCAATGCCAAAGTTCTATTCCAATGGTATTTTCTTTCTGTCTGCCTGTTATATTGTTTCCCTGCCTCTTCTTTTTACTTTCATCATTATATACGAATAGGTTTTCTTTTATCTTCCTGTTACTTAATCTGAATTGCTATGCAAATAATGATAAACTAAATGCAAATAAGGTGTTAAATATCCACGTGTAGGAAACTGGTGCAAGAAAGTATCACAAAAACAAACCAAAAAATGCTAAATTGTGGGGTTTTTTTCATATAGGACCTGTGAATCCTTCAACCATATAATTTTGTATTTGGAATCAAGCACTATTTCCTTTGCTCTTTCTTGCTGCACAGATAATATATAAATAAAACTCTTCGTTCTCCTTTGTTAGCTACCACTCCTATGACGTGATCCATTCTTTTGTAAGCAATTTGAAAATGAACATTTATTTAAAAAGCATAGCTGGATGCAATCATAGCCATGGCAGAGCTCTGTGTAGATTAAAAAAAAAAAATTGCTCAGCCTTTCTTTTTTGTTAATATGCCAAACCTGCTACTCACTATCCCATCATGTTTATCCACAGTCACCAGCACTAATCTTCAATCACTCTTACCAGATGGAGCAAGGAGCCTCCTGAGGAAAGAAGCATATGAGGGTCAGCACCATCCTTCAACTGCCGTAGCACTGAAATATCAAAGAAAAGAAGAACAAATCTTAATACACCTAATATACCTAATCTAACAACAGTACACCTAATTCTGGTAATAGGCTGATACTTAATCATCTTCATCAGGGGATTTAATAATATATTCAAGCCTGTTATGTAACTGCAAAAGTATCATGTCAGCATTTGCTATCTCACCGATACAGCTAAGCCTATAAAGCAGAAGATCTTTGATAATGAACAATAAGTATCAACAGTATCAAGGACTTTTCAAATGTACAGATGAGCATGTCAGTTTTGTACACACGAGAGGGGAAGGGAGGACTGGAGGAATAAGCCATGTCAAGGTCACAATCACCTGATTAGTTCATTTGGGAGCAAAATCACAGTTAACTGGTGTTATTCTATTTTTCAAAGTTCTCATATTGGCTTTTTCAGTAAATACTTGAAACTAGTATTCATAGCTGATATCACTTGAAATTAATCATCACACCAAAGCTAAATGATCTGCACTCAATTTAACCTTTCCAGTGCATTGTCAGATCACTGAAGCAGCATAATCTTTAAAAAGATATTTGGAGCTACACTCCACTCCCAGTTACATGTATCAAACCCCTTTGAAATGAAAATAGGCTCATAAGTGCAAGCAAAACCACAACCCTTCACACTGGTGCTCACCGAAGTGTGAAAATTCAGCACTTTCCCCCTATGGTCTTTATTGCCTTTATAACCTTTTCACTGGGAATCAAAGCACTGACTAACTCATGGAAACAGCGTTCATTCCTTGAACAGAACTGCGCAGCAGCAAAGTCTGGCAGTACCAGGGGACTCCATGCCAGCATTGCAACCCTGTCTTCATTAAACTGCCATAAAAAACACTTTTAAAAGGCCTCTCTGCATGAAAATAGCTGCCAATAATGTTTACTGGGTAGGAGCACAGGTGGTTCTGTCTTCATCTTCTGGAAATCATGAGCTTAATTCTTAGTTAAGATGGACTTGCGCAAACAACTGCAAAGAAGTGTTGTGAAACGGGTTCCACTGAGATGTGTGTCCTACAGGAGTGCCAGAGATTTGTCTCAAGGCTCTTCTGTGAATCTGTCAACAGACTCATGACCACCACTGATGCTGTTTTACACTACAACGACACAGAATCTGAGCTTCAGAAGGCTGAAATGACTCCTTTGTTTTTGGGATGTGTCTCCCTTATATACTATTTTACACAGACCCATCTGATCGGTGACAAAAAGACAAACTTCTTCAACCACATTGGTCTGACCAGAGGGACATCAAGAAGAAGTCCCTCCTGGGAAAAGGAATGAAAACATAGGTACAATTTATAAAGACGTGTTTCTTGTTTATAGAAAATTCCCTGGGAAAAGAATTTCAGAAAACCAAAACATCTCAGGCATGAAACCAGGGCTACACACCACCCCTTTCCAACCTATACATTTTCTGTATCTGTTTTCTTTCTCCCAAGGATATACTGCAACTCCATTTTCACTGTATAGTTAAACTTCTTACAACATTCAGACACTTACTTAACCTATTTGAAAGGGGTCAATTTCTTTTCAAATATTGTAAATTTATAAAAGCAACGTTTTCTGAATTGTTTTTGACCAGGTGCCCTAGAAATTTCTCCTAATATTTGGTTAAAAAGTTGCAACCCTGTAAAATTAGAGTGAAACACTTGGTATCGTCATTACTAAACACATCATATACCAAAAAGACACCGGTATAAAGGACAGATATTTACAATAATTATCCAAATTCATTTAATCTTTTGCTCTTTTTTTAAATTTAACAGTCAAAAATCAATCAAAAGTACAGTATAAATTTTTACTTTATGAGTAGTTCCATGGTGCCTATTTCTCCTCACCAAACGTCTTGCCTCATTTAATTTACATAATTGTAAAAGGCTTATATTTTCTGGCAAATGCCACTTTGAAAGTAAGCCATTATTAGAAGTCCCTGTTATCCCCAGAACATCCACCAAAAAATAGAATGGGAACAATAGGTAACATAGAATAAAAAAACCTGTACAACACCTGCTAAGCAAGAGAGAAATCACAGAATCAGAGTGGGAAGGTACAGAATTATTTACAAAACTTCATAACATCAGGAGAACCAGATGAACAATAAAAAGCAAACCACTCCTTTCTGCTCTCTCAGATCCATAAATGTCATACTGAAGGACACACATGTCCTTATCCAGAGAGAGACCATTAAAAATAGAGGTTCAGAACTAAGTTCCTTCCTTTTTTAAATACCTAAATTTCTGACCACTACTTCTGAGAGTATGGAGATGCTCTCTCTATCTCAGGTTTAAAGTGAGTGAAGACTTTTAAATCCCCCTTCCTTAAACAGGCATGCAACTACATCCTCCTCAAGAGTTAATATTTCCAATGTTCTTATGTTATGCCATTTCTTTAGTAGGGCAGAAAATATTATTTCCATATCACAGAAGGTTTCTTAAGGGTCTGAAAGTAATTTCATTCTCCCAATCCCATCAGTATTTCACTTGAAGAAATTAACACTCCAAAGTGTTTCCTTTCCTCATCCCCTGTTTTCCCAGGGAAAAAGCATGTGGTGGCAGAGTGTGGTGGTTTAGCTCGGATCTGAGGTTGTTTTTTAGTCTCTAGGGAAGTTGTAGCAGATACTGACAGTTTGGCTGACCAATTGAAGAGTTGGTCACGCCTCTGGAGACACAGCCTTAAAAATTAAGGTCCCAGGTGACTCAGCCCTTTTCCTTTTCTGGCTGGCAAGGAGTTGGCATGGATTTGTGAGTAGTGGAGGGGCCAGGGCCCCCCTGGGCCAGGCCCGGCGGGGACTCTGGGGGGGCCGCTGCCCATGGGGGAGCTGCCCCGGCCGGCAGTGTCCCCTCTCCCCCCCAGCCTCCTCCAATGGGGAGAGGAGGAGGATCGCAGGTCAGCAGTGCTGGCCCTGAGCCAGGGGCCTGCAGCAGCCATGCTCGGGGCCTGGCTGCCAGAGCCTCTGGCCCGGGGGAGGAGAGAATCGAGAAGTCTTTTCCGTGAGCTGTCTATCCGGAGCTCAAGTGAGCTGATTCGGGTTTGAGTGTTCTCTGGAGCTCTATTGAGCGAGCCAGAGCTGAGCTGAAAAGCTGCCCAGTGTGTGAACAAGAAGCCGGGCCGGACTGCGGACAAAATGCTTTGGATTGACCAGGGGTGGAGGAGGGTCAGCAGCGTTCCTGGGCCCCCCGGCGGCCTTGGAGTTCAGCGGCCTGGAGCTGGCTTGAGAGAAAGACTCTGATCAAAGACATTAACCCTTTTCTCTCCTCCATGGAAGACAGAGTGATTTGAAATGTAGAGAGACAGCATTGAGACAAAGTCAGCAA
>JBBMKD010000001.1:92389003-92461551 GCA_037834095.1 Argya squamiceps
AAGTTGGGCCTGTTTGTGCCTTTTTCTCCCAAAAAATCCTATCTCCCAGAGGGAAAAGAGAGTAAACCAGAATTTGGCGAACGTGAAACCATGACACAGAGCAACCACACTGTGAGTTGGTGGCAGAATTCTCATATTTATTTGGACTGATATGAAACAACATCCTCAGTCTGTATTTCTACAAGATGGGAAAAAACAGTTGAGGCATTAACCAAAGGAGACTGTTCCCTTCCCCCATTCACAGAGCGACTTACACACCTTTACCTCTGACCATCTCCGCATGTGGGAACTGACTCTGATGGCACAAAAAACAACACAAATAGCAAAAATCAAATGTGGAATTTCTTGTGGGGTCACTGAGATGGACTCAATCATTGTGAGTCTTGGGATCACCAAAAGTGGCTTTAGGATAGGTCCTTCTGTGCAAAGACAGAAGATGAAGACTTCTCTCTTTTGGCAGAAGCAGGACACATGGGAAGGTCAGTGGGTTGGGAAATTGCATTTCTAACAGTATTCCGCAAGAATTTCATCAGGAGCCTAAAATAGTAACCAAGAGACAGAAAGAAACTCTGGCTACTCAGGTATAAAAAATATGGGAAACTTATTGGATATTTTCCTCCCACCAACTCCCAAAGACTTGGTACTCATACAGAAGCTATGCAAAACAATGCTTTTCCAGATCCATTTTGCAAATCCTTGCAGATGAAACCAAAAAACCAAAAGACAATTTCTAGATCTGAGTTTGAAATCTATTAGAATTAATTGGTTTGCCATGATTTTTTTTCTACCAGCATAATTACAGCATAAATAATACCAGAAAGATTACAGCATAAATAATTAATATGTTAACTCTGATCTTCAAGTAGAATATTAAATAATAATAAATTGTGACCATAAACAAATTACTGAGTCACATACAAAAACATTAGGGAGTGTGGATACAAGATCAGTAGCTTTTTTTTTTTTTTTTTTTTAAATTATTGTCTGGTGTCTTTTTCTGCATTATTGTGCACAGCTTGATCACAGCTTCAGGAAATTCACATCACACAGACTACCAGGACAAGATATGCAAACTCTCCTTTCAACTGGGCAAAAGTCTGTGTCCTGAATCAGGATTATGTGCTACATGCCTCTGCATTTAAAAACCAAGTTAAAAAATAATTCTCTCCTTGAATTTATCCCCTGTGCAAAATACAATAAAAAAAGAAAATCAAGAAAAGAAGATCACAGATACAAAAACCCCCTTCCTACCAGACAAATCCCCCTTCCTACTTAGATAATTTACTTAAGACTTCACTAGTCAGTAGAAAGTATTCATCTTATGTTCATATCTTCCTTTTGATAGAACTACTACATAGAAGTAGTTAGATAGTAAATACTATCTACTGCTAGTAATTTGGGATTTAACGCCCTAATGAGGACAGAAAGTAATACAAAACTATTCAAGAAATGCTAAATATCTCTTAATTAATGCAATTTTAAGGCAGCTTTCATAAGACTTTCTTTTAAAACTTGTTTTACTTGCAATCTTTCATGTAAGAAAAGTTTACAGGAAAGATGCGACTTAAAAGCAGGAAGCTGACATTTACCTGGAAAAAAAACAAAAAACAACCAACTAACCCCAGAGTAAAACTTTCAGCAAACTCTGAAGCTCTTCTTGTGTGTGTATAAACAGATCCATCAATGGATATCTCTGTTATCTTTTAGATTTGACACACAGAATTATTGACACACAAAATTATTGACAACTTAGAACACAATTTCATACCTAATTTCATATTTAATAAAGAAAGCATTGGATGCATTGAAGTCTCATCAGAAAAGAAAGATAATAATCAACAGACCTTTTTAAGTATCCTTGATGTTGTAATTTTAACCAAATTATTCCAGAGAGCTGAATACCTTTTCACTTTCTATTGATTGTATTGACTAGACTACGACTTATAATATAGCTTTACAATGCAGTTCAGTCATTAATTGCTGTGTCTGTTACCAGGCAAAGGTCTGGTACTAACTTTGCCTGTGGAACTAGGGCTGTAAGGCTCTACTTTTTCTGGGCTTGCCTTGGCTTGCTTTGAGCTTTGTTTTAGTTGTTATAGCAACTGGCTGATGACAATTGACAATAACAAGGTGACAATTACCTAACACAGTTTTGTTTAGCTGTGTGTAACTGTGGTGCATAATGCATTAAGGATTTTCATACACATGGCAGCCACTAGCACTTACACTGAGCTGTGGTTATAATCTAGCTATGCTGGCATACAGAGCTATCTGTGACCTTATGTGTGCTGCAGACAAAAGGAATACTGATCTGAAGCAACAGCAGAGTCTGAAAGGTGAATTCAGAGGGTCCAGGGCTATCAGTAACTCACCAGGGATCTGCCACTGATGGCAACACAAACTTAGGCACTGGGCGATGTTGCATCCATAGCAAACTCAGTTTTAGTAGTAACAGAACAGACAAAATAAAGGCACCTAACAAACGTAAAACCTAATTGGCCATCTACTGTACTGTATATAGAGTACTAGTGTGTGCTCCTATTAATGGTTCCTTCTGGGGAATAGCAGCCAGCAAGTGTAAACTTTATTCCTGTTAACATCTATTTCTGTTCTCTTTAGTTTAGCAGGAATAACTCCAGCTGGAAGATTTAATTGTTCATGATGTGCATAAACAAGACTTACTGCTGCAGAAGCATAGCTAAAATGCTACCAATTCTGGAATGGATTACCATGGTCTCCTCCTACTCCAGGCCGCATGCTTTTGTCACTTGGCACATAGCAAAGATTTCCAACTGGACCAAGGATCAGGGAACGTGGCATTGGGTAACAGGTATGAATAGGGAGAGTGGTGTAGCCACCATTTTCCACCCAGAGCTGAAAGTAGTTTGGGCATAAACTGACCATGAAATTGAATCACAACAGAAATGATACTGAAAGATGTGTAATATCATCCTTCCACTCCTTCAACTTCCACCAGTTAAGAGTCATTTTTTTAAGAGTTTTTCCCATTAGTTCCTCCACAGTCAGATATTTGGTCCACCACTGGCATCTTAAACTCTTACAGATTAATCACTTATAATTCTCTCCACATTCACGCCTCTTTAGTCCTCTTTTCTCATTCCTCAGCAGCCACTCCAGACTTTTCAGCTTGTAACAAAGGTGTTTATGAAAAACCTGCTACACAATTCTGTTACATGTGAGAACAGATGAATGCTAGTCTCTGGTACTTTCTCAATCAGAACACCAAATTAAATAATACAAAATGTCATAAATGTTTGCTTAATGTAATCTTAGAAAAAATATTTACCTCATGCCTTTGCTATGAGTAGTTAAAAATTAAATTTTAAAATCCAAATACCAGTGTTGGTCTATCACAGTAATTTAATAATTCTTTTTAAGTGTCTTGTTTACCTAACAAAGACATTTGCTGTAGCAATACTGTTACCCCACTATCACTGCTGCAATGGCTCAGGCTTTCCTTCAGAGCAAGCCCATCAGCTGATAGTGTTTATTCAGAGCAGTCATGCCCTTAATGAGCTTTGCAAACAACTGATTTGTAATCCCACTGCTTTTTACATGAAATATTTCCAGAGTTCATTGGCAACATCTGTCAGACTTGTTCAGATCTCCTCATTTTCAGGAGAACTCTTGGAAATAAATTCCCATCTTTGCTTCAAAAGGATTAAAGGCAGCAAACCATAAACAAAATATGCACATTTGGACAGATAAGTGTGCCATTCACAGACTTCAGAAATGAAGGGAGGGAAATTACTCTTTCCATACTGGTTGAATTTGAGAGTGTTAGCCTTGCATATCCAAGCTATAGTGCCCACTGCTAGAACAGAGCACTGATAAGGACAGGGCTGACATTTCCATCCTCCCTGTCAGAGTTCCCATAGTTTATAATTTTTTTCAGGTAGCCAGGAATCTTACCACCATGACCCCAAAGCAACTGGGTCATTTATTTTCTTGTGAAATTAAAAGCCTGATGTGAAATGTCAGGCTGATTTCTGTGCTCCGCTGGACACAATATTACCTTTTAAAAAAACAAGCCAAGCCACCAATAAAACAGACTGACAAAGGTAGTCCTACAGCCCCACTCAACATCTCTCCCAGCTTTAATGCTAGAAGATCAAAATCCATGGTAGTTCTTTCACATATTCTCTTTGTGGAGAAATCAGCCAGACCCCAGCCTTGCAAAGAGCTGAGGGGCTTGATCTCTCAGTGTGGGAGGGAACTGCAAGCAGAACAGGGGAGCATGTGACCCTTTGTAAGTCCCTTTCTTTGTGCCTAGCCTTGTGCCACTTTCCTACCAGGCCTTGTGCCATCAGCTGTTGTATGTCCACGCCCAGGCACTCACCAGCCCTGACAGGTTCCTGCTGTGCACTGTCATGCTGGAAGTTGAGGGCACAGCCCTCCTGTTGTCTGAGGTATCTTGAACTGGAAAACCATATTGAAAACAATGAGCCACACGCTCACTAAGTCCAGCTCCAATGAGATCCATGAGGAGAGTCACAGTTCTCTCATGGGACAGACATTTCTACCATTGTAAACACAGCCAGAATAATTTATGAGTTAGGGACTACAGTTATTCAAGAACTGCTACATTTAAAACTTTTCCTTCAGGCAAATTCCCCCACTTTTATTTCTGTGTACATTAACTATAATGAAATCTGTGTCTCCATTGGAAAATTTCAAGTCGACAAACCCAATGACTTAAAAAATCCTAGTGTGTGCCTCTTACAATGCCCAAGCAGTGACAAATTAACCTATCTCCTTACACAAAAGTGACAATAGGCAGCAGTCAAACACTCCTGGGTTAAGTTGTGATGTGGACGGCAAAACATCGGTGTAAATCACAGTAATTTTGAGAAGATTGGAAGTAGCCATTCAGTTCTATGGCCCAAAGACATTGCTACAAGGGGCACACCAAGGATCAAAAAGCAATTGTGGTGACCCGTGGTTTTCCATCCATTTAGGAATTTGGCCAGGCCAGAAGGAGAGAACTGTTGTGGTAAGGTCTTAGTCACTAATAAAGCTGTGATTTTATGTCTCTGCACCTACGACCTCTGTATATAACAGAGGTGTTGCTAAAACCATTCAACACCATCTTACAAAATAACACACGCTAGCTAAAAATACTGGGTCTATCATCACAGCAAATAACACAGCCAGGGTTTTGCCAGCATAGCTACTACTTCTGAGGACAAAATAGCTATGTCAACAAAAACTGGTAGCACAAACCTGACTGAATCCAGAATGTGTGTTAGTGAGATAAAATTACAGTATAACAAAGCTTTGTAACATTTACCGGAAGTGGTACACTCTAAAATTAACCTTAGGGAAAAGTAGTTGATCATACAGTAATGTTAAATATAGCTTTTCTTAAAACTTTCACTTACTGCTAGCTAATGAGATTTATTTATTTCAAGGGTAAGGGGAGAAAAAAAAGGAATGAAATATTTTAGCATTTTGGTCATGTATTTCATTTTTTACACATATTTTATCTGTCTCCCATGTATGGATTTTTCTGGAGTTTCTGACAAAGCTGACTAAAACCAATAACTTTATCAGCAGGCTACAGTCAAGTACTTGAAAAGCTCACAACCCACTAGGTTCACCTTAGATATATGTTTGAAAGCTCATTAAATTGCCAGTATAATTTTTAGGCCAACTTTTCAGCTACAGAAACACCTGATTGTACATTCAAATGATTGTAGAATTGAATAAAAACCTCAGATCTTACAGCATTTTACTAAAAAAGATAAAATTATTTCAGAATTTGCAAACTTCCAGTCCTATAGTCATTAAATTATAAACACTAACACACAGATCAGAAAAATAACTCATTCTGTGGTAACTACCTTAATTTGAAAACCACTGTCATACCCATGCTTTTCCTTAATTGTAACACTTATAGAATTTGCATACAATGCAAAGTTTCATTCCTCTGTTTCACCAACATTTATGTTGATCCTATGCCAACACTACTTAAGTGGCATAAATCAAATTACTGCTGACTTATATCCCTTATGAAGCAAGAGTCAGTCCCTCTTTAACTCTCACAGCATGCAGAGCAAGTTTATGCCAGCTGGCTTAGAAGCCTTGTAAGCAACTCATTATGATTTGTATTAGAGATCTTCAAGGATAACAGACTACTATCCTGCTCAGCAGCTGCTAAATGGTACTATTTACCAGCTTTAGACCACTGGTTGTTACATCCCCATGTGTCTCCTGGAATTCTCTGGAATTCCCAAGGTGTGCAGTGCACAAGGAAGCAAACTTAAAGCAGGCAGTATAGAACAAACTAGGAGCATTACTGATCTATGCATTTATCCAAAATAGTTGTGTGTGTGACACATGAGTGACCAAAACTATGAAGAAAATGTATAGCTCCAGGAATATCTCACCACTTGACATATGTGGCTCAGGCACCATCTTTCATAGTGTGTGATGTGTGAGTTCACCTTTTCAAAACCAGAGCTGCTTCCCTCTGGCTCATGTATTAATTCACACACTACTGCCCTCATCTTGGCATAGCAGTGCCACATGTCACGCTGCCATGAGCTGCGATGGAGACTTAAACCAGCTGAAGACTGACCTTGTGAAAGGCAGTTTCCAGATGGTTCATCTCCCTGCCTCATTCCAAAATGAGCATAAAGATGGGAGGACAAATGGATGGGACAGAAGCAGAGCCAGAGAGAAGGGAGAGCAACCAATGGCAGCCTCAATTTTAGCTTAGTTTTAAACTGTGATAGAAACACACTTTTTAAAGTCATTTGATACTAGAAGTATCCTTAGGGAACTATCAGAATCAAGTCAGTGTTTCCAAGACACCTGAATGTTTCCTTTCTCTGCATCAGCCTTGGCAGCTGTGCAGCAGGAGGGTGAATTGGTTCAGAGAGGTGACACAGAATTTAGCTGTTGATTCTAGGGGATAGTGCACTTTCTTTTGGATCAGTTTGCTGAACTGACTTACTCTGCAGCCACACAATTGCTAAGTCTGACACAAAGAGCCTGCAGTAAAAATGGTGGTAGGAACAGCATCATAAAATCATGAATGAAATTTTCCGAATTAGAAAATACAGCTTTGCCATAACATCCAGCTGGGGTAATGGGACAGGCCCCAGCTGCCAGACCCTGTCCAGCTGCCCTGGGGTGGTCCCCATGCTCCCAGTGGCCCACACAGCAGCTGGGAGCAGCTGGCCCTCATGGTGCCCTTACAGCATTTACCTCTATTTAATTAAGTTTGAACAAACTATCACCTCCAGAAGGATTTCCAGTCCCTTCCACACTTCCACAGGTTTCATGGGAGCAGGGTCAAGTCTCTGCTGCTCTACCTTGGCACTTTGAATGTCCATATAATTAAGTTTTTCTGACTAAAATCCTATTTATCCATATGTAATTTTACAGCACATTAAAACTGGTGTGCTGTGAAACACTTTCTGGTTAAGACACATCCTGCTGCATGGTAAACTCCAAACTATCAACACACTTCAGACTAATGACACCAGCATCCTCTGTCAGATATGTCAGAGGTGGTCAAGAGATGCGAAGAGCCATGGAGAAACTCCATGCACAAATGAAATCATTCCCCTCTTCACTTTTATAGAGTTTTAAGATAGACAGAGAGAAATTGGATTTTGGATCCAGAAATTGGATCATGTCACACATTTTTCAACAATATCAGCATTCAGTAACAGTCTTTTATGGTTTGCCAAAACCAAGTGAGAATAACATATTACACTTCTAAATGGTTCTTTTCTACTTCACAATGCACACCCTTACCTCTCAATTTCATTTTCTTCCCCTAACACAATTCATGAGGTTTGCAAAGACTTATGACTCCTTGTATGTATAGACAGAATGACACCTCCTATTGGAGGTGATGGAATAGGATTTGCTTTCTTTGTCAACTCAGATGGGATCACCACATCCAGAAAATTGAGCTTCTGGGGACACAATGTGAAGCCTCTCCTACTCTGCTAAGAATTTGTGACTGAGAAACTGGTACAAGAGGTCTGGAGAGATTATCTGTACCATTCAGTCATGTTCACTGCGGGAAAGCAGCATATGGGGTCCTGTCATAAGTCTCCCATATAAACATGAATATAAAAAGTATGCATACTGCACAAATGCTTCAGTTTGGGTAAAATTGTCAAGTATTACCTTACAATTCTATTCAGCACTTACTGCATTAGTTGCAGCATGCTGGTTACCAAATCCTTCTATTAACCTGTGCACTACATAAAACAGATATGAACATTTTCACATATTGGTTATTGGTGAAAGACTTGTGCCACAAGTCTTCAAAGAAAATAACTATGCCTGTGCACCTAGCTTAAAGCTGTTTTCATTTCTCATTACTTGTTTTCCCGAATTTGATGTGGTTGAATTGCTGCACTCTTGAAATGAATTACATTTTCCCTAAAGGTATTTCAAGCAGGTTATATCTACTGATGCCCAAGTCTTCTTCAGTCTTTTCTAACTTTTCACCTCTTTCCATGATATGAAGGGTCTGACAGTTATAGCTAAAACTCCTCTAACATGTTGGCTCCCAAACTCCCAATCTGCAAGGAATTCTTTCACACTTGGCAAAGGGCAAACTTGTCACATTTCATGATATAACACAACAACTTATTTTAGTCCTTGTTCATTTCTGACAAGGGGGCCCAAATACTAACTTTTACACTTGCCTGCTATGTATTCTTTGAGCAGACTAGGAGTCTTCTGTCAGCAGTGACTACAACAAAGATGCAACCAAACGACAACTGTTAAGCACCCTAACAACACTAATAAAGATCATGTTTTAACTAATGTTTTAATACATTCTGTAATCTTTATTAGTCTCCCTGATAACTGATGGGTGGCCCAGAAGTCCAGCAAGGAGAGCAAATTGCCCACAGACAAGTCCAGACAGGAGACACTCTCTTCCAGTCAGGGCTGCTCTAACTGCACAAGCACAGCCTCCTGGAAATCATCCTGCTTCCAACTCACTCACATCCTACAGCTGTTTCTGGAGGCTTCCAACTTCAGTGCATTCTGGCTAACACCTTCATTTTCCCTCATCAGTTATAGCAACAACCACCAGTAGCAACAACAAAAACCAGTTGAAAAATAAGCAACGAACACATTATCATCCCAAGAACAACAGATCACGTATATGAAGCCAGCATGGAAGGAAAGAGTATCAAATTTGAAAACTGTGACTGACACTTTCTTAAACCACCTCAGAATAAGCAAAGGAAAACATCTCCATGTATCTGTTTTGAGATAAGGCTGTCAGACTTGGGCAGCTGATGATTGCAGCAATGTAGGCTTCACTAGATTTCAAAGTTCACTACGAAATGCAAATATAGGGACACGAGACTGGAATGACAGATTTGTAACAGTTCACCTGAAAGAAATATGCAACCAAAGAGACAAATTTGAAGCACAAACAGTTCTGCATTCCCTATCATCAAGCTCACAGACTGCTAAATCTACATACCAATCTTATGTAAAGTGAACCTACACAGGGTTACCAGTGAAGCATTTGAGGATCTGGGGAACATAGGATGTGATGGATGACAGACCCTCTGCCTCCTCTTCTCTGATACCAGTCAGCCACTAGAATAGCAAAATTATTATGTCAAAGCTGGAGCAACAAACACAAAGCAAATTTTGCTTTATTTATGTTTTACTTCATTTTTACAGGTATGGATTGCCACAGTGTGAACTGGAGTTACAGGCCAGCATGGAGAGGACAAAATTACACTCACACAGTACCTTATAATCACCTCTGTTTTATAGTTTATGGAAAGCAAAAGTCTGACATAAAAACTGATGGTTTTATTTGGCTTTGAAGCAGAGTTATCAGTTGCTCTCCACAGGATTTTCTCTGCTTTGTTTAATCTGCTATTGCACTACAATAATAAGAGCTGCCTTAGTTCAATACCCAAGTTATCTCATTCCTCTACAAGTCAGCATGATATTGGACTATTGTACCTTCTGAGGTCCTTCTAGCCAGACTGATCTTTTAAATCTGTGAATTCAACCTTAATGTCAGTAGGGGAAGGAGCAACCAACATCACCAGACAGAAGAGAATCTCTCAATTCTGAGTTCATACCAATGAGTCCATGTTCATATAGAGCCACAGGGTAGGTTTGGGCTTCAGTGGTGAGCTATAGCTACAGGGCCTCAAACTTCCCCAGTGATACCCAGTGCCACATGTTCTCTTTTGCTCAAACAATACATCTGACAGGTAGCTGGTACACAAATATAGTAAATCAGGGAGCAGCCAGAGAGAATGCCACACTAGAAGTGCCTAAGTCAAGAGAAAGAGTTAAGGACTAAGCCAGAAGCATCCACAGAACAATATATATTTGGACTTTACATCTGTCCTTTTCTGCTCAACTTGTATAATTCTAAATATGTGATCCATAGGATTTTTAGGGAGAGGCCTGAAAGAAAAAGAAGTCTAACATTGACTCTGCACAGGAAGCCAGTGAAATTCAGACAATCATTATTAAAAGGTATGATAGTTGGTACCTTCTTACAGGACGTCCTTTTAGTAGACTAAGAAACAAAGCAGCAGTTCAAATTTCACACAGATACTTCCAGCTTTAAGAACACTTCAAGGTATATTTTCTGTACTGTTGATGGGTAGATGTGGAAGTCTGGAAAAAACTATCTTTTTCTGTCAGCAGTAGTCATGATTGCTAAAATCTGGAGCACCGACCCTAACTCAAGGATTTAGTGCTACAGCTATCATGTTTGTCTCTTGAGCCCAAATGTAATCAAAATCCTAGAAAGTGCATGGTGTGAGAAATTACCTCCTCTAACCATCTCATTGTCCAGTGAAATGACTGTGCTGCTTCAAGGTCACATTTACACTGCATTGTAGCAGAGACTCATCAGAAAGAAACTTAGTAAGAAAGCAGTATGTGGTTACAGTCTGAATGAATTGTACCTTGAACCTCTGTAGATGCTTAAAACCCTTGTTCAAAGGAGGACATTTAGAAATACTTTAAATTTCACCTTAAGTACTTACATTTCCACCTCCATTCTTGGATACAATTCAGAAACAGAAACACAAGCTAAATTAGCCATTCTCTTAGATTTATTGACTGTATTCTTGAAACCTTCAATTCCTCCACTATAATCACCTATTACTGTAAAGGCTGCAATTAACGTTAATCAAGAAGAATCAGGTTTTCTATACATTACTCCATATAAGCTTTCTACTAATTTCTATCACAGCTATAGAGTTTGTTCACTGTCATTTTGAAGCGCAGAAGGTTTTAACAACTAAAAACCCTTGCAGACTGAGTTAGGATGATACCTCAGTGCACTGAGATGAAAGGATCCTCCAACCCATGTCTCAGAGAAGAGAAGGACAATGGAAATAAGCAGTATATATCCTTTGTGTTTTGAATTTGTACTGAGGAAGAAAAACCATTAGGCACTACATAAATAAATCTATTTTGTTCTCAGATATATTTGTGGTTTTACTGGGAAAGGAACTACGATTCAGACAGAATGAAGGAATCATAGAATATGCTGAGTTAGAAAGGACCCATAAGGATCATTGAGTCCAACTCCTGAGCCTGCACAGGACACCTCAAGAGTCACACCATGTACCTGAGAACAAATGCTTGAAATCTGACAGGCTGGTGTTGTAACCAGTGCCCTGGGGAGCCTGTTCCAGTGCCCAACCACCTTCTAGGTGAAAAATCTTTTCCTAATATTCAACCTAAACCTCCCCCGATACAACTTCAGGCCAGTTCTTGGGGTCCTGTCACTGGTCACCACAGAGAAGAGATCAGTGCCTGCCCCTCCTCTTCCCCTCACAGGAAGCTGTAACTGCAATGAGGTCTCCCCTCAGTCTCCTCTTCTTCAGGCTGAACAGACCAAGTGACCTCAGCCACTCCTCACATGGCTTCCCCTCAAGGCCCTTCACCATCTTTGTTGTGCTCCTTTGAATGCTCTCCAAGAATTCAGTATTTTTCTTTTATTGTGGCACCCAAACCTGTCCCCAGCAATGGAGATGAGGCCATCCCAGTGCAGAGCAGAGGGGACAATCCCCTCCCTTGCCTGGCTGGCCATGCTGGGCCTGATGTCCCCAGGACAGGGTTGGCCCTCCTGGCTGCCAGGGCACTGCTGGCTCATGTTCAACTTGCCATTGACCAGGACACCCAGGTCCCTTTCCGTGGCACTGCTTTCCAGCTTCTCATTCCCCAGTCTATACTTACAATCAGGGTGTGAGTGCCCAATCACTGGTGGACAATCAAAAAAGAGCAGAATAACAAAAATAACAAATAACAAAAAAAAGCCCTAAAGAGATAGGACTTAGCAATTAAAAAAATAATTTGCTGCATTTAGTGGCTCTGATTATATTAATTTAGTTATGCCTTCAATGGTTCTAGAGAAAGATACTCCATATAGTTATCCCACTCCACAAAACCTTCAAGCAAACTCCACTTTTTAGAAATTTGGAAGGAATATTCTTCTGAAACTGGCAACATATTTGATAGTCATAAAATAAAGTGTGCATATATTGCAAGATATCAGAATAAGGTCTTTTCCCAGTCTTATGTTTAAGTATTCAATTTTATTTTCTTTTACGCTCCAGTGTAGCAACTTGAATACGCCCTGGTAGAAAAATGCTCCTTAAGTTGAATTTAAAAATTAAAAACAGTTTTAAAAACTTATTTAAGTTAATTTTTGTAAAGAATTGTATTATTGTTTAAAGGTTTACTCGTAAAAAAGAAAAAAAACCAGAAAATCTTTTCTTTACTGATTTCTGTAGTTCCCCATCTTAATTCCTATCACAGTATAATTTGTGGTTTAAATGTCAACATTTAAAAATAAGTGATTTTGAAAGATAAATACAGAAAAGTTTCCCCTTTGTACTTAAATGTTGGAAATCAATATGAAGCACAATAATTAAACTGGAGATGAAAACAAAAGCAAATTGCATAGAAAATATTCAAATTTTGTCCTCTTTTTATTTCATAAGAATAGAGTAGGATCTTCTGCCATTACAGCAATATTTATTTTTTTAAATCAGTGACTTATAACAATAACTAGAGAATGTCAGCAGTACCTGCTATTCAGTGGATACCATCTTTCTGTGAAAGAATAGGCTTCTGATTGCTGCCAATTTAGAGACTTGCATCCCACTGAGGATCCCCTTTCAAATGAATAGGAAGAATGCCAGGTGCCAATTTGTAGGTTGCTAATGGCTTAACGAACCTTTATTGGCATGACAGTGAATTTGTGAGTGATTAGTCCTTGTGTTTCTTCATACTTCATACTTGAATGCTGGAGCATGTTGTGCTGGTTTCAGCTGGGCTAGAGATAATTCTCTTCATAGTGGCTGGTAGGGGGCCATGTTTTGGATTTGTGCTGAACACAGGGTCAATAATATAAAGATGTTTTTGTTATTGCTGAGCAGGGTTTGCACAGAGCCAAGCCCTTTTCTGCTTTTCCTACAACCAAGCTGGGGAGGAAGTTGTTGTGCATGGGAGGTTGGGAGGGACACAGCCAGGATAGGTGACCCCAACTGACCAAAGGGATGTCCCAGACCATAGGACATCATACTCAGTATATAAAAGGGGGGGAAGAAGGAGGAAGGGCGTACATTTAGAGTATTGGAATTTATCTTCACAAGTCACCATTACATGTGATGAGGCCCTGCTCTCATGGAGATGGCTGCCCAACCATGGGAAGCAGTAAATTCATTCCTTGTTTTCCATTGCTTGTGTATGTGGCATTTGCTTTCAATATTAAACTGCCTTCATCTCAGCCCACAAGTTCTCTTCTACTCTTCCAATTCTCTCCCCAGTCCTGCTGGTGGAGGAGTGAGGCTGCATGGAGCTTGGCTGCTGGTCATGTGTTGGGTTAAACCACAACACATGCTCAAGTGAAAAACTTTTTGTCATTAAATGTAAAGGAAGGTCTTATGGGAAAAAAACCCATGAGCATGGAACTATAAATAAGCTTAATAGGTTTAAAATTAAAGAAAAAAGGAACAGATATGGGTCTATCTGTTCAGACCAGATAACACTTAAAAAGTTGGATTCTTGTTTAGTAGTAATGGTCTTCTAAATAATTTTTCTTGACATTTTAGTTTGCAAAAGCCTTTTGAATAATTCTGATTAGAAGTCATGAATAATATAAATACTGACTTTTCCAACTGCAGGAAAGCTTCATATCATAGTCCACCAAAATAAATATTTGAGAATTTCTAAAATGTGTTCAGAAGTAAATTTAAAAAAAATTAGGAATATATCTTTTTTTAAAAGATTCTCTCATAAATATTATGTTTTGCACTTGCAATTGAAGCAACATTTATAATTTCTAGTTAATCAAATGTGTTTCTGCTTGTAGTGAGCTTGTAGTGTTAAAGTTCAAGAATGGACTTACATGCATAGAAAACAAACAACTCAGTGCCTATATTTTTGAAATTTGTGATTCAAAAAAAAAAAAAAATGCAAAACTGAGTTTCTAGAAACTCTCTATATTAGTGTGAGAAAGGCATGCTTTTCAACAAATCCTTCAGGATGAACCTATAGACACCCAAAACCACCAAAAGGGAAAAATGAAGTTCAAACATATATCTCAGTTTTTATTTATTCGGAGCTTAATCATGTGAAACAAGACTGCAAATAGGTCAGAACATATTCCTGCTTTCAAAACACAGTTAGTAGCAGACATAATGATAGCACTGAGATTTTTGTAGAACAGTTTACTATTCATTCAACTTTCTACAATTTACTGTAATGTAAGCAAGACCAGCTAGATCCAATTTGCTTCTCAGGTCCTTCCCCAAGGGAAAGCCATGTCAGGCTGGACAGTGCTCAAGATACTTGAGGTGTGTGAATAGAAGAGGACAGAAGAGTCAGTGGGACAGAGAAATGTACAGACAAAAATGGCTCTCAAAGCAACCCACATGCAAAACCTGTGTGCTAGCAGAAATGGGTGGCTCACAGCTCCAGGCTCAGTTTGTGTGGAGAGGAGGACACGATAACTCCATTTGATCAAAAGACAGATAAATTACACTTGATGTGAACCTCCCTACTCAGGGAGATCCAAAATAGAGGGACGCTTTTTCTTTACTTCTCCACTTGGTACAGGCAGAGGATAGCTGTTCAAACAAAGGTAATTCTGGGCATGTGCAGAAACAAAAACTGCAGCTGAAACAAACCAGGAAAATTTCATGGCTAAGAGAAAAGTAGTCTTGAAGCAGAAGCACTCCTGTGGTTAGACAGTACATATTGAGAACAAAACCATAGATTAAATCTACATTCTCAAGTCTATTCTTCACTTTTTGACTTGTCATACCGTTTTCTGTGTCTTACTTTTTCCAATTAAATAAGTGTTGTATATAAGCAATTACATATATTTTTATCAACAACAAATCATTTAATATTCAGTCCTCAGCTTCACCAAAGTACTAAAAATGTAAACATATGGACAAAAAGCACATATGGAATCCTGTAGGAATTCAGATGTATTCAAATTTCTTCTCCCTCTGATTTTATGATTGCTTTTGAAATGGGTTGCTTTCATTACTAAACATCTGTTACCCAATAACTAAAGGCATTATGTTTCCCTGTGTCATAACAAAAAGATGCCCTGTGTTGCTGAATTCAGCACACATGGAGCCAAAGAAAGTTAACAACCATGCTGAATCTATAGGATTGAAGCCTTGCCCTGGTTTGAAATGTCTACCTTCTGGGCCTTTGGAAAAGCTTCTTCATCAATGGGTGGATTGACAGGGTTGATTGATGTTTCATTTTCCTATATGCAGGACAGATTAAATCATTTGCAGCATGTTGGACAGTCAGTTGCGTTAGTGTCATCCAAAGTTACAGACATGATTCCCAGTCCAGAATGCATGAATTTGTTTTGTGAAAGCATTCATTTACAGTATATACTTTTCCTTCTTTCCAAAAGCCTTAATTTGCAAAATTTTTGTGTACTTCATTAATTTCACATGCTCTGATTAGGCTCTTGCTTCACTATTCAGTGTCTAGTGCTCATGTCTCTTAAGGATTGGACAATGAATATTAAATTGGATAAATTATCATACATGTGTGTTGTGATCTCCTCTACAATAGCTCCCAGCAAATCAACACTTGTAAATAGTCCCTTTTAGATTACTGTCTAACATACATTTTTCTCCTCTTATTCAAGAGAAACACTGTAAAATCCAAAACAGCTCTGTGTGGGGAAGTCTCCCTATTATTACATGCATAATAAATTCCATTTGCTTCCCCAGAAAAATAAAAAATAGATATTAATGAAGTTTAGATTGAGAGTAAATAGTAATCTGAAATTAAAGTATATTAAATAAAGCTAGAACAATCATGAAACAAAGCACTATAAAATCTGACAAATCTTTGATTTAAATTTTAAAAAGGACTGAGCATGCTAAAATAAGGTAATACAGAGTATGTAATACTTTTTATATTGTTCTGAATGTTCTTGACCATTCTGAGTTTTAAATTCCTCAAACAGAAATTAGATTAAATTGATTTTTTGGGGGGGATTCCCTCTTCATGATATCACTATGCAGGACCTTAATAATTCCTGTTATTTGTCTCATTTCCTATTAATGCAGATTTTGGCCCAAGGTTTAATTTTTTTTTTTTTTAATCTGGGAACTTTTTTTTGTCATGAAGGTTAACTGTGCATGCTAAACACACTACAACTATTTTTCATTTTATCCGTCTCAGAGTTGGAATAAGTGGTAAAAGTGAGGTTTCCTGAAAGAGAGTGTAAAATCAAGAATGCATGAAAAACTGGGGAAAGTTATTCAGATTACACAACTAAATTCTGATTCACCAACTGTGTTTATATTTCTGGCCTTTATGCCTTTGGTACAATACAGCTATAAAAAGTGTGTGTATGTATATATATACATTTATATAAAATATACATATCCGATGCATTTAATTTTTCTCATTTATTTTTATTTATTATTATTTATTATCATTCATTATTATTTTAGCCCTGCCTCTTCAGAAAGCTGTAGCTGCAACATACAGTATACAAAAGAAATGCTAATTAAAGTACCTTTGGGAGAAGAATAGAATGAAAGAAGGTGATATTAAATATTAATCATAAGAAACAAGGCAGGAAGATTTTTAAAGTGGAGGCAAACAAGAGTGGGTTATGGTAATCTATCATGGCACAGAAAACTAATCTGCACTTTCACAGAGAGATCCCTCTCTTTTCCAGAGTCACCCTTTTTTTGAACTCAAGATGGAGTTATTTTTGCCTAATTTAAGGAAACTCTTCCTTAATGATAAGGAAAGGACCTAACTTGAGAGATTTAATGTTACACCTGCTTTTCACCTCTTTCTTAAACATAAAGCATAATAATGTATTTTATTATTTTGTGTTTCTGTAAAACTCTTACATTACTAAAATTCTCTGTCTTTAGTAAACATATTCTTTTATCCTTCGGTCTCTTCTAGTAGCAAAAATGCCTCTGAACTTCTGGCACATAAAAATGCAATCCTCATCCAAGGGTTTGGTGAATTTTAAGAGCCAGGCACTGCCATGCTCAGAGCCTGCTTTCTCACCATTCATCCCAGAATATGTAAAAATCAGAAAAGCTGCCTGCAATCAGTTTGAGAAGAGAAGGTATCATCAAACATCTAAAAAGGTAGTCTGAAAGTCAGAATCTCAACAGCAGACAGGTTACCTGAATATGTTCCTATTCTTAATTATGAAGGTGTTTGCCAAGAAGAGTCTCTGTTACACCCTGTTGCCTGACAACAGGTTTCTCATAGTGGAGCCTTGCACTCACCAACCTGTCACTGCTGCCCACATCCTGCTTCTTCCAACTTCTCAAAAAGACTGCTGGCAATGTTAAAACTGATTGCTGAGGATCAGTAAGTTTGCCCTGAGATGTTTGCCAGACACAGTCAGTGCAATCCACTGTTTTACAGAACATATTGTATGTAACCAGCCAAGCTGTTTCTATTGGAAAAAGGACAGTAAAGAATAACCAAGCCTAATGTAATAAGATGCAAAAAAAAAGCACTTAGTAGATTTGAAAACAATGCAAGAAAATAATAAAAAATGGTTTATTTCAGCTCAGTTTCAGCCTCAGTTTTCTGTTTCAGATTATTTCTATTTTTTTCCCATGAATAGGAATGATTATTACAACGTCTGTCACATTCTCCTAACAAAAGCTAATGGTCAGCTCATCTGCCACCTTAAACTAAAGATACATTCTTCTTCTGAATAGATTTTGTTTCCCCTCCCCTGAGACCTCTTTACAGCCCAAAGTTGTTCAGATGTAAATTACAGTTCAGCACCTGCCCCACCTGTACCCCCTTTTATGCTCACTTACACACCCTTTAAATTAATATAACTGAAATTTATCATAAAATTGTACATTATACAGTGCTCATTAAAATAACTAATGATACTAAACCCTTCCATTATATTGATTATTCCAACCCTTTCAAATATCACGATACTACCAGTCTCACTATAATATTACATCTTTCAAACAGCCAGAGATACTGGCATCATGGGAAGGGAAGTGAAACACGACTTCTGTTTTCTTTCCTGCACTATGAAATTGCTTGGCAGTCAATCAACTGGGGCTAGGACCCAGTCCTGGGAGACCTGTCCCGGCAGTGAACACTGCAGGAGAAGTAGGATATTGGCATCATCTTTTTAAATCACCTTTTTCTGACATACCCTGGTGAGAGAAGGGAGGGTAAGGCTGTGCCCAGCCACCATATCCCAGCATTCTATCTGTAAAGGCAGTCATACTGGCAACTCTGCAGGGTCAGGAAGAAGCTCTGGGAGAATTGAGGAGGGCTGTCTAAAACAGGGAGTCACTACAAAAGGACAAAGAATCATTACTAGAGACTCAGCATTATGCTAACATTCACTCACCCTAGTATTGCTGCTATTTAGAATCACAATGCTGTCACAGAATCAGCATATTGCTCATCAGAAGGATGAAATGGGCTTTAAATAGGTTTAGGGAATCTGCATTTCCCTTTTGTAATGCTGATTTTCACAGGAGTACCGCTTTTGTCTCCAGACTGAATTTGATGGCTCTCTGCACTATATACCCTGACCTACCACCAACTGCCAGCCCCTGCCAGCAGACTTTATGGTACACATCATGACTGCGTTACAACTTGCAGGTTTTACAACAAAAGATACTACATACAAAGATTTTCTGACAGCCCTACATCTTGAGTAATTCTGCAGGATGACTGAGAAAAGGTGGGTTACGGAATATACCAAAAGATGATAGAAACTAAAGGCAGTCCTTTAGTTTCTGCCATGTTAGATTTCAGGTATAGAACTGTCACTCTTCACTTTTAGCTACTGTTTTCATAGCAAGCTTATCTATCAGCTCACGTTCCAAAAATCACATCTCTCAAAGCAGCCAGTGTTTCTCACTGCTGTCAGTGCCAATAACTGCACCTTTGCCTCAGAAAGGATGCAAACCCCTTATTTTCAAGAAGCCCAAATACTAAGGATCCATTCAACTACCTTGTGTTTGAAACAGAAACACAGACAGAGACTCATTCAGTTTATTTCCTGACTGCTCAGTTCATTTCCTAATTGTTTGTGGATGAGTCTCAGCTGATGTGCAGGCTCAGCAAACACCGATGTATGACTTTTGTGTGTGTATCAGAGAAGATCTGAGTCCACATGGTAATGCCACATGTAGGTGCAAGCATGCCTATTTCACAGTGGGAAGGAATAGGATGCAGAAGCCTGCTTGGCCACATCTCCCATTTTGCAGTACATTTATATGACTGGTGTCAGCAAGACAAATTTCCTGCTGTCCATTTTTATTAGGGATTTAATATCTCACAGAAGAAAAATATATAGTATTTAAAGGAAAATTAACTAGAGGTATTCCCTTGCCAGCAGTAAAGATGTACAAAATCAGTGTCAAAAAACATTGCACTCACTTATTCATCAGCTTCTGCTTCCATACATGTCAACACTGAGAATAATAGTTGCAGAATCTCCCAAAATGCTCACTGCTAGTAGTGTGGGTGAATGTGGCCCATCAACAGCAGTAAAAACATCTTGCTTTAAAACAGAAACTACAGGATGCTTCAAGGAGACAGAGAAGGATTCCCCTTCAATCTCCCCCAGTCAGATAAGATACTAAAAAACAGTTACGAATAATAAAATATATATATACATTTAATAAAAAAAAGAAAAAATACATCATTTCACTTTTTTTTACTTATTGAGAAATCAGATGAGCATATATTCCATTTATAAATTTGAGACAAAGCAGGTCACTAGTAAAAATTTCTCAAAGCCCATTCTAAAATTAATTTTAGAGCAAACTAGTGGTCCCTCTTGTTAGCATGCAGTAACAGCAATGCATTTTGTGCCCAGCAGCAGCTGCTATAGTAATTTTGGCGAAGGCATACTACATTTTTCACGAATAGCAAAGACAATGAATTTGTAAGAGCGAAATTCTGACCAGACTCAACTGTGAAATGTCTCTGCACCAGCCACATTATAAATTCATCTTTCTATATATATTAATGGTATCCAATTTTTCTCATGTACCAAACCAGAAGTACAGCTCACCACTTCAAAATGTGCTGTCCAGTTGTCCTGGGTTGTAGTATCAGATATGCACAAAGTATTCTATCACCATCTTCATGAACTGATTGAATCCAATTGCTGAAGCAGTGTTCTCCCAGGTCCTCTTCTGTTAATGTGTCTTCTGTTAATGGCCCATCAAATCCCTGCTGCATAACTCATAGATAACTCCCCCTGGGAGCTATATCTCTTTAATGGGCCATCAAGGACCCCCTGTATGACTCATCATCCTATTGTGAGATGCTCCGCCCAGGGGGAGGAACCAAGCATTCTCACCTGGATATAGTCTGGGATTTGGGACACTAGAGGGAACCTTACCCACTGGATTCCCAGAGGATCAGAGCTACCAGACCTTTCTACGGGATTACTGCTTCAGGAGGACCCCCTCATCTGGATTGCTTCCATCATCCTGCTCAGGTTGTATTCTGACTCTGTCAGTGGTCTTTTGTATTATTGCATTTATTTTATTTTATTTTATTTTATTTTATTCTATTTCATTCTATTCTATTCTATTCTATTCTATTCTATTCTATTCTATTCTATTCTACTTTTTTTTTCTTATTATTAAATTGTATTTCTGACTTGGAGCCTCTAACTCATTTTGCTTTCAAACCCCTACACCAGTCTATATCTTTTATGATACTTCAGAAAAACTAAACCCCTGGACTTCACTTGGACAACTATTTCTATCCCATTGTTGTGCCCTCTTTTCACTTTCTATACTACATTTTTTGTATTTCATTCATAGAACTGCAAAACACCTTTCTTAACTGTCTTTTACACCTATCCAATGCTATTGATTGCTGAGCACATTGTAAAATATGATTAAATAGACAAGAGAAATACAACAGACAGGTACTTGCAGGTCCCCAAGCTGCCTAAAAACAACAATCACATATTTTCACAGTCCTGGGAAAGAATCACAGCCAACAAATTCATGACTATGTTATCTGTGGGATATTTGAGCTCCTTGCTTCTGGGGACCTGTTTTATCTATTTCAGGTGCAGGACAACATTCCCAGTTTTCCTCCATTTTACTTTCCTCTCCTGACGTGTATTCCCTTTCTGCTTACGTTATTCAGTCTCAGCACTTGCTGAACTCTATCCTCTGATTCAGGTGCAGCTGAAGGCCAAGTACAGGCAACAGAACACTGTTAATGCCCTACCACGACTGCAATACGCAACCTACATTTCTTCAGTGTGAATGTCAAAAATAGCCTCAAGTATCTGACTTTTACAGAATGTTAAAAGTCATTCCTCGTATTCTGCTTGGTTTTAAAGAAAGTTGGAGCTATGGAAACATGGAGGAAGATTTTTGTTTATAATTCCTGAACACCCTAGGAGAGTGGAATGAAAGGCTGTGATTTTTATTTATAATTTAGTTATAATAAAAGATGTCCTGTGCACTCACTTGAAAAGTAGTGCTTTTTGATTAATTTCTTCTAAAGATCTAAATGTGTAGGGCTATACCCAAGTGATACGCAATGATAGAGCAAATACACAATAAAATGAAGATTCAGGAGTAAATAAAAAAGGCATAATCAAACTGGTAAGAATTAGGAGAAACTTGTCAAGTTCTTTGCATAATGTATCACAGTCTCCCCTTTTTACGTTAATGTGATGACAAAGAACTGCCATAAACTCTATTTGAAAAGGAGTTGCCAACAACATTGCAATAGTCCTTTTCCTATATCTCTCCCTACCACACAATAGTATGGGGATTTCTAGGTACTTCTGTAAGTTGGGAGATTCTTACTGCAAGGTTTGGTTCACTTCTGAGGAGTAAATTACAAATTCCTCAGGTTACTGTCAGCTGCACCAGGGATTCACACAATGCCAGGAAACTAAAAACAGAACCCTAAAGTATGGTTTTCAAAAGGACAAACATAATTTCACAAGCAGAAAGATTACCTTCTATCTAGTGTGACTATGGGTCAACACCATCTCCTTGCTCTAGACACACCAATGTCACTAACAGAAGCATCCTTTACTTCAAATTTTGGCTAAAAACAAGAACCTAATTTTCAAAGTAACTTGTGTTAAATTCTATGGCTCAGGTAGGTAGGTATGCAAGAGGCCGGGCATAACCGTAGAATCATAGTCCTTGTTTTGAAATATATTCATTTATATTAATCTCAAAATGAATTCATTAGGTTTCTGAAGGTTTACTCTCCACACTTTATTCATTTCAGCAAGAAGTTGTAACGTGTTGTATGCAATACATGCCTGGATAGAGACAATCACTTTATGATTAGCCTTTTGTATTTCACTTAGAGATAGATGAGCAGAGCAAGAAAGCTTTTCCTCTGAAACTTTTACTGTACAAAGGAAAGTACCGTACAACATTAATATGTACCTTCTTTATCATCATGGCGTATGATTGCATCCTGTACCATATCAGCAAGATTAAAACGGACTCGTTGATTCTTGCCATGCTTGAGCTTCTTCCCGAAGCCCTCCCGTTTCTGGAAGGCCTTTTCTCGCTCGTAGTACGCCTTTATCTGGTCGCCGCGCATGCGCTTGACCAGCCGCTGCCGCTGGCCCAGGGGGAGGGACTCCAGCAAGCACTGCTCAATTTCCATCTCATGGGTCCGAAAAACATTACATAGCTGGAAACAGCCTGAAAGAAATTAAACACAAGCACACTTAGATCTTGCTTTCAAACATGCCATGAGACCTCCACCAATTATTTTGTTGTTCTAACCATGTGCAAGTCCACCATGTAAGCTCCTCCTACTCGACCAAGGCTGACCGCAGAGAGTCCATGCCATTATCATTTACTTCTTGAAAATAACACATAACTCATTCCATTAAATCACCGATGCATTTTTTAAAAGCTGCCTCAGTTCAGGTGAACAAATATGAGTAGAAAGAAGTCTGAAAGTTCAAATGTGAGATGGGTAAAATATCTAAATATTTCAATACAATTCAAGTGGCTAGCATTTGCTTACAAATAAGAAATTACTATGAAGATTAATGTTAATTTGATGCCCTTGCCTCTTTTTTATTCATTTTCATCTTGCTTTAGGTTGGCAAATTCCTGTATTCAGTGAGAAGAAAAATCATCATATCATAATTTTAATGAGTTTATTAGCATGCAGTGGGTACTCAGGTAAGTACCTCTTAAAAACATCAGTCATTTCAGGCTCCTAACCATGTGTATAATTTTTTTCTAATTTTTAAATTTTTTTGATTGTACAGAGACATCAAAATTGATCTTTTTAATGAAACCATCAGATGCTAAAATCTTAATGCAAAAACAATCACAAATGTGTCTTTGAATCAGTTATTCCTAACATTCACAGCACTTCCTTTAAGTCAGATTCCTTTTTTGTTTATACCATTAAATACAGTATTTTTGCTGACATTGCAGTAACAACGTTCTTTTCAAATATGTTCTTTTTTTCCACTGAGAGCAAAGCCCATAGGAGACTCGAGTGCTGCTACTGACTTTTCAAGGGACCGTTCTGTTCCAAAAGAAGGCTAATGGATTTTCAGATAACTTTATACCCCAAGTCATTGAATGTGAATCCACATCCATCAACAATGTGCCCACTATCCCTCACTAAGGGCTTTTGATATGGTGGCTACAGATCACCCCATCACTTCTGATTCCCATGTTCTACTTTATGTATATGAATTTCCTTCGTATAGGGGCTAGGTCCTCAAATTTGTAATTTCTAAGGCTTGACAGCAGCCCATATGAGTGAGGTTTTCTCTCTACAGTTTGAAGTAAAACCTCTTGAAGGAAATGGAGATTCAATTCACTTTGGGCAGTTAAGAAATACCAAAAATTAGCATTACTCTGCAACCTAATAAACTGTTTTTGTCTACCTGTTTTGTGTAGTTACATCATCAGAGGATCTCACTGAGGGCACACCTGACTAGTGCTGACTAAATGACCACTTTTTTTTTTCTCCTTGTGGTTTGACCCCTGTTTAATCTATTGAATACCATTCAAACCCTACTCTGAAAGCATAATTAACAATCTCCTGACAGGATTTTGTAAAGCTCATGTCATCACAGCACATAAAAGTATCACAAATATTTATTTATTTTCATTAAAAAAGGACAACAGAGTATTCTTATCCACACTCTCTACAAAGGAAATTAAAACCAATTATTTTCTTTCTAAATCACTCACTGATTTTGAGTGTCTCATTCAAGAATTTTGTGTTCATTTTTTAACATGTTTTGGTTTCCTTTAAAGGCATAGTATTCTATAAACTATTATGTATCACAATTCCATAATAAAATATGAAATTATAGTCTTAAGTCTGCATGCCAATCATCTTATTAATTCTATGTATTTATTTGCTAAATTATTTGCTATATTATTCAATAAACTACAGATAATACAAATACTATATTATATATTATACTATATATTATATGTATTCACTATAAATTACAACCCATGGTCTCAAACCAGACTTCCCCAAGCTGAGGAGTACACATTTATCCAAAAAGTGCCCAGAGTGTCTCTATGACAGAAGCAGACACAGAATACAATTCTGCAGGTCAAGTTCAGTCAATTTCTTTTAACATTGGCTAGTCTCTCCCTATAATTTCTGTTCCTTTCTTAGCGTGCCCTTAATGCCATTCTAGTTAGAAGAAAATGAGTTGTCAAACTAAAAACTGGAAACAAGTATTGGCTTGCATTAAGGCAAAACACAAACCCTTTCTTTATGCATGTCAAAGCCAACAACTCCTGCTGTATAAAACAAAATTTTGCACTTGACCTTAATGATGGGCTTCGTTTCATAGCAAAAATTATAAGTTTCGTT
This sequence comes from Argya squamiceps, assembly GCA_037834095.1. Lineage (NCBI taxonomy): Eukaryota > Metazoa > Chordata > Aves > Passeriformes > Leiothrichidae > Argya > Argya squamiceps. The sequence goes on from JBBMKD010000001.1 coordinate 92,414,396, forward strand.
TCTTTTATTTCCTTGTTGGAAGACACAATGAAATGAAAGAGTAACTCTGTAACACTGCAGAAGATGTAACTTTATTCCCCACTTCAATCTCAGTGTTCAGAGCAGTCAATCTCATAGAAGAGCTACACTCAAACCATCCTCCTCAGCCTGAGGTAGTTTGCAACTGCATCTTCTTTTTCTCATGACAGGACTGCAGAACAAGCAAACTTCAAATCTTCTCTATCAGAATTGCTCTGCTGTATATAAAATATTTCAGCAGCCAAGCTTTTAACCTACACAGGCCTTTTGGTTTGTAACACCCTGAACTTATACCCTAACACTTCTAAATGTGGTTCTAATGCTTCCAGCAAGGCTGATAGCCACAGAGGGAAAACCAGCTTGCTGTGTAAAACTGTATTTGCCTGCAGCTGGGAACCCACCCCTGCTCTGCTCATTCCTTCTCTTTTATGAAGGGAAGAAGGAGCAGCCATGCACTTGAGCTCCAACACACTGCAACTGAACTTGTTGTTTATAATTTGCAAGCTCATCTGAGGCCGAGAATTGTGGTTGCTGTCCTAGTCATAGCTGTAAACCTGCAGTTTGCTAACCAAAAACTTTAATGGTATATTTGCTTTTCCTCAGCTTAACTCAAGGGAAGTCTCTGTTCTTAGGATGAACTGGTAGTGTTTGCTGCCATATCACAAATGAGACTGATGCAAGCTGTAGGACATCTTTGCCATCATAATGCTCTCATCATCCAAGGCAAGAAATCAAAACAAATCAGCTCAATGTCTTGGTCAAACACAGCAAAGATGCTCTCACAGGCAGATTCCAGTTTCAGGAAGGATGTTCCTGGCTTAGTGTCCTCTGCCTCTCCACTAGGATGACTTTCAGCTTGTATGGGTCTTTGTCTTTTTGCTCTACGTAGAACAGTGCTTGACTGCCACAACTGGCCCCACATGGCAGTTCCCAGCGTGCGGCAGATTCAAAACAATTCAGGCCAATTGAGAAGAGGACTCTTGATCCATTTGGGCACTGGTCTCAGCTGACAATTAATGAATTAAAGATGGAATTTCTTTTCTCAGCACATCTGGAACCTAATACATCCCAGATGAGATCAGTATCTGACTGTGCGTGTAACAGCTGCAGGTCAGCAACCTCATTAGATTAAGCCTGGATTAAGAAACATAGTATAAACGCAAACAAGGCAAACTCCCTGAATCAATCTTTCAGGTACTCATCTCTAAGGAATGCACCATGGAGTCCCAGTTTTAGAACCAGGCAGAGTTCTGCTCGGTGGTCCCACTGAGCATGGGAACAGATGATGGCACAAGAGGCAGAGCTCCTTTCACACCTCAAGAGACCTCAACTCAAACACAGGGTGTTTATAGACGTGCTTCTGGAGGAAATTCTATGCATGATTTGGTTGGTCATGAAACATGAGGTAATTCATTAACATTGGATCAGATAACTTTGTCCTGTCTCCCAGTCTTGAAAACCCCTGTTAATGGATTGTAGAAGTTGTCTAGGTAAACTGTTTAAGTGCTGCACCTACTTCTATCAAAAATGTCTTGAGTTTTTTGGTGGCCATTATCCCTTGTTACTACTGTGACTGTTGAGAAGACTTCAGCTTTGTCATTTCTGTTAGTTACCCTGGTAACCTTCCACTGCTCTCATTCTATTGCCTCAATGTCCATCTTAGACTGGTGGGACCAAGACCACATATTTGCAGGTGCATCTTCAGTAGCCCCAGGTAGCAGCAGACAGTTAAGTTCCCTCTGTCTGCTGGCCAAACTCCTCTGAACATGGCCCCCTGTGTGGTTTGCCTGATTTATCATCAGCACATATGGCTGGCTTCCATTCAACTCTGTGTCCATTGTAACCCCTGCAGACTCTTCAGCAGGATTGCAGGTCAAGCCAGTCAGTTCCCAGCCTGTACTGAGGTATAGGGTTAGTCTGCCTCAGGCATGAAAATATGCACTTCCCATTCTGAATGACCCAAAGTTTCTGTCAAACCAATCCCCAGGATTAAGCTCTCCCATTTGCAGTATGCCAACTACTCTGTCCTAAGTGAGCATTGCCAACAGCAGCAACAGCTTCAGCTGTAAAGAAACCCTCCAGGAAAAAATAGCTGCTAAAATCCACAACGTTATTAGCTGGGTATAAACAATTACTGCTTAGAGACTGACAACTCAGCCACAGTCAGACTACAAAGAAAAGCTATTAGAGCCTCCTAAAAAGGTGACATATGCAGCAGGTCTGTGCATCCTTTCCTTCCCCATATACGGGAAAACTGGCACATGCTGCCAGAACAACATTGTATGACCCCCATCCAACAGCAGAAGATGGATCAAAAACATGATCCCAAACAGAGCTGTTTTTGAGTGCACTAGTCAGGAGGCAATATGGTAAAGATTTGTGGGTAGGGAAAAGGGTTGCCTTCTGAATCTATATGTTTGAGAGTTTGTATCTCATAAGATATCAGATTTGAAGATTCTTCCATGCAGCTCTTGCCTGAGTGCATGACAAATGTGCAGGGATTCGATAAGGTCACTGTGATGGTCATGGTAGACTGCACCAGAGAACACACTGACAGTGTCACCCATGACAAAAAGGCTGGCAAGGTTTGCCAGGTTATTTTTTATTTAATGGGCTGTTCCAGACAAAGATGACTAGATTAAACATGATTGTCAGTGTGCATATAGTTTTAAGGTCTGCATCTTCTGTATAGGCACACAATATAGAAACCTCTATAGAACACTGAAATATCAAAACCACAGAAACTTTTACCGTATTACATTGATTACTAATTACTACAGGACAAAGGAGGTAATTACCACTGTAGCCAACAGGAAACAGAAAAAAAAGAAAAAACATGTTTCAATGATGCTTGCTAGCAAAGAGCTGCTTCATTGACTGGGTCCACCATGAACCACAAGAAAGAGAATCGTTGTTTTAAAACAACACGTTCATAAAATTGCAGCAATTTACTCACAGAGTGTGACATCTGCATCACAAGACAAATTACAGTTTTGATCCTGCCTGTACAAACAAGAGATTGCTGAGTAAAGAGGAACAGTTTGCTTTGAATTGTCACTGGTTCTCACTGCGAAGATGAGAGAAGGAATATTTTGTGACATTACAAGCACCAGCTCCTGTACAAAATGAAGAGCACAAGAAGGGTGATGGGACATAAACAGAGAGGAAGAATGTGATTGTTACAGAAATGTTCCTCCATCTTCTGCAGGTGATTTGAGCTCAAGCAACTTTACAATATGCAGGGACATTTTTGCCATACCTCTCTTCAGAAATCATATTGATACAGTTTCCCTGATACTGCTTCTTATGGCTTTATGTCAATTAACTTTAGTCACTTGATCTAGCATTTAAATTGGGAGACTAGTTATCCTAAAAAATGCACCTCAGATGGTAATTCACATTGCATGGGGGTGATTATGTCTCTGTCTAATCTGGGTCACAGGTCAGGAGGCATTTCCAGAAAGTAAAGCTGAATGCCTACACACGTGTACACACAGGCTCACCTCTCTGCTCAGACTTATTGTATTTGATGTTGCATGTGACTTTTCATTAAAGGAAAGCACACAATCAAACTGTCAGTATTGCTTAATGCAGCAAGCCTCTCAAATAAGCTGACATGAAATGATGGTGCATAATGCTTAAAATTACAAATTTCAAAATAAGAGACATGCTAACCTTTATGCAAACATGGTGATTTTTATGATATTTTAAACAATGAAAAATTAAAGTTCTGGGTATTTGAAAGGCTATGATCTTTATAGCATTGAAACAAAATGCAGAGGGTTTAAAGTACCTGGAAAAATGGTAATCTGAGATTCTGAGAATGTATCTGCTTGACACTGCTACCAAAACCATGTTCTTTAAGCATTTTAATCTCACTAAAGGAAAAAGGGTAAAAAAAACCCTGAAATATGTACTGTGTTCAGTTTGGATCCTCTGACACTTAGCCCCTATCTTGGCATATTCTTGCTAAAGATGTGATATCAGCCCATTTTCACAAATGCAATTAAACATCTACATTCTAATTTAGATAATGGAAATTGTCCTGAATTGCAGAAAGATAAAATATTTCAAAATTTCAACAACTTTGATAAATATTTAAATAGATTAGCATTCATTCAACAAACTAAAAAAGGCATTTTTTCCATAAAGACAGTACAATTGTACAATACTTTTAAAGCTGGCTAGCTAACCATAACCACAGAACTAACAAAGACATCTGGGAAAGGCATGCAATGAGCAGCAAGTGCTTTGGCACTTACAGATTCAGATAGGATGGTGTAAATCAGTGCAGCTTCATTCAGTTCAAAAAGCGACAAAAATGTGCACTCCATGTTTGCTAACAGAAGTCAGACCAGAAATTAAAGCACTGGCCCTTTCAGTAATGAACTTTGCTGTATACATAATGACATCATTATACAGGAGGTTTTTCTTCCACCAACAATGGTTATTATTTAAATTTATTATGTTGAATTAGAAATAACTATTTATTAGTATTAATGGAGCTGAAATTAATTCCATATGAAATCAGTGATATAAATACTATGGTATAACTGAAGTAATTGTGTCTGAACCACAGATCAATACATTTTTTACATGTGTTCTATTCAGAAATCACAAGTTACTATGTATTTTCTACTGATCTTACAGTTTCCAAAAGAAATGTGGCTAAGAACAGCCACAGGAAAGGCTAGCTTAGTTTAAATCCATTGCAAATTGAAACATTAAGGCCAGCATCAAAATACTTGGATTAAAAAATCCTTTGTTCAGCACAGGGAAAATTACTTACCATTTGAAAAGCCTCTCCATTACATTTATTAAGCTGTGAGTGAAGCGTGGTGCTTGCAACCACTCAGCCTGACTTCCACAGCTGAAACACTTCCATCAGGTCAGTACAGATCTGCTCACTGTAGCAATGGACTTCATCCTTTTTCTTGTCTCTTGGTTTCCCTTCCCACCCCAAAAGCAGATAATCATGGGGGAGCAGTATAAATGTAAACTATTTACCTTGTAAAGAATGTAAAGAATTCAATTAATGCCACGTCCTCTGAGAATAAATTACATTGCAGTAAAGGAGCTGATGTGCTTCTCCTATTCTTGGCTCCACAGAGCTTCTTTTAGATGTAATTAGGAAGTTAGAGCTCTTAAACGACATGATACACAAAGCTTCCTCAATTTCTGCTTAACATCCAATTCTGTCTTTGCTGAAGAGCAATCCTGAGCACATTCAAGCAGCCACCCTCTTATAAAACCCTACTCCTGTATGCTGCTCTTCAAGAGCCTTTCGATGTGACTAGACTGGTAAGTAGGAACTGCAATCAATTTCCAGCTTGATACCAAGGAAAAGTTACTTATCAGATGCCATTTATCAACTCTACAGGCTTTCTAAAAGACTCTATTATCTATCTATCAGCAAGGCAGTGAAGTTACACTGGCACTTTCTAAAAATTTGTTATATTTAAATCAAAGAATCAACCAGTTTGTGATTTTGCCATTTTAGTGATAGAAGACAGACTGAATAATACCTAATTAAATATAACAGAGGGCTCTGCACTGTCATTTGTGATTTATGCCATGTAGCAGTCTGTGACATATGGAGATTTTATGTTCTAGGTAAAATTCATTAACTGTGTGCCAGCTTATTCAACAAATGCAGCCAAACTACTTCCCTGTGCATTAGCCTTCAGTGTAATAAAATACAGGTTTCAAATACAAATTTATGGGATACTTCTCATTTTTTAGAAATAAAATATAATTTTCTTTTGTGTTTTTGATGTACAGGGAATTCACAAGCATGAATGGTCTGAAAAAAAGGTCTGTATGTCCCAGAGCAGTAGTCCTCATCTGTGGATCACATCCAGAAATTACAGGAATGCAAGCAAAATTAACATACACAATCTGGTCAAGTTCATACTGTTTATTTTGGTAAAGCTGCTATCTCCATCTCCTCTCTATTATCCTTCTGTTGGAGGATGAGACATCCCTTGGAGGATGAGACAAAGGTGCAGTCTGGATTCCCACAAACCACTGCATACTTCAAGCAATTTCTCCTTCAAACATGAGAACCTTTTGTGAAACAAACTAAGACACCATTGTCTGCTCTGGAGCACAGGAGTTTCCAACTAGAAAGACTGCACAGTCTCAGATATGAGTAAAACCCATTAACCCTTTCAGCTCAAAGAATATCCCAGCTGGGCTTTTTGGAGATGAAAGTCTGTGCTCAGGGAGAATTCAGGGCTTTATTTTAGCTTCTTTAAATAATGCGTATTTAGACAATACTGCTCTTTAAACACTGCTCTTTCAGAATTTAAGTAAGTCTTTGGTGCAGTCACAAAACTTAGGATATAAGTATTCCCTGACCAAAAAAAACCAAAAAAGAAATGGAAAAAAAAAAAAAGAAAAACCGAAAAACAGAAGGAAAAAAAGCTTGTCAGTTAAATGTTGTATACCAGCTCATGTTCACCAGTGAAGGTTCATGCAGAGCAAATGAAACACATCTAGAAAGCACAGCATTTAGTCCTAGTTCTCCTTTGATTTTGCTGTGCACTTGTGCTCTAATATATAATTATCTTTTTGTGTGGCTTCTAAATTTCACATTGTCTAAAGTGAAACATAGGATAAAGATATTTTACAACATAAACCCAAAAGTGTTTATATATATTCTAGTAAGCAGTAGGAGGGTATATGTAGGCAGCTAACAGTATGTAAAGCTACACAACCTTTTGAAATAGATGAAAGATCGCACAGGGGATAGAACACATAATCTGGGGGTGTTTAATCTCTCTCTGGGGGTGTTTCATCTCTCTGTCTATTGGGAGGAATCAGTAGATGCCATCCACAGCCTTTTCCTTAGAGAGGACTAGTAGAGACACTTCGAAAATGATCCAGCGATCTAAATAACAATGCTTTAGAACATCAGCAGTCCAGTGCCTTCCCCTCATTGTTTATGAAGTGTAGACACACCCTTTGAAGCCCATCCCACCACCACCTTGTCTTTCTTTTGCCTGCAGCAAGGTAAGTGGTGCAAAGTGTGCATGGCATTGCTTTTCACCCAAGTGCTGTGGTTTGACTACAGTCACCAAGCCCCACACAGCCACTCCCCCACAGGCAGGATTGGGGCGAGAATCAGAGGGGTAAAAGACAATTTATAGGTTGAAATACAGTTTAACAGGGAAAGCTAAAGCTGCACACACAGGCAAAGCAAAAAGAAATTAATTCACTGCTTTCCTTGTTGGGCAGGCGTTCAGCCATCTTCAGGAGAGTAGGACCCCATCAATGTAACGGTTACTTGGGAAGACAAATATTATCACTCTAAATGCACACCCTTCCTCCTTCTTTCTCCCTACTTTCTATTATAAGCATGATGTCCTATGGTCTGGGACATCCCTCTGGTCAGCTGGGGTCACCTGTCCTGGCTGTGTCCCTCCCAACCTCCCATGCACCAACTTCCTCCCCACAATGGTTGTACGAAAAGCAGAAAAGGCCGTGGCTCTTTGCAAGCCCTGCTCAGCAATAACAAAAACATCTCCATATTATCAACCTTGTGTTCAGCACAAATCCAAAACAGACCCCTGTGCTAGACACTGAAGAGAATTATCTATATCCCAGCTGCAACCAGCACACCAAGAAAAAAACTTACTTGCAGCATGCTTAAATTTCCTTGCAAGGTACTGGACATCACTTGGTGCTTTGTGTGACAGGAGGCAATGGCTTGTAAGCTAAACCTGACATCCATATAGCAGAAAAGCCACATTATAATTCCTAACCATAATGAAATAGTTGTACAACACTACTAGGCAATGGAATACTCACTTGCTTGAATAAATTGTCTCATGATTAACCTGGTTTTGAAACACCTTCCTGCAACAGGGTAACAGGTTTGGAAATTATCACAGGGAGAAAAACTACAAGGTGCACACACACAAGTGACATAATTAGAAAGACTTTGTTTCCCTAGAAAGATCAAAGCAAAATATTCTTATGTGTTTCCCAAAGCTTAACGATAAAGCAGTTGGTTTTTTTTAAGAAATAATCTAAGTCCCTATGTCAGGATCTGAAAAGAGAGTTTAAAGCAATTAGAAAACAGTCATCTGATTAACACTGACTGCACTATCACATTTCTAATATATATCTATATATAGACAACTTAGCAGAGAAAACAAATTGGCTGTTTGCGCTGACCCTTACAACTTTTGAATCTATGAATTTATGTCACGTTTCATTTGGCATTTTCAGAAGCAAGCAATGTATATTTGTTAGAATAATATACTAATTAAAGCTTGCCACTTGCAGAGCCTGTGAGGAAATGGCATCAGAATATTTGGTCATATCTGAATAATCCAAATTGCTGTAAATCACACCAAGAGCAAGTAAAATTCAAGAAGCTCCAAATCAGAAGACAGAACGAGAACAAAGAAGAATGGGGTTTGCCAAACGACAGTAAGGAAAGACAAGAAGGAATAGATGAAAAGTCCTCCAGAAAAAAATAACTCCTCTGGTCCTTGCACAGAACTAGCTGTCTTTATTTGACTGCAATATAAGATGTATGGAGTGACAGTTAAGCTTTGAAAATAATATTTATTTCCTTACAGTGCATTAAATGCAAATGTAATAATACATGGATGTCTAGCCCACACATTCAGATATAGGATGGAGAGGAGGGAAGCACGTGTACCTGGGAAGAGACGCACCGGAAAATTCTTCCTGCCATCGCAATGTAATACAAAAGTTTCCTTACACAGGTACTTAGCACAATAGACAGTGAAAAAGACTGTTGCTAACACCCGTAAATCTGAAATTTGTGAAAGTGAATTAACACATTGGTGCACAGTGAGAGGAAGCCAAAATTACAGTTGCCACACCTCAAAGGTACTGAAAAAGCTGAACAAAAGCAGCAAAAACCAACTGCTTGAATAAAGAAACAAAAAATCAGATTGTTTGAAAACCTGGGGCAGTTCTTTCATCAGACATTTTCAGATATCACTATTTAGTCAGCAAATATGCCAGCGCTCAAGAGTCATACGGCATATGAGAATTACAGAAAACATAGGAGAAAAACACATAAATCAAATTTGCAAAAACCTGCATATATAAAAACTAGTAAAGGACTATGTGAATCAAGACAAAGAGGATATTGAGTATAATAAATCATAGGGAGTTAAAAGTCAAAAAGGAAAAGTGGTTCACCATAAGGTCTGGCAAGCACACAGGAAAGGAAGTCCTATGCCAAGTGAATTGTGGTTCTACACACAATCTAATAATTTACAGAGATTACTGTAAAGTAAAAGCAGATGGAAAAGTAGTTTACCACACAGTGGAGTGAATAAAAATTCTACAGCAGGGCTAATATGTAGGCCTTGGGTCAGTGTTCTGCACACATCAAGGGACTGCCATCTCAGTTTTCAAATAGCAAGAGGATTGGAAACTGGCCCTCCTCCTTTCTGCAGAAAGGCAACTTATCTGGAATATTGCATTCAATTCTAGACAGTCAAATTGGAGCAGTTCAAAAGACACTGCCACAAATGGGTTTGGGGCCCGAGGGACTGATTCATGAGGAAAGATGAAAAGAATTAAATATGCATAGCTTAGCTAAGCAGTGACTAAGGAGAGAAAAGTTAGCAGAAATTTAAAGTGTGAAAGGAAAAAAGAAAGGTTATATACCATAAAAATTAAGAGAATACGGAACAATAAAATGGATTTAATATAGTGCAAATTTATGCAGAGTACCAAGACAAAAATAGCACATATGGATGAGATTAACAGGTAAGATCACAAGATTCCTTCCTTGGTGTACTGGGTAGACAGCCACACCAAAGCAACAACATGGGCACAGCAGCTCTATGTTTCTGACACTCAGGTCAGCTCCTTCACTCAGTTCTGAAATCTCCAAATGGCCCTGTAAAGCTCTGGAAAGAGAGCCCCTCAGTAAAGTGAAGAACCAACCCATGAGAGTTTCTGGCATGTAAAGTCACACCACTGGCATCTGAAAGGCTTCTCTCTCTTGCACTGGCAGGGTAATTATGGGATATGTCCTAGGTAAGCCTAAGGCTAGAAGAGCAAGCATGATTGCAAGTGTGAGCTGGATTTTCATGAATTAGTGAAAATGAAAGCAGGTTTAGTGGCTTTCCTGACAACAGTGTTTACAACAGTCTCCAAGGTCACCTTCCACATCTACCATCAAGCATTAGACTTGTGGCCATATACTGCTACAGGACAACTGTATGGGCATGGGAACAGAAGTGAAGATAAAACATTATAACATTTGATAGTGAACACATGCAGCAGTGTCCTTTCTGGGTCAAATTAAAATGGGGAAATATGCTTGATAATTCAAAAAAGAGGAAGAAGAGAAAGAAGAAGAAGAAGAAGAAGAAGAAGAAACTGAACAGCTTGATCTCATTTGATCAACTGAAAAAAAAGCAGAGTGTCAAAGGATGGACTCCTAATCTACATAAATCTTCAGGCACCTTTACTGAAGAAATAACTGGATGACCATAAAAGGGTTTTACAGATGTTGAAGAAACTGAAGTAGAATTTAAATAGAAATTATTATTGCAATTTTGACATTACTGCTCACAAGAAAGAAAAATGTTACTCCAAGACAAAATAAATCTATATATTCATCGCTGATTAAGAGGAATTAAGTAATTTAGTTTGCCTTACCTTTCACAACTATGTCTATATGATTTACACATACCACTTTTGCAACTAACTTTAGTACTGCAGCTAACAGAATCAAATAATTGTGTTGAAAGAAAAGCATCCTAGAAACAAGCTGTTCAATTCAAGGTGTGCAATCTGAATATCAAATGTCTCTCCTTTCACATAAAATGATGGTTGAGTAAGGAATATATGGTTCTAACATTTTTTTAGGACCTCCTGCTATAAGCTACCTAAAGACAAAAATACTATTTTTCCCATGAAGAGAGGAAAAAAGAGGAAATTCCTACATGCCTGCTCCTCTCCTTTCTCAGAAACATTTACAAACTTTTCACAGGAGAAAGCTTTGATTCCTTCTGTAGGAAAGAGATCACATTTGAAAGGTGTCAATTAACTCTCAAAATATGACCTTAATACATTGCTCTGTTTTCTGTACATGCCTTTACAAGGTCCCATATATATTTTATATGTTGTACTTCATAACACGATTTGCACCGAGTGGGAGCACAGCAGCAGTTCACCAGCCCGAGGTGGTGTGGCCCAGATCTGCTGCCTGCCTATGTGCTCTGAATACTGCTTCCATCTCCTCTGAAGTGTCATGCTGCACAGAGAGACATCCACAGCAGGGTTTACAGCAAAAGAGATCAGATTTTATCTTTCTCTTTTTTCCAAGAATAACATTTTTTGTTTTAAAATCAGCTATGAAATGAAAAGAGAGTAAAGTACAATTTCCAACAGGGATGTCTGTATTCCAGCTGGATGAAAAGCTAGGAATAAATGACCAAGTCCTCTTCCATTGTGTGTGGAGGCCTCCTGTCCACACTCCTTGCCAGGTCCCACTCTTACATCAAAAAGAGGTTTAAAGTGGACTGAATCAGGGCTCTCTGAATCACCCTATAGATGAGGGGAAGTTGTCAGGGATTGTTGTCTTTCCACATACAAGAATGCCACTGGCAGGAAAACCAGTTTGAGCCATACTACTTGCATTTGTGTTTCTGCAAGATGGGTCTTCACTGACCCATCTGTTGTCTGAAGGGATCTGCAGTAGTCAAAACTTGCAGATTTCTCTTAGAAGGTCTTATATTGCTGTTGTTTTCACTAGAGGCATTTGCTCAAATGGAAAGTACCTCTTGTTATAAACAAACAGCATTTTCCTTTAATTGGTGGTTGTCCTTTATGATATATAGAAAAACTTGCATTAGGACAACTCTTTATTTGCTCCAAATCAAACTAAGCTTCTGCTGACTCTATTATTTTCATTTGTTTAAGAATAAATTAGAATTAGTTCCATCTCAGATATCACTTGCTTTAAAATAATCATGTTTATACTGTTCCAATTTTGATTCAGGTGTTAACTGAATTATCTAAGAATATTTTCTGTTTGGTTTTATAACTTAGAAACTGTGCAAAACTCACCATGATGCAGTATATTAATTTGTATGAAACAAGAAAAAGAAATAAATGTGATTATTTGGAGCAAGAAGCTACTTCAGGATTCAAAAGTGGCTATATTGCTACAATTTCATAAATGGAAATAAAGAGGTTGGGAGGGTTGTGTTGTTGGTTTGGTGTTTGGCAGTTTTTTCTGCTCTGCTCCTGCAGCAATTTTCTCAAAAAATTTAATATTGGAATCTGAAGCTTCACACATGCAGTACCAATATGGTGAGAAAATATGGTACTTTGAACTTTATAATCTCTCATCTGATTTTTAGGGTGGCTAGATTTCTCTGCTGTTTGCAGAATAACTTTGCAGAAGAAAAAAACACTCCAAATACCAAAACAATAAGGAATTTCTTACAAGCCCTCAGTAAAGTTTTCCACAGAAAGTGCTGATTCTTCTCTTTATTGGCAGATTTTTTACAGTGGCAAACAAAGTAATGACAAAAAATAATTGGTGGATGACTGTGATTTCCACTAAACTACTATAAATAGAACCTATTGTTAGTTGAATGCAAAGTTGGCAATGTTACAGTCTTCAATTGTCCAAATTAATACTGCTTTTTTGCTGTTATTTCAAAGTGCATCTTTCAAAATACCAATTTAATATAAAAATTCAACTTAATAAAATTATTAAATGTTACTCTATATGGTTGTCATTGTTAGGAAAGTTGTTACTGTGAAGTGAGTTTTATTTACTGGAAACACACTTAGAGAAACATTTTTTTGAGCTGTCAATAAGCCAGTTAGCTTGGCACATTTGTGCTAGTAGTCTAATAATTTTCTAAGTATAAATCTCTATGTCTACATACTGATATAAAAAAAAAAAATTTTAATCTCTTTCCTTGCATCCATTGTCATGAATCTCAAACTTTTAAGTATTTAGATTAGGTAGTAATTTAGTTCAAATCAAAAAAAATCATGCTGCATTTCTGTCATTGTCACATGAACTCAGGAACTGGAGAATAAAAACAGATAAACACATCTAACTGATACAGACATACTGGTGTTCATAGGTGGCAAAGAATATCCTATTTTCCTGTTAGCCTACATTTATCCTGTGATGACAGTGAGAGATAGAGAGATAAAAGAAGTAAAAATATTCTATCTGTGGCTCTATTTGTTTTAAGGTTAGTATGATAAAGGTTAGTATGATAAGGTTAGTATGATAAAACCCATTTGTTTTCAACTGAATAATTAAACCCTTAATTTTTTAGATATCTTTCATGACACCTGAATTATCACATAACTTTTTAAAAAAAGTTCGCCCTGCATATCACTTATACATCAGACACACTGTCTGTCAAAATGGAATACAAAATATCATGTATTGTATTAGCATTCTTTTACATATTTTTACAGTATAAGCTTCTCAGACAAATACCTTTCATCAAAACCTCTTTAGTCCCCCAGACTTGCTTTATGTGCCTTCACAGGACCTTAAAACTCCCAAGCAGTGGTTCATTTCACAGAGCCACTCCCTCCTGCTCTTTCAGGATTCCCAGGGCAGATGACTCGTGACTCTGCCTCCCAGTTTCATTTCCAGCAGGCAGGATCAGTCAGTCATGCTAAGCATCTCATTTCAGTAACAATCTTAACCTCATGGCACAGGTCACAGTGTTATAAGTATGTACAAGGAAAAGGAATTTCTCCCTGCAGCCATGGTGTACTTAGCTCTATTACTGCAGAAATAAACCATGACATGAGCGTTAGCAGTCACTATCATGAACGATCAACCTAAATAAATGGGATAAGTGTTGAGTAAGGACTGTCACAGGCATCTTTCTTGTGTTTACAGCTCTCATTTCCACCACCTGCATATTTTTACCGTTTTTTTCCCTTGAGCTCCTCATTGGAGGCAGAGGGCATGTCCAAGAAGATGTGAGAATTTTCTGGGACACCAGAATATACAACAAATAAATTATTACCACCTCCTGCCTAACCCTGGAATAAAAGAAATCCTGCTCATGGGAAGGAGCAGGAAAAAAACTTTGCTAGTTCTCTTATGTCATTAACCATCCAGTGTGACAGAACACCTATGTGTCACTGTTACTTGGGTCACCACACATCCTGCACATGCTGCCACAGAGGTAAAGGGTTCCTGTGTCACAGACCAACTACAGGTCTCCAATTTTTCTTTTCAGGCTCCTCTTCTCATTTGGTCTAAACTACAGTAACTCGCTCTACTGTGGCACAGATGAAAGTTTCACAGGCTGTCTCACAGTAAGAAAATTGACACAAAGGTATCAAGTTTCACCCTTAGTATTACTTCTTCATCCATGGAAGAATCAAGTTCAAGTCTCCATCCTCTGAAAACTGAAACTAACGTATCATATCACATCTTTCCCCACCCCGTTCCAAGCTCCATAAGGTTCAGGTAGAGCTACAACTTCATGGACAATCCTTGCCATGTAATCAGGTTCTGAAGGTAATAAGGGATACATATTGAAGAAAATAATTTTATTTTATATCTTATTTCAAATCCTGAATTAAAATTATCAATAAACATCTAATTAGTATTTCCATCCCAGATCACCGTAGGTATTGGGCTGTAACATAGCACAATTCAGTGGGTTTTAATTCATACAAAGGATTGAGAAGCACTGGAAACAGATAAACCAGAAAGAATAGAAGCTGATGTTCATATTTTATGATCCTAATATTTGGATAGACTCACTTGGCTTGGACTTCCACTGAGCATGACTATAACTCCTTCTAGCAAGGTTTTTATTCTGTTTGTACTTATGCACCTCTACAGCATTTGCAGTGGAAATCAGACTCTGGAGTAACAAACTTAAGCCTCCCTGCTAAAGTACTGTTTTTCTCAATTACCTTTCAGATCCCTCAGAGGAAGTCCGGAGCAAAGGTAGGAAACCACTGGACAACATGTAAACAATGATATTTATATCATAACTAGATATACAAGAGACAGAAGACAGCAGCAAGGTGCTGCCGAATTTGCAAAATTGCACTCATTTGTACAATCTATCACACAAATCATGAACATAAAATGGTACCCTGCAGCCTGCAGATAATATGTGATACTGTTCTCTTTTCTAAATACTCACACTCACAGATTGCCAAGGATAAGCTATCAGCACAGACAGGGACAGCTCTGCGCAGCAGCACTACTTGGCTGAAAAAAGGAGATGGGCACAAGTACTGACAACATGAGCTGCTCCAACAGGCAGACACACATTTGGCTAGTGTGTTAAATGCTGCAGGTGCCAGCTAAAGACAACATGATGGCTGCAGCAGGCGCAATTCCAGAGTATTACTGGGATGAAAGACCTCACTGGACATGGTCCCAGAAAATCTGGTTTGACCATGCAGCTACCCCTGCTCAGAGCAGGAGGGAATATCCAGAGAATGGCAACAGAGCTGGAGAAGGGTCATCAGGAGCACAAGTCTTACAAGGAGCAGCTGAGGGAGCTGGGGTTGTTTTACTTGGAGAAAAGGAGGCTCTGAAGACACCTTATCATTCTCTACAATTGTCTTAAAAGAGGCTGTAATTAGTATCTTCTCCCAGGTAACAAGAGACAGGACGAGAAGAAATGGTCTTGAAGGACAGGACAAGAAACAGGACAAGAAGTTCTGCCTTGATGTTTAGATGCTTAGCTGTTCGAGGATGTTTAGATTGGATATTAGGAAAAAAATTACTTCACTGAAAGTGTGGTCAACACTGGAACAGTCTGCTCTGGGAATTGGTTGAATTGCAATCCCTGGAACTGGGATTGCCATGGTTTAGTGGTGAATATGGCAGTGTAAGGATAATGGTTGGATTCCATGATCTTAGAGGTCTTTTCCAACATCAATGATTTTATGAGTCTGTGGTGGACTGGAGAGCTTTCAAAGTTGGATTTCCACCTTTCCACTCTGAAAGGTCCTATGACAAGATGGTGACTTATATGGTGAAGTATATCTGATTTCCACAGCCTTCTAATGGGGACAATGCCACAAAAAAATGAAAGAATATTATTAAAATTGTATTAGCATCATTGGAGAACAGCCATAGCCCTTCTCAGCTCAGATTTCCACACCCAGTTCCTGCAAAGATTAAAGAAACAAAATGCAAACATATGCAAAAGCCAGGTACACAGCACTGTAGCTCATAAAACACTAGCTTTAAAGTGTCATTAATTTGTGCCTTTTAGGTATTTCCTCTCTACCCAAAGCAGTCCAAGAGACAGTGCTCTGCCACCGTGCTTCCTCTGGACCAGTGTCTTTTCTTTCTGATACAGAAATCATTGATGAAATGAATGAAAAGCGAAGTGGGGTGTGAAGAGTCATGCTCCAACCACCGTGAGATTCAGCTGGTCTCAGCACATCTCAGAACACTGCTGGTGCTGCAACTGCGCATGAAGCTCTGGCCCATCTTTGATCCCAGCCCTCTGCCAAGCACAAATATCTGCAATATATTGGCACATTAAGTCAAATAATAACACTCAGGGGAGCACTGCAGAGGAAGTGCTTCTCCTTCACTAATTACAGGTGGAAATGGAAGCACTTTTGCCAATTCTGAGAAGCATGGGCAGTGAAAGAAACTCCTGCCAGGCTCCAGTCAGCATCCATTGTCTTCTAAAGGACACTATTTGGAAAGAAAAGAGCTGTGTGGTAAAACAATCCATTTTACTGATAAATCACTAATCAAAATTCCAAATCTGAAAAACAGGAAACATCGACAAAATTGATGCTGTACATTCACCCTTCCCTCTGCTGTGTTTTAGTCCTTCATCTCTGCAATCAATGCAATAAACATTCCCATTAGTCATCATTTGCTTCCTTTTAACAGAAGAACCTCAGGGTAATCCTCGTATCTTTCCTATAGTTTCACTGAAGAGTTACTTATTTAATATGCTATTGACACTCATATGCCTATCTAGATTTGTTACAATTTCACTGTAAGAGCAATTTTAAAGTGAATAAAGATCAAACAACACTCTTTTGACATCTTCAAGACAGTTACGTTGCAAATTCCTCGTTTGCATTTATCAAATCTCAATATAAGCTCAAAGATTTATTCCTAGAATGCACCTTTAAAACTGTGCAGTAAAACTAACCTGTGCTTCTCTGCATGAACAGGAAATTGTAACTCCCACTAGTATTTAAAGCAGTCCATACACCAGTCCCACTGAATCCAGACAAGAGGAAACCCATATAAATAATTTTTACTTGAATTACTAAAATATTTCCAGGGTACCCTAATTTCATATTAAGACAGCAAAGAACCACATTGCTTGTTTATTAAATGTAACATAGTGATATTTTAAAATAGTTACAAAATGTCCTTGGTACACTTAAGTCATCAAAGACCATGACCTGGAGAGAAAAACCTTTTAAAGCAGTCTGATATTTGACATAAGTAAAAACTGTGCCATAATCAGGAAAGTCTGAAGTTTTCTAAGTCCTTCAGTAAAAAATATCTATGGCTATTGAACTACTGCTGGCTGTCCAAAACAAGTATTTAAAGAATAATTCATTTTTCTGATGTAAACCCAGCAATTTCCCCTCAGACTCTGAATGCTTTGAAAGGCAAATCCTAAAAGACTGAAAAATGTGCAGCTAGGAAGACAAGCAACCTTGAAAAAAATTCTGTTAGGAATTTCCTCTGCAATGAATCAAATACATTTAGCATAGATCCCAAATTCAGGATGTCTTTAAGGAGGCAAGCTTGCATGATTCAAGGTTAAAAGTTCATTATTATTTTTTTAAGTCTGTCACACCAAATAGATAACTATTCTGATAAGAAGGGGATACAAGCATTTCATCTACAGTAGATGATGAGCTGGGCTCATAATTATAAAGCTATTCTCATTTGTATATCCTTGCAAAGTGTGAGAGCCACGTTCCAAGGCTGTCCTTAAAGGTGCCCTTAACATAATGCTGTCAATGACGTTTCTTCTTTTCGGACATTACATTCTTTGGTGATTAATTTAAACAAAAGTTTTAAAAGCTGATCATTATGAAGTTCAGAA
Organism: Argya squamiceps; assembly: GCA_037834095.1. Taxonomy (NCBI): domain Eukaryota; kingdom Metazoa; phylum Chordata; class Aves; order Passeriformes; family Leiothrichidae; genus Argya; species Argya squamiceps. The sequence continues at coordinate 92,432,485 of JBBMKD010000001.1, forward strand.
CAAGAGCATTATTACACACACAATGAAGTTACTTCTGAACAGAGGAGAGAAAAATACTGGGCTCTGCCTATATATTCACATGCAAAGTAACAACTCCCCTTTCCCACTACTATGTTGACATCATGCAGCATCTGCTTTCGACTTTTTGCATATATAATGAAAAGACACACCTCAGAAAATAAAAAGGCAGTTTTATAAGCAAAATAACCATTTTGTTACTTACAGCATTTGATAAAATGGTAATGAGACATTCTTTCATCTCAGGCTGTAGTCTTGCTACAGGTTTCAGCATTCTCTTTTGCTCCAGCTGTCATGCCCAGAAAATGCATTATTTAAAGCCCTTCCTCAGGTATCCAGTACACCTCAGAATACATTATTTAGCACAGGTTCTGCTCCAGGATCTTGCAGAGGCTTCCAAGTCACCCTCACCCGGCTGCCGGAGTTCCGATAAACCTCTGTGCGTCTTGAACCATGACTACTGCACGTGCTATTGTAGCACAATTGATTGACACCACTCCTAATCCCCCATCCCCGGGAATAGAAAGATTTAATTGGTGTGCACTTGCAGCCACATTCTTCCAGCACTGAGGTGTGCTGCTGCACTGCGGCTTTCACAGTCCTGCCAGTTAATGGCTTTTCAATAGCTTTCAAATGGCAGCAAACTAAGCTTGATGAGTGGGCTCGAATGAAATCGCAGAACAGGGGATCTTAAATTTTATTTGTGCATGTTGTTCGTGTGCCAAATGCGACCAGATTTTTAGCTAGTACTAAACCAGGATTATTTTTAGTTGCCACCAGTTGCTGTGTGAATAGGAAATTGATATAGGTTGCCAAAAATAACCATCTTTTAGCATCACAGATCATTTTTCAGTATATTATAAGGTAAAAACCAGGATAGAGCTTACAGCCATCTTCAGACTCTCATGGTTTATGCATGGATTAATTTACACTAAGCTAAAGACATGCTTGTGTGTGCATTCCTTGATATGTTCCTGTTCTATCATTTCTTTGTATTACATTGCATCTTTTTCACAGATGCAATATTTATGTCAGGAGACAAAAACTGCAAGCTCTGCATAGTTTATATCATGATTATGCGCATGCTATCTAATGACATTTAAATCCCTCATTGTAAGACAAAAAGCCTGAGAAAATGCATCACTAAGAACAAGTACATACAATTATTTATCACACTGTAGAATAACAAGTCAATGTACACTGACGCATTACCCAGTTTCAGATTAAGGGCACACAAAAGGCAGACCTGCATTGTATTTTAAACACCCAGGCTGCAGCATCCTCTGAGAGCAATTCCTGCATTACTTTGCCAGGAACAGTTACCCATGAATTTGGTTACTACTTCTGTGAGAAACCTACAGCTGAACTGCAGTAAAATATTTTTATAGTATCAAAAAATAATTTAAGGAAACTGTACTCAGTGAAGACCTCCATTTGCTTACAATGCATCATGCTTACCACAGTCAACACTTCACTGAGTGAGAGTTCTTGTAAAGGAAAACTGATAGCCCAGCCATATTTAAATTTTTTATTCATCTGAAAGGGTTCTCACTACTATTTTGTATACATAACATTTTTAACAGCTACAAAGTGTTAAAAGGACTACAAAGGAAAAAGGGTCTAACTAATTAGTGAGGATCACAAATTCAGATTCTATTAACAATTCTGCAAAGTTCCCACAAGAGCAGAAAGATATATATTCACAGGCTTCCAGTGATCCATTAGCAAAACCCTTAGGTGAAATCTCTCAGCTCCTAACAGCCACATATTGCACATCCGGTTTTAAGTTAAACATACACAGAAATTCTTTTTCAGAACTCATTATTTAGGTGTTTTGGTCTTATTCCTGAAGACATAGTTTTCCAGAAGAAAGTGAAAAAAAAAAAAATCAAGAAATAACCAGGACATAGGGATAAATTATACAAACACAATACAGTAATTACATTACCATAAACTTCTTTTACTGCAAAGCTCAGAAGTCCAAAGTAATTACATCTATCCTGACTTTCACACCTATACAACACTAGGTCAGTTTGGGCCATATGGCTTATAAAATAAACATACAGAGTGTTTTAATAGGCAATGTTAGTCATAGTTCACAAGCAAGTGTCAAGTAATCTGACAAAAAGGCCTTTGAGCAATACTTTTTGGTGGAGACATTTCTGACAGGTTCATTTCTGGTGGTACTGTCAGGCAAACAGCCTACCGTGTCTAATAGCATCACACTGTACCATCCCACACTGGTTAAAACCAGGAGCATCTTGGTAAACACTGGTGAATGAGACAAATGGATAAATTATGCTTTTCAGCAGACAGACATAAAAACAAGAAAAAGTACCTGATTTTGGCTTGAACAGAATGTGAAGAAAAAGTATTTGCATCTGTCTCATTTTAGATTGTAATATATGTGATTACGTATCGAATTGCCATTGTAAAAAATTTAGGATGCTGGAACTTGGTAGCATTTATGTGACAGGCTGGACTACATCCTCCATCCTGCAAGGAATGAGAGAGAGAATTCAACCATGGCAGCCCCAGTATCAATACAGTCTGAGGGATGAAGGGACTGGGAGCAGCCCTGCTGAAAAGGACTGGGAGTTACTGATGAAAAGCTGGACGTGAACCAGGAACTTGCAGCCCAGAAAGCCAACTGTGTCCTGGACTGCATCAAAAGGAATAGGGCAGATCCAGGGAGGGGTTCCTGCCCCTTTCCTCTGCCCTTATGAGACCCCCAACCCTGGAAACATTCAAGGGCAGGGCTCTGAGCAACCTGATTCAGTTGAAGCTGACACTGCTCATTGCAGAAGAGGGTTGGACTAGATGACCTTCAAAGGTCTCTTTCAATCCAAAATGTTCTATGATTCTACATCCTTTACAAAGAGCATTAAGGTACAGGACAGACTCTGGAATGTGGCAAGCTGTTGACTTGATATTTGCATCAGACAAACTGGGAACAGTGCTGTTCTCTATATGTTCTGATTTCTTCTCTCCTAATGTGTGCTAGTCCATGGCATCAGGAAAGAAGGTGGGACTGTTTGATAAAGGAGGCTTGAACTGCTACACCACAGCTTGACTCTGTGCCCTTCAGCTAGACTGCTGGACTAATCACATCCATGAGCAGCATGTACCCACCTGCAGCAGGACACTGTGCACTTTCCCATTCTCCAGGAGTCTGTATGTCAAAAATATGTGGCCAGTTGCTCAAGTATGAATAACAGCCCCCAGATGAATGAAAAAAACAGGCACAAACTTTTCAGGAAGTGGCACCTTGCAGATGGCAACCTCAATACATGTTTTATTTTAGAATACTGTATTTCTTTTTTTTTTTAATTGTGTAACATATTTAGTTTTATTACGTGGGTGATAATCATTAATAGGTTTTGAAAAAGAAGTGAAAGCATAAATGGAAAGAAAACATGGAAAGCAATGTATATTGCTATCAGCAGGAAGTTCTGACCTATTGAAGGACAGAATCAAACAGAAATAAGAACAACAGATAACTGCAAGTGCAGAGACAGGATGAACCTTCAGGAGGAGTGGCAGTTAAACTTGAGGCAAAAGGAAGCCACAATAGGAATAATTAAGAAGCCAAAATCTGATTCACCTGCTGGAAAGACATCATTTCCAGTGCAATCTTTTGCTAGGCTGGAGAGTAGAGGAAGAATAGAGAAGAAACCACAATGGTGGTGGGTTGTCCATGTCATAAACAAAGATTTCAAGTATAAGAAAAAAAAAAAGGAAGACTTAATTTTTTGGAATGAGTCTGAAGGAGGGAATACTTCATTGTCAGTGATTTTACAAAACAAATCTTACAATATGTTTGTTCATAAGAAAGGGATATTAACCATGTTACGTATTCTCTCCTGACTGAACTCCAGCAAAAATTCAGAAGCGAAAAAAGATAAAAACAACATTTACAATCTGACCATATAAACTATGGAATTATACCTAGACAGGCTCTGAGGGCATTTTAAATCTACTTTCTCTAAAGTAAAGGTAACATTGGCAGGATTTCAATCAGAGGTCCATTGGTTCTTTAAAGGCTACACCAGTGTTTAAGTCTACAAAAAGGAACAAATGCTCTTGAACTGTGGACAAAGACTGAGCTGGTACTAAATCTGGTGATAAAACACTTTATGTATTTGATTTTGTCCAGCTCAGCAAACACATCGATAGAATAGAATCAAGGTCAGAAAACAAGATATATTTAGCTCTTCTGAAAAATTCCTTGCCACCTCTCCCTATAGAGAGAAAACAGCCAATTTCATTCTTTGTAGAAATTCAGAATTCAGTGAAATTACAGAGTTATTTAAAGACAGTCTTGGAACAGGTCAGCCATCACTGTAATAGTTTTGTTTCTTAGGATAAACACCCATCAAGGCATCACCATATCAGAGAAGATGCTGCTTTCATGCCTCAGTTTCCAAGGCTCAGATCCTGACTTAGAAATGCACCTATGAAGTGCTTCCTAAAACAACCTAGAAAACAAGAGCACTTTAAAATAAGGTTTTGCTGTCAAGAACTGATATACTGTATTGTACTCATGTCATGTAAATATCTTGTTAGTCTTCCAGTGTCTCCTAGTGTCACAAAAAACATTAATAACTTTATCATCTTAGTATTTTGCAATTCATATATAACTGAAAGATTTGATAGAGGTACATAGAACTATCCAAAAGCAATTTGAATAATGAGAAAAACACCGTGACTACTGATTTTAAATACATGACAGATGCTCCCCATTTATGCCATTTTTGCTCAGTGCAGCAAAGCTTGTTATATTCCTTCAGATGTTACAACTTCATTGCACTACTTATGGGTAGACAAAACTGTGGACTGCAGACAAAAAAGTGGAATGCAGAGTAACATTGATATGGCTCATATGTTTTGACAAGTGATACTGCTTAGCAATCAAACCTTGGCCATTCTATCCAGCTGCCAACAAGCCACTCTTCAGATAACACCTGGTTATAAAGCTGTATGCTTTATCAGGAAGCTGGGAGGAGCCCTAGCAGATGTAGATACTTAGCAAGAAGGAGTCTGTACTAATTTTCTCTACAGAGTCAATGCAGAACAAAACACAGCAGTTTCTCCAAATAAATTTTTAGATGAACTTGCATGTCAGATGGATGTCAGGTTTGCTCCAGAGACTGCAGCAACGAATCAGATCTAATCACTCAATCAATCACTCAGTGTGGTTAACCTCTAGAGAACCAGATGACTGTTTTGTTTTCCTACTTCCCTTCCTCCAACTTTTGCACTCTTTCCTTGTTTTCCCATTTCACTGGAAATGCCTTGATTTTTCAGGAAGTTGGCAGTCTTCCATTCTTCTACCTAGAGATTGAGGAAAGTGCAAAAAAATCCTTCTTCTTCCTCTCTATATACTGTTGTAACTGAATGTATATGGGTGGACTAATCTGTAATTGTTCTTTAATGTATTGAAAACAGCAGGATAAAATCACAGGCTATTATTACCCACTATTGATGAAGTTTGCAAAGTTACCAGTAGAAGTCACGTGCCATTTGAAAGTATTACTCACTTCCTGCCACACCCAAAATGACAGTTTTTTAGGCTGTGAGTAGGTCGGTCTAGCAGTTCCTTAACTGGATGAGATGAAGCTCTCACTTGTTGTGGGAGAGCTTAGAACAGAGGTAATAACAAGGCCAAATACAAGAAGAAATCCCAATAGTCTCATACATGGTTAGGTTTATGTTTGGCACCCGTAGTGACTTGATAATTAACTTCTTCATTACAACGTGTGAATGTGCTTTTTTAAATTAGATTTCTTAATAGATTTTATGAAAGACTGCTACAGAGGGAAGCTGAAGACATTTTATATGCAAAGCCCCTTACAAGACTGAAAAGACACCACCAAGACATGTTAAAATGATAAGCAGAAAAACATGACAGCCATCACAACGCCTAGACATAAGAAAAAAATGAAAAAAAAATCCATGAATTTCCATGTAAAAAGTTATTATGTGATCAGATGATTTTTTTGAAGTTTACACTATTCAGGAAAGAAATAGGCAAGAAGACGAGCTCAATTCAACATGAAAAATGTACTGCTATCCTCTTGATAATTAGCAAATGTAATGACCCTCTATTGTATTCCTAACTTTTTTCTTTTCTGATTGGCTTGATCATTTTAAAACCAGGAGACAAATAATGACTATACTATTGGATGCATAAAAAGTCAAGAGCAGACCACAGGAATTGTGTATCCTTTATCAGAACAAATGTTACTACAACAATGTAAATCTTGAAGTATAATTAGGGAAAACCTGAAAGGACTGCAGAGGAGTCCTTGCAATAGAAGGTATTCCTAATTTAGGAAAAAAATTCATGTGGACTGCTGCAAAAGTTAAAGAAGTAAGTGATAGAATCAGACTCTTCTGGGACTGTAGGACAGCACAGAGGACAGAGTGGCAATTTAAAAAAAATTAGAAATTACTTTAATACTTGGTGTCCCAAAAGGAAAAAAATAAAAAAGAATTTATGTTGAAGATTTGTAAGGGGTGGTGAAGTGACTGTCTTTTAAATTAGTCAACCATGACATTCAAAAAACCTACCAAAACAAAACCACCTGTACCATATGCAAGTGCTATAGACCAAGACCAGAATGAATTTAAGTTTAAAATGAAACTGCAAGATACTAAGGGGAGTTCTGTAGATTCAACATGAATATTGGACAACTGACAATTATTGTGCTGACAATCATGATGTATATTACAGTTTCAATATAGAAACTGTAAGCAAAGTGCAACATTATTAAATTATATTAAAAATATGAAAAGCGAGGACTAATCTTAGACAAGAACAGATCATCAAGGCTTATTTTATTTTCTGATTTTTCTACTGTACATTTTATCTCATCCTAAATACAATACCACTTCTTTTCCCCAGTCTGTCTGCACTTAATTTTTCATGTAACTCAGCACAGGTTGTTCATGCATATTTGTCTTACAGTATTTTCTTATGAAGCACAGAGAAAGTGGGAGGGAAGGGGTGCAAGGTATAGAAAACTACCATTTTATCAAATTGACTGTGCTGTCATACGTGCACAGTGTAGCAACATGCAGCTGGGATAGTCTCTGTTTCTGCACCTTCTTCAGATTCTGATGTACATATTTACTTATTTCCTCTTTTTTCTTTGTCTGTGTCAACACGTACAGAATTCATCATTCTGACCACAAAGACCAGGTGAGAGTTCAACTTGATAAGAACAATAATCAAAGGATATGATGGTAAGAACTTTTGACATGACATAAGATAACATGATATTGCTTGAAGATGATATGGACAAGTTCATAAACTCACTGAACAAGTGTGTCCTGGGTTGCAGTGTAGGATGTGCCCAAAGTATGTATTCCATCACCATCTTCATGAGCTGTTGAAACCAGGTGGGGCAGTGTTTCCATTGCCCCCTCCCTCTGGGCTGTCTTCTGTTAATGGGCCCATCAATGCCTTACCCCATGACTCACAGGTAACTCCCTTCAGGAGCTGTCTCTGTTTAATGGGCCATCAAGGACTCACTGCAGGACTCATAGAATGATATCAGCCCACTGTGAGATGCTCCGCCTAGGGGGAGGAGCCAAGCATTCCCACCTGGATATAATCTGGGATTTACCCACTGGATTCCCACAGGACAAGAGCTACCAGAACTTTCTATGGGATGACGGCTTCAACAAGACCACTTCATCTGGACTGCTACCACCACCCTAACTAACAGGGTGTCGGGTTGTGTTCTGACTTTGTAGTCTTGCTTTTTATTTATTTTATTTTGTTTTATTTTACCTTATTTCTATTAAATTGTATTTCTGACTTGGAGTCTCTCACTGGTTTTACTTTCAAACCAGCACAAAGAGAGACATGCAGAATTTACGGCACTCTGCACACATGAGAGATGAAGAATTTACTGCACTCTGCTTGGCCATAACAGAGCTACATCTCATTCTCAAATAAGCAAAGAGTAGATAAGAGGTTAACAAGAATTAGGCAGATGCTTTGGAAAGAAATGGGGAATGAGAAAAACATATGAAGAAGCAAAGAAAACAGAGGTATAGTAAGATGACTGTTAATGGCACTGATTTATAGGGGTGTCCAAGCAACAGTAAGAAAGCAGTAAATCTATATGATTTTAATAACATTTTCTGAGGTAAAAAAAAGGGCATTCACTGAGCCAAGTTACAAACAAAGGCAGTCAGAAAGATGGTGGAAACGAACTTCCATGTGAGCAGTGGACAGGTCACAGCTGAGATGCCAGCAATCAAGAATAATAAAAGGGAGGATTCCCCAAACACAGTGCTGAGGATTAATCAATAAACACAAGATGCTTGATAATCAGTGCCTTCAAACAGAAATAAATGAAATATTCAGGTCAGATCTCTGTGTTTTGTACAAATATGAATAATAAAGGCAAAAGTCATCAAGTCAGCAAACAGCTGGTTTACACATGACCCAGTAAAGAGTAAGGCACCTATGTATAGTTACTGCACGTACCCCTAGAGCATCAATAACCATCAGCACATGAGCTGAATTTTGTTAAAATTCAGATAGCTGGAACCCAGTTTTCCTATTTTTTAATAATACACTTTTTGTATATTTCATTCCTCATGATCTGAAAACCTGTGGAACTTAGAGTACATTCACTTTTTACTCCAATGGCTGGCTGTTCGTAACAAACAAGATTTATTTCTTTGCTCTCAAATGAACTTACTCTTTTAATCAAACACTGTATTACAAAAGTAGTTATTATTTTAATTTTGTTTTCTTGAAAATACATTGGGAATTACCTTTATTTTCAAACAGCAAAGGACACACGAGAAAGGAAGAAAAAGAAGTGTACAAGTATAATAGGATAAAACACATCTATAAAGAAGAATTATCCAGAAGGGTAAATCATATCATCCCAACCAATTTATAATACTTTTTTGCTTTATTGGGTTTTTTTACTTTCATTTATAGGAGAGTTTTCCTTCAGAAAGAAGAGATGTATTCAGCACCTTGCTATCCTGGCAGAGGGAAAAACTGCTCAAGAAATTATTTCCTTCGCCCATTAGCCAAAACACCTAATGTTGAAATCTCCACAGATTGCTACTTCGAGGCTGTTAATTCTTAGAAGGGAAAGCCACACAAGTTGGTGTCAACTATAAACCATTCTTTGATTCTTAGATTTTAACCTCAGCCTCAGCAGGGGTTCTGTCACTGCCTTCAAAGGATGCAAAGTAAAACACTTTAAAATGAATGACCTAAGATTATTGGAAAATGACATAAATGAGCTATCTTGGAAAAAATAATTAGCAATTATGCATAGCACACCAAGACTAATTTGCTTAACATCTCCCAAATGCTCCTGTTACAGTTGGTGTTAACTGGAGACTATGCATCTATGCATTTGTCATTTTGAAACCACTTTTCCTTATCATTACCAACATATTTCTGTCATATTTGAGGAAAACATTGCAGTAGGTAATTCTGATTTGATTAGAGAAATTAGTGTGATTTTTTATTTTCACCAAATCCAGGTCCAACCTTTTATTGCCTTGGCTGAAGTCAAGAGTGGATTGGCACCTTTTACTATCAATCCTTCTGGATATTCCATCTATGTAAATCAAACATTTCATTGGCATAGCTTTATTGAATTAAGTTCTGTATGTTTTAAGGAGAAAAATAATTACATCTGCTAAAGTACATCAACATTTGCTAAACCTAATTATGGTGCCTGAAATGTAACACACATTCAGAGTATTTGCTAAGGACAGTTTTGTATTAGGGTGCATTCAATCATTAGAAGCAAATTTCAAAAATGGACTTTGAACATATGCACACACCAACAATAAGATGGAAAGTTCAAAAATAATACAGAAGACAAGTTATAGACAATTTTCTGAGGTTCAATCTAAAATGCACATTCACATTTAGAATACTTCAAAATTGACATAGGTCAAGAGTGAGTTAACAGGGTCTTTCAAAATCTAACTAAGGAGATCATATAATCTATATAAAAGATGATAGAAAAATATGATTCAGTAGATACAGATTATTTCACAGTGAGCCTGGGGTGACAAGGCAGGCGAGAGGATTTTCTTCACTGCGTTAGGTGCTGATGATGGACATATTAATGACAGCCCCTGATGTGCCAAAGGGACACCCTATCTCAGGAGGGCTGAGGAACTACAAGCTGGATAAATGACATTAATATACCCCAAAGAATTATAAATGTGACTGTGACCTCTGTAGAGACATTTAAAAAAATAATTTAAAAAAAAATTATAACAGTGCAATTTCATGAATGCAATCTGAGAAATTAGGCAAAAAAGTAGCGCCCTTAAGAATGCAGCTCAGAAAATCTGCAGCAAATGAACTGAATAGAAGGATGGAGGGCTTTCAGATTTCAACTTTTTTGCAAAATAAAAAATAGCTAGTTTTTCTTTTGTTGGTGTTGCTGTTTCTAGTTGTATAAAATTTGAAACAATAACATATTTTGCATGCTATATTTCTGTTTACAATTATCTGAAACTAAAAGCAAGTTCAAGGTAGTTAGCCAACGTCGAAGAACTTCACATTAGTCATGATTATGACTTCAATATAGGAGGTAAAAGGTCTCTGTTGTGTTCATCTAAGTTGCCAGGCTAGGCAAGAACACCACTACAAGTCATGATGGCTACCTCACGTTTTTCCTCAGAGGAGCTGCAGACTCTGGCTCCCCATTGATCCTCCACCTGTAAACTGAGAGCCCTGCAGCTCCCCAAGATGCTCTCTGGCATGTTGCAAGCAATAACAATGAGTGGGAAAAGACCAAGGAGTTCAAAAATTATTTCCTTGAAACAGATGCATGAAAGGAGCAAGGTGCACCCAGATTGTCTCAGCTATTAAACACAGAGATCCCACTACTCTTCTCCAACAAATAAGCCAATGATAAACAGCTGGAAGCCACCACCTTCTTCACAGACCCTTTTCTTTCTCTGGATTTTCCCCACACTACACAGTGGAAAAAGAAATGCTTTCCTCCCCAAATAAAGCTTTTTAAAGTCCAGCTTTTTAAGCAACTAATGTTGGGTTTTAGCTATTCTCTGATTTGAGGCAATTTGTATTGTACTCCTCTGGCTTTTTTTCATACGATCGTGTCCTGGAGACTCAACAATTCTTTTTTCATCTTTTATCAGCAGGATACCAAGAAATCATGATGGAAGAGAATGCTGGCAGCAGCGAGGATGACCATCAGAGAAGTGAAGGCAAGAAAATGAGAGGACACTCAAAGTGCACTGCTTCCAGTCCTCCTGGTGAGTGTGCCCCCAGTCAGTCACAATGGAAGAGAAAGGCAAATCTGCAGCTGTTCGCTCTGCATCCCCACCAGCTGCTCCAAACACATCAAGGGTAGAGAAACCACAGAGAAGGGTGAGCAGCTGCTGTCAGCTGTAGGGCTCTCACAAGTGCATCCATCAGTCCAGCTCCAGCTGGCCACCTCTGTGACACAATCTGGGAGAGCTGCCCCAGGACTGCAGTGTCAGAGCCCTCAGGTGTTGGCTCAGCCCACACACAGGGCCTCCCTCCTAACACAGCAGCAGCACAGGGTGGGCAGGCAGAGAGGTACAACAGAGATCTGCAGGCTCATGGCTCACCGTGCAGCTCTGTGTATTGCGGACACGTGGTAGCTTATCAGCTCCTGACAGTCATGTTTGATAGGAATTTTGCTGAAAGACAGAGGAGCAGGCACCTGTCCCTACCAGACACCTGCTAGGGCAGTGGGAGACTGGAACATAGGAATAGGCAAGACTGAGTGACTGCAAAAAGCCTTGGTGGATAAGGAGGGGCAGAGCTGTGCCTGACTGAAACGAGATCAGAGCTGGACAGCACAGCAGTGGCACAGTTGGGGAGTTGCAGCAGCAGTGTCTATCCTGACTGAAAAACTTTTTTTTTCTCTCCAGTGAAAATTTGGGGGGAGGAGATGAGATGTTTGACAGCAGTAAGGTGAAGAAAATGCTGCTTTGACATGCATTAGCCTGAGACAAAGTCTTTGACTTTGCATGATATTGCCTTACACATTAATAGCATTTTCTTGTCCAAGCTTCATTTTCCAAAATGTCTCTTAAAAAGTCTCTCAGAATCCCTGACCTTGATGTCCACACTCTGATCTTTCAGTGGTTTGGTGTTACTGAGTTTTAGTTTTATTTGTATCCTAGTATCCCTCTTTGCCAAAGAAGGAGGCAGCTTCTCCCTAGCATGGAACACAACATTTCTGCTTAGCTGTTTTGGCCACTCACTGTGTGGCTATGTACCAAGGTCGTTCATGGAATATTCCTGCAGATTAGAATGTTATGTTAATAGCATGCTCTTCTAAAAATGAGCATCTCTACAGTACATTTCCTGTATATCTTTGGGCCTTTTTATAAATACTCGTGCACATAAGTTACAAGGAAACTTTTAAACAAAACTTGAGGACAAAATCTCTTGTGTAACTTGCTAAAACAGTAGGTTTGTTGTGAAGAGAGGATTTGCTGGCAAATACACACAGGCTACTGTTTGAATAGGTAATGTCATGGTCCATCTACTGCTCTTGGATGACCCAATTGTACTTCTTTCCCTGTAGGAAGACTACAAAGAACATCAGTGTTCATTTTTATAGAGTATGAAGTATTCAAGAAGAAAATCAGTGTGGGAGCTAGACCATATTCCTTTCAGTTTCTGTTTAGATCTACATCTGAAGGGAATAATAACATATCAAGGAAGACAATTTAACTATGACAATACTGAAGTTTTGAAAGGCAGCACAAAGACTCTATAACTCTCAATGGCATTGCAGCTCCTCTGTTGATAAACTAGGTAAGGGAAGCTTATTTTTTTCAGATGACCTATGATATTTAACTATACCTGAGAGACGAAGGACAGATGCTTCACAAGTAAGTTTTACATATCAAGGGTTGGCTTTGCAACACAAATAACTGACACCAAAGCTTTACATGAAAATGGTGTTAAGGTATATGTTCATATGGAGATTTCTAGAAGAATTCTGAAGAACTAAATCACATTTTACAGGGATCCAATATTATCAACAGGACATTATTTTCAAGAAGCTGAAAGCAAAAAAAAATAATAGAGAGCTACTTATAGAAGACATATTATTGGTCATCACAGAAATTAATATATAAATCATAAGCAAGGGAAAGGTGTAGCAAAACAAAATTGTGATGCTGCTAATCCACTGAAAACTTCTCTCCTGAATTAGCCACATGACTGGAAAAAAAAAAAAAAAGTAGTTACTCTGAATTTAAGTGGAATTTTTAATTAATTTTTGTCTCTTTACCATGATTGGTATTTTTCATTTCACAGATATGATCCATACGAAAAGCATGCTGGACTTGAAACATTTAGTGGTATAACCCTTCTCACCCCTTCTCTGAAACTTACACCTCTCTACAGGAGTATGTGTCTTCCACAGAATTTATGATGAAATTTTTTGCTTCTATTTTTAAGGAACAATGCAAATGTTTAGGGGAATTTTACTGTTGTGGGGATTGTACACTGGTACATGCAATTGAGTATCGAGGGCCTCCAAAGAGCAAGGGAGGATTGGTTTTGTTGTCATGCTGCCAGAGCTTCAGCTGAACTCTCAAACTGATGGACTTTAAAGTATGACACAGCGTTGCAACCCACCCCATCCAGATGTCCCAAGAGCGTGCTGAATTCAGAGTCCCATCAGAGTGTTACATCTCTGTCCCTAAAGTACAGCAGCACAACCTCCTCTCTGATCCTGCACACAGGTGCTCTGGCTACACCCAGGCAAGGGAGCAGCCACCCCAGTGGCCAGCCCATCCTGTCCCTCGTGTTTCACACTGAAAAGGCTGCATAAAAAGTCACCTGAGACACATAAGGATGAGGCACCAGATGAATGCATCTTCAAGCCCTCTAATCTGTTTGACCACAAAGGAAGAACACAGACCAATAAAAGTTATTTACCTCTGCATAGAGAAAACTGCTGTGAACTGAGCACAGCTTCTCCTGGTGCAGGTATGAACACTTGCAGTAATATGAGAAATATCATCAGTAGGAATATCTCACTCCTTGGCACAAAACATGAAAATCATAACTACAAGGGTATTACCTGTACATTTACAAAAAAAAAAAAAAAAAAAAAGGATTCCAATCAGCTTCAATAGTATCTTTGAATCTCTGAACAACATGAAGTTTTGAAGAAGCTTTAATTTTCTGTAAACACACAGGTTTATTTAACACCCAAGTGCTCTTAAGCAAAATCTCTTATGTATAAAATCAAAGAAAACACCTGTAAATTGTGTCACTTGAGTTTCTAGCTTTTTTTAATGAACACTTTATGAATATTTAAAATGAAAAAAAATTTCCTATTTCAAAAGTCATTTTATGAGTCCAAGATATGATCTGTTCCTATAAAATATCCAAACAGCTCTGACAGTGGATTACCACAGTCACTTGTTTGCCACAAGTGTAAAATACTAGCCATGCTTTACCCATTGCTGTAAAAATTATAAAATATTTTTAAACACAGAGTTCAGATTATTTGGTATATTCTATTTTATATAGAAAGCACCAGGCGTGACTCCAGTTGATAACAGAAGCAATACTGCTTCAGTTTATTTGACACTTTCAGCTATGCCCTTCAAGTGTCCTCAGCCTGCTTTGTATGTTCTTAAATGTAAGAGCTGAAGCCACCTCCTTCTGGAAATAACACTCTTTCATTCATCATGCCCTGCTTGTTTCTCACATGCTTAGCTCCCTTCAATTCACAAAGACTGGGAGAAAAACACAAACCAGCATAAAAAACAGTACAGTTGCATTTCATTTCTTTTCAGCTCGTGTGTAACATTGCCAATATCTCTAAACCTGCATAAATTAATTTGCTTTCATGAATTATTGTTGTTTACAGTGTTGAGGAAGAATGTTTTATCTGATAGGATAGAAGTCATTATCACATGAACAAAACAAATGTTCATAACCTAAAGGAGACGGCAGTGATGTCAGAGAGAGAATTTTCCACCTGACTAGGAGATTATTAACAACCCTTGATAAGAATCATGAATGGTGCCCAATGAGCATAAGGAGAGATCCAAGACAGAAAGAAAGATGTGCAAAATTCTGAAAATAAAGGAGAAAAAAAACATATGAGTGAAAACCTGTTTTCAGCACACTTCATCAGAACTGTGGGATCAGGCCATTAAAGAGAAAGAGATGTGTCTGCAAAGACTAGAAAGAAGAAGCTTTTGAGTAATTCTGTCTATAGTGGGTCCATGTGTTGGGAAAAGATTCTCCACCTCAGATCATTAAACTCACACTTCTTAGGATGCCATTTTTTTAGAAGTAAAGGAGCTATTTTTAGTTTGTTGTGTGTAAGACAATCTTATATCAGAATATGCAATAACAGCAAAAAATTTAAAGAAAAGATCATATACTGAAAATACATGGGAAATTATTTCATTTAGAGAACATTACTTTGGAAAGCATGCCTGGAATTTTTATTAACAGTAGACTGGAGGCAGTATAATATTAAATCCAGTAAGTCATAGCAGCAAACATAAGGCAAGAACGCTAACATGTACTGCTGAGGGGATTAGGTAGAGCCTGTATTACATATGAAAACTTGAGAAGTTTCTTTATAGATTAAATTAGTCCTCACTATTTGCTCTTATAAAAACAGTTTCTTGTTTATTTGATTGTTTTTTAAATCAAAATCTTTTTAGAGCCAAAGAATTACAATGGAATGTGTATTCAAGAACAGCCTTATTGTGTTCAGTCTCTAGTGGGAAATTCCCACAGATATAATGAGAGATCTGGGGGTGTGAGGGGAGCAAGGTCAGGCTGTGTAATCAAAAGGACAGAGATATCACCAGGACACCAATTGTGCAGTGTACAAATTATATTAGATAATTGGTCTTATAGTGAAAACATTGAATTTTTGGTAAAGCAAACAGCAACTCCTACAACCATAACCTTGTGGCTTGCTGAATTTTTAAACAGTCATTTAGTTTTAAAACATAATTACTAAAAGCCTGAATCAGTGTCGAGTAAAGTGTCATAAAAATGTTTCCACTGACTAGTGGGTGTCAGATCCAGTGCACAGTTTCTCAAATGTCCTACCGAAGACAGCTCCACTCCTAATATATTATGCCAGCTTAGCAAGAACAGATACTGTCATTAGGGATATGTAAAATTAAAAGTTATGTTAAGGTCAGAGTGCTAAGATCTAACACAGTATAGAAGGACTAAAGGTTATGGGGAAAGACACAAGATGGATTGGGAAACTGCTATCTAAGTAGGCAGATAAAAGGTTCCTGAGATGGAGAACTTACTCATCTTGGTCTGAGAACACAGAGATCTATGGGGTTAGATGAACAGTTTGGTCTCCAAACCTGTACAGGGCACAACCTTGATGCTTCATGGAACTGACTGTGTGTATCCATAGCGGTTACACTCTTCCACTTGGTACGCTAGGTACAGGTGACAGCCACCTGAAATACATTGTGAAATCACCTTTCCAGATATGTGAGTCTCTGCAAATGACACCTAAAAGGTGTTTTACACCCAGGATGCAAGACAGGGTGATAAGGAGCTGGCTTGTTTACTCTCTGGACGTCATCTTGGAGTAGTAGTACTTTTCTCAAGTCCTTTACCATCACCTTTCCTGACCAGTAAAAATGTCTCAATGAAGGAGATAGAAATGATCATGCTAAATGATAGAAAATGTGTTCCTTAAAGCTGTTATAACCTCTAAAGGAAGACCAAAGTCTTCATTTTACCAAAAAAAAATTAAAATGTGTGCCCTGGACTCTATGGTAATTGGTGATGGTAGCTGTGACATATTTAATGTATTTTGCCTTCTGGTACCTGCCCTAGGTCATAGTTTTTCTTCAGTTCTAGGATCCTGTGCACCAGCCAAATCTGGCAAATGAAATAGAAACACCAAAGTCTGGTAGAGGAATTCCATTCCTAGGACAGAGGGAAACTGCTGCTGCTAAAATCTGAAATACAGGTACCACAGGAAGGAAGATGGAACAGGGACTAGGAGTGTGCTTTTCTCTTCAAAGCCCGAGACTTGCCAAATCAGTAACAGCTGCTGCACCAGGTTTAAGTATTTCTGGCAGGGTGCTCTGTGGGTTACTTCAGCATTCCCAAGACCACCCAAAACTGTCTCAGCAGACTGAAGCTGCTGGCAGGTGAGCTCATTCAAGGATGCTCTCCTGAGCACAAGGGGAATAAAGATATGAATAGAAACAGTGTAGAGGGAATTTACAGCATTTGGTCAGTTTTCCAAGGCACACATCACATGTTTTTCTTTAAGTCTGACAGGAAAAGCTGCAGTACAAGCTCTTTCATGCCACTATGCTGCTCAGAAAATTGCAATTAAAAAAAATAAATCTGAGAGGAATATGCTCAGTTACAGCTAAAGAAGTACTGCAGAGATTTCAGGATGCACACAAGCAAACCATTGAAAAAAAATCTAAAAATACATATAATAAAGTAAAACAGTAATGTTCATCTGCCCAATTTGAAAGAAGTTTATAAACTAATTTATGAAACTGTACATTCAAATCTTTGCCGGCCATGTTGGCAAGAAAGTGATTCTTGATCCTGGTAAGACTGCTTTGTGGTCTGAAGGACAGCAAGAAATTATTTCAAGGGAATATAAAAGTCAAGACAGAAACCATGTTTATATAAATAGACATTCTCTATAAATACAGTAACAAAAAAAAAAGTACCCAGAATCCTGATTCCTCATTACAAAGTATACATAAGGTAAAGATTAAGAAGGAAGTAAGAATGGATTTAAATATAGCTGTCAAAACAAATTATAATTATAATGTCTTAATGTTAATCTCTCTGATATAGCAAAGACTTGCTTACTGAAACAAGTATTTTCATTGTCAAATATTGATCACTGATGTAATCTTTCTGGAGTTTTTTTAAAACATGTTGCCAATCACATTTTTTTGCAGTAGCACAAGTTTTAGTTAAATGTCAGTTGGGTATTTTTCCCCCTGGCAATCAACAAAATCCATTTCCACCATCCATTCTGGCAAGCTATCACAGCACCACTAAGCATCAGATACGGTTTGCATTTGGGCTAGAAGCCACCTCTATAAAAGACAATTTCACAAAAAGAAAGTATTGGTCCCTGGCACTCTTGCATTTGGGCAAATCCCAAAGTTGCCAGACTACTATATCACCTTTAAAACTTCATTAGCACTCATGAAAACAAACAAAAAAACCAAGTCTATGGCTTTCCTTAAATTCATGTCTTGGAGATTGCTTGTACAGAGGTGTGACCTCTCTTCAAGTAGTAGTGTTATCTCTTAGAAAAAAAAGTGTGTGTCTGTGTGTAACACTATAAATACATAGAAGGGGGGGGGAAGTAGATATGAAACTTAAATTGGGAAATTTAAGGGCTAGCTTTTGTATGTAAGTTTAAGGTAGCATAAAAAAGAAGGCTTACCAGGAAAGGTCAGTATTTTGATGTGAGACAGACACAGCTGTACAGATAGCATCAGACCCAGAGTTTACTTTCTGCCTAATTTCCACACAGATCGAAAGAGAGTTTTTGAAACTGGCCTTTCCCCACCAAGAACTGTAGCTGATGGTCATTCAGCTATCCATTTTAGGAACAGGATACAAAGGAGTCTGTTAGGGTTTGGGGTACAATGCCAATTCTCAAAAACCGGAAAATTTTGTGGAAACTTCCATACATAAATTAACCTCTTTTTGGGAAAGGATTTCAGGTCCCAAAATAGATTTCCTGGTTAAAATACAACAAAACACCAGAACAGACAACAGGGCAACAATCAATATATGACTTGGCTGCAAGAGGGGCAGGTCCTATCAAAAGCCTGCCAGGTTTCCTGCCAGCTTGGCTGGTGACCTGAAAGGGAACAAAGCCTGCAGTGTCTCCAGGCAGTCCTGCCATCTGGACTGCCTCCACGTCATGAATCCTGAGGTCTCTAGGGACTGCAGTTCCAGGAAAGCCCTCCCACACAGGCATCTTGCAGGCCACTGTTTCAAGAATTCCCTGTGCTGGAAGTCCTGGCTCCCAAGACTGTTAGACTCCCACTAGAGATGACAATGAGCAAGTGGCCTGAGCGAATAAGAAAACAAGGGCTGAGCCAAGAAACTTAGTCTTGAGCTTGAAGCTTCCTACAGAAACTGAACAAAAGGTCTTATTCCAAAATAATTTTATCCCTTCTGTGGAAGACTTGCTCCTGAAAGGTGCCTTTTTTAAGAAGAATTTTGTGGAAAATAAAAGTTTGAATGTTCTAAAAAGTTCTAATTAAATCTAATCCAAACTAAATATTACATTAAGTATCCATATTGTATCCCTACCAGCATCACTGAATCACAGGATATGCTGAGTTGGAGGGGATCCTCAAGGAACGTCAAGTCCAACTCCTGACTCTACACAGACGCATTCCCAAGAATCACACCATGAGCCAGGAGTGTTATCCAAACACTTCCTGAACTCTGTCAGGCTTGATGCTGTGACCACTTCCCTAGGGAAGCTCTTCCAATGCCCAAATATCTTCTGAGTGAAGAACCTTTTTCTAATATCCAACCTAAACCTTTCCTGGCACAGTTCAGGCCACTCCCTTGTGTCCTGTCACTGGTCACCACAGAGAAGAGATCAGTGCCTGTCCCTCCTCTACACCTCACGAGGAAGCTGTAACTGCAATGAGGTCTCTCCTTAGTCTCCTCTTCTCCAGGCTGAACAGACCAAGTGACCTCAGCTGCTCCTTACACAGCTTCCCCTCAAGGCCTTTCACCATCTTTGCTCCCTCCGTTGGACACACTCCAACATTTCAATATCTTTTGTATATTGCAGCTCCCAAACCTGCCCCCAGCACTGGAGGTGAGGCCACCCCAGTGCAGAGCAGAGGGGACAATCCCCTCCCTTGCCCAGCTGGCCATGCTGGGCCTGATGCCCCCAGGACAGGGTTGGCCCTCCTGGCTGCCAAGGGCACTTCTGGCTCATGTTCAACTTGCCATCAGCCAGGACCCTCAAGTCCCTTTCTGTGGCACTGCTCTCCAGCAGTGAAAAATTTCCATCGTGAAAAAGACGGAGGATCATGACAGCAAAGAAATTTTATTTGCATGAATAATACTTTTATCCTTCATTCAATGGAACAAGATGAAATTATGCCAAGACCAATATACAAATACAATTTAGACAATCAAATTCAATTCAAATTTTCACAAAGTTCACTACAGCCTACCAGCACTATCCCTCTTCCAATTTAGGGTACAAGCATCACAGTCAAATGCTCCTTTCCCAGGAAAAAGAGCCTTTTCTGTAGGATGGCTGCTAAATGGAGGTATCTTCACATTAATGTGGCTTGGCTTTCTCTCTTTTTTAAAATCTAGTGATTGTGTTTGTTAAAGTATCCCAAGCCCAGCTTTTTAGCTTTCATGTCTATCAAGGAAATAAAAAAAACTTTGGTAAATTTTTGTGCTCTTAGAAATTATCTCTGGTCTGCTGATTGTTCCTACTTTTTCTCATTACCTGAACAGGATAATCCGTGTGTGAAACCCTACGGAATTCTCTTACACAAAACATTCAGGTTTGTTCAAACCAGAAGATGACATGCCTATTTTCAGATTTATATCACTTTCAGACTCAAGCAAAATCACACATTCAAATGAAATGACTGCAAAATCAGAGACAGAGTTTAACTGAAACTTGGGACCATGTACATATCCCTTCTGCAAGCTGCCTGAGGCCTTTTTTTCACACTTATCCCATCAGATGCCTAAGCTTACAGTCTGTTTGCATACCCATTAAAGTTTTATTTTTGGCTGGTAATGATGTCCCCACATATACGGGCCTCCAAAAGTATGTTCAAGGTTATAAAAAAAGATCCTCCCGCCTTCAGTGAAAGAATATTCAGAGAAAACGAAAAAGTGGCAGAAGAGAAGAATGAGAAAAATCTACTCCAGCAGCACAAAAGTTGATTATTATTAAACATTGGTAGTCATATCCATTTCAAACTGGGCCTCAAGAAGTGATCAAAGTCACAGTGTATAGAAGACTGCAAGCACAGACAAGAGAGCAGTCTTTTACCCTGATGTGCTGGGTGTCTGTGTCCAAAGACATGGCAGTATGCTAGATATAATCAAGTCCAAAGGGCAAAACAGTGAAACTAAACTGAACTTAAAAGCTTAAACCACAGCAGGCCAGCTGCTTCCAACTCCTACATGCCCAAAATCAAATCAGCTTTGGGCCTCTGCCTGTTTTGAAAAAATTACCCTGGATTTTCCACTTCTTCAGACACCAAGTGTTAACTACTGCACAGCTATGAGGGTTTAGGACGTGGGATCCTTGCTGACATGGTCATAGCCCCTTTTTAGCTCATTTTCTTTGCCAGGACCTGCTGCCAACCTGCCAGAAGCCGGCTGTTCCATCCCTGCTATAGAGCCAGTTGCCGAACAGCTGCCATTGCAAACAGTGTTCAAAACTGTGCTGCCAGAGAGTTAACTATTCAAGTATTTTTAAAATGTGGGAGAGGCAATTTAAAACTATGCATGATGCAGAACCATGCACACTTATGTTTGCACTGGAATTACCATGCTTCGGAGACGCTTGAAGGAACATTAGGTCAGCAGCTATAACAAGTCATGTCATTTGCTTTGCTGATTTTAATTCTCATGCAGTGATAGATATTCCTTGTCAGATGGCTTACTAGCTATTTTCCATCTTGTGTTTTAGTAAATTGCAATGTAATTCTCAATCAACATTAATCCTATACCACAGTTAATGACAAATGAGTTAATCATGATGAAATCTTTACAGAGGTTCATTTGGGTTACCGACTTAAGCTACTGTCAGCATTACACAGTTATCACACTCAAATTAAAGGATCATTATGTCATATATTGAATATTTGGCTTCACAGCAGATAAATTCTGTTCAAAACATCTAGGATGCTGAGAAACAGTCTCCTTGATCCCCCTCTCCAAAATAGCACCAGCAAGAGAAAACCTAATGGCATTACCATATTAAAATATTCCTAGAATGACCTGCTTGATATCTACTTTTAGAGTACTCTTGAGACTGCTTCCTATTTCACATCAGTGCCCTGTAATAATATGATCACTCGGTACCCAGTAATCATATCACTCTTATGCTGCCACTCTTACAAACCCCCAATTCCCTGGTGCAAAAGACATTATAGCCTGTACTGTGACAACGCCAAATGAAAAGACTGCGAGTGGTTTCTTCTCACTATCATCACCACCAGCTCTATCCTGACACACTGAGTAACTGGATGCTGCAGGAAACAGAAATTCTTCTTTCTTCTGCCAAATGTCCTCTGCAAGATGCTGTTGGGTGCACTGAAAATTTCCCGTGACATGTGCTAAATAGTATCCTTAAGCGCAATTCCTAGGAGGCAGGTTACATATACTGATGACTGCCCTCAAGGACCCCCAGGGAACACTCCTTATAGCAGCACAGAAATAAACACTAAAATCCTCAGTTCTTGGGGAAAAGTTCTCCAAATATCTCAATCCTCAGGGGACCATGGTATAATGTAACTGTATGCTTCAATTCACTTCCCTGTATACTTCTAATTTAATTTACTCTAGATTTGTACAAATAAAAAGGTAGGGTGCAAATGTAAAGGCTTTCTGTTCAGCTGGACCAAGCAGAAACCATGACAATGGTACAAATTAGTGAAGGGAAGAATTGGGATCAAATCTATACCTAACCAATTCTGAATTCCACGGAAGAAACATCCAGACACATGTAAAGTAAATTCAGGCCCCTCAGGGCTCATACTTTTTATGACTCTCATTGAAATGCTTTGTATCTGACTACATATGGAAGCCAGGGCCTTTAACTCCCTGCAACATTAGCAGCTTGCTTGGCACCTGCTCCAGCATCACTGCTCTCCACTTCCCCAGAAGCCAGTCTTCCTCCATTCACACTCTTCCAGGCCTCACTGGTGAAGCTGGTGCCCAGCACCCCTGGTACACCCTGCATCCACTGGGCAGCCTGGTGCCCACCTCCCTTCCCTTGCCTGGTGCAGCACCATCTTCTGCACTCCTGATGACTGACTGCCACCCCTAAGGGTCTGAAAGATTATTATGGAAAAGAAGAAAAATCCCCAAAGAAGAAAAATTTGTGCTTCAAAGTACAGCAATATCATTTAACCCTACTTAATCTTCCAGTGTCACAAACAGCAAAGCACAACAGTGAAGGGGAAGAGTAGAAGAGTAGAAAAGGTGAGGAACAGAAATAAAAATTAGTGTTCTGTTTTTCTCTCACTTTGAGATACCCTCCAAATTAACACAATTTTCTCCTGATAAGATCAAATATGAACAGGAAGGCCATACTGAATTAACAGCTTATGATTCAGGTGTTGCAGAAGTACTTTGCAGGAAGGAAACACATCAGCAAAGCAACCAAAGTGAGTGATTTCTCCTTAAACACAATTTCAGCAACAAGATATGACTCAAATCAGAATGGAGTTGTTTGAGAATGGCACATGTAGTACTTCTCCCTTATCTAACAAGCATTCATGCATTTAAAAATTCATTATACACTTGTGTGTGGGTTTTTTATTATTTTTGAGTTTGTTTGTTTCTTTTTCACATAATGTTGAAGCACTGGTATGAGCCTAGTGTGAACTTTACAGGACTCAGAAAAAAAATATTGGATTAGAAGTGACCCGCTTACTGTGTTCTGGGTGAGTAGATTTAAACAGAACACAAATATTCCCATTGGGAACTACTTTCTGGCTTAGCTTGAAAGAGTCCAGTGCCTGCATCTTGTTAAAAAAAAAAAAGAAAAAAAAGATAGACTAAAGTCAAGAGTACTCAAAAGAGAATTTAAAAATAAAACAAAACAAAGACACCCAGCATGACCCATGGACTGCCTCAGTGACAGTTTCACAGCATTCTACAGTCACACTGTGACGTACAGTTCTAACACTTTTCATTACCAAGAAGATACTATTTTTTTTTCTCAGTTGTGCCAAAAGAAGAAGAGAAAGAAGTTTTGGCTTTGAAAACATAGCTGTGAGTTCCAAACTGAGTTGTAGCACAAAGAACATTGATAACACAATTATACTTGCATTAGAAGTCTATTGAAAAAAAAACCAAACCAAACTAAAAAAGGACCAAGAGATGAACTAACTCTTTAAAGTGTCTGAAATACTCATGTAATCATATTTCCATTGAGAAGTGCCATCACAGAAAGACAAAGCAATAGAACAGATAACGGAGTTTTGATTTGGGAAAAAAAAAAAAAAAAACAACCAAAAACCTAAATCTTTTTCATCATTAAAAACACTCTTGCAGAAACTGTCTTACTTCAAAGCTCCTCTGTTTACACAGTAGTTCAACTTGCATGTACTCTATTACTAGTCCACAGTTTTACAACTACCAAAAATATTCTTTTATGAGCTTAAAAATCCAGTTACATACAAAAATACTCATCTAGATGACTTTATTAAATAGCACTGACTGAGTGAACATCATAAGCCAATGTAACAAAACAAGCTTTTCAGCTTGTAATCTAAAACAAAGAAAATGAAGGAGAGTGTTTGCCAAAGATGTGACAAATGTCCTTTTTCTCTGCTATTCTTTGACAAGTATTATTAATACAGAAAGCAAACACAAAGCCTTAAAATATGCCAAACCACATCTATGTAAGATAACTTTGCATTGTGTAGCACTTTTAAGACAAAATTCCAGCATAAGGCTGTCAGAATAATAGCTCCAAAGGGCCTATTTACATTTTCCTAGCAGCTAATGAATTGCTATGGAAAATGGCAGCAAGCAAGCTTATGGGAAGCATCTTTAAACCTGTTTTTCCTCTTTCAAAACCATGAGCCCAAGTGCTTTGGTTGGGAGTGAAACACTCCCTGTTGGCTTCTAACAAAGATTGAAAGAATCCTACTGTACCTTTGGAAAAAAAATCATGGAAGTGGTATTCATTTGTCACACACAAAGGGAAAATGAAAGGAAAAGGGCAGGAAAATACATAAGGACATTTTAGCATGCATTTCATAATGTCTGCTATAGCTGCTTAAAAGAAAACTATATGTAACAGGAAAGAGTATTTACTATATTTTTTTATGTGCTGAAAGTTACTCTAAGACAGCAAACCAGACAGAATTGAACTTCATGCAATGCCTGGATTACAGATGACTTGTACTCAAAAGCCTCCGTACGAGACAGTAACATATCGTAATTAGTTCTAATAAAAGCCACTTTAAAGGTACAGCTCTTTATAGCCCTCTTTTGACCTCTGAGCACACAGAGGAGAATATGAATACTGGAGACAAATAATTTACATGAAAAATTGCTTACTTTCTATCCAAATAGTATAAACCAGTTTAATCTTAATAGGAAAAATAGTAACTGATCTTGCATAGTAGGAAAATGGGGTATAAAGACTGACTGCTTTTTGGATGCTGACACGAGGTTTGGGTCTCAAGTTTACTTAGTCCAGGACATTTTGATAAAATTATTGCAAAACTGTAATAGTGAAACCTAAATATCATTAAACTGACGAAGCACAGTTGATTAAACATTTAGCTAGCCAGAAAAACTTGGGACACATGAAGGTTGGTGACAAAGAAAAGCTTATGTAAAATTGATGACCTGGGATATGACCTAGCCCGATTAGTAAGGAAACAGCATAGCACTTTCACAGGGAAACTAAAACAAAATTTGGAAGGGAGCAACTTAAAAATGCTCCTTTCTGAGAGTTTCCACAGTAATTTAACAGTATACAATGTAACTCACTCCTCCCCCTCCTCCCTTCCCTCCCTTCCTCCCTCTCCCCACATTAGTTTTTATTGTTCAATCATCCAAAATTCCCAAGAAAAACTTTCTCACAGCAGCTAGCTTCAGAGAAAGTACCCAACGAATGAACAAGGGTCTTACTGTCTGTGCTTCTCTTCCACAGTTACCATTGCCCTTTCCTTTCTTAGTCATAGGCAATAGACAAGATTCAAGTATTAAAGAATGATTAAATTATCAAAGCAAATAGACTATGTCAGAACTGCAGAATACAGAAGCGTGTGCTGCCACTTAGGTCTGGGCAAGCACCTCTGCCACATCATTACTATGCAATGGGATAAAACCTGAGTGTACAATAATCCTTGCCCTCAGGAATAAACTCAAAGCCATTGCATGCAAGGGAATGACAGCATATTGTGGCCAGGACACTAAACAAAAAAATCACGAGAGCAGCACTGTGGGAATATTACAACACAAGTGTATTCACTTAAGCACAACATCAACAGCTTGACAAGCCATGCCTCTTTCCACCTTTGTTCCTTTCCACCCAATCTTTCCTCGCAGCCAAAAGTGGTTGTGAAGACAGCTATATCCGAAGGAATGTAGGAGCATCTAGGTGAGAAAAAGGTATCGAGCACTGAGACAAAAAGATGACTTCATGTCATCTCACTGCTGTTTCAGTCCAGTTTTGCAATTACAGATAGCATCATTTTGATCATATGGTCACAACACCTGGGATTCCAAGCCAGAGTCATCTTTTATTTTTTCCCTTTTCTGTTTTTCACAAAAAATCCCATTAAATTTCTAGGGACTGCAGCATCAATTTCTAATGGCTCAGGCATCTTTCTTTTCAGCTGTCAAAAAAATGTACTCTGCTGAGAATTTGTGCTTCACTGCTTCCATTCTATTATTTAACAATGATAAATAAGGATCAACATTTGACTCCACAGTCTGACTGAGACCCTTATTATTGTCATGCTGTTTTCCACTGATCCATTCTACTGCAAAAGTAAGAATCCAAAGTGGCACCACTACACCTGAGGACCAAATTGATTCACCTTCAGCCACATTTCAGTGGGCAGGAATTTAGGCAGTTTATGTAAATTACATACATTTTATTCTTCACTAACAATTTTATAGAAAACTACTTTGCTCCCAGGCTGATACTTGCCTTAAACTCAAAAAACATATTCTGTTGGAGGAAAGATTATGCACCTAAAATTTTGAGCAAAAGACCAAGACCAGCAAGACCAGCATAAAAAGCAAGTTTGGACATTTTTAAACTCCTATACATTTAAATGCATTCTCTAAGATCAGTTCTTCTGAACAATATCTTAGAAATTGCCACCTTGATGCTTCTAAAGGAGATGTTATTTGTTTGAAAGCTCCCCTTTAAATTAAGTTCAGGACTGGGAGTGCATTTTTCACTCTACTTGTTTTTTCAGGAAGTATCATCTAAAGGTCTAACTCTATTGATTGCAATTCCTGTTTTTCCTGAGACTAAACTGGCCATCTTTGTTTTATTCATCAGTACTCATTCCCAGAAGTCTGCTTTAGTCAATTACAGACTACCAGCAATGTGCAGCACAAGCATAACAGAGCTCCAACTAGTTCTGGACTCTCTACACCCTGAATTTCCTAATTCCTGCAAAGTGCTACAAACCTCTTGAACGACTTCAGACAAGTCATTTCACCACACTTTAGTCATCTTTCCAAAACTGAAAAACTTACACAGGCCTTCTATATAGGAGTTACGCATGCAGCAAAAGCTCACAGTTAAGTGCTCCGAGACAGAATATCAGGGATTATTTTAATAATGTTTCTGAGAAAATTCCATTGAAGAACAATTTCAGTGTTGTTAATTTTCATCAAAATTATTTGTTGATAATTTTCATCCAAAAAAATTGAATCCTGAACAACCCACACAAGACAAAGTATGCTCTAACAAATGAGAAGAATCATTATCCTCCACCCTCTCATAATTGTTCTTACTTCTTTTGGGGAAACACAGGTTTCCTCAAAACACTGTCAACTGTATTGAGCCTTTTTAGCCCATTTAGCTCCAGCTAGAGACATCAGTCTAAGAAAAAACAAAAACATTGCAGGCATTCATTCTTCACCTGATACTTACCTTATCTCCAGCTGTTTTCAAAGCATTTCCTGAACCTTATATGATCTCTCATACTGCTACTTATGCTACTGAGTAGCATCTAGATTCCTCCTCAGAGCACTTATCAGCCTCCCTTTAAAGTCATGCAATTCAAAGATGGGAGGGATATACTCCTCTTGCCTCCTCCCCGCAAATGATTTCAAACATTGTGCTAGCAGATGTCCTGCCTCAGTAGACTGCTTTGAGTTTTTTCACTTAATTGCCAGTATCTTGATGCTCCTGACCATAGTTCTCTAGAGAAGAATAAAGCCCCAGGTACTCAGTGTTTGGTCCAAAACTCCAAAACCTCCTAAACAAAAGATAATAATGCCATAGCTAAAACCATGGTAAGTCATCACTTCGCTACTACTAAGACAGAAAACTTGGCATAGTGTTTAAGTACAATGAACAAAGCAGCAGAAAACATTCCCACAGTATTAAACACTGGGAACAAAAACATACAGACAAACGATAGATTGTTCATGAAGCAGATTGCAATATTGTTTAAAATTACAATCTCACACTGTTCTTTAAATGTTCTTCCTAACACTCCTGGCTGCTTGGCACTGTGTTTCTAACTCTCTTGAAGGTCAAACTGCACCAGAAAACTCTCTTGGTATTAATGGAAGTTTGCATATTTGTTAAGCACAACATATCTCACACTACTGATCTATCAGAAGAAAGTACTGATTAAGAAGACATCCCTTCATGATTTTTCTACTTACAATCATGTCTCTATGACATATCTTCAAATTCAGTTAACCTAATGTAAATTATATCTGCTTGATTCAGCAGGATCTGGGTATAGGCATGATTGTAAGGTTAACTTTTCAACCTTTTTTAAAAATCATTGAGTATAGAGCACAAATGCATCAAAACAAAAAATCTTTTTCCTTTTTTTAATTAAAGTTCTTATCGAAATTCAAGAAGTCTTAAGGAAGGGGCATTTCCATGGAATATTGTCATTTATATATTTTCAGTTTGATATACAAGTTCTCTTTCTGCTTCGGGAACAATTTACAGATATGATCTCTAAGCCATCTGTCCTGGGTTGTAGAATAAGATATGCACAAAGTATTCTATCACCATCTTCATGAACTGTTGAAACCAATTGCTGAAGCAGTGTTCTCCCAGG
>JBBMKD010000001.1:92461651-92480884 GCA_037834095.1 Argya squamiceps
ACGATGGCTGAAGTACAGGTATGGGGAAGCCTGGCAAATTGACTACATCACCCTTCCCCAAACCCGCCAAGGAAAGCGCTACGTGCTGACCATGGTGGAAGCCACCCCTGGATGGCTGGAAACGTACCCTGTGCCCCATGCCACTGCCCGGAACACCATCTTGGGCCTTGAAAAACAAGTCCTGTGCAGACACAGCGTCCCTGAAAGAATTGAGTCAGACAATGAGACCATTTCAAGAATGGCCTTATAAACACCTGGTCTAGAGACCATGGTATTGAATGAATATATCACATTCCTTATCACGCACCAGCTGCTGAGAAAGTTGAACAGTGCAATAAACTACTAAAGACTGTCCTGAAGGCACTTGGCAGAGGGACCTTCAAGAATTGAGAAATAAACTTAGTCAAAGCCACCTGGATGGTCAACACCCGAGAGTCTATCAATCAAGTTGGTCCTGCCCAGTCTGAACCCTTACACACAGTGGATGGAGACAAAGTCCCTGTGGTACACACGAAAGGCATTTTAGGAAAAACTGAATTAATCCCACCTCAAGCAAAGGCAGACCCATCCGCGATTGTCTTTGCTCAAGGACCTGGTTACACTTGGTAGGTAATGCAAAAAGATAA
The DNA here is from genome assembly GCA_037834095.1 of Argya squamiceps. NCBI lineage: Eukaryota > Metazoa > Chordata > Aves > Passeriformes > Leiothrichidae > Argya > Argya squamiceps. Next base: position 92,462,278 of record JBBMKD010000001.1, read on the forward strand.
AGAAACACGTTGTGTACCACATTACCACAAAATTAGGGAGACCTAATTTTAAGTAAGAACAGTGTGTGAGGTTTCATTCTGTATGTATATATGTATATCTCTGTATGAATGTATTGATTTGGGTATGATGTAGATGGTGATAGAAAAAAGAGTGGATTATGTCCTGGGTTGTAGTACAAGATATGCACAAAGTATTCTATCACCATCCTCGTGAACTGTTGAAACCAGTTGCTGAAGCAGTGTTCTCCCAGGTTTCCTCTCCCTCTTCTGTTAAGGTGTCTTCTGTTAAGGTGTCTTCTGTTAATGGGTCTTTTGTTAATGGGTCTTCTGCATGACTCATAGATAACTCCCTCAGGAAGTTATCTCTCTTTAATGGGCCATCAAGGACCCCCTATATGAATATCCATTGTGAGATGCTCCACCCAGGGGGAGGAGCCAAGCATTCTCACCTGGATATAATCTGGGATTTGGGACACCACAGGGAACCTTACCCACTGGATTCCCAGAGGATCAGAGCTACTAGACCTTTCTATGGGATCACTGCTTCCATCATCTCACTCAGGTTGTATTCTGACTCTGTCAGTGGTCTTTTGTATTATTGCATTTATTCTATTTTACCTTTCTTTTTCTTCCTATTAAATTGTATTTCTGACTTGGAGCCTCTCACTCATTTTGCTTTCAAACCACTACACCATCATATTGCACCTTGAGCTCTTCCTTGCAATCAAGACTCAAGTAAAATGTGTAAGCCTGATTTATATTTCATGAGTTTACTAAATTAATGTCTGTAGGAGGAAAAAGAAATCATTTTATTCAGTCAAAGAGAATTCAGGAAGCAAAACCAATAAAAGGCTATGTAAAGTATAATAATGCATAAAAATCTATTAAAGCTAATCAATTAAGAACTTTTTAATATGTCAGCATACATGAAGAATCTTGGGCATCCAAAAATATGTAAAATGATCCTCTAGGGGAGTTGTGCACAATATGTAGCAGTTATGGCTGATGGGCTCATGTGTGAAAGGTAGGAAAGTTTTTTTTGATAAAAAAAAAAAAAAAGTGGTTTTGAAGTTACTGAAAGGCCTCTGGACCACAAGTGCTTTTGGAATTAATAAGCACCTAAATTAATTACAGCAAGACATACAGAAGTAAAATGAAGAAACAGAAAAAATATACATGGTTTACAGCACCATATTGAAGGGTGATCATAAAAGGAAGGAATGAAGAAAAAAATGTTGGGGTTGGTTTTTTTTTTCAATTTACTGCAATTTTCCCCTTTGTCTTTTAAAGCCCGAATGCCTTTTCCTGGTGTATCCCTACTGTGGCATTGTATTTGAGTTGCTGATGAGTTGCTTTTTATCTGTCTGGCCTTACCAAGACACATTTCTCCATTACTACAGTGTCATATGGTAACAGCCCATGGCTGTAGTGCAACCTTGAGAGAAGTAATGACACCAGGGAATAACATACATTACACATTTATGACCTTGTCCAGTATCTTTTGGAACAGGGTCTGTTATAATTTCAAATCACTTCTTCAAACTATTTTTTGCTTCCACTACTCCATTTTGGCAGCCACTTCAGAGTAGCTTGAGGAATGCTTACTTTTATGGTCAGAAATGGAGCCACTCAGAAACTCTCTGGCAAAACAAGAGTCACACCAGAAAGAGCCATCAGCTGAATCTAACCTGATTTAATGAACCACCCTAAATATAGCTTTCAAAGAACTGAGAGGAAATCCTGCCTGGCTTCCCAGTAGGTGGCTGGAAGCCTCAGGTACCAACATGTCCAAAGCTGGAGTAGCTAGCCATGAAGAGGCACTTTGAACATCCCCCATTACTTAACCTATACCAGCGTCAGACATCCTGAAGCTTCTAATTATCTTGACTGCAGGTGTCCAGAGGTCTGACAGCTCTGGGATTCTCTCACACCATGAGAAACCTGTTCTGCCTCCACAGCCTGAGCCACTTGAGGCTCCATTAGCCAGGCCAAGTAGTTTCACACATGCTGGTGATGTTCTTAGCATAGAATTGGATGTTGCAACAGAGCAGGCCTGGCAAGCAGGCTAATACTGGAAAGGCAATATTTTGCCTCATCTGCCTTCTTTACTGGACTTACACGGCAAGAGGCTATCAGTGGGGCACAATACTGGTCTGTTTTGACCCACAATGGTAACAGATATCCCTGTCCTTACCTGAACCCACTAGATTTGTATTATTTTCTTCATTTCCTGTTGAAAAAGGAAAGGGAGAGAGCAGCTGGGTGGACATCCAGCAGGCAAACAAGGTCAACTTGCCCTGTCTTCAGTATTTTTTTTTTTCCCAAAAATCTATTTTTAAGAAGTGAAGGAGGTGTTACAGAACCACAATTCCAAGAGAGATGTACAGAATGACTGAAATTATTATTTTCTCCTTCTTCACAGCTAAACTTTACCTATTTCAATAATCTTTTCATGAAAAATGGTAACTTTATAGTGGAAAGCATAGATTTAACAGTCCTAGTAGTAGAAGTGGTACTGCTGCTTAAATTTACTAACAAAAATTAACTACTTAAATGTACTATGAATAATTTCTAACAAGTAAGAAGTGTTGACTCAAAGTTATTAACCAGGACTAGCAACACAAGAAAAGAGTTTTTAATTATCAAAATTGTCTTAGCTCTTTTTTTTTTAATATAAGATATAATTTTCTTTTGAAGAATCCACAAGGTGGCCACAGTTGCCTAGGAAACCCAGTTTCTTACGCATACATGAAAAAAAATCCAAAAATCTAATGCATGAAGTACTTACCATGAATTATACACCCAATGCATTAATTTCATTTTGAAATAGACCCACATGAGAATATCAAATCCAAGACACTAAAAGTTTCTCGAAGTCTAGTCTTGCATCTGGCCAGATTCAGATATCCAAACAGGTTCAAGATCCATAACTCATTTTGGTGCATAGAGTAGTTGGCTCCAGCTTCTAGTGTCTACTGACTGAGATGCTAAAAGACCTTGATGACCATGTGTGTGGGCACAATCACAGGATTGAAACTTTATTCATGCCTGTTTAGGCTCTTGCACTTAAGTTTTATGCTAATATTTCAACTTAATATTCTGGGCTTACACCTAAGGCACCCTGTTTATACTGTGCGGGTTTTTTTTATTATTTTTGTGCACATCTTGTGTACTCCATGCAGTTTCCATTGCTCCAACCACACAAACATAGCATAGCTATAGAATATTAAAAAAGGTACATAGTCCAAGCACAATGCAAATCCAACACTGAGATAGAATAAAACAAGGTAAGTTTGGGTAAAAATTTTAAATTTTTTTAATGCTTATTTTAAAAAAAGATGCTGTGAATATGTAAACACCAGTAAATAGGACTGTGCAAGCATCTTCCCCAGCTTCCACCTGCTTTCCCAGATTTAAGGGGTGGCTTCTTTCCCAGATCTTCACTGTCATACCTTTAAACAATGTAATGGCAGGGGTTGCTGCCTGTCATACAAGGCAGTCAAACAGGCTATTTCATAAAGATTTGGAAAAAAAAGTAAGAAAACTAGTCTAGACCACCTTGACAGAATTCAGCAAACAACTGGCTACATGTCTGTCAGCTGGCATTTTGGCAGTGAGCAGTGCCTGGTGTAGCTGGCAAAGCCATGTCCCAAATTGTATGAGCTGCAGGAGTACATGCATTCATTTTCCTATTCTGCAGGATAAAATACACCTCCATGATAAATGAGCAAACAGATTTTCTGCAGGTGAAAGGCAAGAAGAGGAATGGTGGCAGAGAGCTTCAGTGAAGTGGAAAGCAGGTCCATCAGGCTGGGAGCAGGCAGAGCTGCCCACTGCCATCTGCTTTCACTGGTGGGGGCACCAGTGGGGATGCTGCCATCTGTGTGCAGCCTGTGCAAACCAGGGCAGGGGAGAACAAGGCCTGGAGTTAGGGGCTGTCCAGATTCCAGCGCTTCCCTTGGCCACCAGCTTGACCCCAGCCTTGGAAAGCTGGTTTTGTGGTAAAGTTCATTTAGCATGAAGGGATAAAGTCAGGAGAAAAATGCCTCTGCAAGCTGTATTACATCAGTCTTGGTCAACTCCTTTTCATCACAACCTCATAAACATTGATCTTGTTTCAAGCTTCCACACAGGACACTGTAGGATCTCTTTCATCTCCCAGCAGAGACACATGCATAGTAATGATATCTGAACATAATTCTAAGATGATACCGGAACATAACTCTTTGATGAAAAATACACATGCTAATACTAAAATGAGCTTTATTTTCCTCTCATTTATACTTTTTTAGTCCCTACTAAAAGCAGAATCTTGTTAGTTTTACACGTCTCCTTTTCCCAATTTCCTACAAGAATGGCAGTCACAGATCACTGCAATGTACTAGATACACCCTATGGTTTGGAATGAAGACCTCAAAGCTCAAAAGTGGCCTTTTCTTAAGTGACAATCTGGTTTAGTTGTATGCTCTTTCTTTGCATCTCAGCATGCTTTCAGGTTTATTCCTACATAATCCAAACCTTTTGTCTTGCACTTCCTTCTATTTTAAGCACCTTAAGCATAAAATAACACAGATACAGAAAGAAGCAGAATTTTAAAACTGTCCTTTTCAAATCAGGAATGAGGATTTTGTTTATCTACAGTAACCTATAGTAATGACTTATTGGTGGATAATGACATGGGAAAGTCAGAAAATGAAAGTATTCTACAAACCTCCATCAGAACAAGCAAGGAGACCCTTACGCACCATTAGTCTTTCTGTAATGAGATAGCAGTGCACTCAGTGAATAGTGTCATCACCAAAACTAGCTCTGTTTGCACTTGGTCGATAAAGATATAATCTCACTGTTCAGTGGACAGTATAGATCATATTCTTTTGCTATATATGGAACCCAGGTAGATGGTTAATATCTTGAAACATGTCCCAGAGGAGAGGGCAAAATAAAATTGTGAGGGATAGAATTGCAGTTTTGTGTCCCACAAGTAAAATTCCATTTAGTTAGTTTTTTCAAAATATATTTATTGTCTTTCGTAAAAACTTGGAAGTAAAACCCCGACCTCAATAGACTCAAATGATCATATGGGAAAATACGCAGATATTGCATGCAAAAATAATTTCACAACAAAACTTAGGCTGTGTGGGGATAAAGAATATAGAAAGGAGGCAGTAATAAGGAAATTGCCTTAGTGATATAAAGAAAACATCAGCAGCCTCAATCTCAACAGCCTGCTTCTTTTTAAATCAGTGAAAGGGAGATAAGGTTGGCTTTTGACTGTACCCTGCATTTTCTAATGTACAGAAGCTCTCAAACATAGATTAAGAAAGATGATTCCCAGTTCCTGGTGGCTTTCAGATCTCTGGGTACTTCACATCATGCTGTGACTTCAATGTCCCATATAGATATGCTTTGATGACAAAAATTTTCAAATCTATTGAACAAAATAATGTTAAACAGTGGGTACACCCAGCTACCATATTCATCCTAAAGACTCAATAGTCTCTTGTATGGACTCAGTCCAAACAAAGAAGCACCCTGAACATAAACATCCTGGGATGGTTGACGAAGTCTCTGCAAACCAAGAGGGTTGGTGCTGGTCTGAGACATTTGTAGCAGTCTATTTCAACAAAGGCATGTACTTCAGCCTTGGTCACATTTCTGCAGGTATTCTTCCACATGAAGGAATACGCCATGAATTCAAATGCTGCAAATCAACGTTTTTTCCTTAAAAAAACCCTGTGTATTTAGTTTCAAACAACTGTCCTGCCCTTATGAAATTATTTTAATCAATAATAAGACACCAACAACACTGCTTCAACCAATATCACACAGACCAAAGAACCCTTGTTGAGGGTTTTGTGTTGCTGAAGTCCGTGGTGTCAAGTGATGCTAAAAAGTGTCCAGGGGGAAACCTGTTCTTAAGCAGCTCCACAGCTGAAGGAATTCACAGCTCCTTGTTCTATACTGGCCTCGAGGGAAGGATGTTCATCATGATCCAGAATTTTGTTTAGAATTTTGTTTATGAATGATATTTTCATACACACGTTTGAAAAGTGGACATCTCATGGTCAGTAGTGTGAATTGTCATCACAATTCACTACAGGACAGAGGTAGCTGCCTCTGGTATGCAGCAGAAACAAAGCGAAACAAAGCAAAACAAAAACCCACCCCCTAAAAAACAGGCAAAAAACCATCAAAAGACCCAAACCAATAAATTAGTATCTTACAAGTAGTTTCAGAGGGGTGAAGTCCAGCACATTCTGGCATGAACATGTGATCAAAATTAGTAAATTATTGTAGCCTGATGCTTGTCACCTAGTTAGTTGTATGTGCACAATTTTAGCCCTTCACACTGACTTCCAATGCATTTTATTTTGCATTTAGGAAGTCTACAAGCACATACACTGATCTTGGTTGATGGTGTCTTTCTATACTAATGCAATTTAATCACTTCAAACTGCATGCTCACAACTGCTGGTAAGTTAACATAAAACCATCTTTCTTTGTCTAACTTGCTTGGGAACAGAAGGATTGATATTCTGAGGTAGGTATATAGGCTGCAACCTGTGAAACTAAGGTGACTTTATTTAGTGTCTGGAATATAGTATGATTATAAATCAAAGGATAGTGTTTCACTAGAAAAGGCAACGGCTATTTTGGCCAAAAGTGGTATCAGTTGCTCATTATTTGGTTCTGTGAATCAGTAAAGAGTGTGAGTTAAACTGAAAAGTTATGTTAGAAGTTAAACTGAAAGGTTTTAGGCTGAGATTCCCTTACAGAGTAATCATGATAGCTGTGAAAGCCTCCCAAACACCTGTAATGAACGTCAGTCTCCTGTAGCAATTGGAATTGTATTGGCAATTGCCAAGCCATTGGCATCTTTCTAGCCAGTTAAAAGGAAGATCACTATGTCTTACCATATTCTCTCAGCAGTATTTAGTTTCAAACCCTTTTTTTTTAATCCAAACAAATTTATCATAAAATCCTTGTAACCACTGTGAGGAAGCATGAAAAAAAAATCAGAAAAGTTCAGACCACCTAGCACACCACTTTGTCTCTACCACTGACAACTGAGGAGCTGTTTAGGCTTCCTGCCTTCCTTTCTCCCATCTACTTTAGCTTATTCCCTAAATAATCCCCTGCACTGGCTATCACAATCTAAGATTACTAGACTGTACTTCTGTCTATCCCTTTTAGTATCTGTGTGCCTACTGCCCATTAATTTGTTTTCTGTTTCTTTGGGTTTTCTTTTTTAATGACGTTACATTATATGCATTCACAAGCTCTTATAGTAAGGAAAAAAAAAGTTATGTTCATCTGTTTAAAGCGTATCTCCTCCAAAGTTCAAATGCCATACAGCTCCAGTAATAGCCCTATAATGTTAAACTTCACTCATCTTTTCCCTGTGACTCTAGTCCTTAAAAACAGATTTAGTGGCTTCTCTGTGTTCCTCTACTACCTATCCTGGGGTGCAGAAACCAGACCTGCACACAACTGCCAAGATTTGAGCACATTATTGTTGTACTGCACAGCAAAACACAGAGCAGACACTCTATCTTGTTCTCAACACCCTTCGTGATGACAAACATTTTAACAACTTTTTTGACTGGTGCTGCTACAAACAAAGTTGATGATATTAGGGAATTGTTGATGATGACTCCAGGACCTTTAAAAATGCAGCTGTCAAAATCCTAGTAGAACTCTTCCAGGGTGACATGCATGAGATAGTTCATGTTTGTAGTAGTCTGTAAATGGAATTGTAGCCTGTGTTCTCTGGCTCTGGTTTTCCTTGCCAGACAAACAAATTCAGATGAAAATAAGATTCCTAACACAGTGACATTGTCAGGAGAGGTAGCTGCAGTGTCACCTGTCTTTGTATCCTGCCTAGATCCAGCAAGATATACCACATAGGTGCAGAAAGCTGAAACAAAGTACTTCAGGACTGGCAGCATCAGGCAGGAAGGTGTTGGTGATGCAGGCTTAAGTCAATGATAGACCTTTCATTAACTGTCATCAGCTTTCTGCATTTTCCTCTTTGAATTACTGAGCACAGCTCATATATTAATATATCATGCAGTATATATCATAAGAATTTTAATGTTACCATCTGTAGAGATTGAGGATATAATGGTATTTCAAATTTCAATATTGTAAAATATTTTCAGTCTTTTATTTTGAATATTCAATAAATAAAACTGAAGTTACATTTTAAACTTTTGTCTTCTCACTGTCAGTCAGGTTGACTGAGTATTCACTTTGGATCAGGCTAAAATGTCAACAGCATGGTATTCTCCTTCCTTCAGTGTCACCTCCTTGCTTGCAGTTACTCCTTTTTCTTCTTTAGGAAAAGAATCCCAAGAAAAATTAATTCCTTTTACTAGAGTGAAAAGAAAAATCATGTTTTTAAAAGGTCACTGTTTATAGTGCTATTATAACATCTTACAATGCAATCACTTTACAGGAAATGGATGCCATTTTTTAAAAATCTGATTCAAGGTATTTATATCGTATGCATTAACAATGCATCCAATAATTTAGGTTTTTTTCAGAATGGTTGAACTCATAATAAAGTGAGACAGATCATCATTACAGCAATATCTGGAGGATTAGCTGTTCTCTACCTGAGGCTCATAAAAAGTACTGTGAGGTTGGAAAAGCCATCCAACAGCTGAGCTGAATTAAGTCAGTTTGTGTAAGAAAGTTAAATGCATTGACTACAGGCAGAAAGCTGACAAGGAGGAGCAGAAGTGAATTGTAAGTCGAAGTGAACAGAACAGAAACCTCTGGGTAGTACAGATGGGTGTTCAGCAGGAGAAGCAAGGTTAGGAGAAAGTATTGACTGGTTTTTGCACAGCCATGTGAAAAAAGCTGAAGCCCAGCGAAAGAGTCTGGGCATGGTGCCACGCCTTCCTGAGCTCAGAGGGCAGCCTGCCAGCCTATACTTCTAAGTCACAACAGATCTCTCTTGACAGCATGTCTGTGAAAGAGGAGCATTATTAATTCTCTCATTTGAAGAAGGCACAATCTTACTCTCCTCAGGGTAAAAGGAAAGGCTGTAGGGAAATATGATTAGGATCTTATATTTTATTCAGTTCTGAATAAAATTTCCTATTTAAACTAGGTCTCCCAGGATGTAAGATCCGGGGGGAGGGGGAGTGGTTCATGGGGAGCCTGGTTTTGGTGGAAGAAAGGGAAGATGAAGGAATAAATCTCCTGAGTGTTTTTTCATTCAATCTTCAGAGAGGAAAAATTGGCATCAATTTTGATTTGTCTCTTTGGGGAAAAAGAAATAATTGTTGTGCCCTACTACATTATTTCAGCTTCAAAACTAAATACCCACCTTCTTCATCTATAAATACCTATTCTTTGGTTTTTCACAATATCAACAGTTTGTGCAGAAAAAAAATCAACTTAATGCCCTAAGAAAACAGAAGGAAGAGGGAGAATTAAAAATGCACATATGTAAAGTATTACAGAATAAAACAATGTTGTTCTTCACTATGCACAACAACAAAAAAGAATCTTGAAAATTAATTTTATCCCTCTCATACCTCCAGAGCAACACAAGGCACTGATATATATCCTCAGTGGGTACTTGATCTCTGCAGCTGCCCTGGTGTGGTATTACCACTTCCTTGGAGAAACATTTCCTCCCAGATGCACTGAGCAACTTACATAGTAGCTGATTCAGCTGTCCCAATTTCTGAATTACACTCTGAATATCTTTCACAATAGCTAGATGTAACTTATATGCTTTATCCACAGCTAAAATAATCAGGACCAGGGATCACAGAATTGTGGAAGGGCTTAGATTGGAAGGGAACTTCAGAGATCACCCAGAGCAACCTCACTTCCATGGGCAGGGGTATTTTTAAGTCAGACTGTTCAAAGCGCCATCCAACCTGACTTCAAACAGGTCCAGGGATGAGGCTTCTGCAACTTCTTGTGAGCATCCTGTTCCAGTGTCTCACCAACCTCACTGTAAAGGGTGACTCTTTCTATCCAGTCTAAATTAACCCTCTTTCAGTGTAAAGCCATTCCCCCTTGTCCTCTCTCATACTCCAGACCCTGGTAGAAAGACTCTTTTTTGTAGCCCCCTTTAGTCTTGAAAGGCTGCTAGAAGGTGTCCCTGGAGAGTTGTCTGCTCCAGGATGAATAACTATTCTCACAGAAGAGTTCTCTCATCCCTCTGATCATATCTCTAGCCTCCCTCCAGACCCATTCAAACAAATTCATGTGTCTTGTACTAGGAACACCCAAACTGGATGCTTGGAGAAAATTCAGGTGAAATTTCATGAGAGCTGAACAGCGGGTGCGAATCACATCCGTCAATCTGCTGGTCACCTCTTTTTACCCAGTCCAGGATACACCTGGTGGTTTTCTGGGCTGCCTGCTCATTGCCAGCTCATTCTGTGAGGAATGCATAGAATTTGGAAATGTTTGTGCCATTTGAAAAACAACAGCAATAATACTTCTCATAAATACTCTAGTATGGAGTTATTCTGGAGTTATTCCAAATCCTATTTAGGTGCACAAGGAAGGGACTATATTGCCCAGCTACAACTGAAAGAACTACAACATACTCAGAATGCTAAAAGCAATCATAATTTCCGTCCCAGCAGTCAAGTGCATATGTCAATGAACACCCATGGACATCTCAGTAAGCCTAAGGTTTAACTGCAGTGTTAGATACTACAGTGAAATATTCAGCTGAATAAATTTACTGTAAAGTTTTATCTTCCAGAGATTTACAAACTTTATTTGAATAAGACCATGCTGAAATTGTAAGTTCAGAAGTTTCTCTGTGAGAGGGAAGTAACCCTATGAATTCTGCTAAATCTCACAAATAAAACTACTTAAACCAAATAAATGAAAATAAGTACCAACTTAGTTTTAGTACATGCCTCTAAGAAATAGATACATATTCTGTGGTGACACTAACTTCTCACTAACAATCTACATTAAAAACAGTGTCCTATTGAATATAGTACATTTCAGCTGACACAGCTATGTTCACACACTGAGAGTTAATATTCATAACTATTAGGGTCTATACATGACAACCTGAAACTCCTAGGAAAAACTTTATTCACATACAAACACCTAATTTACATGGAAATCTCCAAGTCCTGTATGATTTTTACTAGAGAGTGAGAGAATCAGCCAAGCAATAACATGGAACATGATGGGGTTTTATGAGCAACGGCAGTAACTCACAGTGCTTTAATAACCATAAGTCTGCTATAGCCAATAGAAATAGTAGAGCAAAAATGTAATCAGGATGTAATTAAAGCAGTTGACATTGATACAGGGTTACAGTCAAGAGTCCTGACTTGGCAAAATCATGTCCTGCAGGTTTTTTTTAATGCCAAATAATCCAGGTCACACCTGCCACATCATTAACTAATAACACAGAATACTCTAACGCTGAGTTCAGTGAAGAGTCAAGAACATGGGGAAACCATGTCAAATACTCATTTCTGCCCTGCTGAAGCCTTCTCTGGGACCTTTCCACCTAGACCTCCTTATGTACTATTGGAAAAGGCAGTGTAGCATCTATTCTCACCAGCCCTGACTTCCCCCAGATAGCCAGGCACTAAATTTTTGTGTAGAAGTGGAAGAGAATTAAAACCTCAACTTCATTGCTAGCTATAGGCATAGCAAATGCATAAGAAGATACCCCAAAGGACACAAAATTTAATTCAGTGGTTTTGGCTGTTGTAGCACTGAGCATGGGGAACAATTAATTTATCTTCTGGGTTTTGATCCATTGGAACCCATTCTCCTACACAGAAGCACAGACTAGGGTGGGTTAGAAGGGACCTTAAAAAGTCAACAAGTCCAACACCCCCTGCAATGAGCAGGGATATTTCTCACCTACAGGTTGCTTAGGGCTTCATGCAACCTGAGCTTCAGTGCTTCCAGGGATGAGGCATCCATTGTCTCTCTGAGCAATCTGGTCCAGCATTTTGCCACCCTCATTGTAAAAAACCTCCTCCTTATATTTTCCTAATCCAAATCAACTCCTTTAAGTTTAAAACCATTTCCCCTTGTCCTAACAATGCAGGCTCTACAAAAAAAAAAAAAAAAAGTCCCTATCTTTCTTATAAGCCCCTTTTAAGGGCTGGAAGGCTGCTAAAAGGTCTCTCTGGAGTCTTGTCTTCATCAGGTTGAACACCAAATCTCTCAGCCTTTCCTCATAGGAGAGGTGTTCCAGTATGTTTGCAATATACCAAGTTCCCTACCACTGGAATAAAAAATAATCTGGTGCGATTAAATACCAAAAATACAGGTGCTGGAAGGTCAGCAAAACAATGTCTGTTTAGCAACTCATGCACTAGAGCCATTATTAATGCAGCTGAATTCAAAAAGTATCAACAGGTGAGCTGACAGTCTTCATGTCATCAAAGACAAGGGCAGAAAGTAGGAGAAAAAAAGCCTCCTGGGGATTCTTTTTCCTCAACAAGTAGAGAATCAGGACTGCAGGATTCACCATGGTGTATCATGCACTGTAAGAAGAACCAAGTAGTGTCACAATAGTGATTCAGTCACACGATCAGTGATTCTGTGCTTTGATTCTCTCTTAACTGCCAGAGAAGGAGAAAAACCTATTGCTGTTTCTGTGCTCCCATTTCCACTACCTAACCCATCATATGAGCCACTCTTCTGCTTTATTTCTTCTACAGTAGTGCTGTACAAAAAGATAACTATTTAGCTGGAACATCCAACTAATAGATTTAAGTGGTACATATTGGCACAAAGAGTTTTAGAGTAGAGTTCTATCAATTAATTAAATCTACAGCTAATGAGATCCCTCAAGGAACAGCCAGTAAGGCAAAGCAGATTGTCTGAGATCCTATGAAAATACAGCCTCCACCAAAGAGATGCACAGAGGAATGACAGAGGAAAACAGACACCTCACACAGGACTGAAGGTAGACGGTGAAAACCACTGGCAATGATGCACAAAAGAGTGGTAGTTGGCACCTAGGGTTACAATAAATGATTTACCAAATGAACACATTTCAGGAAACCTGAAAAGTACTTAGAAACTCCCAAGACAACTGGTATGCTTAGGGAGGAGTCATATATTCCAAAAGGGCTGAAAAGAGACTCTTCACCAACCCCAAATCAAGTACAAAGGAGATTAGTGACTAAGGACTCTCACAGAATTGCTACCAATCTGGTAGATACCAGAAAACACATTCCCCAGTGAAGACAATAAAGCTTCTCAGCCTTCCTCAGAAGCCTTCTAACTTCTGCCCTGTGCCCCCTGTCCACATCAGACAGCTTTGACCAGACAGATGAGACTATGTAACTTTAAGAAAAAGAATGGCAGAGATTGGGTCAGGTACAGTCATTGCTCATGGTCACAGCTGGGTGTCTCATCCTGCACTGAAGTGAATTGAAAATTGCCTTCACCTGAGTATCTTCTTCAATTCTAAAAAGCTGCTCTTGAAACTTTCTAACACCAAAAGGTTAGCTCAGGTGCTCAAATAAAATAATTTGTATTAAAATATTCCTAAAGAGATGAATCCCAGTTTTAAAAAAAGAAAGAAGTGAAACCAAAGAACAAGGAGAATTTACCTCAGTAACTTATGAAGCAGCAAGTTGATGCCTCAGTAGAAGCTAATCCAGAGGATTAATAAATCTCTATAAAAAAAAAATCTCATGGTCAGACTCTGGTTTTTCCTCCCTTCTCTGTAGACCAAAAAATAAAACCCACTGAAAATACACAGACTAACTGTATAAGAAGCAATGACTTGTACATAAGTAGGGGCTTTTAGCAGGTGTGATGTTGAATTATGACACACAATAAAGTGGTTTTGCTATTACACAAAACTACATATTAAGTGAAGTTATAATCCTATGAAAGAATTTGACTTTACACAGCCACATTACTCAGAGGATTTAGTGCCTGATAAAATTCTGCTTGCACTGAACATGTCTCCTTTTCACCCCCAGGCTGCGGCTGCTGTGGAGGCAGACACTCTTCCTGCTGCTGCTCCCAGTGCCCCATTGCTGGCACACTGCATTATGTGAAGAAAGCTGAAACCAACCCCAAACACAGAGAATGTGTAAGAAAAGAAGTGGAGAAAATACTACAACAGTGCTGACTTCTGTATAAAAGAAATTTATAAAGATAAATTTACTCAAAATGCCACTTCCATCCTATTGAGTCTTGCAAAGTGTATAGATCAGGATTTTCTGGACTGTATATGTAATTAGCTACTGGGGTAAAGACAGCACTTTTTTTTCCATGCATTCGTTATTCCCATCTCCACTTAGTTTAGACTTTAGTTAGATGGACTGACACAAAGGTAATTGACGTTGCAGAGCTTCACACACCCAAAAACAGTTCAGAGAGGAGAACATTTCCAGGGCTATATGGTGTCCAGCTTACGTGAAGTGGATGCCTGGATGCATTTCCCCTGACATGCACCTTTTTGTTTCTGTGTGTACTGTTCTAGGTGTCCCTCTGAGCACCACGTAGTGCCATGAGAGCTGCCAGCAAGGGCACACTGATGCTGCTGAAGGATCATGCAGCAATCGTGACATTAGGCAGCACTTGAGATGCTACAAGACTGGACACAGGCTTCTGTTTAAATAAACCCTTGTCACCATCTGCTTCAGAGGGCAGGAAAAGGAGTCACCAGTAATTTGACAGAGTTTTTTTCCTCTCACAGAGGAGGACAGAAAGCTAACTTGGCCTGCCTACTCAGGGAAACTAACCTAAGTGATTTCATTTTGTAGGAAATAAAAAAGGTGAAGGTGTAGCAATGTGCATTGCTGAGAAAAGAAGCCCTTGATGTGGAGGGCTCCTTTGGGCTGCTGAAGAGACACTTCTACCCTCCCTACCCCAAAGACTTGCTTCTTAGCCATATCTGTCTTGCAAATATCTTGGGCCTTAAAAAAAAGCTTTCAGGGATTCTGCAGGCAATGGTTCAGAGGTTATACACACACTGGGCTCCTTACCAAGCTCTGCTGATAAGGAGACTTTCAGACACTCCGTGAAAGAGATGCTCCTATGCTTTCAAAGTCTATGTAATTTTGGCACCATAGGCACCAAAAAGGAGGAAGCCAAAGCGGTAGGTGGAAAACTGAACCTCTTCTGAAAGCACTATTCCTCAAAGAGAACATTTCCCCTGTTTCAGTTGTCATAATCAGCATAGCTCAAGGAGAGCTCACCAATGGTCTGGGGCAGAAGCTTCAACAGTGACAACTCTGCCTTTGCCAGGTCCCTGCTGGATTATCACCAGGTTGGGCCTGTCTTGTATGGATGAACAGCTAAAATGGTCAGTGACAAATGAAGAAAGACACTTCGTATGCAAACAATGTGCAACAAAACCTAGATCCTGGGCTATATTATTCCTTTTGTATCTGTTTAACCTTGATTTATCTAGGTTTGACCAACTAATTTAGGAATTTTGTTCACATATAAAAACAACACAAATGAACATCCTTGAGATGCAGCTGCTCATCAGCACATGAACTGAGTTCAGGTATATTATTTAGTCAGAAATTAACACTTGCAGGGAAATGGAGGAAAATGTAACTGAAGGACTTTTTCAAGACATTGTTGTATCACAAAAGAACTTTATTCCTATCTTCAAAAATCCCAATCACAAAAGCTTCAGTGTTCAGCCAACATCCACTCTGTCTCTGCCTCATTGTTCCATCCCAATGTAAAAAGCATCAGTCAGCACTTCTTTGCTAATAATTTGGCAAATATTGTTCTCTAAATACTAAGTAAAAAGGTTAAATGCAAACAAATATTGGTTTCTGTTACAGAAATAAACTTCTACTTTGAACTAAAGAAACCAACGCAGGACCACAGTGGCTTTTATATGACAGAGTAGGACTTCAGACAAACTAGTGTCTTCATTTTATTGACTGTACCTGATAAGACCATTTCGGATGAAACAAAATCTAATATAATGCTGTTTAACTTAGCATAGTTATCACATGTATTTTTCTTCAGGGACAAATAAAATAAAGAGGGCTTCAACACAGATACACTCACAGGAGGAGACAGAATGAAACAAAAGCACACGTAAGATATTAAGATTTTTGTTAAGCTATAAATAAGCAGCAAGTTTATATCAAATAAATAACATATGAACTACAAGCACTGAATCTCATGGATGTATGCCTCCTGCCAGAAAGCCTAAAAAAATGTTCTAAAAATAGATTTATGTCTTAGAGAAATATCAATTTCTAACATTAATAGCTCACATACAAAAAAAAACCCTTCTATTCCTCTATAGCAGGATATTTCCAGGGATAAAACCTTAATCATTATTTGATCATCCAACTGAACTGAGACAAATTAGTAAAACTGAAATTCTAATTAAAAATACGCCTTATATGTATTTTATTTTCCATAGATAACAAAAATATATTGCTGATAGCACATTTTAGTGTAATTGTTTTTTCACAGAATGTTTTAAAATAAATGAAAATAAAATCCAAAAGATTTTCTTCCTAAGACATTCCAAACACTGATCACATAAATCACAAAATGGGACAATGAAGCATGATCAATATTAGTGCAATCCATTTATAAGCACAGATATCTGTAGTTTGTTATATCAATATACTATCCTAAATGCAGTGTTTCTAGGACCTTTCTGTGGATTCTATCACTGTAGTGCACACTGAGAAATAAAGAACAAGTTTAAGTGTGGTGTATGTAAAAGCATGTTTTCAAATAAAACTACTAAAATATTAGGTTACAGCTGGTAATTAAACTTGTAGTCAACTTATTTTATCTTACCAAGACTTTATACAGCTATCAACTAAATTAATTTATATAAAAAATTATGTACTTTTTATATTTAGCTATAGTCATTATTAATTAATTAAATGCCTTATATATGTTGAAACACACACATAGCATCAGATAAAAAACACACAAGAGTTTATGGTGGAAAAATACCTACAAGATTTCAATGCTTTAAACAGTAATTATAATACATTATTGAAAATGTGAAAAGAAATAGATATTCCTACCAGAAATTTTATCTTGACCAATTTTGCTCCCACATATTCCTGTGTTCCACTGAATCAATTTCACACTTACCTCCCTGTCTCTGTGATGTGGTTTATTCATTGGTTTGATATTGCCATAGCAACTCGGCAACATGGAAACATGCTAGCCAAGTAATGCTGCTCACCTCACACTATATGGTGAATTGCTCCTTAGTACATACAGCATATTTTAATGTGTATTGATCTCTGCTTCTTACTATTAGGCTACTGCTTTAACATCATCATTTTAACTCTGCATTTAGCAATCTTTGGTCATGACCTTCACAGTGTTTAACCTATAGTGGGTTTTATTACAAAAATTGGCTACTTCCTCAAATTTAAAACCAGGATTTATTTTGACTACAAGTCAAACGACTGCATTGGGACACACTTGAACAACCAGAAAAGCAAACAGCACTGTTCCAAACCCTAAAACTCAGGGCTTCCCCAGCATTTTTGCATTTTTTCCCCATGTAAGCAAGCATATGCAAATCATAGATAAGACAGTGCTAGCATGGCTGTGCACACATGCTCCATTTAAGAAGCTTTCCCTTTGGTGCATATGGCCTGCAGGGAGTGGGAACCCTCTCACCCCCACCATGCCTCCCTAGGAACACACCACCAAACTGAACGGAGGCTAGGGAGAGGGATAGTGCTTTGTCTTTGGAAGAGATGCAGCACTGGGTGAGCCCATCAGAAGGCATGCAGGGATGCTCCAGCAGCTTCTGCTTCCACAACCTCCCCACAATCAGTGGGGGCTTGCAGCGTGCTCTGAATCACTAAATGGAGACAGTATGTCTTCTGCATTTATATAAAATGAAACTCCAAACAAAACAACATGTGAGAACAAAAGCGGAATCTCTGGTGCAGCAAGCAGCAGTCTTTAAAGCTCCAAAGACTAACACATCAATACTATGTAAATCAGGGCATCCCAAAACACAGATTTGGATCATAGTGAGGAGACTAGGCAATCATCCAGGGCAATAGTATGAGTGGGAGCTGAAACTGTCTCACTGACTGAGTCTTTATCTTCACAAGCTGGCAACTGCTTCACGACTGGGCTTACTCACAGAGGAAACATACTTCTGTTTGAACTAGGCTGCACCACAGCTTGACCTAAATGGTTTTTAAGAAGAGTGATTTATCTGTCCTCAGACACTCTTGATAAGTCACATAAAACACTGAGATTCTAACCACTCTTAACACAGAAAATCTGCATGGAGACCAGCAATGCCTCAATACATCTCTGAACACGGTAACATACTTCTTTCTGCCTACTTAATAACATCACCACGTATCAGATCTCACTGTGCTTAAGCTCAAAAGTTAAACTGATTGGGAGGCCTTAGACTAAGTGTAAAAAATCTGTGAGACAGTATGGGGTTCACAGTTGAAATTCAAGTTACTGCCTCATCAGTGCCACACAGAACTGTGGCTTGTAATCTGAGACATATCGCAACAAATCTGCATGGACTAGTAAGCAAGGACTTTAATTTCTTCCTCCCTGTGATGGTTTAGCACAGGTAGTTTTTTTGTTTTTTAGTCTTTAGGGAAGTATTAGCAAATACTGACAGCTTGTC
>JBBMKD010000001.1:92480984-92507074 GCA_037834095.1 Argya squamiceps
TTTTCTCCCGAAAATCCTATCTCCCAGAGAATAAACCACTACACTTGATTTGGCGAACGTGAAACCACGACACTCCCACAGAACTGAAACCAGCATTTTGGTCTGGGATTTAAACAGGCTTGTTCAAGAAAAAGGTGTGGAACAAAGGGAAGATGAAGAAAGGCATTTTTGAGTGAAAGTTAACTATGCTTTCCAACAAACAAGAGTTATGAAACTGCTGTAAGATGAATTCCATTGTGCCTCAGCAGAGCAAAAGAAGAATTACTTGTTCAGAATTGGAAAATGGGTTTCTATTACTATTTTCTATTACTTGGCTTTGATTTTTTTCTCAACCAAAAAGTTATTGCAAATTCCAGGAGAGGTGATTTCTATACACTCAGTAATGATCCTACAATTGGTGTTTCCACTGAGAGCACTAAGAGGACAGCTTGGGGGGGAGGGGATGTGAGGTGGGGAGGGAATCAGTCTAAACAGGGAGATACGAGGAATTGGGGGTACTAAACAGGAAAACAATTAATTCATATCAACACAGTGCTAGGAAATAATACCTTTCATCTTATGGACATCTCTTATACTAGTGCAAAAAGCTAAGTGATTGCTCTCCTAACAAAATTTGTGATGCTGTACACTTCTAGGCCATTTGCAATATTAATTCTCTTAATATATTTAGTTTTCTCTTTGACAAATAAGGAGCTCTGAAAAGGTGTTACAAAGAAATATTACATTTCACTTAATGTGAGAGGTTATTTCATCTAAGTACACATTCAATTTATAATGACCTTTGCTGGAACTCTTACAGGTGTTACACTGCAAAGACATCTAAGTTAAAAAAAAAAAATCAGCAATTTGTCTGGTGTCCTCTTCATCCTTTCATTAAAGTATTTGAATCTTTGACTCCAGAGCTGTTATCTGCTTCCATCTGAAGGACTTCAAGTAGGAGAGAGATGGGAGCTATCTTTGCATACACAGACTACAAACTCACGGTCAAAACCAGGGCATGAATATGTGGAGATAATCAGCATCATTCCCACAGGTATGTGTCCCATGGACATGTTTTTGAAAACAAAGACAATAGCAGTAGTACAGCTTCCATATGAATACTTAGCCTTTACATAATCCTGAAATTAGGAATCTACAAACAAAACCAAATCCTACTCATTTATAATCAAACCTAAAAGTCACTAGCAGCTACTCTAAATCTATATGAAGGTTCAGAAAGAACACTGATAAACACCACCCTCACTTCCCTTTCACTTCTCAGGTCTCAACAATGGCACAACCTTCTTCAAAGTGGGTCCTTCCCATGGACTGCAGCTCTTTCATGAACAGCTCCAGCATGGATCCCTTCCACAGGGTGCAGCCAGTCAGGAAGACTGCTCCTGCATGGGTCCCCCACGGGGTCACAGGTCCCACCAGCAAACCTGCTCCAGTGTGGACTCCTCTCTTCACAGAGCAACAGGTCTCACCAGGAGCCTGCTCCTCCACAGGCTTCACAAGGGGTCACAGCCTCCTTTGGGAATCCAACTGCTCCAGCATGGAGTCCTACATGGTCTACAGATGAACATCTGCTTCATCATGGACCTCCACGTGCTGCAGGGGCACAGCTACCTCTCCATGATGTGTCTGCACCACGGGCTGCAGAGGAAACTCAGCTCAGCACCTCAATAACCTCCTGTTCCTCCTTTTACGCTGACCTTGGTGTCTGAAGGGCTCTGTATTCTCACTCTTTTGGCTGTTGTTCCACAGCAGCTTGGTTTTTTTTTTTTCCTTTTCTTAACTAAGAGATGCTACCACCATCATTGATGGGCTCAGCCTGGGCCAGCAGGAGCCAGCTGGCATTAGCTCTGTTGGACAAGGGGGAACCCTCTGGAGAAGGTTCTCACAGAAGCTGCCTCTGTAGTCTCCCTGCTATCAAAACCTGGCTATGCAAACCAAATGCAACTGCTAGAATAAATGCAACATTTTACTTACCAGTCTGTAACACTTATTTCAAGTCACAGAACCATCACACACAGCCACTAAATTGCAACAACATAGTCCTGCTTTTGCTAAGGGCAGATGTCACCTTGGGGGAACTATAATGGGCTCCTCTCCAGACTTAGCATTTCCCAGGGCCACAAACCCACAGACGTTGTGGGTGCTTCACAGACCTTAGTGTCAAGGGCTACACAGTCACACTACAATGGTTTGACAGCTTTGGGCTTCATAAAATGCCAGGATTTTTTTTTTTTGTCTCCATCCTCTGATCAAGGCCACATCTCAAAACCCATTTTATATCCAGTCATATCTACCCCATGGGCTGCCAATCAGACTCTTCTGAAGTAAAAGAAAAGGTCATACAACATGATTTTGGCTTCAGTTTCAGTTATTTGTTGAATTAGATCAAATGAAAGGAATGACAACTCTTGATTTTACATAACATTTCCAATCCCTATATATAATTTCCTTAAAATGCACCCTATATTCTTCTAGCAGAGATGCAGCTCTATACAAGTGGAATTTTAACTTGCTGAGACTTTCAGGAATTTAGTCTGTAAAAATCAGAAAATATACCTTTGAGACTTGTAAAATACCCTAGATGAAAAGCATTCACAAACTGAGCGGCCTTTTCTTCTGATTTTTTTTTTTGTTATTATTAAATTAGTGGACAGAACACAGAAACAACAGAAAGTCATCTTGATAAAATGGGTGATTCAAACAGACAAAAGGGGTTGTCAGCAAATAAACTGATTCCAACATAAGCAATCATCAGGTCACATAAGCTGATGCAAGCAGAAAACAAAGAGACTGCATGTTTGACCCTATACAGTAAAACAACTGGTGATATCTTTGTTTGTATTTAGAGATCTTTATCAGAGTTGCTATTTTAGGGTTGACATGTATTGTTATGACACTATATTGGTTTTGACTGATTGCACCCTTCTCTTTTCATTAAGATGAACCAGCACTGACACGCAATGGACTGTCTTTAATGGCAAACAGGTATTTATGGTATCATCAAAAATTACCAGCACTGCATAATACAGTCTTGTTTAATATCTCATAGTTTTGGGGTTTTTAGATACAGTCTCTTAGGGCAAACTGATTTCAGAGGGAAGAAAGAAATAAAAATGCATCTCCTATAGTCTGTTGCATCACAAAGATTAGGTAAAGAGACTTTTAATGAGAACTTTCAAAAAGGCTCAGTTGAGACAAATGCTATCTACTCTTACAAGGGTTTTTGCACGTTCATTTTGTCCAGATAAGGAAGATATACCCATCACATTGTTAGTTTTAATGATTACATTAACCCATTTAGGTGGTTTAATACTACTACTACTAACAGTAAGTATAAAATAATAATTGCATGTGTGGGACAGTCAAAATAGATCAGTATCTGTAAAACTCCATTTGTATCAGCAAGTTAACAAGTCAGAATTGGAGTGCACACTGCTTATTTTCATATTTCAAATTGCAATCATATTAATTTTAGATATTACAATCTAAACTCATGCTCATGCTTCCTTGCCCCATCAGTTCTTTCAAAATTTTTGCTTTCATATCTTTATTCCCTTACCCAGGCTGACAGTAGAACAGTATTATTAACAAAACAAGTGAAGAAAAGGCCACACTCTTTCACATTTATGCTTGTCAATTCACACCATTACATAGGTTTTTAAAATAAGAATACTTTTCCCCAAAAATCAATTAGCACTATATAATTCTTTCATATGCTAAATTAAAGCAAACATCTGAAAAAATATACCTCCTCATACAGTCAAACTGGACAGGAATAATTAGATTATTATGTTTGGCATCTAGTGCTGACTAAACATTAGAAAAGTTAGTAGTTGTTGTTACAATTTTGAAAACATCTATGAAAAGCAAGAGCCATTAAAATCAAGACAAATTTTCTTCAGGCATTCAACAAAATAATGAAACAGATAATGTAACAGGATCCCTGATTTGTATTGTTACTGGGTCTTCCACAGTTTTAGACCTGTGTTTCTGTCTGTGGCTCTATTTATTAGTGTTGTTTATCAAATATATATTTTTATTTGTACCTTGATGTAGCAAAGTTGCTACCTTGATTCCAACAAATTGATATGAACTTATCCAGCTTTGCTATGGCACAATTAATATAATTTGATTCACCATGCCAAAACTGCAGGAATTTGACTGCTCCTCATAACATATTGAGTATGCCCAGAATATCTTAAACCCACCCAGGACTTAATCAATATTACAGATGAAATATGCTGAAATCAATTTGCAAAAATCACCACACCTCATATCCTGTCTTATTTCAAGTAATGAATTTTCTCAGAGCATGACTGAAGAAAACAAGGAGTTTACTTGTGGGGTACCTACCCAATATGGGCAAGACTAAAATTTAGCATTATTCCACAAAAAAATTTAGCCCCAAAAGAAGATTCTAGTAATGCATACTCATTGTTTGGAAATAGCTATACCAGCACTGAAAGTAGAAATTCTTTGAAGTTGCTTTGAGAAGATGAGTGTATCATTATTTGTATTTCATAACAGACGCATTATGCTCTTGTAGTGGCAGAAAGCTGAAAGACAGGGCAACCAAAGCTGGGCAGAAGACACACAAGGCGAATAACAGGCAAGGAAGAAATTGTTAAATACACACTAGCAGCTGAGCAAATGGAGAGACTGATAAGAGTAATGATATCAGATAAATTCCTGACTCGAAAGTTATTATACTCTCTGCAGAAGTGAAGCTACAAATCTGTTAATAAAAAGAGAGGCATTGTAAAATATGAAGTTATACCAATTCTCTGTTTTTCAAGCTGTTTGAGCAAGATGTCAATAAAGAAGAGATCATTTTAATTAGCTTCTACTATTGCACTGTATGAATTTTTTCTAACAGAGAAAAAAGAACAAAAGCAATAGGACACTTTTTCACATGCACTGTTTTCCTCAGTTCAATTTTGACAGTAATTTTTTGACTGTTTTACCATACACAGGTGTAATTTAAATCTTACATCATTCTTTACTTAACATATGCAGGGGTTTTGTATTTGTTTGGTGTCTACACAAAACAAAGCCCTAGAATCAGGAAGACTTACCAGGCCTGATTCCTTGCATTAATGCAGCTTTTGTCATTTCACTGATTTCAACCCTTCTTAATGATACCTACAATATAAATATTTTTTATAAACCTATAAATACCTAAAATTCATTAGGTAGATTGATTCAAGTTCTTCTGGAAGAGCAGCAAAAAAATCTGAATATTTTGATTGAAATGTCAAGCACTGCATAAAAACATCAAACTATAGATATCAAATTCACAACACAAGGATTTAGTTGTGACTTGTGCAGTCACTGAGATGTGGTTGTCAACTGTTGTATCTTATTTCTATTACGTTAATTAAGGAAGATGTTTTTCTCTATTTTCCATTTAAGCGAAGAGGTTTTTATTTTTTTTTCTAAACTTGAGAAGGGAACGTTGAGAAAAAAAACAGAATTCACATTGCCGTAATGACACAAGTCTCATTTAAAGCACAACCTGGATTTAATTACCTTCTTTCGTTCTTGCATTTTTATTTATTCAGAAACTCTACCCTCTCTGTCAGCTCCAGCCAACTCCTTATATTCTAACCTTATGACAGGAGTAAATCTTTAAAAAAGCTTCAAAGGTTATACAACACAAAATCAGATCCTTAATACATCATTATTTACAGGAAAAGTAGTGGAGCAATACCTGTTTTGGAGTCAGCCTCTTAACTTTATGAACTACTGAGCCTTTTTAAGAGACAGAGAAAACTCCAAAAAGTCTTGCATTTCTATCTCTCTTCTTAAAAACTCAACACCAATGAAAAAAAAGCTTTTTGGGAAATGAAGCACACAAGGTCTTCCAGGCAAAGTGCCCATGAAGTACTAAAGCCCCTGAAATGCTGCTAAATCAGCGCACACAGTTGGTCATCACAAACTAAGTGATTTAACTGTCTAAAAAAATTAGCATTTTTTGCTATTGATAAAACCATTTGTTCTTGTGTTTTAAAGACATAGTGCTCCTCTTCACAAAAATACACTAGAGGTAATGATTTTCACTTCTTCACCTCCTTTACACAAAAGAAAGAGTAGTTCTTGATTCTGGATCTGGCTTTTATATGGTAACCAAAAGAGATCACACTTGGGCTGCATTTTCTGTTTTAATTAGAGACAGATTCTGGGTTTGAAAACACAAAGCCATCTCATTTCACATGAGCTGGATCGGCATCATCATAGTTGATACAGTCCACTTAAATGAAAAAAAAAAATCCTGGAATTTGATGAGACAGAAAAGTTCTCTGCAGGATCTGTCCCTTGGACAAACATGAACATTTCTCTGCATACTGATTTTTTTTTTTTTCCATTCTCACCCTGCAAGTCCTAAAGCTATACATAAGACTTTTGAGGCAGTAGGTTACCAAGGCAACTCATGCAGCTTATCATTATCTAGATCTCATTACTAAAAAATTGATTTTGGACGAATAGTAATCTTGTAACAGGGTGCGCTGATGGATCACCTTCTTTTAAGTTGCTAAAAAACAGGGAAGCCTAAGCATACAATTCTATTTTGGGTCTAATGAGTTGAGGAAATGGCACCATAAATGTCTTTTCAGTTTCTCTTGCCCATATTGTACCTATATATAGGTTTCTGTTACCTGGATCCTACCTCTCTCAAGATAGCAACTTCACTGAATCATAAAAGAAAGGGAAAAATCAAGAACTTACAGACAGTGGCAACAGAACCTCTGGGGTACAGCCACAGTTAAACTCAGATCTCCTGAGACCACAACAAGGCAATTCCAGGTTTTGCAGTCCAAACACTGAATGAACAGCAAAATGGCTATGCTGCACAAATCACTAGGTTCACATAACCTTATCCTGACAAATTTCATTTAGTTATCCAGCATATAAGTTCATGCTAACTCAGGAGAGACTTATCCATATTATACACTTAGAGACCAGGCTGCTGTGGTTCCAGGCTTTACTTTCAGTTGCTTCACACACTGTTAGTACCACTTGATGGTTTTCATTAACTTAGCTGAAGCAGAGTCTTTCATTCTAGTGTTTGCACCTTTTTTTACGCATTACATATCTAAACCTTTCTCTTGCCAGAATATCCAGTACTCAGAAAAATAGCCTGGCTAGGCAAGACCCTGAATATTCTCAGGTCAATCAAAAACTTCCGAAGTTTGCTCAGTCTGGCCCTAAATACTATAGCACAAAGCTCAGGCAGAGATCCTCTGTGCAGGCACTGCACAGCAGATTCCCGTTAGCAATGGAGTTGTGGTGTACTACAGCCACATGTTAATGCTTTATACTAAGGAACCTGAAGCAGCTGTTCAAGAATTCTAAAAAAGGCTGAAAATAGAAAGAAGAATATGAATGACATGTTCACTTCAAGCAAGATAAGCAAAGTACTCTGTTATGTGCTTGACTACAAGGCCCAGGAGTGGAAGAGATAGGCATATGCATCAGTAGCAAGGACTGTTTGCTTCCTTTGAAGAAAGGCAGCTTACAAAGAAATCCAGACTATCAAAGTTACTTCAAGAAAGGAGTAACACTGCTTCTTGTAGACCTTGCTCTTATTTCCCAGGGGCCAAGTGAAAGGGCTCCAGAACTGAGCAAGGAAACAAGTCATTATCAGCGCAGCACCCTAACTAGCTCTGTAAACCTTCCTAATCTCCGTTCATCTATCCCATCTGGATGCGTGAGAATCAAATGCAACACACTTTGCTAACAAGGGTGTCATGAAAAATGGACTTTATTATAGGGAAAAACTTTGATTATAAGTAAACGCATTATTCTCGGTTATAAAATTCAGCAGCGCAAGCAAGTACTGTTAATAGATTTGGCATGGATAGGACAAACGTGTTTGAAAAAAAGCTGCCATGGAACTTAATATGACTACATTACTCTAAAGGCTGTGGAGAAAAGGCCAATTACAAGTTCCTTTAGGATTATAACCATTTTTAAGCTGCATGAAGGTGGACATTTAATTGAAAATACTTGCAATAATTGAACAAAATGGCTTTCAAGAAAAATACAGACAATGGTGAATTTTCTTAATAAACATTTATCCCCTCGGGTATAAATTAAGTATGTTATATGACCTTTTGGAGTAAGACATGTCTGCAAACTATTCATTAGTAGGTTATTAGGCTGATCAAACAAAAATACTGTGGATATTTTTGTGCATTTTCATTCATTACCCTTCAGCACATCAGCTTATCCTTGCAGTGCTGAAATCAGTAAGAGGTTTAATGTTGACTTTTATAGGATTACCTCAGGCTACGAGCATATGAACTTAAGCCTGGTGTGAGGTTCTGTGTAACTCTTAAAATACAGTAGCACCTTCACTGAAAGATCTTTTTAAACGCAGTTAAATGAGAATGCAATGCTGCTCTGTTTCTGACAAAAAAGTGTAATTACAATGCCTCAAGAAAAGGAAGCTGGCACGGTGCTTTGAGATTTGAGGGTGATGGAAGAAAGCATTATTATACTAAAATAATAAATCAAGATTCAGTAAGAGAGTAGTCAGATACTTAGAGTTGAAATGTAAACCTAGAGCAGTCATTAAGCGAAGATGAATGGAAAAGTCAGTTGTTTTTGAGATAGGGGTGGGAGGCTTTCCCATGTAGAAAACACGGAAATAGGTAGATTAGAGAAGCATTAGGTCAGGAATTATGAGCTCTCCTACATTGCTGTCTACACCTTATAAAAGGTGTTGTGAGCAACAATGATGAAATGACCTGTACATCACCATCATTTCCTAAAAAGGTTACTTAGCACTGAGGACAGTTCATCACTCCATTGGATTCAGATACCCATGAGAAAAAGCTTTATAATAAAGACACCACAGTTCACTGATACAGGACTATATATTACAGTTCTGGTGAGGTTTTGTCCTGCCTACTCCTGCCTGCACTTCTGGCTTTGTGCACCTTTGTGCACCACTGGAGTGACCAAAAAAATATGCAAGACCTCTTTTTACACCTTTCCTTTTCAAAACTTCCTTATGGAAGTCATATTGTAAACTAATTTCCTCACATATCCTCCTCATCTAAAATCTTTAAGGCAAGAACAGCACACTATAAATCCAGGAGGTAAATTTTTGAGTGTTAAAAACAAGCATTTTGAGATGGAAAACAAGAAGACAAACACAACCACTACATTAGTGGCATCTACTTCAGCACTAATATGCACAAGTTCGCT
Organism: Argya squamiceps; assembly: GCA_037834095.1. Classification (NCBI taxonomy): domain Eukaryota; kingdom Metazoa; phylum Chordata; class Aves; order Passeriformes; family Leiothrichidae; genus Argya; species Argya squamiceps. The sequence continues at coordinate 92,490,195 of JBBMKD010000001.1, forward strand.
TATCTGAACATATTCAGGAAACAATAAATAGGACTGGATATTCAAACAATAACTAAGAAAATTCTTAATAAACCAAGAGAGCAAAAATTTAAAAACACAAATGTCACATAATCTACCACAAGAGATTGGAAAAACAAAAGAAACTCCCAATTTAATATAATTTTTCATATTCTAAGATATAGCATCCACAGAATATGTAAAAATTAACTTACTTAAAAACCAGCATGCATCTGCAGCAACACTTCCCTCTGAACACATGGAGATGCTTAACTAAGCAGCAAAAAGAATCTTCAGAAACACTGATGATGAGCTGATGTGCTGATTTTGCAGTGGATTCCTAGAACTCACAGGTCCAGACTCCAAATTTATCCCACACACAGAACCTGGCCCATGAACTCAACCAAGGCAAAGTTCAAACTTCTGCTATGGGGTCAAAGGCGAGGTAAGGCAAGGTATCTATATGGGCTCAGCTTCCCTCTGTGAAGGAGGCTGGGGATGAGAGGAGCAGTAAGAGAAGGGTAGGACTGTCTGTCCTGTGGGAGAGTTTTCGCTTGGGATGGAGACAGCCCCAGACGCACACACAATCTGACACCAAGCTGATGGCACCTGCTACCAATGCTGACCCTAAGCCCATTGCTGGTGACACCTGAACAACTTGACACAGGAAACCCCTACAGAAAAAGTGCTAGCTCAGAGTCAGAACATCCACTTGAAAACTAATTCACAGCATCTCCTATCACATTTCTGCACTAGGCCTGATGCTAACCTTACATCCTTCTTGCTGTCGTTAACAAGTGTTAACAAGAAGTTAACAGCTTCAGGTTTACATCCTTTGTAGTTCTTTCAGACACTCCTCTGTATTTCCTCCACAAAAAAAACCTCTCTGAGGAAGAGATATTTGTTAATTGTCACCTTGAGATGGTACTCAAAGCACAGTAGTGGCTTTACACAGAGCTCAAATACCAGATTAAGTGTAAGGGCAGTGTTTTAGTAAGGAATCTCCCAGGTAAAACATCACTAATTGTTACAGATCACAACAAACAGCAAAAGCCAACATCAAGCTTTAACATATACAGCCAATAAAAAAGAACATGGCACAGATCAGACAAATTAATATCAGGAACAGATGAATCAATATCATGACGTGCAAACGTTAACAGATATAAATCCCTTCTAATATGCTCTGGTCAGTCTCTTATCATCTCAAACTGTTCAAGTCCCTGTTCAGGTACCAAAAAACTGTCAGTGTTTAACCCCATCCAGCAACTAGGCACCACACAGCTGCTGCTCAGTCCCTCATCAGAGCATCGTGGGAAAAAGTAAAAGTGAAAAATTAGTTTTAAAACTAGTAGTCAAATAATTTTCCAGCATGATGAGCTGGTATGCTTTGACTGAAGCCTACTACACATACCTTGTGCTACTCTGCGTGGCATCTTGCTCTAGGACAGCTTTATTTTGGACAGAATCTGCATCCAAGCACTTCACAACCATAAATAATATGTGCTGCTGCAGCTGCACCCATTTCTATTTGCCTGCCAGTAGGCCAGGAGGCACAGACAAGGCAGCATGTTGTGCTTTAAAGACTTCTTACCCCTTACCAGCCTAGGCACCATAAAACATTTATAGACTATTTTGGGCACCACTTCATTGCAAATTCCATATGCTTAGCTGAACTATTCAATGCCCAGAATGACAATAAAGAGAAGATTACATTTGAATGCACCATGTAGCAAGGATTCTACCTTTTAGCTGCTACAGCCCATTATCTCCTAAAATAAACAACAGACAGCCAGCTCGCTCCATCAGCTGAGTTCCACACCTCTGTGCAGCCTAAGGGTGCATGTGGCTCAAACATCTACTCCAGGGTACAGTCTCATCTCCATTCACAGATATTTGCAAAAGAGAATGCAGCCTGAAAGGTGCAAGTTCTTCAGTATGTTGTGTAATGCAAAGGGAAAGAAGAAAGGCAGCTACAGATCCTTTCCCCAAGCAAAACGTATGGTCTGTTTTTTAGTTACAGACATAGCCACATAATGATGATGCACTTAAAATAAAAAAAGAAAATTCACACTAGTATTTGAAGGAATTAAATAAAAAACAGTGTTTGATCTATAGAATAATTTAATGTGTACTGAAGGGAAAGAGCACTTTGTTATGGAAAATCCTTTTAAATAATTTGTCCTTGTATCACAAATTTACAAGGAGACTGAAGTAAGATATGTAACTTCAGGACATGAAGTAACTCATTTCTTCTGCACCATCATGCATTTGTTCTTGCATATAGGGCCCAGCAAGGTGAGAGAACAATGCTGTCCATAATTTTACCTCTGCCAGGATAGACAGTGCAGACTGGCACAGAAGAAGAAAGTGACTGAATGGGTTTAATGCTACCTCCCTTGCCAATGAAACTAGGTCTGCCATATTAAGCTATGGGTAACCAGTCTGGAGGAAAGGATGACCTTTCATAGGCTACTACAATATTTAGGACCCTAAAGCAGCTCATTGGATCAGCAACCTAGTGATAAAGTAGTTCAGATAATCTCAGCTACATCCCGCAATGAGCTCTGGCCAAATGTCAGAGCTTTTAGTCTGCTCTGACTAAAACTGGCCAGGCACCAGCCTTGAACAACAGCTCCAGCACAAACAGAGCTTCACAGTGTACTCCAAACTTTTCTCCCTGCTTATCTTTTGTGTCACTTGACTGGAAAATTTGCAATCTATGCAGTTTTAAAGAGTTAGAGGTTTTTTTGCCTAAGATTCAAACATTAAGTTGTCCTCTTGAGATCTATTTTATATCATTTCATACATCCTTCTTTTGTTCACTGCTCACAGCTCATAAAGTCTACTAATGTATCCTTTAAATACAGAACAATCACATGTTTTTCTTCTCATTTCCCTTCCTGCTTTCTGCTTGTTTAGAGCTGAAAGACAGCACCTTTTGCATTAAATCATGACCAGGCCATTAACATTATGGAACCTTTCCCATTAAAAAGGCAATATATATTGACACGTGAACACTCCACTCCCAAAAGCTTTTTTTCTAACACTTCATTAACATTTTTCACTGCTGAACCATTATACCCTCCCAGAGCACATCTTTATTGTCCCATTTCCTCAGCATACCACTAATAACACAACAAAAGGAGAGGAGGCAATTGCAGATAAATCAGCCCAACTTCCCATCGGGTTTCCCTTCCACACTCCTGCCATCTGTGCTGGCTGCCACAGCACTACATATGCTTGCAGACAATGCCACACGGGTCACACTCTGCTCTCCAGCCACTGATGTCTGCTGCTGTGATTGTCACAGTCCAGTACTTCTGCTGTTTGCCTTCACGTGTTCTTCTGCAGGGTCAGCTTCCAGTCACCAAAACTGGGGGCACATGGCTGAGCTCCCAGCACTACACATGCCCTTCCTTTCTCCTCAGGAAAACTGGAGACTCATCCCCTGGTTTGTACCAAGTAATTTACAATACAAGGATTTCAAGACTTGAGAAGCAACATGTTGTATTTTGGATGGCCTGTTTATTCCCAAGAAATTCCCCTAATACAACATTATCAGATAAAATGTTTTCACAGAAAAAACAGTATTTTCAAATAAACAAATAAGCAGGAAGCTTAAATCATAAGCTAAAGTTAGGAATATGTGAACACTTCTTCCTAGTAGATGAACATCAGCAAAAGTCAGAATCAAATATTGATCTGTATTTCTGGATTAGCTTTCTGAGGTGTGCAACCACCTTTTCACAACTGTGAACACAGCACTGCCAAAAATTGATCATCACTCACTTTGCAATCTGAACTGCATGAATCATTAATAGCTGACTTGTTAATTAAATACGGTAGCAGAATTCTAGATTAGTCCTGCCTTTATAAGAGCATCATTAATAAAACTGTTTTTCAATTTAGGAAACATCATCTTGTCATAGAGTAGCCATTGTATTATTCCTGCCTACGTATAATATTTCATTCATTACCTTGACAGGTCGCATCATTTAGGCTATCCACGAGAATAAATTTCATCAGCTTGAAAATGTTATCTCTGTGTCCACAGAGAAGCCCCAGATGCACAATGTCTCCTGTAAATCTCAGGAGTCTATAACATCAGAATTTTCATAAACCAGTGGGCACACAGAAAAACCCTACAAACAGGGTACTGCAATAGGTTTTCTCATTTATTATTGGGCTCCACACAAAATGACTGTTTGGCTGAAGAGTTCTCCTCTTCCCATTTTCCATTCTTCAGTCACTTGCAGTGTATGCAAAATGGAAAAATCACTTTCCCCCCCATATTAAACAAGGAACGCAAACAAATTAAGCACACTTCTGTCATTAATCCTTTTACATTGCATATTGCAACACCAACATGTGCATTGTACAACATAGTGCAACATCTGTGAGTGTCTCATTTTTGATTTATCAGTAACATTGATATAATCTATTCCTGTCTTCCCTCAAGTATGGCATCCATGGCCAACACTTGTTCCTTCAAAACACAGCTGGCAAACACTTCTGGTAAAACTACTTGAGAAACCCTCAGAAAATTGGTAGCTAAAAAGAGATTCTTTTTTGAAAGTTTCTGCAAAACATCTCATACAACCAAATTCACTAACACTTACTTGCTAGATATACATGTACATCTTTTATGTATACATATATACATGCACAAACAGAAGCATCCTTCGAAATCTAAAAATATTAATTTAGGGACTGCCAGACTGAACACATGATGATTAAATGACTAGCACTTTGAAATGCTGAGGTAGCAATAGTGCTAAAATACCTGCTGAGGCTTCATTAAGCAGATAAAGTCATCACTGTAGAAGTGCAAGATTGTCTTTTCGGCTAATGTTTAATCAGAGTCCAAGTATGTATTGCTAATAACTGTGAATAATAAATTAATTCAAAGACTGGTTCTTACATGCATATAGAAGTCTGTTATATGGCTGGTAAGAGGGCCATTTTAGAGACAGGAAATCTCTTACACACATTTACTAAGTGCGTTTATTCATTCTCACAAATCCTTAACGAAAACTTCGCTATTTTCTGGTTTAAGTATGCACAAAAGGAAATTTTAGAAAATAGCGACTTGTGAAACAAAGCAGAGACCAAATAAAGAACAGAACACAGTTCTTTTGTATGCACTGTTTCTAAGGAGTGTAACTGATCCACTGGCAGTGGCACTTTTCTAGCGTATGTTTCTACATAAATAAGACAGTTATTTTACAGCAAACATGAGGTATTTTAAAAGATTTACTTTGCCTTCTCTTCTGAGAAGAAATTTTCTCACCCATAAAATGAGTATGACCAAATTTCTGCCTTTGAGGACCTCTGGTATGACAGCTTTGGAAGGATTAGATATCATACCTATGAACCCAACTTCTGCTCCTTCAGTAATAAGATTATTTTGCCACCCCTCCCACAAATCTATTTTAATAAATTGTCTATTCTCTTTTACTATCAAAACACATCACCAAAAAAGAAAACAAAAACAAACACAAACAAACAAAAATAAAAAAAGAAAAAATAAGATAGCTGTCAAAACAGTAATTTCCACATTTAATGCTTTAAATGTGAATTATGTAAAGGTATGGTGACCTAGCTGGAAGGCAGAAGCAAGGAGCCCATCTTAATTTGGCACAAGATACAGTTTTTTTTTCCTTACAAATGGTTTTTCATACTTTTAAAACAAACAGAAAATTTGGGAGCCTATAACAAAAAATATTTATTCAATTTCAGTGCGCTCCTACAGGATTTCTGATATAGAGTATTACTATATTTGTACTGTATTTGTTACTAGTAGACATTACTGTTTATTACGTTAGTATTACAGTAAATGTGGTTTTGAGATACTGCCTTTGCTTCTACAAATTGGTATGACAGCACTGATTTACACCGGAGCTAAACCAAAATGCACCAGGATTACACCAATGTAATTCGCTCCAGATTTGCAGAGCTGATACACAGAATCACACAATCAGTGAGGCTGGAAAACACCTCTGAGATCATGGACTGCAACTTATGACTGAACATCACCAATCACTTAGACTATGACACTGAGTGCCACACCCAGTCTTTCCTTAAATACCTCCAGGGACTGTGACTTCACTGCCTCCTTGGGCAGCCCATTCCAATTCCTAATCACCCTTTCTGTGAAGAAATTCCTTCTGATGTCCAGCCTGAATCTTCCCTGGTGCAGCTTGAGACTGTGTCCTCTTGTCCTGTCACTGGCTGCCTGGGAGAAGAGGCTGACCTGCCTACAGCCTCCTTTCAGGTATTTATAGGGAGTGACAAGGCCAGCCCTGAGCCTCTTTTTCTCCAAGCTAAACATTCCCAGCTCCTTCAGCTGCTCCTCATAGGATATGTGCTCCAGACCCTTCACAAACTTTGCTGCCCTTCTCTGGGCAGAGATAAATAGTATTTACCTCACATCCAAACAGAGAATTAAATCCTTAATCTCATCACTAGCACAAGAAGAAAATCAAGAATGTAAACCTCTACAGCACAAAATCTGGTCAAAACAGAGAGAGCTGTCACTAGAAGCTAAGGCCATAAGGCAGTGAAAGCCAGTTCAGTCTGTGGTGGTTGCAACTGTTCACATATATTTTTGTCAACTCTACTGGTTTTAGTAGACATGATGCAGTACAGGGGAATGTGCGCATGAGAAAGACAGGAAAACAGGGAAATTTTGTTACAAGAATATTAATATGGGCATTATAGAATATTAATACCTACATAAAAAGGGATGGTTTTCCCTCAAATGAAGAGCTTTTGTCACAGAACTCTGCAATTCATCTTATTTTAATGGATTTTGCTTGCTGCCTTCTATCATACAGTAGTTCATGAAACAGTTCATAAAGTCCTTTGGCAGAAATTAACTGCATTTGTTGTGTTACAGTGGTTGCAATTAAAAAGGCAGTATTTCCGCACTGCTACAAAATAAAGTATTAAACAATAAACTGTAGTCTTCTTTGTGCTTAGAGAAGAAGCAAGATTTTGCAGATATCTTATTTAATGAGGGAGAAGTCTTTGCTTCTGTTGAATTACTTTAAATAAATGCAATTTTCTTGGTTAAAGACACCGAATAAATTATACTAGTGATGTGCATTTTAGATCAAATTAATCTAAACTCAATTAATATCATCTATGCACAGAAAATGTAATAGACTAAATCAAGATCAGTGTGATGTCCCTTAAAGGATGAGTAATTTTTAGCTGCAATATATACAAAACCACAGGCTTACAGAAAAAATTTTTGACCACATAGCTGGAGTTCCCATTTATTCTGTCATTATACACAATGCCTTAAACCTTAAACTACAGCAAGAAAAAGGTATTCTTTTTTTCCAGAACAATATTTTAGTTTGGAATACCAATTTCTCATACAATTTCTATATGTATTAACTCATTATTTCAAGGGAAAAAGATGCATTAAGCATATACATCCATAAAAATGCAAGAGCATTTCAGCTGCACTACATTCAGAGATTGTAGCTCCTACTTTGCCTACAGAGGTTGCAATTTGGGGGATAGTTTCAATTTCAAACCAGTCCTTAATTAGTTTGTGTTGCCAATTGACAATTTTTTCTCCTTAAGCTCTAGCATGATGATTTTTACCACATAATAAAATGCACAGTGCATTTAGTTTTTCTATACATTCTTAAAATAATTGTATTCCTTTTTCAAATAAATTTGCCACCCCTTCCCCAAACCTATTTTAATAAATTGCCTCTTCTCTTTTACTGCCCAAACACATCACCATAAAAAAAGACAGATGCCCAAGTGTTAATCCATAATTTCCACATTCAATGCTCTAAATGTGAATTATGTAAAAGTATGGTGAGTTACCTGGAAGGCAGAAGGAGCTTTGTGGTTAAATGTCACTTACACCCACAAATTATTACAGTTAATTCTCTAAAAGGTGAGTGCAAGAGTTGCATGATAGCATGGGTTCAGTACTTAGTCTCCAAATATGAGGAAAAAAACCAACCTGCATACACTTCAGTCCATTATTTTCATAAATATTGTAGATCACAAACCATAAAAAAATTTAGGGATTTATAATCTTGAAGCTGAGCTGCAGATTACAGGATTTCATATTTATAATTTGATAGTCCATATGCAAATAATTGTAGAGGTTGATGCTGAAGATTGATGTTGGCCAGCTTTCAGGCACCCACCCAGCTGCTCTCTCTCATGCTTCCTCCTCAACAAGCAGACAATAAGATGGAAAAGATCATGGATTTTGATAGAGATAGAGACATCATTTACCAATTACCAATATGGACAAACAGACTTAACTTAGGGTAAATTATTCTAAATATTTGCAAATTAGAGTAGAATGGTGGGAAACAAAGACATAAATAAACCCAACCCTTCTTCCCAGGCCTTCCATTTCCCTCTTTCATTGTGATTCTTCTGGTTCCTTCCCCCACCCCTGCAGGAAGAAAGAAGGAGGCATGGGGTTTGTGGTTAGTCTATGGACCACAACCAATTTCTCTGTGTCAGTCCTTCCTCCTGAAACTTTCCCACTGATCCAGCATGGGTTGTCCGTAAGTGGCTCCAACATGGCCCCTTCCTTCTCAGAGGCTGAAGGCCCATGTGGGCCTACACTGGCTGCAGTTCCTGAAGGCCATGTCTGCCCACTCCAATATGGGTTTCTCCATGGCTGCAGTCTGGACGCCTACCTAGCTGCTCTGGCATGGTTCTCCATGGGCTGTAGGGAAACACCTGCTCCACCATCACCCCTCCCACAGGACACAGGGAAATACCTGCTCTGTCACTGTGCACTTCCTCCCCTTTTTTCTCTGACCTGGGTGCTCATAAGGTTGTTTCTTACACCTTTTTTTCACCTCATTGCTCTTTTCTGTATTCCCCTTTCTTAAACATATTTTCACAGGGGCACCACCAGTGCCCAACTGAGGGGCTCAGATGTGGGTACGGTGGGTCTGTGGAGTCAGCTGGAGCTGTGTATATCACAGGACAGCCAGCCTCTGTTCTCTTCCCATACTCAACACCCCTGGCAGCCCCCACCACTACCAACACCCAGATACCCACACCCAGTGAGTGAACTTTTTTATAGACAAATAGGTTATTTCCATATATCACATCAGACTACTCAATTCCTCACTCTCCCAAAGCAAGAAAGAACATAATGCACAACAACCACCATTTACTAGGAAAAACAATAAACTAAGTTCCCAGTATAACTGAGGACAGCTTTTCCCTGATATAAGTCACTACTGAACACGTCAAACAGGACAAAGAGGTTTATTCACAAGCATTGATGTTGGCAAGGTATGTTCTAAGAAAACTCTACATCATGCTTAAACCAGGTGATATATAGACAATCTTTAGTCTGGAATAAAGATCTCAGAGAAATGTTTTTGTTTGTTTAGAGAACAAAATGTATACAAAATACAGAAACAGATTAACATATTCGTTGAGGAACTCTAATACATAAATTCATTAGGGAAGCAATAAACATTCTGCATAAATTAATTACTTTGTGCTTATCCTCATTAAATGCTACTTAATGACTTAATAAGCTTGAAGAGCAATGACAAATTGTGAAAGTGCATGCACAGGACTTTTTGTAGTTTTTTTTTTTTTAATAGGGCAGCATGTCTAACTGAACACTGAAACTCTGATACAGGCTGGTAACATTTATGCAAAGTGGTCACTGTATCTTCTAACCTTCATGACTTCATGAACAAATACCTTCTGCCATGAGTTTTGATTTTGTCAGAAAAGCATCAACTTTACAAAGTTCAACTGCTGAAGGTACTTCTACTAAGTTTCAGGAACCATCTCCTCCTTAAAGCTAATTTTGTTCAAATTATTTTGTATTAAAGTATGACTTCCAGCTTCTTGGGAAATATTAATCAGAAATATATATGTCCAAACATGCAGATCTGTGCACACACAGATACAAACACAATAGGAATATATTGACACATTTGAGAATAATACTCGAGCTTGTGTGGCCTCTTGGTGTTTGAGAATGAAGAACATGTAAACGTCACAAACTGGAAAGATGCCAGGCAGCACTGGAGGAAGTCATGTCCAGCACCAATAAATACTGTAAATTTTGTGATGGGGTATGAGCACTCCAGCATTAACTGAGCTGTGTTATTAACATACTCTGGAAGACTGAAATGGTGGCCCCATTTGTCATGTCACAGACATAGACTGCTTATGCTCTCATTTTCTGTAGCACAAAGGCTCAAAGTGCTATGTCCTATCTTGTGATTTAAACAAAACAAAAAACAAAAACCTACCAAATAAACAGTTTACACTTGCTCTCTTCCCATGCCAAAATTGAGAGAAGATGGAAAACTGCACCCCAGCATACATGCATACATTAGTCATATTGATATTATAAATGCCTTTATTTAAAAGTAAAATATAAAATCTTCAAGTTATCAGTGTATTAATTAAGCATGATTCAGTGAACGTTTCAAAACACAGTCCTCTCACCTTCCCAGGACACCCACAATTCACAGTGAAATTACCAGTGCTGCCTTCATAAAATATTTAAAGCAATCTTTGACCATTACATGAGCAAACATTTTCCAGATAACCTTGGGATATTAATCCAATTTTTCAACTCTTAAACTGATCTTTTTTTAACTCCTTAAAACTTACTTAAGCAAAGGAATCTAATTCCTCTTTGTAGGGACAATAAACAGATAAAGCAGTATTCTGAACAAAGACTGTCAGTCCTCTTCAGGGATTATCATTCCTTGGATTATGCTCCTTTTTCCAGAATAGTAGTGTGCTTAATTCCTGATTCTTTAAGAATCATGCACAATATCTAGCAAATTTCAATGCCTATGATTACATACACATGTACATACACACATCAAAGCATTTTTCAGTATCCTCCAGCATGACCAATTCACACAAGTAAGATCTCAGTATCAGTCGTGAGCGTGAGAACACTCTTGAAACAAAATCCAGAGGAAATCAGCAACCAAAGCAGCATCAAAGAAAGCTGCAACATTAATCTTGGATCACATAAAATATTTTGCATTGCCATGACAGCATGACATCATATTAACCCCACAAACACAAAAAGAAGTACACTTGACAAGAAGGCATGTGCTGATAGTACACAGCTACCAGAAATCCTTCCCTTAGAAGTAAATAACTTTGTCGCCTGATGTTTAAGCAAACCTTCAACTATTTTAAAACCTTGTGACTCTACAAACAAAATCACATGCCCATCAATCACACTAAGTCTTTAGACGTTTTCAATTGATTTTGGTCACTTAAGACTAATTCACAAAGGATTAGGAAGTCACAGCATAGTTAAATGCCATCTCCATGATTGGATAAAAATGTGTATAAAACAAATCAAGACATATTCATGTTACAAACAGGTCCTCGAGAGTTTTGTGCTGACACTTAGGTAATAAGAGAGCTAATGAGAACAGCTATATTCTGCTCAGCACTGTTTAGGATACTAACAGATTAACTTTAGATGATTTGTCATCAAGTCCCTGCAGGAAGAAGCCACACTATTTAAGGGGGTGGGGGAAGAAGGAAGACAGCATACTTATCTATGGAAATCTTTGATCCTGGGCTAACTACTGGGATAATAGTAACAATGATACCAGAAATAACATTTGTCAGGGAATAATTTTGACCATTTATCTCAGTAGTAATCATGAATTTTTTATTTATTGACAGGCACTTTAACCTTCATTCAAGTTTTCATGTCTTTCCAGTATTCACAATAGTATTTTAAAAGAACAGTTTTGAAAAGGAATTTAAATGCCATTTGAAAGAGCCACCACAACTCATGGCTTCCCAAATTTTCACAAAATAGCCAACAGAGTCACAAAATGAAAACCAGGTGGTAACGGATGAGAGTGTTTGGGGTTTCTTTTCTCTGTTTTCCTTTAATACATCTTATTATCTCACTTCGAACCATAACGTCTGTGGAAGAGAAAAGGTCATCAGTAGCCAGTGGCAGCACCAGCTGGGAGCTGGCACTTGTAGTTTTCAGCTGTCAAATGTTGGCTGAATTTTAGTAAGTGCCAATATGAAATGATCTGCAAATCTGCAGTTTTTTTAAAAGTAGTAAGAAAAAATAAAGGATTTTGAGAGAGCAATTCAAAGTCTGTTATATTATTATAGTTATACATAAGTATTGCAAGTCGTTCAGTCTCACTGGTTGCCATGTTAGCAGAACTCGCACCCATGTTCTGTGTTTAAACACCAAAGCAAAACAGCATTCCATATCACACTTGATCCACTTCCCTCTTAAAAATGCCCTGAATGCCTCTTCTCTATGGCTGCAAAGTTTTTGTGAAAGTAGACATCATCAATAAAAGGAGACTAAATGTATTTACTTTTTCAATATCCACGACTTGTCAATGTCTCACCAGCAAAGAAAGAAGACAAAAATGTAGAAACAATGCAGGAAAGACGGAGGAGTCACCCAGTAGCTGATTGTGTAGCAAAACTACACAAATATTTTCTGGCTTTGGGTCCAATCTCATGTTTTATATACAAAACTGCAACTTTTGTAAAATAGTTGTGCCTTTCCCAGCAGCAGGTTCCATGTGGGAACTGTGTGTGCTTGAAATGAGAAGGAATTCACATATGTGCACTCAGCCCACCAGTAGGACCTAAAATAAAGAGGATATGTTTTCTCCACAACTGTGAGTTCAGCAAATATGCTGCAATAGCAGCCACAACACTGCTGTCCTTTCTGAGAAGATGAGCTAACATTTAAGCATGGAAGACACCCAGGCCCACCCTTAGGCATTCCCAAGTGCCAGCCTTATTAATCAGTGCTGATTAAAACCTTTTGGAATGCACCCAGCCAGCCTACCAGTACCACCACCACCTCACGCTCCAGCACCTCACATTGGCCTCTCAAACATTCTCATTCCCAGTGTGGAAGAAGATGCTTGCATTGAGTCAAGAGCCAAGGGTAGATGACATAAGTGTCTATGCTTGTCTCTGTGGGTACATTTTTTGGATTTCTAGACCAGACAACTGGTGCAAACAGCCACAGCCAAAACTGCTGTGGTCCATCACTCTCATTGTGCATCACAAACCAGACCAGAAAAATTTACCTGCCATGCAGTCACTACATAACATTAATGGGTATGGCTATGCATGACTTGACCCACCTACAGATAACCTGAAGTACTGAATAACTGGCTTTGTTTTAACTAGCTTAAAAATAGACCAATATTTTCCTTCCATCCTGTTTCCAGGGTACAGTATGTTCCTGTGGTACTTGTTCTTCAATTGCTGACAAAGTCAGTCCTACTCACTGGAACTGAACTGACTTTTTAAAATCCTATGGATTTTACTTAAACTACAGTATTTAAAATATTAAGATCTAGCTAGTATAATGATGGCTTACTATATAAAGCAGAAATGGAATGCGTTCTTAGCTAATGAAACTCATCTGACTTAAATTTTGGTTTCTATCTCATTTGTCTCTGTGGACACTATCTAATTTCCCCTCACTCTTCTCATCTGACAGACTGAAAGTTTTTGGGGGAGCAGGGACTGACATTTACTGTATGTCTATAAAGGACCTAGGCCACCAAAGCCCAAAGGTTTTGAAATGCTACTGCATTCCAATGTCCACATAAAGTAATGAGGACCTTTGACTGCTCTTTCTAGCAGACACAATTTGCAGTAGTTGTATTTAAAACTAGTAATAAGAAGACAGTTTGATAGTGTTTTCCATTATTGGAAAAGTATATAAAGAGCATAGTCAAGCCATCTCACACCACCCTCTTGCACTGTTGGGAAATAGACTAATTACTGATCAGGTATTCAGGTCCACTAGAAGATGACCTCCCTCAGGCCCTTCAGCAGCAGCAGCGAATGCCGCAGCCAGCAGGACGCTGCCCAGCTGCTGTGGGCTCTCCCTTTGCGTGCCCAGGATTCCTCTTGCTGCAACAACTGCACAGTTCCCCTAATCCAGTGCCTCTGATTAAAGCTTTATAAGGGAAATGTAACATCAGCCTCAGACATTCTCTGACTAAAAGTTGAGGAAATATGACTGGCAACAGGGAGAACATCACCAATGCAAAAGCTACCAGTCCTGTACCAAGGAATAAAATTTAACTTTTTTTGGAGGAAAACAAACAAACAAACAAAAAAATCGTTCGGGGTTCTGGAAGGAAATAGTGTAGCAACTCAGTATTAATGCACACATAAATTCAGAAAGCCTGATTAGTAGTTACACCAATAGATGAAACACACAAAAACTTCACCCTGTGGATGAAAGTTACCATAAGCCAGCCTTAACTCACTGAGATAGGACTCCCCACCCTGATGAGCAATTTTGGTCTCAAGGCACCAGCTGTCTATTACATTGCCCTCCAGGTCCTGTGTGCTGTTTGTACACACATTTCCTTTCACAGGGGAACAAAGAATATGTCTGGAAGCATAGAAAAGATGATTAGATACCAAAATCTCAGTTGATACAGAACGGGAGTAAAACTACTGATGGCTGTCACTGTCCACTTACCCCTGTGCATATAAAGGTATAGTCACCATCAGGGCTAGGGTGTCTTTAATGGAAGTGGTCATATTAAAGCCCAGCTAGATGTGACACTCCGGAGTGGTTCCAAGCCATTTCTATCACAGGAAGGAGAGGTTAGTTAAAGGCAGAAGACCTCCTGTGAGAGTGCTAGAGAAATGTCCCAGGCAGAGGAAGCCAAACTTGGCAGGATCTGTGCCCATATTGTTGGTCCAGAGCAGACCCTGAAGCAAATTAGCCAGGCAACAATGCCTTATTTGCCCCCTGTCCCTCTTCACAAGGAACTACTTCTCCAGCGCTGGTAGGGATACTGAATTCATTAGCATATATGTGGTGTGAACAATCAGGAGACTTGAACCCGGGACTAAAGTGAGAGCCAAATTATTGGACGCTAAAACACATTCAGTGAGGAATAGTGAAAGGGGTCAAGGAAGTACCGGGCCACTTGACATCGAAAACAGTATCTGTGGTAGGAAGTAGAAGCAGAGCAGAGTAGCTTGCAGTGTTGTTAGATCCTTTCCTTTATACGGCTGTGCTGGCACACTGGGATGTAGACGAGCATGTCCTGCTGGGAAAGGAAGAGATGTGACAGGACTGAGGAATCGTGAGCCCGGGGCACGATCTTGCATGCTGAAGTGGCTCTGACTGTTTTGCATTAAACGCACATGTCCACACTACCAAGCACACAGCAGCTCTGCCTATGGATGAACCATTTTCTTTTACAAAGACAAATAAGCAAAAGATTAGTTTAAAAGCCTGCTACAACTGTCGCACAATAAAAACAAGTGGCAAGCTTTTAGACTTAATTGCTCCATCACTCCAATCAGGGAATAAGGTATTCTGAGCCTGAGAGCTTGCTTGTTTCTTTTCCAGCTACATCCATTTAACTAATAAACAGATCTCTCTCTTCTTATTTACATTATTCCAGAGTGGATACAAAGCTCCCCATCTTTCAAAACATTAAAAATCTAGCACTTAAAGAGAGAAAATTATTAAGCTTTAATTCTGCAAAACATGAACTGCCTTTTAGTACTAAGAATTAGTCAAATTTATCATTCTCTGGAAGAACAAGCTTGCTCATAGAAACTGAGACAACGCTTGAGAAACTTTCCCTGAGGAGAAAACTGTTATGGACAACGGGTTGATGGGCCAGGATATTCTCCACCAGGTTCTCTGTCCAACTGAAACACTACATCAATTACCTGAAAACAAGCTACTAAGAACACCTTTATCCTTGTAAGGCCATGCTACATTTCAGAGCGGCCTTATGGCTGCTCCAAGTTGCACCTTATCATCTATGTTTATAAAAAGCTGCCTTGGCTATAAACTGCAAGAACATACAGCCAGTAAACCCTGGCTACACCCTGAGTCTTCCTTTTCATCCTCTGAAGGCCAAAGATGACTGTGGTATAACATGATTCAAGAATGCCTTCTCCACTAGGTAGTATCTGAGCAAAATTTGATCCTACAGATGCACATTCTAAAGCCAGAGTCATTTCAAAAACTGACTATAAGTTTTTGTGGAAAGTACTTGACACATTTTGTCTTTGCCATTGTGAAAAAATACTACTGTTTCCTTATATTGTCTACACAATATTGTTTACACAACATTGCCAGGGAAATAAAGCTTTCTATAAGCACTACAAGTTGATGGCTCTGATTTCCTTAAGGGTGAATTTTCCGTAAAAAGTCTTGCTCCAGCACTAACTGCAAAATTAGCAAGAAGCTTATGAGTAATTAGATTGGGGTGTTAAATCACTAATGTTCCTTAAATAAAACTCCTAATTAGGACACACAGCATATTTATCTACAATCTAGATCTGACAAACAGCACAAACTTTCCTTTTCTAGCTGACATCCAGGACACTGCCATGGAATACCAGGCACTCACAGTGTCGCTACAGGACACGGAATGAACGACATACACGCAGTTCGGTCGTCAGGGCAAAAAGAGGGAAGTTTATTTTCTTACTTCAATTTATATAGATTTTGGACAATGACCAGGGATTGGAGGATGAGGTTGACACCAACCACACTGGTCAAACTAGAAGTCCATCAATTGTCCCTCCTTGAGAGAGGAATGTAAACATCACTTTGTTCACATGAAAATCTGTGAGAAACTCCACTACAAAAATGCAAACATCAGAAGGCTGGAAAAGATCAGGGCAACACTCACAGCACTCCCTTCAGGAAGGCTCATTTGACTTGCACAATTACAGGCAAGGATGCCTATCCCCATCCACTTTGATACCAAAGCAAACTGGCAGAGTAGAGAGAGTCATTGTTGCAGAATTCCTCAGGGAAGGTGGACATGATGTGTACCTAGGCCTTGAACTACCCGAGCTGAGGCCTTCAACAA
>JBBMKD010000001.1:92507174-92528708 GCA_037834095.1 Argya squamiceps
TTTGCATATTTCTCTCCACTGTGTGCCAATGAACAAGCTACTGTAATTGTAAACTATATAGAATTGTATATAAGCAGCCATTTTAACCTAATAAAGCAGAACATCATTATTAATCATACTGGTTAGATCGTGCGTTCTCAGAGTGGACCAGTTCCTTTGATCTCGAGCTAACCTGGACCCAGAACCTAATGAACTTTAAGTCATGGCTGTAAATTCAGATACCCACCACCAGAAAGTTATTAATCTCTCTTTTGATGACACAGGAAGGCTGGGCACTTCCTCAGATTAAGTTTCTCTGATGGAATTTAGCTGCTGATACCATAAAAATGTAAAACTATCAACACAATCCCTCCTTCTACATGGTGTTTCTCAGACTCTAAAATAAATGCAGTTGGATAGATGTTTTTGTTTTATTACACCTAATAAAACACCACCTGACGCAAATGCTTCTCAGCTGAGAATTGATTCACAATAATTTACTGGACTACAAACAGCAACAGTTACAATTACTTTATGGCCCCTTTACACCAAACGTATTTAACTGCTTCAAAACAAACCCCACAATTACATTGACATTCCACACATCCTGCAGACAGTCTTTCCAAACATTTTGTACCTTGTTTAATTTCTAAACAAAATAATCCATTTTCTGAGAAAAGCAGATGCACGGATTTTTAGGTATCAGAACTTTTTTTTTAAGGTTTACACCAGTTAATTTCAAGTCCTCTGAATATCATTTCACATGAACACAGAATTTCTATTTGCAAGAAAAATTTCCCCCCCTGTTTGACACTGACCATCCTAAAAACTAATATGTCTTCTGAACCACAGGCAGCATCTTTCAGTGACCTGGATTTTACTGTCTGAAGTGGTTCTGTTCTATGCTTGTGCTGCAGCTGCAGAAGTTTTTCTCTCTGCAACTCAGTAGAGAGGGACTTAAACCTAGAAGCACCAGAAAAATGAGCATGGCTACCATAGTGCCTCTATCTCTGAGTCAACACAACTGTCAGCCTCGCACTGCTGGGAATGCATGTGCTCTTCCATGCTCTCAAGGCCACTGAAGACAAGATTTGATACTTTATCCGAGACATACGTTGATTCCAGAAAGGAGAAGCTATTTTCAGCATGACTGCAATTAACCAGGTACTTCTTTATGTACAATACAAAAGTCACAGTTAAGACAACCTCCCTGAAGCCATTTACCTGTTAAGCTTCATTGTTGAGAGTGTTTAATTAATTTTTAGTCCAACTTTAAGTGTCCCTTTCAATGTAATACCATAGTAACTAGCCCATTAAAAAGATACATATTTGTTACATCCATTAGGAAAAAACCCTCAGTCATCTCTTCCTACAGCACAAGGCAGAAAATTATTTTTTGTAATATTTTTTCTGCTATTGCAACATAGAATAAACTCTATTGTTTTGCAGTGAATATATTCAACCCTTTGTGTTAAAATACTTATTCAGACTGAACATAGAGATGTTCTGACTGAAAGCAGGTTGGGTGTTTTGTCAGCAAGAACAAGTTTTGCTGAAACAAAAGCCTTTCTGCAAATGATATTGCAAATCTAGTATGTAATTTTGGGAGGAAATGTAACGATCACAGATTTCAGCTACATTACACAGTAGCTGAGAGTTCACATTGTCACCATCAAGACCTGAAGCCAGGTCCAACACCTCAGGTGCCATGTCTTGCTTTTATGATCCCAGATATTTTAGGGAAGAGAAAAATCTTTGCCTGACCAAATAGATACAATATTTGCATTAACACTTCCAGGAATGAGAGAGAATGATATTTTAAAGTGAAACATTTAGAAAGAATGAACAAAAGCTAAAATCCACTGTCCAACCCTCCTCTTCTGCATGTGTAATACGACATGGGAGGAATATACACACTTATAGCCATGAATCAGGACATGATTTATTAATAACTGCTCCACAAAACGGCTGTGTGAATAGTTCTATATATACACAATATTAATATTTATTTGATTGTTGTGAAATGTCTGAAAAAAGCTAAATACATTAACAGCTATGCTTGGCACTACATTAAACACACACCTTTAGGAAAATTAACAAATCTAAGTGCAAAGGTTAGAGTTATATGCCTGCCAGGATGGTTTTTCATCTTATTGAACTAAAAAATACTTGTAGTCTTTTTCAGAAAGACGCAACAAACTGTAATTCACATGAACTTGCCAGAGCCTTAAACCAGCAGGTCTGTCCCACAAAATGCCAAGTATCTCCAGTAGCTGCTGTTGTTGCCAACATGTGACAATACAATATTCCCAAGTACCACCAGCACCCCCAGTTATTGCTATTTTTGTGCAGGATTATAACATTTTTCTATGTTCATTAGCTGCAATTATTTTAGTAACAGTTAGTAACAGAAAGAAGACGAGGTGGAAAAAACGCAGAGAATGTGCAAGTGAGGTTTGCTAGACTGTGATCAGAAACACATTAACAAGCCAACACAAAGGATTGAGATGTTACTGACAGACTGTACAAAGTGGACTGTGCTGCCTTTTCGAGGTTTAGATTTCTTCTTGTTGTTATTGTTTAGGTTTTGTTATGCTTTGTTGGGATTGAGTCAGATGAGAAAGTCGATATTTTGTCACGTTTTTTATAGAACTGGACAAAAAAATTATGTTCATGAAAATCTGAATAAAAGCAGTATTCAGATTGGAAGAATATTTTCTGTTGTATCTCACAATTAAACAAAAAACTCTTCTCTGTGTATACGTATATTGAAACTGCATATTTAAAGAAATCAGCCTGAAGCAACTTGTTGGTTAAGAAAATTGGATGACATAGAAGAGGCTGATGTTAAAATCTGTAATTCATCTCATTGAAGTGTCCCATTTATTATGGCCACTTACCTTATGTTCATTTTGTCAGAGCTCCCATGTCTAAGGTAAGAAATCACTCCCTTCCAAAAGACTAAAAATGTGGTTGAAGCTGCTGTTCTGACTGTCATTTCATGACAAAAATATTTTAAGTCAGCTTTAATCTAGATGTCCATTTTCCTTGATATGACACCCTGCAAAAGCATGGTATTTTGTAGATACCTTCAAGCAGGGATCTGAATTTAGCACTAAGATCTTATTTTACAGGGGTGAATGCCAAATGCTTTTCATCTCATTATGCTGGTTTGAAATAACAGTACCAGTTAAAAGTAGCATGATGACAACATAAATTGCAAGAGCTCTTTCAAAGCAGTGCAATAAACCACAGTTACTATGATGGTCAGTTGCCCCAACCAGCATGACAAATTCCAAGCAAATCAAGCTCCATTTAATTCCTACTGTACAATTACAGAATACATGATACCCTATGTTGATGTGTTCAAATAACTCTGTACACTTCCAGCTGGCATTATTTTGATATTCCATTTCATAATATTTTGATGTTTATTCTTGTTACACAATTAATACAGGTTCTGTACACTATACATCAAACATTATTGCTGGTACTTAGAACATTATTCTATAAGCAGGAAAGATTCAATTATAACAGAGACAAAATATATAAAGCCATTTGCTGTCTGGAAACTGAGCTCTGGCCTGACCTATGTAATATTAGACAATTGGCTTCCCCTCTGTTCCTTCCTCTTACAAATTGCTTGCTGTACCTGTGTCATCTTTTGAGGCCAAGGACTGGCTTTCTCTTTGTGTAATGTGATTTGCAGCTGGGATTTCTGAATGCTGTTACAATACAAAATTACTGCAATGGTTCAGAGCTCTGCTCTACCAATCACCCTAATCCCAGTCTTTATTGGTACTTTTAATGGCACCCCTGCTGTTACAGAACAATAGCCCACTCAAGAGAACTTGTCCCATCACTTTGAATCTACTGTAAACACACACATACATACATGAACTACATACATAACACGCTTTTTTTATTCCTTTTTTTTCTTTTTACCCTCAGGCACATCTCGGATGCTGGCAATGGAATCTAGAATATTTTTACACTTACAAAATCATTCCCAAAGACAAAATACCACCGAAAAAGGCTACTACTTCAGCACTGCCTCATTTTTGGTGTAATGTACCGAGGAAAGTGATAACAGGACAAATAAGCAGAATACATAGGAGAATAGAAAGCTCCACAGGAGAAGAGTCTCTTATAAAGTTGTGGGAACAGGAGTCAAGAGAAAACAAGATCTGCCTGAGATTCTGCCCACGAAAAAACCACAGCAGGAGACAAAAGTTGCTAAACTCACCGTGTGTAAACACCTAAATTGCATCATACCTCTCTTCCTGAAACATACGGGGTTATCCTGACACGCTATTCCCTATCTTGCCAGAGGGAAGGAAAAGTCATTTTTTCCCCAGAACGATCCTCCAGATCAGGCTCCCACTGCCAGCAACCCCAGCCCTGGAGGAAAGCCAGGGCTGCTGGTATCCAACCTCGTACCCGCAAGTTTCCAATGGCGAGACCCGGGAGCAGGAAGGGATCCAGCCCGGCACGGCGGCGCGGGGGACAGGAGCCACCTGAGGCCAGCTGGTGCTGGAAACCAGCCTGGCGCTAACACTGCCGTGAAGTCCTTCTGTCACCCATTCGGGAGGCACACTCCCACAAATGACTGGGATTTAACCGACTGACACTATCAATGAAAGAAAATGTTTATCAGAAAATCGCCATCCAGCTGCCACCACTGATTTCCACCAGCGGGGTGGCAGGATCGCGACAGCCTCTCCACCCCAACCGGGGGCTCGGGAAGGGGCTGGTTCAAAGAAAAGTGCCCATCTGACGGAGCCTGGGCTAGTTGTGTACCCTCAGCACACAATGACCGCGGGCTGAGCCCCGCACCTCGCTGACCCCGAGCTGCCCTGGCTCTCTCCCACCGGCAGCGAGGCGGGTCCTGCCGCCCCTGGGGGAGCCCACCGGGGCTGGCGACAGCCTACGAACCGCCGGCCACGGGCAGGGCACGACACACGGACAAAAAGGATCACGGAACAGAGGAAAAAGCACACACACCGCCACCCTCTTGGCTCCCCTAATACTCACAAGACGCCACAAACCAAATCCGTCCGCAAAAGGATCCTCCTCATGAGCCCGCTCCCGGTACGGGAGACCCATGGGGCATCCCCCGCTGCGGTGCGAGCCTGCCGGGCCCCGCGCCGCCCCCCTCCCTCCTTCCTTCCCGAGGGCGGCACTCACCTCGGAGGGACGAGGCCGGGCCGGGGCGGCCGCCTCTCTGCCTGTGCCGGGCAGCGGCGACGCGGCGGGGCGAGGCACGCTTCCACTTTCTCTGCGGGTCTTTCTTTGCCGTGCCGAGCCGCTCCGAGCCGTGCGGAGCCGCGCCGCCTCTGCCTCCCCCGGCACTCCTCCCCGCCCGCCCCTCGCCGCCGCCTCCCCGCGATGCGAAGCGGAGCGAAGCGAAGGGATGCGAAGCGGTGCCCAGCTGCCGGGCGCGCAGGGCCGGCCGGGGGCGGCTCTCCCGGCACCGCCCCGCCCCGCTACCTGCCGGGGCCCTTGAGAGGAGACAGCCCGCACCCCAGCGGGAACCCCGCCCAACTCCCCCCTGCATCCCTCTGCCTTCCTTTGCGGTACTCACCTGCCGTGCTCCGGGCTCACGCGGCCCCGCGGGGCGCGCCGCTAAGGGCTACTGCTTTTTCGGGGTTTGACATGCTTTGTCCGCCCCTCTCCTTCGGTAAACTTCTCGAATGAAGAGATCCGGGAAGGCTGTGTGTGTGGGAGTCTACATGTACTTCAACACAACAAAGACCCACCGGATTCCCTACTGGCACCTAATGCCCAACAGAAGAGAGACGCTGGGAATGTCATAATTATCTCCTCGTGAGATGGATGCAAAATCAACACTTCTTACGAGGTTGTACTTACTAAACAAATGGCAGCTTGGATGCATTTGTTTCTGTCCCGGTACTATTCCCGGTTTCTGTCCCGCTTGCTCACACCCTGCTGCTTTAGAGCTGTGTTTCCCGGCACTGTAGGTAGAAATCTTGCAGAAGCATAAAGGCAGGAAAGTTACAAGTCCCAGTGACAGTCTTTTGCCACCTTATTGAGTAGTGACACTGTCTGTGAAGATATTTTGCCCAGAGATGAGATCCCTGCCTAACTTCTAGCTAAAGTGCACATCAGAGGATCTTTTTTCAATGGAGGCTTAACAGAAGCATCCTAGCAAAGTCCTAGACATGCCCTACAACACATGCTATGCAGTCTTCATTTCATCCTCTCAATATGATGTCTTTGCTATCCTAGCAGGATTCACCCACTGATTTCCCCTGCTTGCAGATTATACCCTGCATTCCGCATGGGCCAAAACTCACTTCAAGGATTGTATTTACAGAAGTAAATACAGAAGTATTTACACAAGTAAAGGGTTCTCCCACAACCCTTTCTAGACCTAGCTGGCATGCCAATGATACATAGAATAACCAGATGTCTACACTCTATGAAATGCTGTAGAATATAAATACCTACATATTAGATTACCCTTCATCTTGTATGGTCCCTCCTTACCTGATGATGACACTTGCACTGGTGACTCAAGTTTGGTTCTATGGCATATGAGCAACTGTCCCTCATTTAAAGCTAAATTGTGATGCACATGCAAGTAGTCCCAAGGATTTCCAGAGAAGCTCAAGCTGTGAATCATGGATCTGACCACAGCTATCTCCAGACAAAATTATAGGGAGCTGGTATGCAACTGAACAGTTGGTGTCCCTGCAGCCAGATTAGATACAGGCAGCAGGGGGTGTGGAGTGCAGTGTTGAGGATAGAGCACACACTTCCCTACATCTGGAAGTTGAGCCAGCACACAAGAGTGAAGGAGCTATGAGGACTAAAGGAAAGGAAAGCCTAGTCTTTAACTTTGTGATTGGTAATCAATTAGGAAATATTCTCCCAGAATATTTTTTATCCTGGTATTGCACACGATAGGTATCAGAATTCAAACCCTCATTCAGGCACCTGCAAGTTAAATCCTTGAATGATGTCTTCTGATTTCTTGACTTTGAATTCTGGCTGCCTTCTGCCTTAAGCACTTTCTTAGAAAGTGGGCAGAAACCCTCTGGGGCTCACGATGGCCTTCAATGGCTCTTTGCTTGTTGGTCCAGCCCGCTAAATAATCAATGGTTATGCAAAAGGAAGGCAATTTCTTCCTTGTGCTCTGTAAGCAACTTTCTTGTATAAGATCTGTCATTTCCTATTGATTTTAACTCAGTAGAGAAAGACTGATGTCTCAGGTAGAAAGGATCTCCCAGATTTGTGGTGTCTATTCTTTTTCCTTTGACTTTTTCTGTAATGTAGATTTATCCTAGAGCCACCTCCTCTGTTGAGGGACTAGGGTCTAAACCTCTAAAATGGAAATGAAGCAATGACTGTCTAGTACCTCGGGAAAGTACTTTAAAGCCAGTATTTAATGTCAAATAGAAATTGTAGTATTAATGAGGTAAGCCCCATTCTTGTAAACACTGACATCCAAAAGTTTATTTACAGGGCTAATTGTGTTTCAAATAATTGAGGTGTGTCATGTGAGACAAAAAATAGAGGAAAATCTCTGCAAGCTGAAAGACTTTCTCAAAAGTAAAACCTAAAAAAGTTACCAAATAATCACAACTATGTATCTAGAAATGAACAAGCAGTTCATTTTTTGTTCTTGGAAGAAGAGGAAGTGGAGCACTGGTATGAAAAAAAATGTTTATATCTTAGTGTTTGCTGGTGCCCGCTTCACTTAAAAGAAAGAAATGTTTAGATGCCCCAGAAGGAGACTCCAGCACTAAGTTAGATTGCTGTTTCCCCTAAGGATGTATATTTTCAATGCAGCTAAGCTGGTTTGGAAACTATTTGTTGTCCTAAAGGTGGCAGTCCTGCTCCTAATGCTTCCTCTATTGGAGCAAAATTTGAAGAAAGCTATACATTTCTTCACAGCTAATTTAGATGCTTGAACAAGTTCTCTGAGAGTCAGTTCTGGGTAGATGAGAAGGAAGCAGAGAGCAAGCAGCTGTAGTGCCAGCAAAAAGAGATGGGGACTGCCCTGGAACTGCAGCAGGCAGCCCCCAGTTTGCCTGAGCTGTCTTGTGAAATTCACCTTCATAGGAAGAGCTCAGAAAGGACCGTACATTAAATCTTCCTATGCTATTATTTTACGTAATTCTGGCTCAATGAGCTGCTAAGGAGAAAGCTTCTGTTCCTTTGTCCTTAGGACACACCATCAGGCTGAGGGAAGACCTCATTTCTAGTGCTTCCATGAAGAATTGATTCTAGGTACTCAAACAAGGCCTCAAACCAAGGTCTCCCTGTTTCCCCAGTGTCCTCAGTCATTCCTCCTGCATCAAATTCTTTAGCTCCAAATTCCAGTGCCAGGTAGAAATACATACCCAGTTCTCAAGACATTGACAGTGATAGCATCTGCATCACAATATAATCCCAGCAGGAGTGCTGGTCTGTGTGGTTCCCGTACCCAAGCTGCCTCTGCTGGCTCTGCAGGATACAGAACTCTGCTGGGTAGATGTACTGTTTTCCAGCAACCAAACCATATGAAAATATAATTCTAACAGTTAATAAAATATTGGATTATTCCACTCAACTGGCAGCATTTCATTAAAATAACAATATTGATTCTGTTTCCAAAGCTGATCCTTCTTCTATTAGAAGTCCTCAAAGGTCATTTTACAATTACATCTGATGTATATAAAGCTCCCCCATTTTTTAGTTTTCATTAGTTTGCTGACATAGAAATTCATGTGCAACTCTTTTTTTGCAAAGCCACAAATTAGAAGGAAGGCAACAAAAGAATTCCCCACATAGATATTTGAAGTTAGTGATGTTCACTGTAAAAATAATTTGGCATGACTGCAAATTAAAAAAAACCCAAAAATATGGATAAAATCTTTGTAATGGTGAGCTAACCACCCACTAGTGTTAACTGCGTCTATTCAAACTCCAGTATGAGCAGAAAGTTACTTAAGTATAATTTCCAATCTTTGTGTATTCTACCAAGAATGATATTGCAGTTCATTCATTCTTGTATTGATAGTTATGAATCTTAATTCACAATGTCACATTAGTGTCACATTTGACACTAACCTTCAAACAAATCATCGCTCCTTGCTTCTCCCCCGGAGCACTGTCATTATCAGGGGATGAAATTCTGAATCAGAAGGAATTTGAAATAGCTTGAAATAATCAGTTCATTTCTGTAAGCTCCCATTGGTAGGAAATTCTAGTGAGGGTCCAGACAGTGTTTTTACAAGTAAAAGCCTAGAGAGAATCCATAAGAAAGCATGGCCATTCCCATAGCATGACCTTTACCAAAACGCCAAGCATGCCATTGGAATAACATGAATAAGAGCAGCATTTCTTCTGCAACTCAGAAATTCCTCTTTCATAGGAAATGGAACTGAACCTCTGTGGTTGTTTTGAAGCTGCCTTCTTATATTCAAGAAGATTGTCTTTTACTTTTCCACCTTTTTTTAAGTATATAATATTTTCGGCTGGTCAATTCAAACTAAAGATCATGCTAACTTTACATTTTCCTCAGCATATATTCAACTTTTGTTGTGAATGTCTCATCCCTGTAAGTATTCAAGGCCACACTGGGTGGAGGTCTGAGCAACCTGGTCTCATGGAAGGTGGCTTGGACCTAAAAGATCTTTAAGGACCGTTCCAACACAAGCCATTCTGTGATTCTATGATTTTATTAGACTTAATGGTTTTCTCCAGAAATATAATTTCAGCTATATGCCTTGGAGAGACAGAGGCATGACACTGTCTCTGCTTGTCCCATGCAGATACAACACATACTCTGTAGCTCTGTTGGTTGCTTTTTAGTGGAGTAGTCAGTTGTAGAAGAAAAACATCTCTAGTTTGACAGCTAAAAGCTTAGGTAGGAGGTGTGAATCATTGCCTGAAAGCCGGGAGACACTTTGTTCATGCAAATTGCATGAGGTGAAGTGAGGACAGTAAAAGGTTTCTAGACAGCCAGAACAAAAGTGGTCTCAGAAAAGAAAAGTGGGTAAGAGAAGATTTGAGTCAGGGAAAGGGAGAGGACATATTTTTAATCAAGCCAAACGTACCTAATTTTCTAACTTTGAATGCATTCCAGTTTTGCTGCATGGACACAAATGGACAGGTTATGTCAAAGAAAATAAATGGACAGAAAAGTAAACAGACTACTATGGCTACAAACATGGCAGCTGATGCAAAAATATGAAGTAAGTGAAGAGAAGAAAATTACCTAAGTTATACACATCAAAGGATATATCTATTGTTTGTTGTAGAACACCCACATTAAAGACCATTATTTTTAAAAGAGAGGTCATGTAGTGTAACAGAAACATCAGGAAAAGTGGAAAGGGAACAGAGGAAGGAATAAGGGAACTGAGAAGGAGTCATCCTTTCAGAACAGAGAAGATCTTTATTTATACACAACCAATACACAGCAGCTTGGCTTGCTTGTATTGAATAAATATCTATGCTACAGTCTTCCACCAAGGTTAATGAAACATTATGAAAGTTAGTCAAGGAGAATAATTTTGTATCCATTGAAGTGTGTATGAATTTCACAGTATTTTTGTGTCTGTCATTTCAAATTATACTCATCAGTGTTTATTTATTTTTTCAGATAAGACAATAGCCTGATCAGATTGCTTTCTGGCTCCAGCTGTACTATCTAAATTCATCAGTAGTGACTTGTTTTCCAGTTCAGATTTCTGTACCTTAACCTGGAGAGTCGTATCTCATTTTCTATTTTGCCAGCGAACTAATTACAGTAGAGGGACTGGCATTTTAAAACTGGTAAGAAAAACTGAAAAGAAAGCATAAAAGTTTGTCTCACATTTTGTATTGAAAGGTTCATTTTGAATCCACAGTGCAAAGCACAGCACAGAACCACAGCACTTTTGCTATGGATTTTCCCTTTATCTTGATCTATTCTGCAGAGTGGATCAGATGCTAAGCTTGACAAAGACATTGATTTCTATTCATGGGTTTGCACTAATCAAGGTACCTAGTATTTTATTATGCCACATATCTTCTTGACAATTAGTTTGGGGAAGTACAAGATTTGAAATACTGGAGCAGCTACTAACCTCTGACTAGCACCACTGCTGATCTGAATTTATGACTCCATAAGGGCCTATCACAACCATAAAACTACTAATCGTTGATGTGTTAATGAAGGATTAGGTTACCAAGAGCTTCAGCTTCTTGGTTATTGCTGCATTTAAAATACTGAATTAGATGCCATTCGCTTTTACAGAGGGAGATAGTCTACATTGGCAGAAGTAATTATTCAAAAAACTTATATTTAGGCATCTTACAGACTTGTACTGAAATACTAATCTGAGATAACTGTTCTGTAGATTTGTACCATTTTCATCATAATGCGAGTGATTTACATCCTGGAGTTAGATGCAGAAAATTTTCTAAGGTTAAAACACATGAGCTTCATGTCTGTTACAGCAATGTAAGGCAGTGAATATTTGCATTTAGCTTTAGTTCAGTAACAGTGTGGCTCCAGTTACTTTAAATTCTTAGTAAATCATTTTTAGAAACTGGTATTTTGAGAGGAACTTTTTATTTGTAGGAATCCAAACCAGTTCCTTCATACTGCTGATTCAAAACCACATTTTGTGAGGAAAAGCTTTCACAAGAGAAGGGCACGCAAAAGTGCAATCAGTGAAGTGTAGTAAATAGTAATGTGCATGCCTGTAGCCTTCCAGAGTTACTAAATGGACATTGTAGCTGGGTAGAATGAGATCTGCTCTACATAACTCCAATGAGGATTAGCCACCATCCTGAATAAGGCAGACCTACAAACTAAAAATTAGTTTCTGACCCACCAAGCAATGTCCTATATACTTCTTGGGTTCTCCATGGGTCAGCCAGCTAATCTTTTGCTTCACTGTTTCCACACTTTCCAAAGGTTTTATTTACATCCTGGTGATAAAAGGAAGTGTTTCTTTCTAGTGGTAGTGAGAGAAATGGTGATAGTCTTGGCAAAAATTGCATGATGTGTAGCTCTGAGGCATTTCAAAGGAACTTGACAGCTTGGGCATGATCATAAGGGAAGGTGGAGGAGAACAGAGAGAAGCAGGAGCAAGGAAAGAAGGAGTCAGATAACAAAAAGACTTTAAAGACATCTTCTTTTCTGTCCCTATCCTTTCCAGAGAAGATGACAATGCTTAACTGTCATACATGTCTACATAACCTTAGGCCTACCCTCATGATTTTGGATGAACAGATGAGGATCTCATTACTCAGGACCACAACATCAACCCTGACAAATTCTGCTTCTTCTGCAAGTGACTCACCTTGTATGGAGTCACAACTGAGGACAGTGCCCTCAGTCAGCAGTTATGGTCCTCCACTCCACAGGAAAATCAGTCTCCACTGGCTGTTGATGAATATCTTTCGAGGAGATTGCCAGGACTTTGCCCATGGTTCTAGCAATAGCTCAATATCTGCTGGGTATTCACACTTTGGTAATAGGCTGAAAAAGGCTTTACAGGTTTTGTGAAGCTACTCAAATATAATGAATGGAATTAATATATCCAGAAAAAAAAATTAAAATTCGACCTTCTGCATCCAGTTTCCTTTGAATTGGGCTGAAGGACTGAGAATGAAAGTGTTGTAGGAACTTCTAAGATTAATCTACCCATGTCATAACCTTAGGTAATCTCAATAGAGTGAGTGATTCTCGGTAGTGCCAGTAATCATTTAGTCAAATGAATCTCACCAGCACTGTCCATTTTGTTTGGAAAAAGAAAAATATTTTTCTAATGGAGAGTTATGCTGATTTTTGTCCAGATAAAAAAGCTAAATTTTTCAAAATTTCTGATAAATATTGCTTTTTAATATTGATTTAAATCTTCTTTATAAAATAAAGTGTTTGCTAACCACTTTTTCATTCATTAGGAAAAAATTCAAAACAAGGCGAATTGCACATTTTTCTGGCAGGTTCCTGAAATTTTCCATTTCCCGCTAGCAAAACTGGAATTTTATCTGTCATTCTGGATAAGGGAATGCTGTTATTTAATTTTTTATTTTAAATAAAAATAGAACATATCTTATTTGTTTTAACGTTGCAGTGCAGAAAAGTTTTCATGCAAGTAACAGACAAAGTTTTCAGATGACTTAACCAATCAGCTAGGCATAATAAAAAAATTATCTTTCCATTAGTTTTACTAGATGTCTGACTTCACACAAACCAAAATAATCCCTGTTCAAATTAAAGGGATTAAAAATTAAAACAGTAGTGGCAAGGCTGGGAAATTCAGACACTGATTTAGTTAAACTTATATACATGTACAAAATTCAATACTTATTTTTAAAGTAAAAGAGATAGATGAAGATGGATATACTTCAATGAAGTAGTGTTGAAGTTTAAATCAGCAAATGAATATTCATTTAAATTGTATGATTCAAAGCAAATGACCTTAACTTACAAATTTAAAATAAATTATTGGAAACAGCAAAGAAAACATTATTGAAAAAATAAAAAGAGTTATTATTATTTTAGCTCAACAAACTGACTACCTTTATTACATACAGGGACCAAGGAAAGATTCATTTTACTAATAATATTCATATTACAACACCACAGCTCACTTATTCACACTCCCTTCAGCTACAGACTTCTTTACTAGTAGGCAACAAGTACAGGGTTTAGACTGGGCCAACTGGTCTTGTCCACCATTATCTCACTTTTCTTTAAATAAAAGGCAAACACTTCTAGCACTTTGTTTCTAATCCTCAACTTATTATGGCAGCCTTGACATAACCACCCAGAGATCTAATGCGCTTCACATTGCACCAGCAGAGTGGAGGGTGTCCATCTGAGATTAGACAGCATGTACACAGCAATGCTGATGAACCTTCCTGCTCATTTCAGTCAGATAGTGTTTCAAATACATTGTGCCATCATCAGTATTTCAATGAAAAAGTGCTGAACCATTGCTTTAGTTATAGACCTTTATGCAATTCATCGTGGTGCCCTGCTCCAGTTCTTGATGAGTTTTGCCCACGGAAGATCAGATTTCCCTTACCTAAGAAAAACGTTGGTGAAGAACCAGTAAATATTCTATATAACTAAAGAGAAAAGCACAGCAAAACTTACACTTCTTCCAGTAAGGCTGTACTGGAGGAGATTTCAACAAATCCAGAGGAACCAATCTTTAACAGGTTTATTTCCATGTCACCCTTGTCTCCCCTTCTTGTAGTCACACAGGTGCACTAAGCACAGCAAGAGAGGCTTGTTTCTTCTTTTCTGCCCCTTCAGGCTTTGACAGATATTCTCCTTCTCCCTATATTTGTGTGTAGATAAGTGTGGAAAGGGAGAGGAAAAAGTTTGAGGATAAAGTCTTTCTGCCTCCCTGTCCTTGACTTGGAACTGATTTAGAGCCCTTTGCTACCACACCCCACTCCCTGGACTACTGTACCTGAGACATTAAGTTCAAAAAGAAACGATTTATAGAAGATATCAAGGTTTCTAGGTTATACATAAGTACAGATAAAAGTTCTCTCCTTCTATAGCTTGATCCTATTTCCACTCCAATCAAAATCAAGTGCCCAGTTTTGTGCTAGCACTTTGGTAACAGAATATCTGAAGAATATGTTCAACAAAAACCCTATTCAAATTTTAGATTTATTTAATAACAGTGGTAAAGCTACTTAGAGAATAGTTTATATTTTACAATAGCTATTATTGGTAATGATAAAGAATGAAGTAACTTTCGGTGAATAGATAAATAGAAAAGATTGTTAAATTAATTTTCCTTCAATAAGTTTACCTGCAATGCTGAGATGTCTGTGAATTAATAGAAAATGACAGAGGACTGCTGCCTTTTCACTTTAGTCCAGTATTATGCTAGACAAATTTTAACCTTTTCCCTCAGCAATACCAAAGAAATACTAAAGAAATTAAATATATGTATGTATCAAATATATGTACCTATTTATCTCTAGGGAACCAGTGAGGTAAAACGGTTGTGTTTAACCAGAATGTATACTTAGTGTTCTTTATCTCCCTGGAACTTGTTAGCACTTTGAGGACCAATTCACTAAGGATGAATAATACCATGAATGACATCAGCTTCCGCCAACATGCAAGAGGTTACTATGGTAATGGAGAAAGTTTTTCACAGTACAAAACAAGTACCATACTTGATATATTAGCCAGCCAAAGAAAGCAGTCACATATAAACTACAGCATCTTTCTAATGAATAGCCGTTTATGCAGCATGCATGTTAGCAATTCTGCTGAGTTCCTCTGAACATCAAACTGTTGGCAGTTATATTGAAAAACTTGGCAGATTTACAAAAGTGCTAACATTTTGTTTTCAGCAGCTTGTTTTTTTCTTTCTCAGAGCCCATATCTTCAGCATATTCACAGAGTCTTTAGTCAATTCCAACCAGTAAGGTTTCTGATCTGAGCTTAAATGTACTGTATATGCACACTGAGAAGGCAGGATGTCAAAGCCATGCAAGTGACTCAAAATATGTATTTTTATTTGTGACAGAAGAACAGATGACTTCTTTGTTAGGTGGTGCTTTCGTTTTTATTTTTTCACCACCTCTTCCATAAGAGTTTAATCCACAAAACAATACAGTGTATTTGCTAACATGCAAAGGCCAGAAAATACTGAAATCTTCAAATCATAGCCATGCATATATATATATATATGGTTATATCAATAATGGATCAAGACCATACCAAACCACATAAATATCCCCTAATTCTAAACAGAGGCAAGATATTATTTCCTTACTCCTTCCACTTTTCAGAAAGAAAAAAAAAAGAAAAAAAAAAAACCAACCCAGTAACTTTTCATTTTGGATGGGGTCCTAGAAAATCCACTCTTTCTTGCAGGACATTGAGAAATGAAGGAAAGAAGAAATCTGAGAGCAGTTACAGACCACTGATTCCAGGAGTCTTCTGGCAGATAACTCTGGGGTTTTCTAGTGATGTAAATTATTGTAAACCTTGGCCCAATGGGCTGAGGTATCATCTGACAAGACCTTCTTTGCAGCACTTTTTCTATGCTTCTCTAATGCATTTCCCTTGCCAAGGATGAAGAAATGAGTAAAAAGCAAAGGAATGAGTTAGAGTGAATGAACTTTCATGCAATTCCAGCAAAAAGTAGTAACTGATCTTGGATTCTGTCTTCTGCCACCTATGTAATACATTTTGGCTGTACATGTTGCCAAATACATATATTTAAAACGCTGCCAAAATTAAACTTCACTTTCCAAGTCTTTCTGTATATGATCATCCAGCCATTCAACCTGCCATTGTTTTCACAGACATACAAGGTTTCTCCAATTACTCCTCTGCACTTCTTATCAACCTCTCAAGTGAGGTTTTGAAATGGATTTTAAATTTAAAACACCTTTCATTGGATGATTTTTGTATATATTAATGTATTCCTAATGTCAGAATCAGAAAAAATATTCTGTATTCTAAAATTTGAATCCTGCTGGCTCTATATAGTCAGCTATAGAATTTCAAAGATTTTCTATTCTCAAAATTTAAACTAAATATTTTAAAGTTTGGGGTTTTTCATAGTGTTTTAACAATTTACTTTTTTCTCTCTTTTCTCATCTATTACCATGCCAGTTGATATGTTGGTAATGCTTTTCGTTTGTTTCAGATATTGGCAAAAGGGTAAGCAAGAAGTGGAAAAATACAGGAAAAACTTTTTTGTTTTGTCTGAAATTTCATTCCTATATTTTTTACAGCTTTGCTTTATCATTTCTAAGACATTTCATGTTTAATTGAGATTCTTTAATTGAAAGGTATGGCAGTTCCAAGAAGAGATACCCAGTCTTTGGAAATGGAGGAAACAGTAGTGCAGGTTGTGCATGTTGGCCTGAGACCTGCAGCCTGACTAGTCTTAATGGGCTAGCACCATACTGGTGACAGAACACAGCCCACTTTCCTGAGCAGGAGTGTTCTCCCTTTTGTTGGTGTTTTCAGGCAATGCAATAAAAATCAGAGGTGATCGTTTGGGTAGTACTTTTCCATACAGCTCAAATAGCTTCCCTGTAGTTTGGCAGCATTCTTCCGTACAGCTCATGCAGCTTACTTGTTTTTTGACAGTTTTGGTTTTTTCTCTGGTCATACCTTTTACTTCCTTTCTCTGGTCATACCTTTTACTTCCTTTGCTCAGGAAGGAGCATAACTAGGCTTCTGCCTTGTAGAAAATTATTTAATGTGCTAACACCATCTCAAAAGTGGCACTGTCATTAAAGAAAAAAATCAAATCCCAGTACTCTTTTAAGTACTGCCACCACATAACCCTGAAAGAATCTGATCTGCTGTTTTATGAAATGAAGCTTGTTAGATCCATACTCTTAAAGATAGTTAAATGGTTATATATCCATCTTCTTTTAAGTGAACATTGGCCTTAGTGCTGATATTCAGCTGCTTCCTCACAGGCACTGCCCTAACCAGGAAGACTTAGACACCTTTCAAATTACTCACCACCTACATTCATCATTGAGGGTATTTCCTTCCCTTGGATATACAGGAAAGCAGCACCTTATAGGTCTCAGAAAACTCTCTCAGTAAGACTTCTGAAAGTAGTTACAGTTGTTCATGTACTTTGGGTTAGGCACATGGGAGATACAGACAAGATATCCCCAAGAGGCCAAAAACAACAAAAAGAAATATTACTGGGAACTTTAGGAAATCAAAGAACTTTGGCAAAAGTTTAGGAGCAACATTCAATCAACATAAAAAATTTCTCAACTCATTAGCATAGTCCATTCAATTCAGCAAACTCTAAGCCTGTTCAATTTTAAGTTAATCAAAATTTCCAAGAAGAGGGAATTGTAAGAACAAAGAGAAAAAGACAGAAAACATAGAAAAAAACAGAAAAAGACTTACATAACTACCATTCCTGGGTGCCAGAGGTGTTCAGCTGACAGAAATCCCAAGGGGAGGCAGGGTCAAGGTGTGTGCTTGCTGCATGTTCAGCCTTAAATATCCCTTAGCCATCCTGGGCTCTTCCCCCAGGTGGGAGTCTGGTAATTTGGGCACTCAGGAGCTGGGTTAGGGGCTCCAGGGTTGGGGTGTGGAGCACTGGCTCTGCTGTGCCAGGGATTGACAGCCACTGCAGGGCTGGATACAAGCCTGGTTCGGGGGGCTGGGTGTGCAGACAAGGCCAGTTCTGCCTCCTCCCCCACACAGGAACCCAAAGAAATATTTGGAGCCAGCAATTCTTCCATTCTCTCCCACAGCCCTGGAGACAAGGTGTTGGACACCCATTCACATGTGTTCTCCCTGTTATGATATTAGGAAGCTGGAGCAGGAGAACTGACCACAACCTTGCATCTGCAAATTCTTCACACAGATTTCTGTCTCAGTGGGATCTCAGTTGAGTTGCAATATTTACAGACGTTTTATATACTCAACAGAATCATGACACAAAATTTTATGCTCTGCTTCACAAATTTCAGAAGGTTAAGAACAAATTCAGGATAACCTGGCACTGAAAATAGCTACTCATCCACACTTGCTGGACAGTTTTATGAACAACAGTTGGCAATAACTTTCACTTCATGTGACAACAATTTGTTTTCTGTGTTGCATTTATATAAAAAGGAACAAAAATGATCAAAATAATAACTCAAAGAGAGTTGTAATGAAGACTAGAAAGCAGAATTCCTCACACTCCATCATTCTCCTCTGCCATGATGGTTATTTATCATTGGCACTGTTTGCAATAACTGTTTTTCTGGCTTATAGCCCAAAAATGCATTTTTTTTCTACTTTATTTTTTTCTAATTTATTTAAAGTCAAAGGTACACCTCTATGGCAAAAAATTAAATGTTTCAGATTATCTACATCCCTTTGCTTAAGACTATTACAAAAAAAAACCAAACCAAACAAACCAAAAAACAAAACAAAAACAAAAAACCCGAAACAAAACCAAAACCCAAACAAACAAATGAACAAAAAACCCACAATAAAACCGCAAAATAACACAAAAAACCAAACCCCGCCAAAATAACCCAAGCCATATAGGTAGTTGTAAATTAAAAAAAAAAAAAAAAGCTTTCTGATGTATAGACAGTTGTAATTACACCACCAAGGTCTACCAAAACAATTTATAGCATTTAAAAAGACAAGTTCGAAACAGCATGACTCTACCTCTACTCTAACAGAATACAAATGAATGAGCAGAGGAAGATATAGTATCAAATACCACATCATTATTTCTTCCCTCATCAGCTTTACCAGCATGAATTATTTATACTGACTGAGCAGCTAGAATCAGTCTCATTCACAACTACACACAGGTGACAAAATGTAACAGTGATAATGATGGTAATCTTTTATTGCCCTCAGTTATTTTTCTACTACTTATGATTATGAACCTGCATTTCTGAGTCTGCTATTGCTTCATTTACATAGCACAAGATATCTGGAAATGTGACTTGCTAGACTTTTTGAGTGTTTGGAATCCTGGAACAGTTTTGAATTCATGCACATGAGAAAAGTACAATTTTCTCATGGCTCAACTCTCACTCACACCTACTAAAACAGTCCCTTAATGACTACAGAGTTTGGTGCTTTGTAGCTTGGACAGTGCTCTAAAAGTTAACTAAGGAAGTGATTGTACTTGATGGGGAATTTCAGAGATAATTTTTGAGTAAATTTTAAGTTCCCTTACCCTGCTCTAGCCATTATTCTTCCTCCAGCAAGCATCTGATTTCAATCTACTGTTTGGATGCTTGTAACCCTGACATTAAATCTCAAGATAATCATGCACTATTGCACTCATGCCTGCTGTGTTATCTTAGAATCTCCCTTTTCCTT
The DNA here is from genome assembly GCA_037834095.1 of Argya squamiceps. Taxonomy (NCBI): domain Eukaryota; kingdom Metazoa; phylum Chordata; class Aves; order Passeriformes; family Leiothrichidae; genus Argya; species Argya squamiceps. Next base: position 92,526,970 of record JBBMKD010000001.1, read on the forward strand.
CCCACAGTCCCCTCCTTCTCTACCATAACCCAAATGTATGGCACATCTGAGCAATACACAGAAATGCATACAGTCCTCAGGTATTGTTGGCTTGCTTCTGAATCCACTTTTCTACTTGAAGCAGTTTGCAAATGAGATGACATTAGATAATTTTACATTAGATGAACAAGGTGTCAGGGAAGTGAACAGCTGGGGAGAAAGGGAGGCAACAGAGGCTGGCTGTGAAATCCCACAGTATTTCAAACAGGTTTTGCTTTCAGAAGAAGACAAATCATCGCGTATTAGAGCATCAGAGAGGAAAGGAAAGATGAATGTGGGAATCAGTCTCTGAGTGTGTCTTGAGACTGATACTTATGTTGTAAGTAATGTGCAGTGGGTGAGCTGGATACACTCTGCAACCACTAGGCAGAGAGCAGAGCTTTGAACGGAGCCAGAGTGGGAAGAGACTATTCCTGAAAGGCTGGCCACTCAGGGTTTCAACAGTGTAGAATTTAAAGAAAAAGCAAAAGCCAGGCAAGAGAGGAAAATAGAGTACAAGCTGGTGTAAAATGATGGTGAGACAAGAGTTGAAGAAGAAAGGTGCCTAGGAAGGAGAAGTGGACCTAACCTTCTCTGGAACAATCAGAAGGCAAATCCTGGTCTTTCTATTCTGACTTTGAGTCCGGTTCATTAATTTTAATATTGGTATCCTTTTACCACTTCTGGATGACACACTGGAGGTGGCTATTTCCAGCCAAAATGTTCAGGAGAACTGTATCTTTATTGTCTTTTTTCTCTCTACCTGAATTTTGAGATAGTCTTGACCATCCTTCTCTTTTATTTGTAGAATTGCCTTCAGCTGCCAAATACACCTAACAAAATAGGAAGAGTGTGGTGCTGAAGTTTTTTAAGCATGGCTTTTACTAGGGCTGTAGCAAAATGTCAGATCTTTCAGTGATGAATAAAAAGTAGGTTTAGTAAGCAAGTAACAGAGGACTTGGAAGCCACATTTCACATGGCTGACTGAGTGCCAGACTTCAAAACCCTGGCAAAGAGCTTGCTGTTACACTGTACTGCATCTCTGCCCTAGTTTGAGTTTTAAATAGGAATTATCTGCCAGCTTTCAGTTATAATGAAACAAGTAGGAAAGCAGTCTCATGCTATATATAATATTTGGAATTTAAGCTCAAGCAGTAACAGGAAAGCCTAGTCTATGTTTCTTCTTCTGCAGGTATGAGAAAGAAAGAAAAAGAAGAAAAATTGACAAAAAGTGGCAAAAATGTCCAGAAGGACATCCTGGGCATGTCCCTGCTATTGTCTTTCTCTGGATAACAGCACCCCCATCCCCATTCGCTGCCTGACCTTGTCAATGAGAACTTCTTTAAAAACTGATGCTTGAGTTAAATAGATAAAGCAAACTATTAGAGAGAAAAAAAAAAATACATGACCTTCCACGACCTTGGTTTTCTCCACTATAAGAGATTTTAAAATTTTGTTTTCTGTGATGTCTCTCATTCAAATGAAAGCAAGAATTCTGTGGTTTGTGGCTTCATCCAGGTTGTGGGAGATGCAGCTTCAATACTTCTTTTGCCAGAGGGAATTTAAATTTATATATGCTATTAAGGAACCAAGCCATTAGACTAACTTCCATTCTTCATAGGTTGAAACTTCTTTCTTGGTGGTTTTTTTTTTTTTTTTTCTCAGTGTGATTGGTGCTTCACATTCAAAAAATCCTCTTGTTCTGCTGACCCCCTCTGGCT
>JBBMKD010000001.1:92531986-92568660 GCA_037834095.1 Argya squamiceps
ATTCCTCTCTCAGTGTTGGAAGCTTTTCCCATGGACTAAAATCAAACTCGGTGCCTTTCCAGGCTGTGTGCCAAGGTTTCCAACCCCCCTGGACCGGCTTCACACCCCCCTGTCCAGGGTTCAAACCCCCTTCCTCGGGTCCCAGGCCATCCGAAGGGATGCTCTGGACTCCGACATCATCTCAGCCTTTTGGCAAGAATATTTTGAAGACTCAAACATTTCCCCACAGCATAAAGATACCTTTGCACCATGCCATTGCTTCTAATTTCAAATAGTACTCTAGGTTATTAATCTTAGAAATCTTAACCTGTAGTTCACTGTTATGTACATTATAATCATCTTCTTTTGTTTCTTACTAATGTGAACCACCTTCACTTCAGCCTTTCTACAAAGCAATTCCAGGATTTCTCTACACTCAATGTCATAGATTATTCTGTGATTTCTGAACTAATATTTTATGCCAGATGCTCTTCTCAGAAGTGCATACTCAGAAAGAGTCAGCATTTCCCTAGCTTTCTTAACTCATGCTGTTTCTTTATTCCAAAATTAGCAATGCCAAAATAGCTTCTGAGTAGATCTATTTAAAGATGATATTGCAACTGGGGAGACAGAAGAACAACCAGAAGCCTCACTGAAAAGGATAAATGAAAAAACAGAAAAAAAAATTAAGCTGTTCACTGGCCTTAACAAAAATGTTTACAAATATTCAGGTGCAAGGTGGGCACAGAATTACAACATAACTGTGCTTCAAAGTTTTGAGTAACGTGAAGATACTTCATTCACGTTTTCCTAATAGAGGTTCATAAATAGTGTCAAGATCATTCAAGATCAAGGAATGCTTAAGTTCAACCACAGCTTTGTATGAAATCTTCAATCTGATTAAGAGTAGATCAAAAGGAACTAGACTCATGTATCAGAGCAAGAGAAGATCACAGCTTAAAAATTTATTGTGATTAACTTTTACCATGAAAGAAAGAACTAAAAAACCAGTAATCTATTTGCTATAACTGAAGAGGTTTTGCAAAACCTTTTTTTTGTGTGAAACTCCTTTGCATTTATTCAAAGCCAATGTGGAAAGAGAGGATGACCACCAAGAAATGAAAAGCTATGTCAAAGATTTAACAAAATTTAAAAAAAAAAAAATCCACTTACTGTAAAAAAATTTTAATATGTTAGCTCATCCATATGATTGTCTTTAATATTTGTAATGATCAAAGTAAATTATTTTGGGAATATAAATTGAGAGTGTTACCTTTGTTCAATATTATAAGGTATTGTGGGGAGTGCCAGCAAAATAAGGTAATAAAATAACATAGTTGCAAGTAAAATGTGCTAAAATGTAACTAAAACAGAATAATTCATCTCAGAAAGAAGGCCTGCTTACTTGTAATATGTCATAAAAACAAGTAAGTTCTGTTTCACTTTGGAACAAGGATAAAAAGCAACCTCAGATCCAATTAAAATCAATTATGAAGAAGAATTTACACAGAAATAAACATAAAAAGTGATATCAGAAGAGGTTAATAAGTGATGTACTCCAAACTCTACAGGCAGTTTGCAATATTAATTCAGGAAAAAATAACCAAAAATAAATATTTGAATGTGCAGCAAGAAGGGTAGAGGTTGTGCATATTGTAAAAGAAAGCATTAAAAAGGGCAATAATATTTTGATGGGAAGGATAAATAAGAAGAATGGAAGAGAAAGTAATTTTTATCTCCAAGAGCAAGGAAAGTTTTGTTCTAGAGGACAACAGGAATATGCATTCAACAGGTGCAATAGGAACACTGTTATCAGTAACAAAAAGCCATTTCTCCAGCTAAAATTCCTATCTGCCTCTAAAGAATGGCTACCCCTGATTTTGTTATGAGGATACACAGATTTATTTTTTGTAATTCTGGGAATGTAAAGAAGGAAGTGTAGGTTTCATGATTTACTCTTAGATTACCCTCATATTTTTTCATTTTTTGGTGGGCATATTTACTTTCAAAGGCAACAAAAAGTCATTTACTGTTGGATTCTTACAATATGTACATTCATATGTTCATATTCAGATTTCCATATCTGCATTTTTAACATTTTATATGTATATCTATATTTACTATAGGAGTAAATATATGTATACCTCTGCTTCTGTGTTTAGAAACTTTCTAAATTTTATCTATGCTCATCAAGGTCTGATCTCTCAATTTGCCTAATACTTATTAAACACATACTATTTTTCCCCTTCCTTTTAGCAGTATTTGTTAATTGACAGAAGAGTGGACCTGCAGCCTTTAAGAGTTTATGCTTTTTCATCCAGTTATGTGGTGTGAAATGACACTTGCTGCTAGTTGTCCCATCTGTGTTCATTATTTTATACTGCTGTGCTGTCACCATTTCTGAGCTCAGAACCTGTAAAACATGTGAATCTGCCTGCAATCAACTTGGTAAAACTTCTTATTTCCACTGAAAGGTATAAAACTGCAGGAAATGAAAGCCTAACAGGAAGATTAAACGCTGGTTATAATTTTGATTTCACTTTGGCAATAAGCTTTACTTTGACCTGTAAGCCATCAAATGACATCTTTTTGACACATTCAATGTCATCTTCTGTTCCCCAGTGGAGCTTACAAAAATATACTGTATAGAAATAATGTAGTTGTGTTCTATGCTTTTATTCACAGTGCATTTAAAAATACATAAGGTAAGGAATATACATAAGGAATATGCAATCGTGATAGTGGCACAAAACCTAGCTTGTTTTAATTTTAAATTCAGAATAGCAGCTTGTAAGCATTCCCGCATGCTTGCATTCTTTATGTACATGGGATAGCTTTTGAAGTTTAAAAATGAATATGCCAATAACTCCAATCAAATCTTTCTATGGCTCACCACTATAACATAACTATAATTGCTATAGGCGGCACATTCTCCTGTGGTGTCCTTATAGAAACAGTACCATTAACAAAAAAGATGATATTGAGGATTTGTCTTCTCAAAGGAAAATTACAGGATGAGAACACTGTTTAGCAGAATGTCAATAACATTGATGTGGGAAGATGACTACAAATATTGATTATGTACAACAATTATACCACAGTGAAGCAGGCAATCTTCAGCATACAGAAGCTGTCTTAGTTTTGTATACATCCTCATTGTGAAGTCCAAGCAGTGAAATTATATCAGGACAGGAGGATAGAAGCAGCTAAGCAAAAAAAAAAAGAAAAAAAAAAAAAAGAAAAAAAAAAAGAAAAAAAAAGAATGAAACAGAATATGTAAATTCTTCTTCTCTTTTATTAACAGAAACCATATTCTTGGGTTTTCATAGGATTTCTACTTGGCAAGTAACCTAGCTCAAGGGAAATGGTGGATCACCCCACCTGGCACTTCACAGCCCCCCAGAACATTGCATGCACTTTTGTGGCCCCAGTTCAGCAGAGGCATCAGCAAACTGGAGCAAGTTCAGCAGAGGTCAGCAGAATGACAAGGGCTGGAACAGGGGCTGGGGCACAGAGATTTGTCCAGTCTGGTACAGAGACAGTTTTGGAGCCACCTCACAGCCCCCTGGTGCGTACAGGGAAAGAACAAAGAGGAAGTAAATCAGGCCCTTCAGAGAGATGACAGGCAACAGAAATAAGCTGAAATAAGAGAGGTTCTCAATATATATATGGAGAACTATTTTTGCTAATACAACAGACAGGCAGTGAAAGAGACTTTCAGGGAGGCTGGAAATCTGTCTTTGGAAGTTTTCCAATACATGACTTGGTAAAGTTGTGATAAACTTGGTCTGATCCAACAGCTGGCCCTGATGTGACAGAAAAGAGAGACATAAGGACCTCTACAGGGGATCCTGAGGATTCTTTACAGAGAGTAACCATTAACTCTGAATCAGTCATACAAGAGCCAGCTCCAAGAAAAAGAGATGCATCATGTTAACCACACTAACAGAAGATGACTGGACAGTCTTGATTTATGACAGCTGGCAGTAGACCCGAAAAAGAATTTGTTTACGTTTAAGTACAGCAGTAGAACCACAAGATCTCTTGCTTAGCATGGAAACTGCTTTAAATTTGGGTTTTGACTTTGAAGTGCTTCTTATGTATGTCTGGTACAACAATTCTCTTGAGCAGAGCAATGCCACAGTCCCACACAAGTACCATTAGATCCAAAACTAGGAAGAATCAGTCCTAAGCTGCAGGTTCTTCAAACATTTCTTCCTAACGGGGTAATTTAAAACACAGTAAAAAGATGAGGCCACTCACAATACATCTAGATTGTGGCTATTTCCCTATAAAATCAGCAATTTTGACAGCATAATATGGTAACACTTGAAAGACTGATAAACATTTCTTAGAAATTCATGTTCAGTATGAAATAAGGTTATGTGCTAAACTTTTCTGGGGTAAAGAAAGAAAGAGAGGAAAAAGAAAGTGGAGAGAACTAAGAGCCTTCAATATAAAATTCATATTTCAAAGTTAATTAGGCTAGAAGTACTCAAAATGAGAAAAATAATTTAAACCAGTGCCTAAAACATTCACTCATGGCATGGGAGAGTTTATTAATTTCTCACCTTTTATGATTACTTCTCATAAGGCTTTCTCACAGGCTTTTTGTTAACAACTGGTAAATGTAAAGTGAATAAACAGCCCTTTGTGTATAAAACCTGGTAAACATAAGCAATCTCCAGTTCAAATCCAGGTGTCACTGAGAATTACCTAGATTTTGAATTTGTTTTTCACAGCAAAGCTGGAGGTTGCCAGGTCTGATGTTATACCACGTGCACCATCTTCGTCACAGAGTCTGGATTTTGCACCCAGAATTCTAAAGCTTTTAGGGTCAGCTCACTATTACAAGGCCCAAAGGACTAAGATGGCCTATTTTCAGGTGTATAAATTAAAATACATCTAAAAATACTACATTAGGAGTAGTTTAAAATTACAAAGTCAAATACTTTAAAAATGGGATGTGCTAGACATGAAAGTTATGTAATCTTAATCAGGTTTTTGTGAATGCATTTTAGGATGCTGCCCTTAATTGAATCTGTTCCAACTGTTGCCCTTCCTTTTCCTTGGCCCCCTTAGGTGCTCCTGTTCTGATTCTTTGACTTCATTCTTTGTCCAAACAGGCTGTGCTCCATGCTTACGGAAGGTACTCTTCCTCACTCTCAGCCTTCCTGTGGGCTGCTTATCCAGTTTCAAACTCCTATTTTCTGCATGACAGGGAAGAAAAATATCCCTCTCACTTTCCCTGGGGTGGGGGTGGTTGGCAGGATTTTAAAGAGTGTGTTTCACCCAGATTTTTAACCTTCTTTCATAAAGGAAAGAATGTGTGGACTCATGTACATATCAGGCAGCCCTTCACTCTGCTACAGCTTCTGTAGGACTTTATTTGTTTAAGCAATTCCACAAGAGTGTGGTAGCCCCAGAAGTATAAAGCTACTCCAAGCTTCATAAAACCATCTGAGAGACATACTTAATGCAGGTAAGGGAAAATGGATTAGTATTCATTCAATGCATACAAAAGGTCAGAGGATGCATTTGAGTTACAAACCACAATATTCAAGTAGTTTTACTGCTCACAGAACAATGTGTTTACCTTGGACTTTTTTCTTCTTCTTTCCCTCTTGGAAATAAAAAATGGTCTGGAGCAGACAACAACCATGGAAAATTTAAGCCTAAATGGTTGATTTGATTTGGCAATATGATAAACAGCTTGGAACAGGGGCTTAATAATAGGTAACACTAGAGTCCCACATGTAATTATCCATTATGTCCCAAGTGACAAACCACAAAATGTTTCCTTGAGATGTAGGAAAAGTAGCTGCATCCAGACAATTTAGGTTTTGAGTTGAATCCAGCCTAAGGTAGTGTTTACAGATGAACAGCGGTTAGAGGAGGAGCTGAAAACTTTCCATGGTGTAGGGAGGAAATGTAACACTCTCAGCAGAAGTCTCTCATCTTCAGCCTGGTAATGACACAAGTACTATTTCTGTTTTAATTGTATATGTGACAAGGTTGGTTTAGTGCAATAATTATATACAATTGCAACCAATAATGCTTTACAAAAATAGAGAAGGAACCAATTCCCTTTTAAATGCTCACTGTTTTTAGTAAAAGCAAGATGACATTTTGGATTTCACAAAGTATCTGACTACTCAGAACTCCAGCTAAATCTTGGATAGATTTCAAAACCATGGTTTCTCACACAGGCTGAGTAGTGTTACAATAGTGCAATTCGATCTGCTGCTTCATACCTCCAGGTATAGTTAAGACAGTAACCTTTCAGAATTTTGTAGGTTGTCTTTTAATCTTTTTCATTAAATACATTCTCAATATATTTTTCTTTGATGCACGCTTTCTTCGTGCCATACTGTACTACTCTTCTGTACATTTTCTTCTACCCTGTACAATTACATTTTGGTCAGCATTGTTTTTTGTCCTCTTGGCTTCTGTAACAGTCACTGAAAGATGTGTCCCACTTCTTGCAAGACAGATAGCAGTGCTTGGAGTGGAACTTATTAACCAGGATACAAGCAACATATTCTGGTCAGGTAAAAGGGACAGGGAGTGGGGGATGGAAGGGAGAAAAGATGGTGTCAGTGAGTAGTAAGCATAGCTGAGTCCTGTTAGAAATTGCTGTAGGGATAGAGGGGCTCTGTGGTAGAAGTGGCACTAACACAAGCCTGAGAAGGCAGAGTGTTCTTCAATTGCACAGAGAAAAGCTGAGGTGTCAAGCTTTCAAAACACCACAGTACAGATGGGCCTCACCGGTAGAATTCCTCTTCTGGATTTATTTAGGTCTTCAAAGGAAAGTCAGCTTGTTTTAAGAGAAGGCAAAGTGTCATAACCAGCTCTGGTGTGCAGTGGGAGAGATGCTGCTCCATCACTGCATTCTCTCTAGCTCCTCCAGTGGTAAGGGATAAGACGATCTTTGCACATCCACTGGCTGATGTAGCTTTGCTTTGCAGACTAATTGTATTACAAAGGTTACCTGTGATTACAAGGAACTCATCACTAATTAGCAATCTTGCCAAGTAAACACAGGATGTTTTATAACTGTGTATCATACATGTGGCTGTTCTCACTTGAATTCATAGACTAATGTTCAAAATACTACAAGTTAAACCATGATTCCTCTTTGAGCTCTAATAAACAGCATTTAATAATCTAGATCATGGGACACAGGAATGACTTCATTCATCCCTGATCACACAGGGATTTTCAAATTATGTATTTTTTCTTCATCAGGGCCTGAAAAATTCCTACAAACTCAGAGAAAAACAGTGCCAGCAGAGACAAGCAGAGTTGAACTCCTTGTGCTGAGGTGTTTCTAGGCTATGCAGTTTGTCCTGGCTGGGTGTTTGTTAACCCTATTAAAGCAAATCAAAGACTCCAGAACAACTCTAATAGTTCGACTGCATCACAGTCCTTACAGCTATGATATGTCCTTCTGTGTATAACCAAAGCTCCTCTCTTGCCAGAAAGAGGCACTCCTCTTGCACTAAACTTCGTTCTTTGTGAGTAGAAGGTAAATGAAAATTGATCACAAAGCTTCTTTATAGCAAGGTTTTGTACTGAAGCTATTAGTTTCTTTTTCAAGATTGTTTGAATCTAATTCCTCCAAATTTACTTAACAGATGGCTTTTTCAAAGGCATTTACCAATTCCACTGATCTCCTCTAGATTTTTCCTAATGCTTATGCAGTTTCCTTATAATGGAGTAGCCAAAATCTGGAAAAATACCTTGTAAGTAGATGTAATACTCTATTGTCATCATGGCTACATGAAGGTGAAGACACATTAGGCATCATATTCCTCTACCTTTTCTAGAAAGTGTATTTTTTTCCCTCCTCTTCCCAGCATGGATGCTGAGGTGTAGATGGTTGAGAATAAGCTTCTAATCTTACTGGTTATAATTATTTTAAAGAAGTGTTTTAATATTTACCTCTAAGGAAGAGTTGAGGGAAAGAGAAAATCTGTATCCTGTGTGACAGTGAAAGCTGCTTCCCAGTTTACATCACAGCAAATTCTCTTCTTGTTGAGTAATGTGCCACAGCAAATGATGCTGGATGGAAGGAGATCCTCTTTATTAAAGATACAGATCACCTGGCATTAATTCTGTCTTCCTCACAGAACACTGCCATTTCACAAAAGCTGGCTGCAGGTTATGTTTAGGACATCTCCATTCTCCTCTTTGCAAGCACTAAGAAATTAAAATCAGATATTATTAAGCTGTTTGTTCAGTTTTTTAATGTGGTGCGGTATCTGCAAGGGAGACAGGCCTACCCTTCATGAGGGGTAGGGTAACATAAAGTAATTGCTGCATTACTGCTCTTAGAGGATATTTGACTTTAAAACTGGACTTGGTCTTAAGTATCAGATTAAATGGCTCTATTCCCTCATCCACCAGACTGCCACGGTTGGAGAGCCGACCAATCCTGTTCTTGTCTGAAAAAAACCTCCCACCTCTGGTGTAGAAAAATTATCTGTTTTGTGTTAAATGAATAACATTTTCCAAAATGCTAATTAATTATATATCTGTCTTGTCTTTTCCAGATAGCTCAGAGTTTGTTCTGCAGGTGAAAAGCAAAACGAAGAAGACTTTTAAGAGGAGATCTCTGAGTAGGGTTTGGGTAAAGTACAAAAGATGAACAAAGCTACATGGGTAGGATTCTGTTTAGAAGTGACTCAGATTCAGCCTAGTTCATGGTACCCCAGTGTAAAATGAGGCCTTTTTGGAAATACACATCTATGTATTAAATGTTTCACAGATTTGTTATATGTACTCTTACTGTACATTTCCTTAAGAACCGTATAGTAAATACTCTGTAAGTAATATACTGAAATGATTTTCAGCCATCAGTCTGTGATCTACCTTGAAAGATTTCCCAAAAAAACCCCTTCAGTAAGTTTCCATTTGGTATGGACAAAATTTGCAAAAATTTCAATAGGTTTCAATCACTTCAGTACAGATGAAGATTCAAAGCTAGTTTTGTCAGACTTATTATTCTCTATTTGCAAAGGCTTATTTAAATTTTCTTTCTCCTTGACAAGATAAGTTTAATACAACATTTCATGTGCCTGAAATTCAAAATATGACATTACATTTACACTGTCCCACTCTGAAGTTGGCTTTGAATATTTGCGTACATACACTGTTATTTATTACCATAGCTGCTACCCCTGAAATAAACATGGTGCAGCAGGAGTATTTCATTTTTTTCACTGTTTGCATTTATGGTATGCCAGACATCCCAGACCTAGGTAAAATCTTCTGATGATGAACATTACAGGATTCCATTGGTAAAGCCTGATTTTATGTCTAAGTCAGTCTTGCTGCATCACTGCTATCAGTTCTTTAACAAATTGCAAGGCTGGCTGGGTTAGCTGTACTGCAATCTTATTAATCCTTCCTGGTGAAGCTGAGATCTTTCTCAATATGACATTGAAAAATGTGTAAATAAAATCCCTGTATTTTAACAAGTTCAATTAGCTTTTTTTTTTTTTTTTTTTGCTTTAGCCTCAGTCTCAGCAGCCAATAGAAATTTTATTTCATTTTTCATTTTGAGATGAGAATATATCTAAAAAAAAAAATCCAGCAACCTCCCACATGCCAATCCCTTTTTTACAGCCTATTTAGCTGAAGATACATGTAGTGCTTCCTTGGTTGGCATACATACACCAGCAAATTTGGCATTGCCTCCAGCAAGAACTCAGTGAGAAACCACCATGCTAGGCAACCAAGGCAAATTGCTACATAGGACAAAACACACACTGCCAACGAAGCTTTTCCTTTGCTGCTGCTACTTCATCATCCATGTTCTGTTTGTGTATGGAGTTTCCAATGAGGAAAAGCTATGAGATAGTAGGTCTCATTCTGTCATTTTCTCAGGCTAAAGTCGTAAACGTGAGTTCAATGTTATAAAACCTTTAAAGACATCAGAAGGTCTACTTTTACTTGGAGAAAGACTATTTACAAGGGCATGTAGTGACAGGAAAAGGGGAATGGCTTCACGCTGAAAGATTGTGTGTTTAGATTAGATATTAGCAAGAAATTATTTACTGCAAAGGTGGTGAGGCACTGGAAATGTTGTGGATACCCCACCTTTGAAAGTGTTCAAGGCCAGGTTGGATAGGGCTTTGAGCAACTTTGTTCCATCTTCTGGTTGAAGGGTGTCCCTGCCCATGGCAGGGGTGTTGGGACTGGATGATTTTTGAGGTCACTTCCAACCCAAACAATTCTGTCACTCTAAGATTCTATGATTCAACTCATCAGCCACTCACACCCAGAAGTAATAGTCCTTATATTGCTGCCTTCTAAGCTTCACTTCTTATCAGGGCCTAACAAGAAGATACGTAACTATGCATTATTATAAATTAGGCTGGTTATAAAAAGTGTGCTTCAAGAACTTTAAGAAGGCAATTAGAAACACCTAAAAAGGAAAGTTTATTTTCTTATCCTTTCTGTGTTTATGAATGACTCCAGATAGTTAGATATAAAAATAGATATGAAAGATGAAAGAAAAAACTTTGGTTTAAGACCCTTACTTTCCATGCATATAAACATACTATGATGGTGGATTTCTACTAGGTCTCAATTTTTTTTCTTTTTGAAGACTGTGACATTAAAGTAATATCTGGAGCACTGTGGAACAAAACCTTCTGCTTTCAAAAACAGTTTACTTTTTTACACAGAAATAAAATATTTGCACTTTTTACAGAATAAATGTTTAACAAAACCAGTTTTAATATAAAAAATTAATATAAAAATTTCAGCAGGGTCTGCATAAAGAAATAAGAAACCAAGTAAAAGATATTTATGCATAAACAGTTCAAACACTTGAATTATATTTATAATATTAAGAGACAACAAAGTATTTTAAATCTAAATTGTCCTTTTTTTCAGTTAAAGACATTATGATCTCCAAATAATAATTTAACAATTATTGGAAAATTAGTTTATGAGCTTCTTTTGATAAAATTGCCACGTCTAAAAATTCATTGAAAGTAGAAGCAAAATATGTCTGAAAATGCAGTAATAAGTCCATTTATAAAATATGAACTATATGAACTTTTTACCACAAACTCCTTTTGATTTCATCATAAGTATTGCTTATGTTACGAGGAGAGAGAATTTTACACAGAAAACACAATCCCTTCCCCAAGGTGACTGCAGCATGATGTGGTGGAAGCACACCATCTTCTGGCACTAGAGAGATCACTGTTCAAGAGTATGTGGCACTCAAGAAATCAGGAACACTCCTCATATACATCAGGGTTTTTTTATTTAAGATGTTCTAAAGTGGCTTTTTTTTTCCATAGAAAATTGTATATGAAGAAAATTGCCTGAGTTTTTTTAACAAAACAGTTGCAAATTAGCATTTTACTTTCAGCTGACAGGCTTAAAAAGATTAAACCTCACATTGCTCAAATAACTGGAAGTCAGAAGAGATAGATGATAATTCTGTGCCGAAATATCTACTGGGAAATAAGTTGTTTTTTTTTTTTTGGCGGGGGGGTTTCAAATGTATTATGATTAGTAACACTGAGCATGATTGTTTACAAACCATTGTGCAAAATGATTATTAACTTCATTTACCCTGAAAGAGAGAGAAATGATGCCAAAACCTATAGCTAAACACTATATTTAAAGGACTGCAAAACTGTAATTAAACCCTGGTAAACTGATGGCCTTTGCAGAGAATTTTAATGCAACAGAAGCAGCTCCTGCTGAAGTACACCAGCACAGGCTGCTGACAAATGCTGTTCATTTCTGTGAGCCCCTTATATATATAATGCTGTGACTTCTCGCTTTCTCCAACAGCAACAGTGGAAGGTGTTTGGGAACTCCATCAGCACCAAGAACTGGAACTACAACCAGGAGGACATACTGTGTTCTGGCTCCTTTTGGCTGGAGACCCATATTTTCCCTGCCTTCCTTCTGTAACCTACGTACTCAAACAAGCACTTTCTTCTTCGATATGACTCACCAGATGCAAATCAGGCCAGCTTTGATTTTTCAAACCTTGTGCCTAAGCCCGACGTGCTTGGGTAGTCTGTCCATATTCCTGCCATGCTGTCAACAGCTAACAATGGAATGGGTCAGGAAATGTGGTCTGGAGCTGGACAGAGGGGGCCTTAGGACTTGGGATGAGAAATAGAGTGCAGCAGGTGAATGTGTTCCATTCTTTAAGTCATAGAATCATGGAATGTTTTGGGTCTGAAGGGACCTTTAGACATCATCTAGAGCAATCCCCTTGCCATAGGCAGAGACATTTTTCACTAGATCAGGTTGCCCAAAGCCCCATCCAACAATAGGTTCTGGACTAAGATACCACAAATGTTTGGGCAGCGTCTCACCACCCTCACCCTAACAAATGCTTCCTTTTGTCCCATCTAAATGAACCCTCTTTTGGTTTAAAACCACTGCCCCTGGTTCTGCTTATCTGCCTTGGTAGAGGATCTCTCTCCATCTTACTTATAAAGCCCCCTTCATGTACTGAAAGGCCACATAATGTCCCCAGAGCCTTCTCTGTATTGAATAACCCCAACTGTTGGGATTGTCATTTCTGCTGTGAGAGTTTTTTACCTCCAGACCCTTCACTCCTGTTAATGTGGATTCTTTTCCAAACCCCAAACCCTTTTTCCTGCTTTGTGTTACAGGGAACAGACTTTTCCTACTGTAAACATTATCTCTAACAGATAAGTGAAGGCAACGCAAAATTAGAAAAAGAAAGAAAACTGATCGAAATTGTCATGGAAACAGAAGAACTTGCCAATAAGTGCAACTTAAAAATATAGCTACATATCATAAAAACACAGCCTCTGGCTATAGCTTCAAAGGGAAGGGAAGGAAGAAGGTCCCTGCTTTACACTAGAGATGTGCATTTCTACTGAGTGTTTTTGTGCATGTTACAGCATGTTGTTCAGCATTTTCTGATGGGAAAATGTGGGAATGTCAGGACATTGGTGTGCATTGGTGGTATGTGAGAGTGTACCAGTGTGAGTGAGAGTGCTTACACATGTGATTGCTAGGGTGTCAGTATGTGGGAATGTGTGGGTGTTTAAGTGAGGCAAAGTGGCTGAGTCCTGCACTTGGCCACAACCCCAGGCAGTGCTGCAGGCTGGGGAAGAGTGGCTGGAAAGCAACCTGGCAGAAAAGGGGCTGGGGATGCTGGTTGACAGCTGGCTGAACATGAGCTGGCAGTGTGTCCAGGTGGCCAAGAGGACCAATGGCATAAACAGTGTAACCCAGACTGTTTCTCTCATCCATGTTCTTATATGCCCTGCAGGAGCCTCACCTGCTCCCACAGTGGGCAGCAGCTTCATTTGGGCTGGGCCAATCAACTAGAAGATTCTGTAATGTTAACTAAAGAAATGACTTGTGCTAAATTTGTATCCCAATGTTTGAATGTCCCAGCACACATTAACAATTCACTGTACTGTTCAATGATCCTGGAGGCTGGTGCATCATGGGGGATGTGATGCACCCAGTCAATGCCATGTTCCTTGGCCTAGGTTGCGGTGGTGTCCACCCTCGGCTAGCCCTGGCACCACAGCAGGCCAGTGGTTCGTGTCTGCCGAGGAGCACAAGCACAAGCACGACGGCTCGGAGAAAAAAGGAGGGACTCTCCAGAGGTGCAAACACAACCAGAGTTTATTGGGCAGGGCCCTCATCTCGTGGTTGGTGGCTCAGGAGAGACATGCAGCCCAAGGGACAGACCCTTATAAAGAAAGGTGGGACTTAGGGAGGGGTTCACCAGTGAGCCAACAGGGGAGTGGCTGATAACTTAATGAACACATACATGGACAAATCAAGGGGAAGTGGGAGGGAGAAGCCTGGATTCCATCCAATCACTTGACGCCTCTCCCAGAACCTTCCAGATCCAGGGAGAGGCCCCAGAAGGATGGACAAGACCAGGGGATTATATAACATAAGATTGACAGCTAACTGTCACTGGGGTGATAACTCAAGCATGGACCAATCAAGGAGCTGTAACTAGGGTCGGGTAGAGGAAGGCAAGGAACATGTAACAACATGGGGTACAGAGAACAAAATGGAGTACATAGAACAAATCCTTACATGAAACCTAAACCAATGCAGAACCGAAAAACACACCCCCACATCAGGTGTCCATGAGGTTGTTTGAGTCACATTCACAACTAATTCAGAACTTTTGGGGGTGCAGTGTCACCACAGAAGTTGTTTTTCAATGCCCAAGATGGCCAGTGGCATGGGCCACAGAGTATGTTTCCAACCATCCAGTAGTTGCTTCCACCTTTGTAAGCACCTGGTGCTTACCACGGGGTGTTTATGGTAGCATGATATAATCAACCTGCCATGTTTCCTCATATTGGTATTTCAGACATCATCCCCTGTGCCAAAAAGGCTTCAGCCACTTGACTCCTTTACTGTGGTGCTATAAATGGCTCACCCTTTTGTACTTTGTCCAGATCCATCTGAGCAACTTCAGTTCTAGCACCCTGGTTGTCCTGGTTTTGGTTGAGACAGAGTCCTTTTCTTTTTGTTACCTGGTATAGTGCTTGGGATTTTGTGATTTATTATGAGAATAATGTTGACAACACTGATGTTTTGGGTGTTGCTAAGCAGTGCTCACCCTAAGTCAAGGACTTTCCAGTTTCTCATGCTCTGTCAGTGAGGAGCTGCAAAAGAAGCTGGGAGGAAGCATAACTAGGACAGCTGACCTGAAATGGCCAAAGGGATATTCCATACCATAGAAAGTCATGCCCAGTATTTAAATTATCTTTATAGTTACCCAGAAGGGTCTGATTGCTGCTTGAGCATGGGGTGGGTGTCTGGCCATGGGTCGTGAGGAACTATATGGTGCATTGTTTGTTTCTCTTGTGTTCTGTTACTCTATTGCATTTTCATTACAATTGTAGTTATATTAGCATAATTAGTTTCATTATCATTATGATACTTTGTCTCAAATCGTTTTTGTCCTATGCCAGCCAAAGAGGCCTTTTCTTTCTGATTCTCCTCCCCACTGAGGGAGGTGGGGGGGGAGAAAGGGCAAGAGGCTTCATGGTGCATTGTTGGCAGCTGTGGTTAAACCATCGTAGTCCTTGTTAGGCGCCCAGCATGAGGCATGAAGAGTTGAAATAATGATAGATCTGATCAGAGATTGTTAAAAGAAAGTGGTTATAAACATTTATTACATTAGTGTAATAGTCGCTGGTCATCACGTTGCTTTGTTTGCTCTCAGAGTTCTCGTGTGTGTGCTCAGAAGTGCATTATATACTCGTGTTCTTGCTGGCTGTCTTCCCTGTGTGATGTTCATGTCCTGGAGTCTGGACGAGGATTATCAGTGCTGTGTGCTGCGCTGGGTTACGCTGGGACCGAGCCGGGTAGGGACCGAGCCGCGCACGGACCGAACCGCGCCGGAACCGAACCGCAGTGAGACCGAGCCGCTCCGGAATCCGAGCCTCGACGTGACGGAGCCGTGCCCGAGCCTCGCCGCGCCGTGCCCGAGCCCAGCCGCGCCGTGCCCGAGGCGCGCTGCCGCCTTCTCCGTGCTGCCCCCGCCGCCCGGTGGGCACTGCCCGTAATTACATCCCTGCCTTCCCTCGGGGAGCCGGGAGAAACAGCTCGCGGCATTTTCTTCTTCATTCCTCTTTGCTTTCCTCCCGACTTCTTCGGAAGCCCTCCAGCCCTCTAGGCTGGTTGCAGTAGCATTTGAGAATTTTAAAGATTTTTACCGTAGATTCATGGAATGTCCTGGGTTGGGAGGCACCTTAGAGATCTTCTAGTTCCAACCGCCCTGATGCAGGCAGGGACAACTTTCACTAGATCAGTATCCTCAGGGTCCCATCCAACTTGGCCTTGAACACTTTCGGGAATGGAGCATGCAAAACCTCTCTAGGCAGCCTGTCCGAGTGCTTCACTACCCTCCAAGAAAAGAATTTCTTCCTAACGTATAATCTAAATATGCCCTCTCTGGGTTTAAAACCCATGCCCCTTGTCCTATCGCTATCTGCCTGTGTCTCCATCTTGTTTATATGCCCCCATAAAGTCCCTGGAGGCTCCTTTTCTCCATGCTGAACGACTCCAGCTCTCTCAGCCTGTCTTCATATGAGAGACACTTCATCCCTCTAAATATCTTCTGAATACCTCTGAAACAAACTTGTTGTTGAGAGTAGCAACGGTCTTGCATATAGTTGAAATTGAGGGTTAAGTGATTGAGAGCATCCCAAATCCCATGAGAAACCCTTAAATTCGAAAGAGGAGTAGGGGGTCTTAAGCCCCAACAGGGACTGCAGTTACTCAAGCCTTAGTGACAAGCATTGCAGTTATTTCAATCTTTGTGACAAGCACTGTAGCCACTCTAGGAACAGGCACTGAGGTCAGTTCCATCCCTCTGACATGCACTGCAGCTATTCACATTCCAGCAACGGGCACTGGGGCTATTCAAGCTCCAGATGGTTAACCCCTGTGACAAGCATGATGGCTGCTCATAATCCCAGTGGACAGATGTTACAGCCAGTCAGACTTCAACAGATGAACCAGAAGACCAGGCTGTGCTGCTAAGTAGTCACTCCTATGCACAAGAACTGCATATGAAAATCATCTCTTCCCTTAAGGATGGACAAGGAGGGCGAACAGGACAAAGCAGGGTCATCACAGGAGCATGAAGATGACTCACAACTAGAGTTTGCCACCACTCAATCCCAGTCACTGAGTGAACTGCATTAACATACAAGCTTGTGGATGGGGGCATATATGACTGCTGAAATTCTGATCTTTCTATCAGTAGGATTACTGTGTTAGAAAGAACATATATATGTAACTACGTCACACAGGCAACCTGTGACTTTTCCCTGTCTGACTGGACAGGTGTTCTGGCATGACATTACACCTATTACCTATCCTAACTATATTGCAGTATCATTCCTGACAGTGGTCAAGAGCATTTTGCTATGAGACCTATAAAACCCCAAAACAGTAACAACAATAAAATTATAAAATATGAAGTCCTGATGATCCTTCAAGGTAAACTTACACAGGTTTTAATAGAAGGTAAGAAGAAAAATAGAGGCAGTGAAGAGTCTGTAATAACATTTATACAAATATTATAGATACATAGAAGAGCCTTGTATAACACTGGAAGATTTAGTGTATAAATGCATATGCAATCTACAGATATATGCTTTACTTTAGAATGAAAAAGAAGTTGTTTTTCTGAAAAAGGGAGATTCTTCATATTAAATTGTGTTAGATTCTACATTCAAGGTATCAGAGTACATGGAGGATATTTGTTTCACCTTCTTATATCTTGGACCACAGGCATTCAGACTTCCATGGAAAAAGTTACAGAAGCCATAGGCAGGCTAGAGGATTACAAATAATTGTTTTGCTAGTAGAGGTGCAGTTGGGAGCTCGTTACAGAAAACATAAAAGTTTTAAATAGAAGCTCAAATATCAGTTGTACCCCACTGCTGCCCAGGTTCAGTCATTCAAAGGAAAGTAATCCTTCCATGCAGTCTGTCTGTCTTTCCTTCTTTCTGTATCTCTCTCTTCCTTTTCAAACAATTATGTTTATATCAACAGAGGTAATATTCTCCTTATGGGACGCCGAGATCATAGAAGCCTAAGACATATACTCAGAAGGCTGCTGCTCACAAGTCTCAGAGAATGATTCAGATTACATGCACACCATTTAACCTCTCAAAGGAAACTATAAAATCAGTGTGTGTTTCCATTTTTGCCAAACAATTTCCTGTGCTGCCAGCCGACTTTGGTCAGTATAAATGGCTGGGACAGGAACTTGCATGGAGGCATGATCTAACTCTTCAGTGGAATGAAGAAGGATAGAAACCTTGCTGAAAAATGGAAACTTTCCTTCTGTATCTTGCTCCTATGATTTTTGATTTTTTTTTTAACATTGCTTTTGGTAGTAAAATCCATCAATAAAGTTTATGAAAAGAATTTTTGAAGGAATCATGGCTATAGATCTCCCTTTTAGGAATCCTGCCTTTTCCAAGAGAGATGGCTATTAACTCTCTTCAGAATAGCTTGTACTTTGCTATAAGGTAACTAAAAGCAAAGAGTGTCATGAGCAGTCTGTCCAGAAAAACTGCTGCAGATAATCTTAAATAGAAAATAAACTCCTTCTTGTACTTGCCTTCATAAGAGGGTGCTTTATTCAGACTCCTCAGGTCCTTCTGCTGCCTGTGGCTGTGCACCTTTTTTGGTTAATTACTTATCTATTACTGAATACCTATTATTAGTAGACATTTAGAAGAGAGACTTGACAAGGAAAAGGCCTTGTCAAACCTCTAAAGGGGGAAAATGATGCATTAAGTTTTAGCTTTCATGTTTTTCAGATTCTGTGCTGCCTTGGGGTGTAGTTCTAAGCTTTATATTAAGTGTTAGTGAGCTATCTTCACGGAGTAGGGAGAAAAAAAATCCTTTTCCTACTTAAGACCAAGGACAACTTTCAGGCCCAAAAACATAAACAACAATGGACTGAAGAGAGAAAACAAGAAGGATGAGACCTCACATCCTGAAGCTGTAATTGGACAATTAAGCCCCAATGTGCAAATGGACCAAAACTAATAAAAGTTTAAGACCTCGTGACCGGTTGTCCATTTATGTGACTGTTCTTAGTCCACCTTGGGTGTAGCCCTGGTGAGGCTCATGTGCTGCCCAAGGTGTATCCTTAAGATCCTTCAGTAAATATCTACTTTATTCTCTAGCTCTGTCCAGTCTCTGTTCCAGGTCAGCCTTCCCCAGGCATCAGTAGGTTTACAGCTTCTTTTGTTTTTGTTGGCTCATGCCACCCGGGAGTGCAGAGCCCTTGTGTTGTCCCACAGAGGTGGCCATGTCACGTATGCTGCTCCAGAGAGGCACCTGCCTCCTAAGCCTTGTGTCATCATCCCTGCTGTGAACCTCTCACACCAATGCAGGCCATGTGTGCATCCATGGCAGTCTGCATGGACACAGTTTTTTAGGAGTAGTCATATGTAAGTCAAGTGCTGAATAACAGGCAAAGAGGTCTCTCGTACTCTCTTCATTCTAAAGAAGTGAAGGTAGTCATACCTTAATGTTCATGAATATATATGTACCTACTCAAATTTATAGACATAACTCAAATATTATTAATTTTTTTATGGGAAAGAAGAGACAAATAGATCTAGAAGAGTTTTTAGGCAGTTGAGACTGCTCAACTAAAGCTTGCAATGGAAAGATTAAAAAAAAACAAACAAAAAAGGGTGTTCCACAAGCAATAACATTAAAACAGTGTGTAGAGATTAAAAAAAAAAATCCCAAAAAACTGACATGATTTTATCTGACAAGTGATATGGTACACAGCTCACTTTTTTATTTTGATAGCTGGTATAAGCAAGGCACATATCTAGAATGCCCTTGAAAACCCATGCCTTTAAAACTGCTTAAATCTGTAAGAGGCTGGGATAAACCACAATTGTGTATGAGGGTAAAGATATTACTGATCCAGTGTTCTGCTGCCTTATGATTTTTTCATCACTGAAGCTATTCTTTCAGATACTAAGAGTTATATGAGCTATTACAACTACAGGGAATGATTAAAAATCTACAGTATTTCACTTTAGACTGTTTTCTGGTGCTGATATTAAATACATTCATATAAGCAGAGGCTACTGAGAAAAATCACTGTGAGAATTTCATAAAATATTTTTAATAGCATGTTAATTTATAAGATAGCATACTGAAAAATCACAAGCTACCAGTGTCAGTAAATACAAACAAGATAAGATACTCACAGGGAGTCACAGGTTTTTGATGTTTTTGTAAACTCAAGTAGAATGAATGCTTTTGTGCTAATATATTTTACCAAAGATTTTCAAGATGAAGTAGAGGAGTATAACTTATTAACTAGAAATTAATACTAATGGTTATTAATATTTGAATATTATATAATACTCTAGTAAAAGAAATGGTGTAACAACTTTTAGTGCTTCATATTCATTGTTCTTTTTTACTACACTTCAGAAGTCAGCTTAAAACTAATTTCAGTAATTTTCTGAATTCTAAGTTCAGCATTTCCAAAGCCATGAAACATTTTTGCTTTGAGCCTACTAAATTTAATTTTCATGACTGGAAAAAAAAAAGGAGAGGAAAAAAAGGAGGACACTGACCTTGAAACACAGCATTAAAAATAGGTCTTGTTAAATCAAAGCCCTTTAAAATAGTATTTTTGCATTACAAGCTTACACTTGCCTTTCAGAACTGAGTATTGACCTCAGAGTAGATCCTCTTGCCTATTTAAAATCACAAGTCACTAAAAGTATCCCTTTCACTGAGAACAGCTGAGCACCAGGGTGGCTCCAGCACTGCAGAAAAGAGACATGCAGGTTCATCACAGGGATATTGAATGCAACTTTATTCCAGAAATCAATGGTGGGAACATTTCTAATGAAGTCACAAATAAACAGCTTAGACAGTCTGCACAGAACAAAAACATGGATGATTAGGAGACCTGAAATACTTTTATATCAATGGCGTTCTTAAACCAAGGTTGTGCTACAGAATACTGCAGGCATAGCTATGTTGGTCAAAGGTGTGAAATGCATTTTTGTCACTGTGTTGAGGGGAGAAAAATGGCTAAAATTAAACAAAATGCTAGAAGTGTTTGGGTTTTTTTTTTAAACAAAGTGCATCTTCAGCAGAACTGATTGTCTGTACCATATTTCACTGTGCCATTTGAGTGCTCTGAAAATGGATATGGCTTCCTGGTTTTCACTCATAAATGTACTGTATCTTCTAACATCTCACTTGAAGATCTACAGACTTGGAGGGAGATGAGCAGACAAATGTATTAAAATACCCTTGGAATTTTTGCTTGTACTTTATGTGTTGTGATTTGGAATCCAAATACAATGTCATCTGTAGCCTTATAAAAATGCTGAGTACTATATTTTGCTCTCTTAATGCCAATTACTTGCCAGTTTGCAAAATAAAAGATTTGATTCCTTCTCCTTCATGTACATGTATTTTAATATGTGATTTTTTTACTCATACCCTCCCTCTTGGCTTTTTGCAGTTTGTAATTGAGTACTGTAATGCCCCCTTTTTGAGGGCCAGTGATGTAAATTCTACTGCACGTGTAGCTTAGGAAAGGGCACTGCTAGAGAATATACCCACAAATATTTATCTATTGGGTCATTAAGAAATATCTTTGAAAATTTGAATTGTCTTTTATTTTCTTGTTACAGAAGTTTAAGTAGGGATTTCACAGGTGGCATTGTATGAAGCAAATTATTGGAAGCAGAACTGGAATCCTCTTCTTTCATTTTTAAAATAAACATGTCTGTAATGGTTAATAAAATACTTCTACAGAAAGCAAATGAAATTTCCTTGTGTTTTGCACGCCACGTGTCTACTAACTATAGCATTCATTTAAGTCTCTCTATTTTCAGTTTTACCGTGGAATTTACCAGCTGGTCCGTCCTTCCTTCCTTCCTTCCTTCCTTCCTTCCTTCCTTCCTTCCCATATTGTATTAACAGGCACTGGCCAATTTCAGAATGTTACACAAACCAACAGTTCCCCTACATAAGATTTATGACTTAACTGGTGTCCAACCATAAGTGTTCAGCAATACCAGGTACTTTATTCCCATTATGCTTCCAAAGTCAATGTTTTTCTCTAGGAGCTTATGATCATCAGGCTAGCTTTTGATCATCAGACTTCATCTATGCCCAGGTTTACCAAGGAGATGCCTAGATAAAACACTCTATGAAATAAGTAACAAGCAGTTACTTGAATCAAGATCCTTTTTCTATTACTGATGCACACTCTAACTCACTGCACACCTCATTTGAGGCTGGGTTAGTTCATACAGACAACTTGCTAATTATGAAATCCTAGTATGTTTTGGTGCCCTAACTGCTCTGGTAACCTATTTCCCTGTAAAAAGTGATTTTATCTTTAATTAAGAGCTTCTGAATGCTTCTGTATCTTCTAAAATCTTGGTGATTTTTTTTTTAGCACAGTGGTTTTTTCAAGTGTTTTCACCACTAGAGGGTAGAGAAATACAGTGTTGGCCAGCAAGGGAAAATTCCTTGCTCTGCAAAGAAAATAACAGTTTGTTGCTGTTAGGATTCAGAGGCTCCTCCAGCATTCCTTTCAATGTGACTGTTCAGAAGGACTAAATGTAACTGAATGCAGCCCCCAAAAGTGGGTCAAACGCAGATAATTATCTTGATTGCTTGCAAAGGGTCCTCTGCCATCCTACATTTGAATAGCAGGATTCACTTTCATCTGAATGCTAAGTTTGCAACACTAGGCCCAGGCATTCTCTAAGGCAGGAGAACTGAAGATGAGCTATGCATTTGGTAGCTTATCTAAACTACTTATGGAAGTACACAAGTACTTTAGTAAACCTACTTTCATAGTGGTGGTGGGATTCTTGATGAGTAATTGTTCTCCAAATCCAAAAGACTTGTGATCATGATAGCCATTTTTGTGATGTGTGTTTCAATTATCTGAGAGAATTTATCTGTATGCAAGATATCCCGGCATCTGGAAATATGTATATGTTTAAAATGTAATTAAGCTAATTTCTAACTATCTTGTAATTTAACTGAAATAGGGTATATAATGAAAATATCTTATGCGGAGTAGCATGTGGTGTGCAGCACCTCAGGGTTAGACTCAACTTCTTAGTTAAATTTATCCTAAGGCTGATGCACTGTAATTAAAGAATCTGCAAGTTACAATTTGGATAATTAAATTATAAGACAACTTCTTTTTAGTGCATACAGTGGAAACAAAATGCATGAAATGGAGGATATTTTGCTACTTGGAAGAAGTAAAACAAAAAAACCAAAACCCCCCACAACCCCAAAAAACCAAACAAAACAGAACAAACAAACAAAAACCCAAAACAAAAACAAAAAACTTTTTCTTCTCCCAACAAGTCGTTCATTGCTATCTGACTTCTTAGCAAAGAAATGGTAGAAGCCAATTAACACTTTTTTAGAAGAACTCCTGTAATTACAAGATAGAAAAAGATTTCCTCAAATTATATATAAAGTAAAAGACAGTAAGAAGAAAATCACATATTTCCAAAAAGTTGAATTTTATATATTCAGAACAGATTTTGACTTCCTTAAAGTTTGCTAAAAGCATTAGATGAAAAAAAAACCCACTTTATTTAAAAAACATCTGTGGTAAAGAATTCCTCCTTGAAACAGTCACCTTTCATTGCCTGCTGCCATACATATCAAGAGCTTTGCTTCAGCTCAGGCTAAGCCAAAGAAAAACAAAATGAGAACAGACACAGACCTGATGTGAATGAATGACCTGAACTCTGCTTATTCCATACTTCTACTATGGAATCATTTAAGTTGGAAAAGGCCTCTAAGATCATCAAGTCCAACCATTAACCCAGCACTGCCAAGTCCACCACTAAACCATGTCCCTAAGCATCACATTTACGCATCTTTTAAATACTTCCAGGGATGGGGACTTAAACACTTCCCAGGGCAGCCCGTTCCACCCTTTTGGTGAACAACTTTTTCCTAATAAACTTTTTCTTCTAAACTTTCTCCTTGGCACAGGCTGTTTGATAAGGGCAAGGGGGAAGCTGAACAGCCCGACCCTTTCTATGTGGAGCATCGCCTGTGTATGGACCACTACCTACATCAAGAGTACCACCTCTAGTCCTATCACTTGCAGCCTCTCTGTGCTCTGGAGACGAAAGGGTCACTTTAACCTACCACAGCTGTGGGGAAAGGCTTATTCCCACCTACTGGGTCCAGTCAGCTGCACTGACACCAGCTCTGTTCCTGAAGCGCGGCCAGAGGAAAGCAATTGCTCTGTACCCTGTGTGCCAATGCTGCTGGAAACAAAGCAAAGGAGCATGACACTGAGGCTATGTGAGAAGGGAAGTGATAGTCTTTCTGGCTTTCTTAAAGTCTGAGCTTTTGGATAAGGAGATAGACCCAGAGAAAGCTGATTTGCTCTATGCTCTGCTTGTTGAAGAGGTGTGTTCACTGCAGGCATGATTCAAGTGACTGGCATCCCACTCACAGAGTGCCTGTTAGTTGATGTATTCTTGACTTTGTCCTTCTTGCGGGCTGATGTCTCCAGAAGACACTTCCTCTAATTCTCTGTGCTGCACATGTCCATGTGCATTGTGAGTGATGGTAACAGGAAAAATGTCCTTTCCTGAGCACACACAAAACTCTATGGATACTAGGTGGACCATGAGCTCTCAGGCACAGCTTATCTATGACCTTTTTGTGGTGTGGGCATCTTAGCTGTGACTCAGACTGGATGAGATAATTATGCAGAGACATCATACCTTCTGTATATCTTGAACTCAATGGTATATTTACTATATACTTGAACAGGTGTCAGAGGAAATCTTTAGCTTGAGGCCATGCTTTAAAAAGAAATACTTATCAGAAAAGTTTCAAAAAAGTAGGAGAGTGGTGATATGATGTTGATTTTTAAAATGCACAGGAAGACTGACCTAAGGAATCCTAAACTAGCTACATTTCCAGCTAAATAAACCTGATATTTTCCATTGCAATTACTAGTTTGGGAGGTCATAACTGTTGGATTACAATCTACCTATGGGTTTGGGAGCCTTACTATAAAACAGAATGAATTCCAGTTTTAGAGAAAAATACTCCACAGTACCAGTGGAACATAAAAGAAATGGATTAAGAATACAATAACTGGCATATTGTGAATAATGCAGTCCTTAATGAATAAATGTTATTTTAAGACCTCCTTATCTGCCTAAGATCTGCCTTAGATCTAGCACAATTGACATAGTCTTTGTGACTTGGAGCAAAAAGTTACAGCTTTGCTCCAAGAACTGAAGAAAATGAAATAATCATCAAGACAAGTCAATCCTACAGTGATTTTGGATTGCTTTGTAAACTGGGTCCTTTCCTACAAAAGCAGGGCATTCACATGACGGACTGCAAAAGGCAAGCTGACAAGTAGCTGTCCTTTTAATTTGTCATTAACTGCCAGAATGATAGTCTAGAGAAAGATTTTGTAATCAGTGAATTTGTGCACAGAAAAAAAGAATGGCAGAGGGCTAGAAAGCTGTTCTTCTGATAAATTTCAAAGGGCCTTGAGAAACAGCAGTCACAGAAGAACAATTTTAGGATCACAGAAGACAATTTACAATGGGTTGCTTAAAAAGCCTTGATTAGAAAATGTTAGAATTAGAAAAGAGGTGACTCCTAACAAGTATGCAAGTTTCTTGAGTGGAAAGGGGAATACTAGACTCACTAATATATAATAAATACAGTGTCTGTCAGCAGAATCTGGCACAAATAGCAAAAAAGCCACCATTTTGATCTCACATTGGAACAAACTATTGAAGAAGACTTCTGTAGACTTCTCTCTTAATTTGTTCAGCTCAAGCTTGGATGCCTTTCCAGTATAATACAAAAATAAGGAGATGAAACCTAAGGTCTTTTGGTATCTTACAGGTCAGATTAAATGATATAATTGTCCCCATTGACATACAACTCCACGAGTCTCTGAAAAGGCTGATATCCAACATGTTTGAACAGTTCAGTGTAGACAAGACAGTCTGGACCGAAGCACACACCAGGAACCAGTGTTTTTAAGCTGTTTTGCAACAACAGTTTTTCATTATAAAATAAAATTTACTGGTGCAGTGTAGGAAAAAAGCCAAACTGGCCTTGAAGTAAGAATGACCTTCTTGGACCATTTGTCCTTGGCAAGCTTAATGCCTAAATAGCAAGCAAGGTGTTGTCTAGTCAGGGAGCAATTGAAAGCTACTGATGCTTTTCTGAAACAGTCTTTATTTAGTTTTTCCAACTTACTGTGCTTTTTTCAGTCAAGTTCCTGAGCATATGAAAAAACAATTATGCCATATTTCTCATGCTAATACAAAATGTTCACTGTTAAAACAGTGTATATTTTGTTCTCCATTCATAAAATCTACTCCTTCCCCATGATTGATTTTGCAGATTAGCAAATATATGTCAAGTTTTGGTTACAAACAAATTTCTCATTTCTTTCTTGCTCTCTATTATATTAATATATGAATTTTAATAATCTAGTATACAAAAACATTGAATTTTTTTTAATTCTCCTGTTGTTGTGTATGTGTCACTTTATATGAACTATAAATCCTGTTACATTCTTTACCTTTTAAAAATTATTTTGGCTGTAGCTGTAAGGGCTTGCTCAAGAACAGGACATACTGACTTTATAAAGAGCAGTTCTTGGTTTTTACAAGATGCAGGTCTGCTGAGTACCCAAATTCTGAGGACCTAGGACTTTCTTAATAAGATCTTCTTGTGGAATGCAATTTTTTTCAGGGGTTGTAAGTCTAAATCTTCCATTTATTTTCAGTGTAAGTACTAGACTTATGTGTGTAACTAGAGAAATTGACATAACCTTTCTGCCTTTCAACCATCTGCAGATATAAAATGTAAGCACAATCAGAGCTTTATGTATTGTGCTGGTGTAAAGATGTTGTACAAAGGGACTCCATATTTCTTATGCTAATCCAGTTCTTATACTAATCCATATTTGCCCAGATTTGTGACTTTACTTAGGAATCTAACTTTCTGTGGATAAAAAAATTCCCTGGCTTTCCTCCAGGCTCTGACTCCTCTAACCAGCATTTCTTTCTGCAAGTTTCATGCAGTATATTCTTTAAGAAGACCTGAGTGCACAGAGACTGATGCCAGTGAGTCATTACGGTCTGTCAGACATGGCTGAGCCATTTCACATGACTGCAAGTATCTGGTGGGTTATTATTGCAGACCCCAAACAATCCTCAAATTAAATACTTGCAGATTTTAATGTCTGATTCTTTTCAGGCACATGACTGCATAAAGAGTTCAACTGTCAGAGGCCAGGAGCTTTTGCACTTCCAGTTGATGTTAATGTGGCAAAGCAAACTTTACATGATTTCAAAACAGGCCTCCAGTTTCTTTGTCATGCTGTTTACAGTAGGAGCATTTGCATATGCTGATTCTTCCACTTCTAGAAGCAGAAGTTTCTATGACAACAATGATGCTATGAAGCAAAATTTAGTTGGCTGGAGAAAGATCTAAATGGTGTGATTGATTTAAACATTGTCCTGAAATAAGGCTTGGTGAAAAAATAATGCTCCCACACACACTCATGAGGTTTCTCTGTTCCAGCCAATGTTTTTCCAGGTGCTTTACTGTTTATTAACACTATTGAGCTTTAGCTCTCAGCTCCTTGTGTTGTTTTGTTTCTGTTTTTTCTTTTTCTTCCCAAGTATTCCTCCAGAGGAACATGTCTTTACAGCCTGACAAGCATATAGATGCATTCTGCAAGGATTCATGAAGACTGACAGTCGGTACAAGGTGGATAGAGGTGGTCATCAGTCTCTCAGTCTAGTGCGGACAAATAAATGATGTGTCTTATCTGGGTGTAGTGTCTTCTCCCTGCTTCAAAGAAAGTTAGACCTGGAATGGCTTTTGTTGCATGTTCTATGACACTAGTTCTCTCTGTTTGAGGTTTCGTTTTTAAGAATCATGAAAATTATGTCCCTTTTTTTGTTTCTCCTAATGCTGGTGCAATATGTTCTATTTAATTTCTCTGTCACATATGATTATATGAAAAAAAGAGCAAAGGGTAAATGAGAGGCAGGAGAGAGGGGGCAGTAATTGAGCAACATTTCTTTTTCCTGCCTCCGTCCTATCAAGGGATGTGTTTTCTTCCCTGTTAGGCATATTTTACCTCTCTTCATACAATAGAATTTATGTTCACCCATTAAGAAAAATACATATATGACCTAGGGGTATATATGGCAGCAAGTCAGGAATAATTTAGTCATGAGATCATATGTGAAGGGAAGTACATTGCTGCTGGAAAATGTTCTGCTAGTATTATGAAAACACTGGGACATTTGTATTAAAAGATACATTATTGTGATAATACAAAATAGTTAATATGTTAGTGAGCATAAGCGTGAGAAGTAACCAAAATTAGGAAGTGACAAGTTACCAACAGCCAATGATGAAGTTATACTTGGACTAAGGCTAAAAATTACTCTGATGGAACATTTCATTTACAGGAGTGCTGAATTAATCACTGCCCTTAGCTAATGCACTTACCAGACCTTGTGACAATGTGGATAAAATCTAGATTCCTTTATGCTTTTTTTCTTCCTAGCATGTACATGGAAAAATGTATTATGTCACCCTAAACCCTCAGCTCAGCTAGTCTGCACTGCCAAAGAGCTTAAGAACATTCATCTCACATTCTTCAGGAAGTTATCTACCAAATTTTGCAAGACTCCTTACTGATGAAAGTAACATATTAGTTAATTGGTAGTTCATTGTCCATAATCCTAGAAATACTATGAGAAATACTGAAAGAAATAAAAGATAAGCAACCTAAAATGGGACATAAGGAGATAATTGTGTAGTTTAAAACAGTCATGTGAGATGACAAGACACTAGAATATATCATGGTGTAAGGCTATTTTACAAGTGGAACATTATAATCTGCATTATCCTGTGCGGAAATATGAATTCTAAATATATCATGCTATTCACTTCTTTATGAAAAATTTCTTTGCATCCTTAAAGCAAAGGGTAAAATTTGGCCAGAACCCCATCTCTAAGGTTGTATAGAGATTATCCTAGGTCTATCCTAGCAAAGATCAGGGACCAATGCATACTCCATTTCCTGGATCTGTGGCATGAGGAAGCTGGTGCTATGACCTCACAATACCTGAGAGTTTTGGGGTTTTTTTTAACTTAAAACTAACTTCAGACTTCTCCCAGACACTGAAAGCTGAAACTGCTGGAATATACTACATGTGATCCTCCAGGTTATCTTTCAGTTTAATTACATTGAAAGAAATCCAGTTTGTTCAGCTCCACTAACACCTTCATGCAAAATGATACACTGTGTACAGGAAAGTGCAGGGTGAACTACTTCAGAAGAGCAAATATATCCAATAAAATCATAACCATGACCTGATCTATTGATGGCTACAGTACAGTGGAATGTAGTGCTTGCAAGTGGGAAAACCCTATATCCTTTAATATGCAGGACTCATTTCCTAATCAATGGCTGGTTTCATGATTTCAGAACATGCTTACAACCTCTCATGAGTTCACTTAGTAGATAGGAGCTATGTGGAAAAAAAAGATACATGTTAAGGGTTACAAACTTGTGCTGTCAATTGTATCAGTTACAGAATTGCTTTGTGTAATGCTAATTAAAACAAGGAGCCTCAGTGAAAGGCATCTTAAATATAAAGGTCTCTTAAATATATTAGTTCAGAAGTATTTATAAACAAGCTAAATGCTGAGCTGTTCAACTTCAGCCCAAAACTTATGTCAGGTGTGCTTAGGTGGGGCTTGACGAACTCCAGCTCGTCCCTGGTGTGCTGAGGCTGCTGGCCCACCTTGGAAGCCAAGGGTTTTCTTGGATAAGCACTGGGCTCTGGTGGGGCTCAGTTTAGACAGTAACAAATCTCTGCTGAACATCATAGCCGTTGGGTTAAAACTGACTCAGGTTCAGCAGCCTTAGATTGTGGGATGGACAGGGTTTTTTAGGGCTGACCAGCACTGGGTGGGTAGGTACGTGCCTGGCACAGGCATGTCCAGCCATTGGGTCGGGGTTCTCAAAACTGCCAACAAAAACTTGGTTGGCAAACACAGTCCTGTTAATAGATTAGAGTTTTTTCCCTCTCTGAACAAAGGCTCTGTTGTGCTTGCTTCATATTAACATACTTTACAATGCTCCTGCCCTCCCTCATTCCCGGGAGGATATGTATCAATGATGAAGTATTTCCTGCATACATAATATTTGTAAATAGTCTTGTGATCTTTTAGAGGGAAAAAAGATATTTGAATGACAGCTGTTTTAACTCATCTATAATTTACTTATTAGAAGGAAACCAACTGTCCTAATCAGTTTGACATTGTACCAAAAAAAAAAAATTATAATCCACATAACTTACATAATTAAATTTGACTACCTAAGGGAAATGAAAACAGTCTCTGTTATTAAACAAGTAGATAAACAGTTCAAATTATTATTTGAACTTACAGATAGTGATTCTGTGTGGTTCTCTAGAGTTTTTTATATTTAAATTTCTGTAATTCATTATTTCAACACAAGTAACTCTAAAGGCAAGTGACTCTAAAGACATCTCAAGTTTACAAGTCTATTTCTTATAGATGTGAAACTATAGAAAAACACAAACAAGTTACACAAGACACTGGTTTTGGTTCCTCTGCAGTAGATCTGAACAAAATGAAAGTGGGAGATAGGTAATTTTAATATTTATTTAGAACTGAATATGCTTATATATGAGTAACATTTGTCCATACGTAAAATGTGGTTGAAGGTTTAAAGGAAAGTACTTTTGTTCAGGATCAGGATGATGAGGCTAATACCTTACTGTGGTTTCTCAAGGAAGTCTTGGACTGATAAAACCAGGTCCTCATGGGTGACTTCAACTACCCATGCACTTATTGGGAAAACAGCATGGCAGTGCACGAGTCAACCCTCAGATTCTTGGAACATGCTGGGGGCTGACTCCTGCTATAGGTGCTGGATGTACTGACAAGGAACAGTGTACTGCCCAATTTACTGCTCCTGAACCAAGAAGGCTTGACAACCACCTGTGAACAGACTAGTCACAACACTGGGGAGTTTAAAACCCTGCTGAGCACTATGAAGACCAGTTGTAGGTCAAAGACACATGATTTTAGAAAAACCCGCTGCAATATCCTCAGAGCCAAGCTGTGTGAAGTACCATGAGCAGTAACCATTAAGGACATCTTTTCTCTTTCCATCTAAAAATTGGAAGAAGATTGTATTTGGTGGGAGGTGGATTCATTAATAAATCATGTGAATTTCTAGAACTTGCAGTGAAGGTAATGAAACAAAGAGTGGCATCACTCACGAATCCTCCGTATATACATATCAGGCAGGTAAACACAGAAAAGGAATTCCAGATTTAAGGAGAAAGATGTCCCAGGACAAAACAGTTAAAAGACGGCTTTAGGAGGGTAGCTTCTAGAACAACCTTCATATAATAATGAGACTTATAATTAATTCAAATAGATATTTAGATAAATTTATTTATTTTTAAAAATAATCATATGACATATCTGCCTGTAAAGGCAGACAATCGGACTCTAGGACCCAGCAGGTTCTTTCCATTATCTTGTGCAAAGTTAGCTGGTATATAATTAAGACTGCCATGTATTTTATATTTGTATTCAGGGCTACTAAAAATTCAGAACTGAAAAATTTATTATGAATAATGTCTAGCAGTAAAAGTTTATTATAATTTCTGTATCATATGTCTGAATATGTGTCACTGAAGGAAGAGGGTTATGAAAAACTTAAAGGGAAAGATGTACCTATGTGCATTGTTCTGTTTCTGCAACATTAAATAACAGGAAGAAAATTTTCTGCCATGAGACTTACTGACAGCTGCTGCCAGAAGTTCCTACAGAAGCTGATTGGGAATGGTCCATTGCTGAAGGGAACATACAAAATGTTTGTGCAGTTTGTACTTTTAGTTTTTACCAATGTGCCTAACTGTCTAGAAAAAAATGGGGCCTGATATCTCTAAAAATACCCAGCCAATTTTATATTCATATGCATTCCCTTGGATTTAAAATCAGCTTAACACTTTTTAATGTGCTTTTAGGCACAGAGCATTATTAGCACCCTTTTTCCTCTTTCCTTTGTGTCTCCAAAGCAAAGTAAAAAGACAGGCCCCTATTCCAGGAGGCATACAGAGAACCACTAATTGATTTTCTTGTAGAAACTGCTCTCTCTCTGCTGTCAGTGTTCCTCTGTTTGGAAGACAACGTGCTGTTGGAGAAGAGGTGCTGCTGGGAAAAGATGAGCTCTCAAGGGCCGTGCTGTGGCCTGGAGAGTGAGACTTGGCCTCAAGCCAAGCAAGAGGAAGCTTCCCTGCGTGCAGAGAGAATATTGCAGATGGACAGTATGTGCTACCCAAAGAAGGCTACAATTGCTCATTGAAGTATTGGAGCAAATTAGTAAACTCTTGTAGAGGAAAAATTATACTCAGAAGAGAAATGCTGTAATTTTGAGAAATGATACAATTACAGCTTGTATTTCCCTGCTGTTTTATGTGCTTTAGCACTCTTGTGCCAGTGAAACTAAAGCATGAGATGAGTGAGAGGAATCATTATTCTTCTTTATTTTAAGTGTGTCCTGTGAATGCTGTATCAGTGATGATCTGTGAAATATATAAAAGTCAGATAAGCAATAAAATAAAGGAGTGTTATATTGTAATAAAATTTTAATATTATAAAGATGAATATGAATGTATTATGACTATTAATACAGTGAAGATTAATGCAAATACAATTATATACGGAATAAAAAATGCCCATGCTTACTACTACTCCTACAAAATGAGATCACAATCCAGTTGCAGTCTTTGCTCATCTCTGATGCTGATTAACACCTGATGTAGAAACTGATGCAGAGGTGCCAGCAGCCACAGTAACAGATGATCTATTACAGTGAAAAAGGGAGAGAGTAGATCAGATAAATGATTGTGCAAGTTGAAGTATGAAGGAGTGGCACTAAATTTCCATCTCCCAAATACAACTTTTGGTCTAGAAATTGAAGTTTCAAGTCTGTTGAGCAGAAAGGGGATGTTTCTATGTGAGCTGTTTCTGCAGGTATAACAGCTGAGGCATTTCTTAAATATCCTAAGTGAAAGCTACAGAGCCAAAAATGGGAATTTCAGAAATAAATCTAACTCTTTTAAAGAAAAGTTGCACTCTTTTTCTAAGCTGTTTCCAACTTTATAATGAGAGTTTAACTTTGTGTTTGCCTAAATATACTCTATCTTTTTTATCCATGCACTTATTTGATAAAACAGTGGCCAAAGGTGAGGAATTAGGTGATTTTGCCTGTTTGGAAGGGCAAGATTGAATATACAAGAGTGTATGCCTTCTGACCTTGTGGATCTCACACACTGACACGTGTACATGTCTAGGGGCTATGACCCATTCCCTGCTAAGCCTGGGGAGTCTGGGTTCTGGTTTTGCCAAGTCCTGGAAAGGCATCTCCTCTGTGAGATCCAAATCAATCCTGCTCCTGGAAGACACAGGTGGCAGTGAGACAGCTCACTCTGGGCCGGCTCCTTGCCTATCACACCTGTCTAGCAGCTGTTATTGCTGGACTCTACAATGGATACAGTTTCTCCAGCTTAAAAATTGGATATCTTACAGGTGTTCCAAGGCAGCTGAAGACTTGGACTATCAAAGCTGTGTGCCAATAAATATTATACAGTGAAAGAGTAGTTATTTTCCAGCCCCTAAGAATTAAAAGGCTATTTTGCCACTGCTAATTTAAAGGAAAACTACTTCCAACTGCATCCCTTGGAGGCAGACTTTAGAGGCTACATATTTACAAAATGACACTGAAGAGTAAGAGACATATTTATTTTTATCTGAGCTCTGCTCAGAAAAAAAATATAGATTTTGATAAAAGCTTGTATTTCATATGTGGCTGCACAATTTCATGGCATTTCCCGCAGAGATCATAACAACAGTTTTGTTGGTTGTAGACTTTGACTTTCAACTTTGATCAAAGCAATCCTGAATAAAAAATAAGCATTTTTCACTCCATTTGATTCTTCGAGGTTCTGTAAAAAAACAGAAAAAAAGACAACATTTCAAACTATTATTAAAGAAAAGACATGCAACTTATGAGCCTGGAAGACTCTATATGGTTCTCATCATCTCATGGCATGTAGCATTATTTTAAAGAATAATAAGATCTTCACTGTAATATATTGTGGGTAAACTGGTTGCTACCTAAATTCTCTAAGTCAATTTGACTTGGTTAGATTTTGGGTCTAATGCACTAGCAATGAAATAGTTACTTTAGCATTTCCCTCTGCAGCTTTCCATTACAATATATGTGAAATCCAGATGTATTTGTTTTCTTCCAAAGAGTTACCTTGGGATACAAAATCACGGCTAATGAATCTGAATATGTTGGATCAGATCCCAGTCCAGCCCTCTGAGAAACCCAAATACCATTACCTCAAAGAAATTAAACCCAAAATAAATTAAAATTGCTTTCTATGCCAAATAATTATGCTTATTGATCATATCAAAACCTATGGTTTTTGCTTGACAGGAGGAGTCAACAGACTTGAGACAGTGGAATAAAAAATTTACTCTATGTGTAATCCTTTAACTCTTTTTTCTCTCTTTACTTTTAAGAAGCAGTTCAGATAAAATAGGCTCCCTGGGACTGAAGGTTTTGTAAGTTGAATTTTATCCCTTTATGCCCCAGAAATCTTTTTCTCCCCACTAAGTTCTAATTTAAACATCTGAAAAGGGATCCTTGCAATGGAAAACTTGACAAAATTCTAGCTGGGTTATGACACTGTCAATGTAGTACTATATTAAAATTAGTTTTAGAAAACATGACAATTTAAAACAGAGGTGCTAGAATTAAAGCTAGAGACAATTTTACAGAGATGACAACAAACTTACTTCAGAAGGAAATTATACAGAGGTAATAGCAAAACTTCAGCTCCTTTTCTCCCCACCAGTACAGAGGATCGTCTCTTGTCTCCATTACTGAATTTTTGCTAATGCTGTTTTGCTCATGATGAATGACCCTGTTGCTGGTGCTGTAGCACTAAAGACCCTTTTCAGAGTAGAGCTGCTGAGGAGTCATCTGCTTGCAGTTAGGAGAGGTGAGACCTCAGAGCGCGGTTAAACTCTAGCACGTACAGAGCACACAGCACTGACCCGCTCCTCTGCCTCCCTTCCAATATTCTCATGCTTCCAAAGTGTCTAGAGGCTGGCTTGTCCAAATAATATTTTCCAGAGCAGAAACAATAAATCAGTGAAAAAGGCATACCAAACATCTTCTTCAACAGTTTTGGGGTATGCAATATCCATTATTACTGATAGGAAGTGGCTTACGCTCAGCATCACAGTATCTTATAAAATAAAAGCTGCAATTTATTTAATACCATATTAGATAAAGTTGCACACTGTTCGTGGAACTGTCAAATCAACTATTCACTTCTTTATCTTCCAATTCCATTAATCTGTTTTCCCACCTTCCTAGAGGAAACTGCAGGATTTTACATTTTATTGTAAAACATACTAAAGTCACTAACGATTTATTACTATCACATCCAGTAAGATAGAAATTATATTATACTATTTAGTGCATCCTCTTGGAAATCAAAAGCCAAAGGCCACACCTCTACTGAGTGTAAATGATCATATGCCATTGAAATTTAGACATCCAATGGCTTATTCTACCTACAAGTCCAAAAAAGTACATAAAATTTTTTTTCTTATTTATAAGTCTTATTCTCAGAGACAAATTATAATATTTTTCCACTTCTGACATTGTAAGAATGATAAGGTCAATGAGTGAATGTACCAGAAAAAGAAAAATTTACAGTATTTCACACAGGAGTGGAAGACAGAGGCAAAAATTCAGTGAAACGGGTTTGCTTTGACCAGCTAAATTTCATAGGGTTGCCCAACACTATACTGTTACTTTTTTGACTTACAAAAGTGAAGTTGAACAAGGAGACATCAATTTCCAATAAATCTATTTGGGATGAACAGAGTTTTAAATATACCTATCATACAACATGTATAAACATTTAACATTTTCAGCAGTTGACAAGTATGAGGGTAAAGGGAAAAAAGAAATGGTGACAAGAAGAAGACAGGGAGCCTTTCCTGTTTCAGAAATCTTCATTTCATTCCCTGTGTAGAACAGGGGGGAGGGTTTTTTGGTTGGTGTTTTGTTTGGTTTTGGTTTATTTTTCTTTATTTTTTTTAATTTAATATTATTATTTCCTTGATTATATTCAGTTTGAGTTCTGTGTGTGTTATTTTAAAATTAAGTAACATTATATGCAAGCTTCTGTCCTTCACACTGGAATTCTTCACAAACAAGATTAAAATTCCAGAGAGATATGATTATCTGGTATTGAAGAAAATAATTTGGTTTTGACTCTTTCCTCCAACTTCCTTTGGAGGACTTCAAATTACTCTGTCAACATGCTGCATTTCTTTCTGGAGAGCAGAGAACATAAATGCAATATGATAAATATTATATAAACTTTTGTTGACTGTAAGGCTTTTGGATCAAGGACTGCATTTTGGGCTTTGTTCATACCCAGAATATTTCTTGGAAATTTCTTTATTAAAGAGGAAGAAAGAATAAAGAGTACATAAATTAGAAGCAGATAATGAATAGTAAACATCCCTTAAAAAATTATTGAATGCAGAAAAAGCCAAAGCTTGGGGATTTTTAAAGTAATTTTCTTTCTGCTTTCTAAGTATCCTTGAATTAACACATGTGTGAAAAATTAGGTCAAATAGAAAATTATTTGTGGAAGTTATAAGCCAGAAAGAAGAGAGAAGGTGCTGGAATTCAGCCTCAGTACAGAAACTACCATCCACTGTGCATAACAGTACACAAATAAACATATTAAAGAAGTAATGTAGTAATAGTATTTGTTTATATTCATTACTATTGCTTGGCTTTTTCAGCCAAGCACAGTCACTTCAAGTCTGACCTAAGCAGACCCACTGGGGCTGTAGGAATCCAGTGTCCCATAATGGGATTGTAGTGGTTTGAAAGCAAAACAAGTGAGAGGCTCCAAGTCAGAAATACAATTTAATAAGAAAAAGAAAAAAAGGTA
>JBBMKD010000001.1:92568760-92581907 GCA_037834095.1 Argya squamiceps
CCAACAATTGGTTTCAACAGTTGATGAAGAGGGTGATAGAATACTTTGTGCATATCTTATTCTACAACCCAGGACAGGGATTTTGGAGTTATATAGAGAGCTTTCTGAGTTTTTGAAGATGAAAAAAAATTCTGCTTTTCAAAGCTTTTTCTTTTTTGTCTTTGTGGTGTGAGAGCACAATGAAAAGCAGAAGGTTTTGCAAGAAACTGGGGAAGGACTAGGGCATTTGCAAAGGAGTTTGAGATTTTCTGGTGGCCTTGCCTGTCACAATCCCAGTCACCCAGAAAGACTCAAATGATCAGCAACAGCGTGTGGAAAAATAAGGTACTTTTCATGCGTGGCAGTCTCATTAACATCCCTAATGAAAGATGGTCTTGGCTCAGAATTGAAAGATAATTGCACATATAACCAAGCTACTCAATACTTCTATTTAAGAATAAAATGGAAGGAACTAGGTGGGACAGCTTGCCTTTTAAACTATATCACGGACAAAGATTAGATGTTCTGGGAGCTCTGTGTGTGTGTGTTGGTCGGAAAAATTCAAAATTTTCCTTGCTATCTGGCCTGTTTTCACTCCAGTGTCATTATATAATTACAGTAAAATAGTCTTTAGGGCAGGGTCTGTGCTGAGGTGCTGACTGTTTTAACCCACTTGGTGTGCCTGCAGACCAAGTTAAAGACATTGGAATTATGGACATCACATTTTGTGATTGTTTTCATGGTCATGGCTGTGAGAACTGCCATTCAAAAGCTTATTACGGATGAAAGAAAAGATATTTCTTTCTATTTTGGATCAAAAATCTTGCAGGAAATCCTTCAGATTTTGATATGCTTGGCAGTAAATTGGCTTACAAGTGAGTTGGATTTTCATTAGAAAAGACATGGGACTTTTTATAGCTTAGGATCCCTTTAAAAATACTTGGGGCCTAATGCCTTAGGTTTTGAAATCAATGAGAGTGGAGAATGCTTGGAATCCCTGGAATTATGCAGTGCTTCAAAAAATATTTAAGGTACAGTGTTTTCTTTGTTATATTTTACATGAGAAGCATTAATTTTCAGTAGAGTCCCTTTCTAAGGAAAGGAATCATGGCATGCGCTGGTGTTTAATATAAATGCAAAATGTATCCAGGTCCTAGGTTGGCTTTGTGCATAAGTGCTTTTCAATTTCTGAATATGCTGATCAGAGAAATTATTTTTACCGCAAAAGTCTATTGAAAGAAAGACAAAAAACAGCCAAATTTTATGCTTTCAAAAAGTTTATTTGAAACTTCAAAATCTTTGAAAGCCAGTTCTCATGCCCATCAACACTCATGAGCTTCTCCATCTCCATTTTAAAGAAATGTGATCACTATCTGCATTCATTTGTATTTGAACACAGCACTTCCGGGAGGGAAAAAGTACACTGTGGAGAGTTTTATTTACATGGGAAACACATCTAGCTAACAGCCATAGTTTAAGGACTGACAAAGAGCCCTACAAAGACTTGCCTCTGTTGGGAAAGATGGGACGGAAAAAGGTTAGAAATATGATTGCCTGGCAAGAATACTGAGAATATAAAACCTATGAATGAAATAGAAATGAAAGCTAGCTTTGAGATGTAATCATGGCAGGCAGGAAGACAGTGATTGTAACAAACAATGGGACATTAAGTGACCCAAGGGTGTAGCCCCATCCCACCTTGCCAAAGTATCAGGGAAAAGATAGATAAGAAGATAGTCTTTAGAATAGAGTGATATAGTAATATCGCAGTTCTTATAGGCTGTATGCAAAATCTGTAGGTTTTGTATCTTGTGTGGGTTGGTCACTGTAAATTAGAATATTCAACACATAAGTAGATATAATGTATTGTAACAAGGTTCTCTCTCTCTTACTTTACCTCTCTTACCTGGCCCACCTCTCTTACTTCACCTCTCTTACCTTACCTCGCTTACCCCTACTCTCTCTCTCTCTGGGACTTCCCCTCAGCCAAGGCTGGTGGCTGAAGGCAAGGCCCTTTTTACCCATGGCCCCTGCAATAAAACCACGTGCTCTCTCAAGAGTGTATCAGGTTTGCAGAGTTCCCTCTCCCTGCCATCCACAGATGTTCCTACATGCCTCCTATAATGTCAAATTCCACTGTTTTCCAGAAAAAAATATTTTCCTCTTTGTGAGACCTGACATTTGTACAAGTCAGTGTCAAGGATGGATTTCAGCACTATGATGACAGATTTGGAACCCATAGCATAGTTTACATGTCAAATCAAATTATGCAGACATTCTTTACTTTTCACAGCAATAATTCACAAAACTCAGGAACATTAAAAGATTTATAGCCTGCAGAGTGTGAAAATGTTTTGATGAGCAGTGTCATACTACATCGCTCACCCTTAATATGCTCTTCTACATTTGTGTCGCAAACAAAACCAGCTCAGGGCAAAACAAAATATTACACCAACTGCTGCTGGCCTTCCGTGTAGAAAGGCAAACAAAAGGCATCAGACCCTCTGGCTGACTTCATTTGCAAAGCAGTCAATCTTAATGAAAGATTACTAAAAATCCCCCACAGAATGGGACAAGGGCTTAAAAACCCTGATGCTCCTGCAGCGAAAATAATTTGTCATGCTTAGTCTGGTGGTTTGTTCTTTGAAATTTTGGGAGCAACTGTGATTTTCAGTTCCCAGGTGATTTATTTATTTATTTCCTATTAAAGGAAACAAGGGGTCAGTAGAAATGCAACATTACTCTGTTCCTTTTTAAGACATTCAAATCTGCATTTAAATATTTTGGTCACAAAATCATTTAAGTTGGAAAAGATCTTTAAGGTCGCTGAGTCCAACTGTTAACCCAACAGTACCACGTCCACCACTAAGCCATGAACATGAGAAATAGATCAAGACAGTCTGGAGGCTGTAACAGAGTACTTCTTGGCTTAGGTGGGTCTCACTGATCCATCTTTCTCCTCCCTCCCAGCCTCTCCCATGCAATCTCTTTTCATCCATGGCCCTCAGGTCAGTCCTGTCACTCCTCAGGCTCTGTAGCAATCACCTGGCCACATTGCTGGTTCAGGTCCCACTTTCCATGTCAAAAGCCTCAGGCTGGTGAGGTTGGTTAGTAGCACTTCAGATGGCAACCAGCAGAGACCTTTTCTTTCTTTTAAAGGGCATCTTTCTCTTCTTAGGGAAATACTAACCCTAAGATTTCATAATCCAATTTTGTGACAAGAATGCATAGTTAAGTTACAAAATAATCACTGCTCTTTTAGGTGTATAGTAATGTGGGATGCTATCTTCATCTGAATGATTTTGGAGAGATTCTTGTGGAGACTATGCTTGCCATTCCTTTTTCCCTGCATTGGAATTGTTCTTTCATTACCAGTCATTCCAGAGTCACAGCAGAGCAATATGAATATCCTTGTGGTATC
This sequence comes from Argya squamiceps, assembly GCA_037834095.1. NCBI lineage: Eukaryota > Metazoa > Chordata > Aves > Passeriformes > Leiothrichidae > Argya > Argya squamiceps. The sequence continues at coordinate 92,572,161 of JBBMKD010000001.1, forward strand.
TCTACCTTTCTTTGCTGCAACATTATTAAACAGCTGCTCAACCAGCAGCTAACTCCTTCTAAAACATTAAATTACTAATTTGTTGATAATCTTAAAAAGAACCTTTTCCTCATCTCTCTTCTTTGTTCTTGTAATGCTCAGACGCAGATTTCCTGTACTGTGAGGGGCACCATGTTCTTCCAAATCTTGGATTTACCAAGCAGGGAGTTAATTTTCCACAGAGAAAGTGCACAAAGCCATAGTTGATTCTTGCTCCTTATTGCAAAGATTCATAGGTAGATTAAGAAGTTGTACAAAACAGTATAAAAACAGCACACAAAAGTGCACAAATGACGTAAGATTACATTATACAGAAAAGATATTTAATTTCGTTAACACATTAAACTTGACACACCAGCATGCATTTATGACCACCTCCTACTTGTCAGCAGCTTCTGTAAACAATTAGAGGCCAGTTTCAGGCTAGAGATGAGAGAACCATGCTGCCTGAGTGCTGTGGCACTATTTTGGTGAAATCACAGATACCTGGCCACGGACTGAGTTTCAGCAATATCAGAGGTGGGTTTTTCTACATACTACTGATATTGCAGACAGCAAGTGTGATGCCACCATTTTCAGAGGCCTACTTTTGAAGCTAAAATAATGTTTAAATGTGCATTTAATTTTCAAATCATAACACTTTTTTAAAAAAACTTGGAAATATTACTGAAGATATCATTTAATCCTGTATCTCAGCTTGCAGGTATAGGGGTAGCAAAGAAATAATGCTGAGTTGTAACTTCAATTTTATCTGAATGAGATTGTTCTTGGATCACTACTAAACTTTACAACAAACATGAAGAAGGTCAGATGAAAAAACATACCCTCCAAAATTTTACTTACACAAGAATCTTAGTATTAACAAAAATCCTTTTTTCTTTTTTTTTTTTTTTTTTTGGGTGCAGAAAGAAAACAGTTGTGAAAAGCACAAAAATTGTGTGTGAGAGGTTTTGTATATGAAAGAAGGATTTATTTCTATATCTAGATGGGATTTATTTTAAAGGAAGCATACCTAATTTCATGCATTATCCAGTAAGTCATAATATGCCAAGTATCCAATATTTGTGTAGACAGTTTGTCTGAGCAGACAGAAACTCACAAACAGGCTGGCCTTCTGCTGTGCTAGAGCTCTCAGATACAACAGTCCTGGGAGAGCCTAAGCCCTACCACACACATAGAAAATACATTTAATTGAGATATCACACACAGCTTACCCGACTCTACCATCCCTCTTAGGCCAGATGCTCCTCCAAGACAATGACTCCAAGAGAGAAACAGCAGTTATATGAAGTAGTCTGTGCTGTCAGGGGGAACACATCTGATGGTCTCATTTTCTTGCTCTATTTAGAGACCTCTAGGAGTGTACACAGGCTGGAGATTTCTGTGGCAGCCAAGTAGATTTGCCTTTCCTTAAGTTTGTTTGTTTTGGAGGGGGAGGAGATGGGTAGGACTATAAATCAATCCCTTCCCAACCAGCTCAGTTCATTTTTTCTTGGCCCCATCTGGGCCCCATTAGTTGCAGAGCACCAGGACTGCAATCAGCAGAGCATGGGGCACTGTAGTAAGTAGTAAGCTACTTACTACATAGCTTCTGAACAAATGCTGTTGAGGGAAATTAGGTCATAAAATAATTTCCTGAACCTGTGTTGTAAAAGAAACTGCAAACAAGCATGTGTTTCAAAATAGAGCTCTGTTAGGATGTCTCTCACTTTTTTCCTCCATCTCTTGATCATATAGTGTTGAATTAATTCAATTTTAAATCCCATAATGGATATAAAGGCAATACTTCATAATTGTATTTGAAAGGCCTTGTTATTGTCTACAGGCATATTAATGATCTAGTCAGAGGATGTTGGTTTCTTAGCCATTTGTGTATTGTATACTTGGATTGCTAATCAGATGCATTAGCCAAGAGTACAAAAATTTTATTCAACTTATTTGAGTAGAATGCAGAAAGGAATGCAGAACAGCTAATATTATGCCACTTATAGTGTTTCAACTAACTGAATGGCAAAGCATAATACTGTTCTTATTTGAATCAAATCAGTAGAACTTGGTTTTAGAAACCTGGTGTCAGTCAGGAGCTTGAGGAAAAATATTGTTCTACAAAATACACTAAGTCACTGTAAATTGCATCTGCATGAAAATCAATGTAAGCTATTGCATAACATCAGACCTTGTAAGTATGCTCTTGACATGCATTTAAGCCAGAGAAGCTGATCTTGCTGAAATCAATTAATTTTAGAGTCAATTACAAGGAAATACTGAAAGTTATGTAGTCTGAGCTATTACAAATCTAGCACCACCAGCACTACAAGGGGCTAGCCATTGCTTTTTCTAGCCCTCCATCTCTTTTGATATCCTCTTCCAGGGCTCTGCATTTCATTTATGTGAATGAAGATGTTTTATGTTAACATTTGACTTGAACCTCTCAAACGTTCTAATTCCCTCTTGCAGACAAGACCCAGATACAAAAATCTGAAGCAGAAATAAGATTTTCTGATTATCAGTGTATTGGGACTGTGCTGGTGTTTTATGGCAGGCGCATAAATTTTATTATGGGGTTTGCTTTTATGTTTTTAGTTATTTGTAAAATAGTTTGTTTTGCTTGTTTTTCTAAAATGTTGGATATAAGAATATCAGAGTCATCAGCGTGATTCAGACAGCTCAAAAAAGCAGTGTGATTTGCTACAATAAAATGGGAAAATATACAGCAAGACATGCTTTAATGATGGCAAAACTTATTTCCTCATGTGTTTGCTGATTTGTTTAATGATCACTGCAGAGTTTGGAAACCTGTAAAAAGAATGAAACCGCATTTTGACTATTGTGTTGTAATAAATCAACAACCTATGTAAAATGTGAATTAGGGAGCTATTATTTTTTTTTTTTTTTCATCAGGGCAACCTTTGGTAACTTTCAAAAAAACCAGAATTAGAATGTTTAAAGCAGAGTATTGGGAATAAATGTTACAAACTGGAAATTTTCATGCTGGACTTACACTGCTAGTTAATTCTGTAGGAAGAATGAAATAGTTTGAAAATCCTCCTATTGATCTCTGCAATGGAAAAAACTAAATTGCTCACAACTCTCTGCATTCCTTGCTTTCAGGTGCTGGACTGGTAATTAGAAAAAAAAAATCCTTTAATCTGAAGAGATATCTGCTCATGTCCTTATTATTCTAGATGGCTGTCATCATTTTATAGGAAAACAATGGCACTTGTCATATCAGTAGTGAAATACCCAGAAGTAGGATTGATATTCTGTCCTTAAACATCTCTCAACTCTGGATACTTCATGGAAGAGCTGCAGGACAGAACCAGACTCAACTAATGTATTGTTGTTGTTTTTAATGTACTCCATTCCAGTTGTCAGAAAGGTCTGACCTGCCTGTTAAAATGGAGTGGAAAAATGAAGTGCATGAATATCTATTTATGGTAGTGGAAAAGACTGAAAGTAGGACAAGGTCATTTTGTCCATAAAAGGGGGGTATGTGGAAATGCATCTCAAGCACAAGGCAGGATACTCTGAGTGGCCTGTAAAACTGACATGAACTACCTGCCAAGCTGGGATGCATTAATCATTTAGACTCAGCTCCTCTTGACCACTTTTCTGTGCTACATGTGTATCTGCCACATGAAGTGTTATTTTTGGAAGTAGCTCTATGTATCTGTGTAATGGAACATGTTTTTGAAGTTCGAATTAACTGGTACTTTTTAATCTGGTGGAGTTTTTTTCAGTTCTGCACATATTTTTATAAGTATGTTTTTCAGCTTTCTCTGACACGAGTGCTACTGCAAAATGATTACAGGCACGAGCTGAAAGGGCATGCTAGGTAATGGCATACACATTCCCAAGTTCAGTCCTGTTATACAAGTTAACTCTCAATTTAAATTTACCTAGGCCAGAAAAACTAGCAAGAATCCCTTAGAAGAATTAGAAATGACATGATAAAATGTTTGGGAGCATATATATGAAGAGAGGAGGCTATCTGCTTTCCCAGTACCTGAACTGCCCATGACGCACTGATTGATCACAAGGTATGTTGTAAAAAGCCAAAAAATTCTCAAACCAGATGGCTTAGAAGGATGGACCAAATCTTCACTTTAGGGTGAGGTTTTGATCTCATAGGAGGTTTTAGTCTTTGGGTGTTTGAGGAATGAAATAGAGGAAGAATGTCAGTGATAATTAGCACCTCCATGGAAAAGTGCGTGGATTAAAATCCAAAAATCTTTTATTTTGATTATTTGGAATGGTTACAGTTCACAATTAATTTCTGAAGTTTGCCTTTTCTTTCATTCAAACCTTGCTCATTTAAATCCTCTTTTAGTGAAAGATAGTTTAATGAATGCTTTGCTTTGGCTCACTCTTTTCTGCAGATGGCATCAGTTCTTGGATTCATTTCTTCTGCTTGTCTTGTTTAACTAGCTGTGCTTAGGTACAGGAACACTGCTCTACAAAAGCCCACAAAGAAGTAGTAATAAGAATGGACACTTTTAATACTTGCAAAGGGCTTTCTTGGATTTGAAACTGGATGATGCAAGGAGGTCAATGCAGGTGTTTAGATTTATATGTGCTTAGTTTCTTGCATTATGTAATATGAAAGTGAAAAGATCTGAAAACCTTGTGAAACCTGAAGGTTTATTTTCTTTGATTACTATAAATAACTGAATGGGTGAATCATAAATGAGAGGTGTCCCTAACAACAAATCTCTGGAAAGGTCTTATTTGAGCTATTGTTAAGTCAGAAAGTTGTACTTAGGTGAGAAGACAGTAGACAGAATTTGGTTCCTATGAAAAATATGTGACTGGATGAGTAGGAGTAGCCACATTGTAGAAGTGACTTTCTGAGGATACAATCAAGGCAGTTTCATAGGGTGAAATTATGGCTTTCATTTGGCTAACTTGTATTTTGAAAAAGCAGTTAAATTTTTTATTCCACAAGATTTTGGATCTCAAACAGAACCAGTACCATTCAAACTTGGTAGGGTTGGTTAGCAATTCTTCCAAGTTGTCCCGGTTTTTGCCAGGACAGAGTTAATTTTTCACAGTAGTTGGGAGGTGGCAGAGCCTGAAGCCATTCAGGCATGACTGGGTTGTTATCTCTATCATTCATGTAGGGACTGGAGGACAGAAGTAAGGGATTCTCACTTCCAGGAAAGAGGGAGCTTAGCTTGCAGTTGGGAACAAGAAGGTGGCTCGTTGTCTCAAGACTCTTCACATGGGTTCCAGTTGGAGCAATTTTTGTATGTGAATCACCCTCTTTTTTTGTATTCTTTTGTTCTAAACTTTGTTGCTGTTACTGTTTCTTATGTCATTGCTGTTTCCAGTAATTTTTTCTTATTCTGGCTTGTGATCCCTGCCTTTTGTCCCACTCACTGGAAGAGGTACTGGGGAGGGGGTCATCTTGTGCTTTTCATTTTAGTGGGAGCACAGAGTTTGGGAGTGTCACAAGCGTAAGAAGATAAGCCTTTTTCTAAGAAGAGAGCTCAAGAGGCTGCATACTGCAGGGAGCAGTTTCAGGTAAGTTGGGCCCCAAGCAGTCAGTCTCAAACAGTGTCTGGGCTGCTGGCAGCAGGTGCTGGACTGGGGATCTGCAGCCCTTCAGAATGCAGTGAATATAATCCATTATTGTCAGTTACTTTTAACTTCAGAGAAAAAAATCTGATCTGTACTCAATTTTAATTACTATTACTTTATTTATGAGAAACATCTGTGTTTATCACTGAGAAACAAGCTCTGCTTTGAGCTATAAACCACTAAATATATTAAAGTGTAGAACTTCCTCAGTCAATTAAAGTACTTGGGAAGGAATAATTAGTTATGCCTAGATTTATGATATCTGCTATCAAATAATATATCTACTACACATGGATGGGGACATCTTTGTAATGTTAATTTTTTAAAGTATTAGTATATTTGAGTGTGGTATTTGAAAAGAAGGAATGTTTAATCTCATTTAGCTTTAGCTCTAAGAAAGTAAGGTGCGCAGCCTCCTTTGTGGTCAATGCAAATGGCATATTAAATGCAAATCATCAGAGAAAAGGGATCTGTGATTCCTGGATCTTGGCTTGGAGAAGAAGTGAAAAGGCCAACATTAGTTGAAGCCCACTGTGAATGCACAGATGTAACTTGCATCTTCTTAATGTCTCTACCACAGAATGAATCTCTTTTCCTGATGGTGTATCCATATGCTTGTGTTTATCTCAGGTAAAAAAAAAGGAAGGAAAAATGTATTTTATTTCACATTGAGGGTTATGAATAGAGTGGTGCTAAGACATTAGAATAAATGAAAGAGCCAAGTTCTGTTTTGATATTATTATACATAAATATATGTTATGAAAACTTCTCTAAGCCTCTGTGAAGACAAATGTGGTTTTGTTATTGTGGTCTTGAATTTTCCTTACTGTGTTGAATGATTTTGTAAATATCCCTGCACAGTTTTTGTTTAGAATTAAAATTCCAAACTCATTTAATCTAAAAATCAGGATGAAATTTCACTTTTATGGCTATGTTATTTTTAATTTTTAGAAAGATTCCTCCCCACCTCACATCAAGATGGATAACCTGCATGGATACCTGTAGTCTTTTGCTCCCTTGTCTAGGCTAGACAAAGAAGAACCACTTAATTAATATACATGAGATGGTGTTCTCTATAGCAACACAGAGATGCGATGACAGCGCACACCAGCATTCTTTGTGTAAATGTAATCAGTGGGGAGCAGTAGTAGTAACCCACATACCTGAGGTATGTACTAGCAGTATGGTTTCAGACTCTACAACTGCATATTCTGCTCCCTAATTTGTGCCAAAATATTTACACCTTCAATCCATACCTGAACAAGGCATGTTTTGCTCCTGTACACTAAAATCACACCTTCATTTTTTCCATGTGATATTAGTAGATAAGCCACAAAAACATCTGTGATTATCTTCATTCCAACTACTCATGAATATGAGTCAAACTTCCCAAATAATGGAATTCCTTTAAATATCATCTAAAGTTAAGATATTCTGGGTTTTTTTCCTCCCCTTCTAGCTTTTGAGCATTAGAATTTTTATTTCCAGATTTTTTTGCAGTCAGAAGGAGAAATGAACTGTTACATTTTATGAACTCTGAGAAACATAATTGCATCACTTTAAAGAACTGTGACAATTTACCAGGAGTTTCAGGAGACTTTTAAGATCTGATTTCAAAGTATCTTGAATTTAAAAGCCTGAGAGATTGTTAACAAAAATAAATTGCAGCTGGATTATTAAACTTCTAGACACTAATTACGTTTGAAAACTCTGTGTATTCTGCAGAGCAGCAGTCTAATGATGGTTTGTTTTGTACATTAATATTTATTCCAAACCATTTATCTTTTAAATTAACATTAACTGGACTTTGAAATAAATATATTTGTTAAGGTGTATTTTGAAACAACATATTACCACTTCAGCATTTATTGGCTTTTACATGGGTTATAAATGATTGATTATACTGCTTTAATCAACACTCCTTTTCTTCCTGTAAAGAGACTGTGGCATAAAGCTAGAATGGACATTAGAGAGATAAGAAAAGAATTTAATATAAACTGCAGTCACAGGATGTGGTAAGAAATATGGCTGCTCCAAAATAAAGTCCACATCTGTTCAGGTAAAAGTGGCAGAGGGAGAGGGAGGGAGAAGAAGTCAGGAATTCTTCCCTAGGTACTTTAATGGGAAACTCTGGATCTCCCTTTGTTGTTAATTCAGGAAGTACTGATATATGAGGAGCTGTGACCGAAATTTAAACAAGACACAGTGAGCTCTGATTTTACTAGTGACACTGGAATTTCCACAGCAGTGAGCAAGCAACCTTCCAAACACCTTGGGCACAGGACAGAGTGGAATTTCAAAAAATTAAATGTTGTGTATGACAGGTCAGCATGTAATCAATGGAGTATTTTCATATACCAAAACCAGGGTGAAGAACAAAAGGGCTTACCCAAATATAACTTCTTTGGAATTTGAAAATTGTTTGCAGTTTTAGACTTGTGTTTTAGTGACAATTTGGGACTTTTTTTTCCAGTAAAGTACTGTCCATCACTGACTTGACTCTTCACTGAAATCCAAAGGAGTTTTACCACTGATTTTAGTATTTTTTGCTGTTATTTTAGTATTCCTTGTGTGGCTTTCATTACATTGGAAGGTCTGTTAATTTACTGATATCAGTAAACCATTTTTATTAATTTTTATTTCTTTCTCCAAAATATAAATAAATCCATATAAAGAGGAATAATGAACCAGACTAAAGATGATCTAATTTTTTTCCTGTTTATATAAATGATAATAACAGCTGTATAGGAAAAAGTGTATCAGCAGGGAATGAATAGCAGCATACTTTCTCACCACCATCAGATTTCCTGAGCTTTATAGTAAATAGCCCTGATTGGCTTCTTCCATGAATTTGTTTGATCTAATTTTGAATTCATGTAGGCTATTAGCATTCACAACAAACTACCTAGTTAGATTAATTCCACTTGTTGGCTTTGGACTGAATCTTTAAGTGCCAGCGGAGCTGTATGAACTTGTTCTTTACTGCAGAAAGCATCCTAGATGACACTGGGAATTAAATCTCAGGAACACATATTGAACAGAAACATATTCAGTGTTAATGAATAATATGCAACAGTATGCTCTGTCTTCCAAAGAACTTAGTGATATCATAGACATCTGTGCTCCATCAAGTCAGATGCCTGAGTGAACTATTCAAATATGAAGACTCAAAGCCTCTGGAGCTATGACACCAATGCATGGAATTTCATGGATGTCTTCTTTATATACATTTTCATTCTCTGAGTGACAGTAAAACAAATAAAGAAGAAAAGTGCAGCTTTCCAGAACAGATTTGCCTGGAAAAATCTCTGTAACTTCTTTAGTGAAAAGATGAGTCAGTCTTTGGGCTAATTTAAGACCCATAGTAAATCAAGTTGTAAAAGCAATTAAGTAAAGATCTACAATACTGCACTTAACTCTTTGAATATATGAGCATATAAATCACAAAAATGGAACTATCATTTAAACATAGCTTTTTAAAAGATCTAAAGTATGCCTATTCTCTATACAGATGTTTATCTGACTTCATAGTTCCTGAGTATTCAAATTCAAGGGCTATTGTCTTTGTCATGATTGGCACTGAAGAATGAAATGTATGGAAGGCTTCAGTGTTTATTAATGGCAAAAATAATAGACAAATTTGGGTTTTTTTAACTAGACTGCATCCAAGAACATGCAATGGTCAAAGACCCAGGTAAAATTAAGTAAGAAAAAGATGAGGCAATTTTGGCCATAGGAGGTGTAGACTACAAAATGCACCTTTTTATGAGTAATTTTTTCTGCAGATTGGGTAACCACCCAAATGACTTTCAATATGTTTTGTTTCTGAAGAAGTGTCCAGCAGTCAAGGCACTGTGTGGAGCAGCCCTGTGGGATCAGAGGCAGCCTGAGGAGTTTCACGGAGCCAGGGAAAGGCTGCTTAACAAATCTGGGAGCCAGAGTTTTAACTGGGAGAATTTTTGGAGAAATCCCTGAAGAAATACAAGGATTACAAGGATGCAAATGTTTTCTGGATAATTCTTGATCACTTCTAGCTTTTTCTTTTTTTTTTTTTTTTTTTTTTTACCAGTACTTTAGACTGTGAAGATACTTTTCTGTAAAAACTGAAATAAACTAAATTTCCCATAT
>JBBMKD010000001.1:92584678-92654242 GCA_037834095.1 Argya squamiceps
AAGAGACTATTCTAGCTTATAATAAAACCTATAAAAACCTAAAGCATGCAAAAATAAATTCAGCAATCCCACACCCTGAGGTTTGGAAGTCAGTATTGCATTTCAGTGAAGGAAAATCCAGCGATGCTACAAATATACAAAAAATCAAATGTATGCCCATAGATCAGCAGATGTATGGACTTTGCATGAATTAAATAGAATACTAATTGCTGGTCTAAATGTATTATAAGGACTGATCACTTTTTAAAGTAAAGGAATACTTTAAAAGGTCATTTGTACACTCAATTGTTTTATCATTTGGTCTAATTAGTGATGCAGCAAATAATATGACTTCCAGTAGCTTTTCATGGCAGAGCTCTCTTCCAGTTATTTTAAAGCAAAGAAAAATCTGAATAAATTTTATGCCAGAATTTTTTGTCAAGTAAAAGCATATCAAATAAAATGATATCATACAAGTTTAGCATATTCTAAGGAAAAAACCCTACAAGCAATAATTTTCATGCAATATATCAAAGTGAATTGTTACTAGATTTTGAGGTTTTTAAAATATGAGACTGCTGTTACATGTAAAACAGTAAGTTGACTGAAGGTGAAAGGAATGTGGTAGTAGACACTCATTAACTTCCTTTCTATGGTGAAAAAAATTCAGCAAATTAGTTTTGAGTCTGCAGGGTCCATTTAAAACTAAAAACATCTGCTCAAGAGCTGTTGAAATGCCACTCAGAATTAATTAATTTTATCTAGAGAAAAAATGCCTATGCAGTGGTCAGGAATGGTTTTGAAAGGATAAGCTAATATAACTTTGAAAGAATTGAACTGCAAAAGCAGAAAAATATTGGAAAAGACTGTTTCACTCACTTTTTTATTTCTTATGCTCACTTATTTGGCTCTGCCAACACAACAGAGTGCCAGTATTTGGATTTCATCATTGGCAATTCATGCTGACATTCCTCCTTACCTACAAGAGTAATATTTTCCTATTTGCTTTGATGGCAATTTTGGAAAAATGAAGACATTTGGATCTCTGGCATGCTTTATCATATGGTAACAGAATGGGCAAATTGAGCAACATGACTTACATGCATGTTCACCTATATATCCTGAGACACAGGTGTTTAAAAAATATTTCCACTGCATGCCAGAAAAAAATCCATTAAAATAAATGGAGATATCTAAGTTTTGTGTTCGTGCTTTTGGCCAGACTATAGTCCAATAACTGAAATGTGCTTATCTTCTGCAGAATCAGATCTCAGGTATTTCTAAAGAATTGGAAGTGAGTTGATTTATATAAGAAATCAGGAAGAAATACTTAACTGAGAAGGTGGTGAGACACTGGAAGATGCCATCCAGTGAGGCTTTAGATGCCTCATCCCTGGAAATGTTCAAAGACAGTTGGATGGGTCTTTAAACAACCTGGTCTAGTGGGAGATGTCCCTGCCAGGGGGTTAGTCCTTAAAGTCACTTCCAACCTAGACCATTCTGTGATTCTATGGTTCTGTGATAACCCTTCTGTGTGAAGTCTATATAGAGACAGTCATATTAGACAAGACCAACCCTGAGCTTTAAACATATCACTACCATTAATGTATTTTTGCAAGTGTTGAACATGTATTGTCCCTGACAAGATATCCTTGGTTGTCTTGCAAGGGCACATTGCTGAAGCCAAACTTAACTTACAACAATCTGCTTCACTAATACATTTCTATCTAAGTTATGGTTAATTTAGATTTTGTGCTGGTCATCAAAACCTTGCCTTGGAATTTGATTTATTCCAGTGATATTGATATAAAATCATACTCATGAACCATAAAGGAGCCTTTACAAAGCTCACCTACGTGGGAGTGACATCAATCAGTCAAGTGGTGATGCATGCCACTGTTGGCAAATTCCAGAATAATGTTTAAGTCTGCTTCCTCTCAGCTGTGTTCAGCATAATATCCTCATTCATACTTCCTTTTCCTGAAAAGGAAAATACTGCTCATCCAGAACTGAGGAGAACTTGGTGAAGCAGGAGGGTACCTTCCTTTTGGCTTGTCTTCTGAATAGGAAGGCAGCCTAAGCACATGAACAAATATCAGTTTTTATCATGAAAAGCCTCATTAATGTCCTATAAAAGTACAAAAAACCAAAATGATTTTAAAGATGAATATTTTTTTCTGTTTAGATATAACCCATACAGGCAGCTGATATTTATTTCTGGTTTCTCATGACTGTTAATGCTTCTGTGGGCCTGGCAGCTTTTCAGCTTGATGCATGGTGCCCTTATGGATGACTGACATCTGAGTGTGAAAGTACTTTTGAGTCCAGGAAAGCACTCACTGAGTCCATTCAAATGGAAAGGCTGTAAGCTGGTGTTCACAAAATAATAATAATAATAAAAAGATATCAAGTACCTCTAAAAACTCACTAGTGTGCTTATTTTCAGTTCCCAAGTGGAAAGTTATTCAAGAACTCCACTTTTCCTCTCATTTCAAGTCTAATGGGTTTGTGATCCTTTTTGTGAACCACTGTTGCGCACAGTCAAGAGGATAATGAAGCACCCAAGGAGGCACAAATAGAGCATTGATAATTAAAGATGCTTTTTTAGTTCCCAGTCTAAAAGCAGAAAACCTCTTGATTTTCAAAGCATGTCATTCTTTTCAATAAAAGGCAACAAACTTAAACTAGAAGAAAAACATGTTTTATGATCTCATTTACCTTTTGGCTCTGTTCCTAACAAATTCCCTTGTGCCTCTTTCCTGTTCCATCCCAATGCATCTTTCCGACCTTGAATTCAGACATTTTCTACCCTCTTCCCTACTATTTTCTCATGTCAAGTACTTCAGTCTCAAACAGTGCAGCTCTAATAAGAAAAGCTGTCCTATGACTTCTCTTTCTTTGCTGTCAGGACACCTACTTTCCCAGTTCAACACCCTCCTCTTCCCTGACAACAGCAACATTCAGAAACCCCTTTCCCATGGATTACAAATCTGTTTTAACTTCATTCCAGCTGCTCACCCCCAAAATTCTTCACACATGCCTACACAAACCGTACTCTTTGCCTTCCAACCACTCTTCCCATTTCAGTCTGCAGTTTGTGTGCTTTTGAGGGCTCTAGTTAAACAGTTATGTGTTTACCTGCAGCCAAATTTGCATTTCCTCTGCAGCATTGTGTCTGCCTGCAGTCTGCACACATTCTGTAAAGAGCATATTTAGCATCTGCAAATCATTTACTGTGATTAATAGAGAGGCTGTAAGGACAGAAGTGCTGAGGTAACACAAGGAGGTTGTATGAAAGTGGATGTTGTCAACAGCCCAGTGAACATGAGCCAGGAGTGTGCCCACGCGGCCAAGAAGGCCAATGGTATCCTGGCCTGTCCCAGCAATAGTATGGCCAGCAGGACCAGAGGAGGGATTGTCCCTCTGTACTTGGCACTGGTGAGGCTGCCCCTCATGTTCTGTGTTCTGTTGTGGGCCCCTCGCTACAAGAAGGACATTGAGGTGCTGGACTGTGTCCAGGGAAGGGCAATGGAGCTGATGAAGGGCTCGGAGCACAGTTCTGATGAGAAGTAACTGAGGCAGCTGGTGTGGTTTAGTGTGGAAAAAAGAAGGCTCCTGAAAGGAAGTTGTAGTTAGGTGAGGGTTGGTCTCTTCTTCTAGGTAACTTGTGATAGGTTGAGAGGAAATGGCCTCATGTTGCAGCAGGGGAGATTTAGATTAGATATTAGGAAAGATTTCTTCATGGAAACTGTAACTGTTGTCAAGCACTGGAACAGGTTGTCCAGGGAAGTGGCTGAGGCACCATCTCTGGACACATTTGAAAGACATAGCTTAGTGGTGGACTTGGCAGTGCTGGGTTAGCTGTTGGATCTTGAAAGTCTTTTCTGTCTTAATGATTCTATGATCCTATGATTCTATGATTCCAAGCCTCTCACACATTTCCCAGGAGGTGTGAGGAATAGGTCATGGTCACACTACTCAGGAGGGATGTTAGCATGTTTCTATTTACCAGTTTGTTCAATATGTTTATTTCCATACACTTCTAAATCTGACCTAACTTCTTTTTCCATCAAGTTCTTAAGAACATCACTGTGAATCATTCATTAAGATGAAGTCACTACTAAGCATCCAAAAAGGAAGAGATGGGAATTCTTTGCTGTAATCCAGTCTGCTGCACAAAAGTAGATACTCCTAGGCCCTGGTGGGGCAAAATACTTCTACAAGGAGCTGGGACTCGTGTAAGGGGCTGGAGTCTTCACTACTGCTAGCCCATCTCCATCAAGTAGCCCCTGAGACCCCCACTGTGTGATGCATAGATATTTCAGATATTCCCTGGCCCTTTGAGATAGGTCAAAGAGCACATGCTTCATTTGGGTGCTTTCCAGTGTATTTCACAGCCTGGATTCTTCACTGAGCCATCTGAACCTCAGAGTTTCTGGATGCCTCAAACTTAAAAGCTCTCAGAGGTAACAGCATTTTATTCATGCTGTTGACAAATTTAGAAATAGGAACATGCTAACAGGAGGTGGAACAGCTTGTGTTATAAAAAGAGCTCCTTATGTACAAAATATTTGATTTATGCAATTCACTAAAACATCCTATTATTTTGAGGTCACTCATTTCTGGTGTATCTGGGCAGCAGACTTAAGTCACAGGAGGAAATTATTGAAAACACTTATAAAGCTGTAAAACAACGCAAAACGAAAACCAGAGGCAAAATGTATCATACACAAAGACTTCTGGCAGCTGTTGAGAATTGAGTGAAAAGGCTTGATCCAGTGAAAAAATTAAAAATTGGATTCTGACTTTATATAGACTTCCGATATATAGGTCCAAGATTATACTTCTGAAAAAAGCACAGTCAGCTGGTAATCCAGGCTGGAGATAACACAACTTAATTTTTCTCTTTTAGTTTGTTTGGTTTTGTTTTGTTTGTTTATTTTTATTTTGCTTTAACTTTGGGGAATTATTCAGAATCATGCCTTTTTTGTGTTATCAGAACTACCTTGCTTGTAAAACTTGTGGAAATTTTCCTCTGTACCATTGTGTCTATATGATTTATCTTCAGATATTTATAAATGCATTCTGCTCACAGATATCCATTTTTTAAATACTCCAATTGACAGGTAACCTCTGTCTGAGGTTAGACTTAGATTGACCATTGTAACATTGAGACTGAATATTCTCCTCTGTAAATTGTTATATTTTCTATGTGGTTTGTTACATACCCCTTATGACTGATTATTTTTTTGAGCAATGTACAGTACAAGTAGATAATTGTTCATTTGGTGTACAGATTTCACTGTACTGGTTGCACACAGGTTGCTTTTGTGTTGTTGAATTTTTTATTTTATCTTCTCTAGCCCTTACAGTTGCTGCTTTTTTGTTTTTTGGCACTATGGCTGTTCTACTTCCTGTCATTTCTTTACATTATTTGATGAACATTAAATGTATAGGGATACTTCTTTCTTAATTTTCCTTCTGTGAGTTTGAATTGCTTCTTTTGTCTTGCTGTATGCCTGTTACTTTTCTGCCTCTGTAGTCATGACTTTCTGAACATAGCAATTTCTCTGCAAAAGCAGAACAAATTTTAGTCTATTTTTTTAATTTTATTTAAAACAATAGAAAGGAAAATAAAAACATGTCAGGAGAGTACTTAAAAATGTAAGGGTCTGTATTACTTAAATATCACTCTGGTTATGTTTAAAGATACAGTTTTTAATTTGGCCTACATTTTCATTTGATAGGATTCACACTTTCAGCTGTGACTCCTGTCATTTCAGGTGTTGGTGTCATGTTAACATGAAGATATTTTACAGAAATTTACACACTGCTTCTGTTTCACCACCTATGTCCTTTTTACAAAGAATGTTTTGTGAGACTAGGAACAAATTTAGGAGAACAATAAAATTCCTAACTTCTAAGTTAGACCTGACTTTGATTTTAGAATAATGTTTTGGTTGCAAAATGTCACTGCTTCCATGTCAGAACATCATGTAGAAGTCCATTTCTGCAGAGAAAATTGTTACAGTGCCATTGGCTTGCTAGGTTTTTCTGCCACCCTCTACATTGCAGAAAGCCAGCCAAAAACATAGGAAAACCACACTAGAACTCCAATGTTTCTGTTGCCCTTGAAAATTATTAATGTTTACTATTAAACTGAATAGCAAATAATTCTCATGCTGAAAGTAGCAGCACGTACATTAGGAATGCAACATGATGCCAAAAGAAGACAGCATTGTTTAGCTGCTAAAGGCATGCAGTTTTGCACATACACTGGAAAAGTGGGGACACATTAAGACACTTAAATGCTAACCCGTGAGATTAATATTTGGCAGATTGTGCCAAATGCACGAGGACACAGCCGTTGAGCACATGGGCTGCTATGGCTGTGGCTGCAGTGGGTTTTGGCAGACAAATGGGGAGGAAAGAGGAAGAGGAAAGAGGTGGAGGCATCACACCACAAAAAGGAAGATGCAGGCACTGGGGCAAGGATTTGGGGTGAGAGGCAGCTGACTGAGTCTTATTCATCATGTGGGATTTGGCTGTCTCAAATTACAAAAAAAACGTGTTTATCCCAGCATGCTCCCAATACAATGAGTTTTGATGGACGTGACTTGGAATGAGAGTTCAAAGCTCTGCTAAAATGCATAACCAGCACAGTGCAGTGCTGTGTGGACCTGGATTTAGTGTTTCACTGCGTCCATTACCTCCCAAAAACAGACTTTTGCTGAATGAACAGTATTTTCTTGACAGCTGTGGAATTCGGTTTTGGAAGACAAAATAAGAGTGAATGTTAGAGCTGCACAAAATCTTTGCTGAAATCCAATCTCTGCATAAAAGTAGATGCAAGCCCTTAAAAAGGGGCTTTACTGCATTACCCATGAACTCTGCATGAAACCTGTGGTTTTGAAATAGAACTTAATTTTCATACAGCTAACTAACCTTTATTAAAAATTCTGGACAACAATTTCACTGTATTCTTTACTGTATCTCATCATGAGAACTTTTGGATAAGTGTAATTCCTTTCATTTCCCTTTTGCTCTGAAGAACCACAAAATTTAAAACATTTATATATTTCTTAGAAAATAAAGACCAGACATTATATCAACTTGGGGATGATGAGAACCAGGACTAGTCAGAAAAGTCAGATATGAAATTACAGTTATTACATATTTGGTTTCTGAGAGGCAGGATTTTCTTCTAAAGGAAGATTATGATCCAACATATGACCCTTCTATTATAAGGCCAAGTGCATTACTTTGTAGTATGTTAATCTCTACTGTTGAGATTGTAAAATTTTTGATTGTAAAGGCAATACTGCTAAAATAATCCCCATTTCTGTTATTTTAATTTTGCTCTGGCAGTTTTTTTCAGAAATCAGTGCAATTTGTGTGGAAATCAAGTTGGCCAGTGCATAACTGAATGCTTGTTTAAGATTTAGGTTTATGTGCACTTTGTGTCCAAAGTGGCCATGGTCAGAGTCCAAGTATGGAAAACTAAGTCAGCTGCTATTTTAGAACACAACAAAAATATATCTACAAAAAATACCTGTTCTTTTATTATTTCAAATTTAAATTTAATTTGAACAAATTAGAATGTATGTTATAATTTAGATCATAATAAAACTTTCTTTTTCCACCCTGTTTTTAAATATAGATTATACTAAAATAAAAGCCTATGAAACATCAAGGCCAATCTTCCTCTAAGTGAGAGTCAGGTTAGGTCTCTGAATCCACTGATGAATATTGGATGTAGTTTTAATATTTGTTGTATATTTTTTCCAGAGTTTCCGTACGAACACTTGATAGTGATGGCTTTAATATCACAAGGAACTCTACCTTAAGTTTTGGATTTGAGCAACATATATTTATCCTTTCTGGATACATTGATGCACATGCTCAATAAATAATAAATGAAGAAAAACATATATACATTCTGAATTGAGACCTGGGATCCATTATATGCATTAGATATCCAACTGCATAGCTGTTAAATGTCATAGCGTCAATTTTCTCCTTGAGAGAATAATGTTTTCTTCCAGGCCTGTACTGGGATAAGAAGAGGTTACAGTTTGTGCCATGGTGGTATTAGTCAGTAACCATGGCTGGTATTGTTACACACTATGTCCTAATGCTGTCTGTGCTTTTCACCTTGGAACCTCTAAGGAGATGAACTTTCCTGCAACAACTTTTGGTGTAGAATGGGTTCTCAGTAAATAATTTTGGCATTGATTTATTGACAATGATGACATTTTTTCCTTTATCAAAATATAAAATATAGAGTGTAAAACTGATTAATATTAATGTTTGAAAAGAAAGTCAGGTATTTTCTTTGGCAATAGATATGGAGATACCTGGGTAATTTCCCTGCTGCATGGAGGGGAGCTGCTGGAAGTGTCTGCCATGAGAGATGTTCTGCACTGAGCTTGCTCTTTAGGTTCTCATCGCAGTTACTCAGGAAATTAAAAATCTGTACTCCACATGATTTATGCATTATTGTGATTGTGAATGATTTACTACAGACAGAGAGAGGAAACGTTCAAAACTGAGGTGTTTAAGAGTAAGGTAAGCTGCTGGTGAGAGACCACCATCCTGCTGTGAAAAGCAGCCTCAAGGAAAGATAAGGCACAAGTAGCCCAAGTAGACTTTCACAGTAATCTGACATTAGTTACGGTTTTCCTCTGGTAGAATTATTTTATTGAACCAGAAGATTTTTTCCTCCTTTTTGTTTATCCTTTAAATCACATGCAGGAATTACAGCCTTCATTTTGCCAAAGAGCATGTCTTTGGAAAAAAAATAAAATGTGGTGAAATGTGATGTAGTTTAGACGTTGTTTTCTTGAAGAGAAAAGTGCTATGCAATAATTAGCAACAAAGTGATTTAAGAAAGATAAAGTTTATTTTGCATTTTGGCTTTTTTTTTTGGTTTTGAGAGCTGCCAAAGCTCATGGAATAATGAAGTGGTAACACACGCCATTCAAAATCAATCAAAATTTCTGATACCTGAAAACCCTAGAAAGTTCAGTCTGGGAAATGAACTGATTCACAAAATCATTCACCTCATGCCAGACAAACCTTGTAAGAAATTAAATTAGTTTGTGAAATGGAAGAGATTGCCACTGGATAAATAAATATAATTTCTCTAGCTGAAATACTCTCGGTTTTTGTTAAGACATTTTGTCTTAACACACACAGAAATGAAATTATACAAAGACATTGACATTGCTATAAAAATCTGGAGTGGTTCCTTTAGACTTTTTTTAGACAAAGGGAATATGAGAGAGATTAGACCTGTTTCCTCTTGACAGATACATAAGGTGAGACTGAAGAAAAACACAATTAACCTTCTGGAAGAGGTAACTAAGATTCTTCTTCTATTACAGTAGTTAGGGAATTCTAGTGAATTTGAGAACAACTGGATTAGAAGTGTTTTGAAGATGTGTAACCAATGGAACTGTAGGCCATCATGTTAAGAGCATAAACCCCTCAAGCATTGCAATAGAAGTCAGCTCCTTGGTGGTGGCAGCCTGGGGAAAGTTCTCAGTGGGTTCTGTGTCTCTCACTGCCCATTGTGTTTTTGTCAATGCACCCAGAACTGGCTGTTGTCAGAGACAAGACGTGGTGTCACTGGTCTGATGTGGGGTGAGAAAATCTATGCTCCACTGTTTTCGTAAGTGGAAGGAGGAGTCCATTAAGACCCCGGAATCTGCTTTTGAATCACTTTTCACTGGAATGAATTTTAAGCCCTCCTGTAGCTGTTCCAAAGGCAGGAGCTCTCCACTTAATGGGAAACAGGTTTCAGAAAATACAGCCAGATAAAGCAAAGGAGGAACAGAATCTCTGAGATGAGCTGAACAGATAGTGGGATCCAGTTCACTTGTTGCTTATAACACTTCCAATAAGTAGTGCTGGGATAAATTAAGTATGCAATGGAAATTCAGATTTCAAAATACATGTGTGATCCAAAGGGCTTTGGGTGCCTAAAACTGGTATTTTCATGGGAATTACCAAAAAGGCAGAAATTCTAAATTATGAAACCACACTATCATGTGTTAAAGACCTCACAATTTTTATTTCCTCATAAGGTATGAGATGTCTTCATGTTCTTAGCATTGCTTCCTGTGAATAACAATAATAATAACAATAAGAATTTTTTTTTTTTTCAAATGGACAATGAAAGTTTTTAAGCAAAACTATAAATAGAGCTGTTTCCTTACAGTCTACAGCATGGAAAGAAGATAATCTCTGACTTGCTCTTCTTTCTCTCTCTCTATTGCAAATAAATTGTCTGGCTTGCAGTTCATCACTTCCTATTTAAAATAAACTTATAAGGCTTCTCAAGCAATGCTTTAGATTCTGATCCCAAAATCAACAGAAGCCAAAACAAAGAATTGAATCAACCTCTGTAAGCTTTGGACTGGCTGTATAACATACAATCAGTCACTTTTTCTTTCTTTTGCACAGGCCTATCCCTTTGCTACCATGTGTAGGATATTAATATGGAAATGTTTTGCAAAGAAAAATAGTAGAGAATTTTAAAGGTCTTGCATTAGAACCCAATTCAAAGAAAAAGAAAGGAAAAGAAAGAAAAGGTAGAAAAAGAAAGAAAAAGAAAGAAAACGAAAGAAAAAATACTGTGCAAAGTATTGTGAAAAAGTACTGTGAAAGAAAATACTTCTACTATTATAGAAGTTGCTTTCCATATTGTTACATTTAGTGACTGGATATATAACAGCTTAATGTACATGACCACAAGTTTGCTACCTATTTTCTTCTTCTACAGACCTATATTTAGAGCATTGGAAATATTGACACTTTGACAAGATATGATTGTTATGTAAATATGTCGTATGTCACATGAATACTGTGTGTTGTAATTTTTAACTGCATTGTAATTTCTGTGACCTTTTTCAGAGAGAAGATCAAACTAAAAATGAAAACTGAGGAACAGACAGAAAGTTCCAAACGTAGTACAAGCCCCCTAATTTTGGCAAGCTTTCCAGCACAACACCCAAGGGGTTGATCCCAGCCAGAAGAACACTTTGGCAAAGAGAAATCTCTAATAGCAGACGCATCTGCTGTAAATTTTTGGCTGTTGTTAAGCCAGAGAGACCTGGTTAAGGACCAAGTAATTTTAATGTCTACTGAAATACATTTCTGAGCTGGTTTGGGAACTGGGGTATTTCACTGTCAAACTGATGATCTAACAGTGAGGGTGTACAAGAGAGAGATATTTCCAGCGTTACTGTAACTTAATGAACACTGTAATATAATTATTAATAAAGAAACCTGCTGTGATGACTTGTGAAGGAATGTGGTCTTAGTTACCAAAAAACCCTGAGGTCACTGTATTATTCAATACTCATGTGGAAAAAAATATCCAGAATTCTACAATTGCTTATTTTACAGCAGCTACATGTGCTACATAATTTCTTTGCAATGCTTATTTTGCTCTGGAGGGAAAGTCTACATGAGGTTTTATGCTTCTTCAGTTTCCTGCACCTTAGAAATCAAGCAGTTGCCAAAGTTTATGAACTGTGTGTCCTAGCCTCAAAATCCATAGTAGGAGGCAGTGTTGTTGTCTTTGTTTTTCATGGCAGATAAAGTGAAATATTAATGATTATTCAGAAGAACATAATTTTCAGGAAGAACACAGCTTTTTTTTTTTGTGTACAGTCATCTTTTTGTTATATGTGCTGCACACAAAATGAAGGAGTTTTGAATTGTCTTCTGTCTGGGGGTCTTAAAGGACTTTAATAATAGCTGGTGAGGAAAGCTGTAGCAGAACCAGAAATGTGGGACTTGGGATTTTCAGCATCCAGCATTTTCTTGAAGAAGATGACAAATTTTCAGTTTTCTGGTTAGTTAGATCTGTTTATTTTTTAAATATAAATGAATAATTCTTTCTTGGGTAGAATTCTTTCTTGGAAGGTGTCTTGAGGCTGTCCAGTAACATTTGTCGCAGGAGATGCAGATGTTCCCTTTTAAAACTACTATTCATGATTTTGATGAAAATAACTCAGTATGGTGGTGTTCTGTGAGTCAAAGGATGGAGTACCTTTGAGTAAGTTCTGATCACGCTTGTGCCTTTCTCATTAATGAATTTAAAAATTCTGGGGTGTTTGGGCCTTTATGCTTAGGTGTCCAATGTCAGACAGACTTGCAAAAAGATGCAGTTGACCTGGGTTTCATTAGCAGAATAAAAAAGAAGCTTACCCAGGTGCCCTGCTGGGAATGGCAGAGTTAGTGCAGAAGGCCACCCTGCAGTTCCTGCCCATGATTTCTTGGCCAGTTTTTCCAGTAAACATTGGAAAACATTTTTGGAGTTATTTCATTGCTCAGTAGGTTTCTCTCACTAATGAGGGAGTCTTAATAGACAGGAAATCTAGAAAAATAAATAAGACATGTCCTACAGCATTCAGTGAAGGTGAAGGGACCTCTAGCCATGAGAAAGAAGGACTTTCTTTTTGCCTGGCTTTGTATCCTGGACCTTAGTTACTATTTCTAGGGGATTTTATTCCACTGGTGGTTGAAAGGAAATTGCTTTTTGCATGCTTGGGAGAGTCTTCCTCTTGACCAAGTATCACTTTGTCAAGGTGCATTAAGTAAATAATTTACCAAGGTGCAATTATGGGCTTTTGAAAATTAAGGCAAAGTTAAAGTAGTGTTATCCTCTTGGTGGGAAATGGAAGGGCTGAAGAGAGGTGATCAAAGGTCACAGCTGTTTCGGGAAAATACATTTTATTCCTGTAGGATTACAAACTTAGGTATTCTGGAGAAAACTTTCTTTCCATGAAAAAATTGTTAAGGTGTCATCAGTTTGATGACAATGACAACTTTTTGGCTCTATGATCACAACTTAATGTTTTTCCCCATCCTCAGGTACTGACGCTTTAATTCAGTTACAGTTAGATCCACAGTAGCCTACCCACCTTAAATTTGAAGAAAATGCTTGGACATCAGAAAATTTAATTTCTATCACCTCCATAATTAAAAAAACAGTAATAGTTCCTTTGAGATTCTGTACGTGCCATAAGCCTCTAAATTTCTAACACATTGTTTGAAAGAGAAGCTTTGAAACACGATGCTTGCTTTGCAGCAATTACTATAATCATGCTCTGGAAATAAAAAAACATGCACCTGGACATTATTTTTGACCATCCCCTAACGGGGTTCTAAAGATAAAACTACAAGACTTTCCTCTCTCACAGTCACATAAGCAGCTAGCTGAAGAAGAAAAGATGCATGAGCACTCCAACATTTGTTACAGAATAAGTTTTATTGGCACACCACACAGCTTTTTGCCACGTCAGAGATTTTGATGTGCTATTTCTGCAGCCATCAAGGATTTTTCAGACATCTCTACCTGCCATGTATTGGCTCTACCTGCTCAGATCTTTTGGAACTTTTGCAGGGTCAAAGGCTTCTCTCTGAAAGAGCAGTTCTGAGCTCTTAGACCTGATGTAAGAGTTTGTTACTGTATTTGGTAGTAAGAGTTTTTCTACAATGTATTTATTAAAACACCAGTGTCTTTTACTGAGACATCATTAATGGAGAAATAAAAGTACTGTATATGCTCAAGTGAATCATAGCTATTTATTGACACCGTTTTCTGTGTTGTTTTCCAAAAGAAGATGGCTGGAATGCTGCTGGAGCTGCTGAAGTCCACCTGGTGAGTAGGGGGGTTCAGAGAAACAACACCCTTCACTGCCAAGACTAGTAGAAGCAGTATTTTAGTGAAAGTAAAAAGAGCTGGGACCAAGCAGTTCCTCTGGGCTATTTCATCAACACAGTGTTCACCTGACTGAAGCAGGGCAGACGAACTTAATGAGGATCTTCAAGAGGTGCTGGACCTGTGCCTGTCAGGAGGATTAAGTAAAAAAAAAAATAATTTCAGTAAACTGCTGACCTGTGCTTTGGCAGGGGCTCATTACAAATTTGAAACAGCGGAGGAAGGGCCCAGCAGCACTTTCAAGCACTGGGAAAAAGAGCCACAGGCAGAAAACACTTGCATTTTATTTGGCCCTGAGCTTCTTGGAGGAGGCCATATCATGGAATGAGAAGGAGGAGGAGTTCATTCCCTCTGAAAGGGCAGAAATCACAACTCTTCATACCGGGAAAGAAGGATCTTTTATTTTAACTTGCTGGGAACAGCCAAGGAATCTAGTAATTATGCTGGACAGGTTTATGCTAGATGGACACTGTCAAATGCTTTATAAAACAGATTCTAAAACTCTTCAGCACTTCAGCACTTTCTCCTAAATGAATGAAAATAATTCTTCCATTACTAGTTGCAGCCTTCACTTCACCATTTGGCAGCAATCTGTCCCCCCTCCTCCTTTTAATTTATATTTTAAAAATACCATTACACATACATGACACATTGAATCTGTTCTTCAGTGGCTTGTAAATTCACCTCACCCTATCTGCTCCCCAGAGAACCAAGATTCAGGACTGAGAAATTGTATGAAGAGAGGAAAAAAGTGATAAAGGGAAAGAAAACTAAAATATTGGAATTGCATCTGTTTGAACACTCCTTTGGCCATGATCATCATTACTAAATCTGACATGATGCAGGAAAGATTATTACTTGAAATGTGTATTTTACACCCCTGAAGGGCAAGTTGTTAGAAACATAAATAAACAATAACTTAGGCTACAGGGACTAATGAGAGGGAGAGGGCTGATTACAGGGCCTTGTGATGATTAGAAAGCAACTGAAAATGGGGAAGAATTTGTCTTTCATGGTGAGGAGCATGTCCTGCAACAATCTCCATGTGTTTCTGTGTGTGTGTGTGTAATGGAGGGGGTTGAAAAGGAGAGATGCAGCTCCCCAAGCCTCTTCTGGTAACTGTCACCACTAAGTGAATTAAAAATGAACTTCTGGTGAAGGGGCAGCTCCAGAGAAGGGAGAGTCATCCCCCTGTTCCCAAAGCCCTTAACCCCCTTTTTGTCCTGATAGGCTACTTTAGTACATAAAAGTTTCCCAAATGAGGATAAAATCCATGCTTCTGTTTGCTGTTGTAAATTCAGTTGCTGTGTTCTTTCCATCCCCGTCATGGCTCCAGGGAATCTGAACTAATTGCCTTCTTTGATCTGCATTAATGGCATCCTTTGAGACATTGGATTTCAAGCCTTTACCTCTCCCCGAGTAAAAAAGCCTGATTCTCTTTGTATTTGTGTCAATCTTGGTTTACTGGGTCTGCACAGCATTCCCTTGGTTCCTGAGCTGGTGGAAGATTTTTTAACATGAGGTATTTTTTAGGAAGTGCCATGTGCACACACACAAGGTGGGAGAGAGCTGGCTGAGGAGTAGCTTTCTAACAACAACAACAAAAAGGAACTGAGCTCATTGTGGAGGAAAATCAGAATGCAAGACTACAGTGTTGTGCAAAAGGCACTTTAGGAGGCATATTGTCTGCATGACACATTAAGTGATCCTTCAAGTTTTCTTGAGGCTCTTGAAGCCTCAGCTGGAGCACTATGTATTATCCGGGGTACTGTAATTAAGAAAGGATGTGAACCAGTTGGACAGTGATTAGAGAACAACACTGGTGATGATGAGAATGTGCATAAAAAAAGAGCTTTAGAAGGGTGACTGAACATGGAAGGCTTAGGTTAGAAAGTAAGAGAACTAAGGGGAACTTAGTTTTCTATATATCAATTGAATGCCGAAAAGAATAAAAAAAAATCTTTTTATGTTCCTCCAACAAGAAATAACAGGTCTGTATTGCAGAGAGATTAATTGAGATAAGAAAAAATATTTTTATTGCCAAATGTCATAGGTCCGTGGAATAACTTATCCAGTAAGTACATAAAGTCATTCCCAATAAAAATATGCATAAACAAACATGTTAAACAGATGCTGATGAGAATCACATCATCTACAGATGATGGAGTAAATGACATACCAAATTCCCTTCTCTTCCTATTTCTAAAATATCTTTGTTTATTTTTCATCTCAGCTGTGAGAAGAAAGCACATTAATATGCAAGGCTTTTAAAAAATTCCATATATATGTTTCACATTACTGTCTGCCCATGCTGTGTTAGAAAGGAAGGTTTGCCCAAATTCTTCAGACTGCTGCGATGTGGATCATTGTATACCTATCTGAACACCTTCCTCTTGGAAAGGGAGACTTTTTCTCTGACCTGGGTCATTAGTTCTCCAAATCCTTACATTTCTAAATGAGTGTGATGGACTGAGTGGAAAGTCACTTTGAGCTATGGCTCTCTCAGGATTTTGTTGGAACCAGCAAGTTTTCCCTGCTAACTGTCTTCTCCTCATCTTGTGATGAATTGTAAGGTCTGCTAGAAAACTCATGGGAAAGGAAGACAATGCTTCTTTCCTGTATTTTTTCCTTGATTATTTATATACAAGCTGGACAGGAAATCTCCTACTCACCAAGACAGCACATTCTGTACATAAATTAAAGAACATAACCACATCTGCCACTACAGATCTTTGAAATGTAAAAATTTTTGAATGTTATTACACAATCCAGATGATGTTACATCTGACAGAAACTGCAGGCAGGAAAAGTTAATTTCTACCCTATTTCCTCTCTCCTAATATGCCCTGTTTAATTGAATAAAACCTTCCCTGAAAAAAAGGAAGCTATGAGGCAATTTTTTTCTCCTCACAAATAATTTCTCAATCGAGCTTTTAAAAATGTGGCAATATAAATGAATAAATATGACATTTATTCAAATTATTTTAATCTATATACAATAAGTGGATTAGAGGGTTACTGTCAGGTCAGTTCAGGCTTACTGTTTAGCTTTTGTGGAAAAACTAAATGTGACAGGTGTAACCAACCTATTATAAGTTGAATCATTGTGATATCTCCATTTCTGATGGCATTTAAGCCATAAAACCATGTTATGCAATTGAATTATATAGTGTACAAAACTTCATAGCAATAGGACTTGTAATTACCATAATTTCAACATTTAACTTTTAAAGCAAAAATGACCAAAGAAATTGTAGAAAATTGTATTCCAAAACTTTTTGTTAGGTTATAGTCACCTATAAGATAAATACAGTTGAAAGTTTTATTGAAATATGCATTGACTTCTGCATTCATTTTCTTCAAATCAATCTGTCTGGAAGAGAGATGGCAGCCAGGTCCACAAAGGAGCTCCCATTTAGTCAGTGGGAAAACCAGGATATGTTCTGTGTTGCAATTTGAAGTTGCCATTTGATGGACATACAGGTCAGAAATATTCTGCAACATTTATTTCAACTCTCTTCAGTAAAGTGCTTGTACTTTATCCATTTTGGGAAGTCTAAGATATATTTTCATTATGAAATCCCTCAGACTATTAACCTCTAGCTACTTTAATTCAAAAAAGCAACCAAACCTATGCCAAAATCAGGTATTAAAAGGCTACCGGAAGTTCATGTTCATGCATTTGTCTGTAATAGAAGACAATTGTTAAATTTATGTACTATAGAGAAGTGAATTAATATGGAAGATCTCCAAAGTTCAAATTAAATTTTAGAAATTTTCTGTGACATTTTCAGATATCCCAGTTAGAGTATTTCAAGGAGTACTTATAGAAGAGACTAGAAAGAAAATATTGCCTCTTAAGAAACTAGTAATTCATACTTTGCAAGCACAAATGAAATCCATGCAGGTATTCTGATAGAAATCTCTGTACACTGTCTGGAAGCTGTAGTTACTGTGAGGATGCAAAATGAGTATGTATTTGCTCAAGCATGCATATACTTAACAGTCAGAGCAGATGAGTCTTACACATACAAATTCTGATCCTGCAGTGTTTATTATAGCATTAATCACAACTTCTTTTGGTAGGACAATTCACATATGTAGTATTTCCAGGATAACAATTGCACGATGGATATTGCATAAGCCTTGCAAGGCACTGGTTTCATATTTGATCATTGAAATCAAACTCCAGCCCTGCAAAGGGCATCCCAAGACTAACCCATATGCCTGAGAGTATTGTCCAAATGGACCTTGAAGTCTATCAGGCCAGTGCTGTGACCACGTCCCTGTGGTGAGCCCATTCCAATGCCCAGCCACACTCTCAATAAACAACTTTTTCCTAGTATCCAACCTAAATCTCTCGTGACACATTTTCATATCATTATTTTAGGTCCTGTCACCAGTCACAACAGAAAAGAGATCAGTTCTGCCCCTCTTCCCCTCAGAAGGAAGTTGTAACTGCAGTGAGATGTCCTCTTAGTCTTCTCTCTAGGCTGAGCAAAGCGACCTCATCTGCTCCAGATATGGCTTTCCCTCCAGACCCATCATGATCTCTGTGGCCCTCCTTTGGATGGATAAAGAATGGGGCAGCTCATTTTCTGAAGGGAAGAGATGTCATCCAGAGGGAATTTGACAAGCCTGAGGAGTGGGGACCTGTGCAAACCTCATGAAGTTCAACGAGGCTGGTGTAAGGTCCTGCATGGTGATGCTCTTTTTGTTTTGTTCACAGGTAAAATAAATTTAATCATCTACGAAAAGAATCCACACTTACTATCTCTTTTCTATTGCTTGCATAGCAAAAGTAGAAGAAGAAGAAGTAGTAACTCGTGAAATAATTTTTTGCAGTGAGATTGTTAGCAGACCAGTGTTGGCTGGTAAGGTCTCATTATTCAGATGCTATCACACTATTTTCTTGCTTGTTCACTTTTGAAACACGTATAGAAAGTGAGCTCGTTGCACAGGGAAGGTTCTTGTCAAGAGAAAGTACCCATTGCTGTTCCTCCTTGTGTGAATTATAGTGGTTTTATTCTTACTGAATCCAGTGGAACAGACCATTTGAAGAAAACCCAAATTTTCACACTTCATTGGGTTAAAATCCATGACCTTTAACATAATATTTTGGTACTCAACTCTTGCATGAGGTATCTTTTATTCTATGGAGACAGCACTCTTACTGGAGGTTTGGGGTTACAACCCAATCTGTGAAGTGTTTGTCTAAAAAAAACCAACATGTCTTCTTTTGCTGCTAAAAAATCCCTGGGATTCAATTGTAAACAGAATAGGTTTTCTAAATCTTTGGCTGCATTATTGTATCTCATCCTTTTATTTGTAACAAGACTTGTGTCAAAAGTAATATCCCGTTCATTAAGCCAAACTGATACTGCCCAGTGCCTTCAAAGAGAAAAATATTGTAAAATAAAAGATTTTTGAGAATTAGCTGGTGGGAAATCAAGAACCACATTTAAACTAATATTGCACATTGAACTTATTAAAGTACTGAAAGCTAATTGAGCAAAACCTACAGATGACACAGGTAGCTCCTCCCAGTAAACTGTAGTGCAGTCAGACTGCAGCCTCTGGCTGTTGTGTAAATAGTCTCCATTTTGGTTGGTGGTCTGTTTCTAATGCTTGCATTTCATTTAGTAACACAGAAACAGTGAAGTTGTTAACTAATTCTTTGTTACACCTTTTTCAGTGGGTCAGGTTAAATTTCCTTTTCTATGCATCAATATCTCTTCTCTTTTACTAAAAGCAAATTTTGCAGCCTCCTCATGGTAACATCTTCCATACTGGAAAATAATGTAAGAAGTGCCTAAGCTATTTCAGGTACTAAAAATGCCTTTCAGTTAAGGTGGTGCTGTGTCCCAGTAAATTTTTTAGTACATGGCAGCAGGCATAGCTCTGCTCTGTCTGATCCTGTAGCAGTAACTCATTTCTGCTGGTCTGATCAACAGATATGGTTTGGTACTGCCTTAAACCTCTGTGGGACACTGTGTAGAAAACCTTTAATTTGATTATTTAGCAGTCTCCCTCCTTGCCTTAAATCTCTAAAACTTGCTTGGGCCTGTGTGATGGAATTAATAAAATTAAATTAAAGACAGGTTGAATATTAGGAGTTCTTCTGATGAGCCACTCCTTTTTTCTTCTGATTTTAGTGTCAAATAGTTAGCAGAAAAATCGTTAGACTTTCAAAGATGATGTGCGGATCTCTCTACAATTGAATCTTTTGTTGAGGTCTTCATCTATATCATGAAAAAAGCCAACTTGAAATTGTTGAGAGAGAAAAAGAGGAAAACAGGAAACAGGTAAGAAAAGAGGGGAGAAATCCCTTTATCCAAGAATTAACAAATTGTTCTGTGATCATAAAATCAGTGCCTTGTAGCTCAGTTAAACTAAATTTTATAACAGCCCAAGCAGGGGGAAACTATATCTCGACTGCCTCCGTTGAAGGTGGATCCTGTCACAGTGGGGCTGCTTGCTAGTCCAGGAACTGTATTTCTCTTTGCTCTTGAGGAGTCATTTCAGTCTAGGTGAATTTGGCTCATACAATGTTGTGCAGATTGATTCTGACACATCTCTGATTTTGAAGGAAATTGCCTTTTATTTGATTTTGTGGTCAACAATACACACATTTTTCTATACAGCAACTCCTGTGAAAACAATTAATATAGCTTCACCAGCCAGCCAGGGTAAAAACATCTGTCTGTGATGGAAGAAAGTTATTGAGATGTCAACAGGGATTCAACAAAAATGGAGAAAATGATGAAATTGTGGCTGAAATCCAACCAATAGAAAAGTAATCACATGTGAAACCATTACATAAGGCATATGTTTCTGTTAATTTCCTTTGTGTACCAGGTCAGCTCGACTCAATTGTAGCATTATGAGAAGGTTTTTATCATCTGCAACACTCAGATGACTAACTCACTGTAGGGCTGAGATTAGAAAGTGGTTTTGTAATGGTTCAGTGAAAGCAATCTGTGTTATTTCTCACCAGAGAATGCTGTCATTTTAAGAAAAATGCAAAGTTCAGATGTCAAAATTCCATGAGGGTGGGAGAACAATCCATTGTGGTCTGATCCCTATTCCCTTTAGTTTGGGCAGAGTTATGGAGAAGTGTAAAGAAGTCTACCTACTGAGACCAATACAAATACATGTTTAAAATATTTGTAAACCCCACCACTTTTGCCTTTTGTACAAACATTCATATCTGTGCCCTCTGTTTGGGAGGTACAGATGTACAGAGTAATTAATACAAGCCCCAAACAGTAGGAAACACCCCTAGGTCTTGATTGGAAATACCAAGATCAGCAGCATGGGTATAGGCAAGAGTGACTTCTAGGGCAAAACAAGAAACCCTCCTTCAGCTGCCTTCTCCAGCAAGCATTTCCTGTCCCTGAATTTCTTTCAAGGAAGAACTTTTAGCTAGTAAAATTCTTTTAACAAGATGTTTTGATCTTGTAAGACAGGAGAAAGAAATAAAAAACCGAGTTGAAGAAAATTATTAATGGGTTGGATTTTCACTATGCAGAAATTTCATCCATCCCAAAAACACAGTATAAAATTTTAATTAAGCGCAAATATGGTGACTACGAGATGGAAAAGTAATGACATTTCTATTAAGTTAGATAATTCATTCCGCAGATCATAGTTAGTTTCAGGTCTAAGTAAGATATTCTGAGGAGCCTGATATAAGCTTGATTTTATGCAGTCAAAATAGCCCGAGGACATACACAGGAAGGAAAGGCATGTGAACCTATATGTACATATTACTGGGTTTGTGTCTGCTTTATTGTTATTAGCAAGTCAGGTGCACAGGCAGAGTATTTGTCTTTCTGTGAGGTGCTTGGTTTCAAGACATGAAACCTTAAAATCCTAAGCCTTTGGTAATTTTGGTAATTTTGGTAATTTTATATATAGATATATATGTGTGTATATATATATAACACTTGTTATAGGAGAAAGCTTTAAATTTGACAGTTTATATGGAATATATTTTTAATACCTTATGATTTTTCAAAGGTAATTTACAGTTTTCTATTGTACTTTCCTTGACTAATTTGTTAGATAACAGATCTCTTTACTTTTACAAGGCCTCCTCACATTGCAGCTGAGACTTAACCTACAGAAGTACCTCCTCAAATCTTAAAAAAAGAACCAAAACCACTCACTATCACTAATTAACTGACACTAATATGAAATTCTCCAGATGCCAACACCACGTCTTTCATCTCAATAGTATCTGACATTAAATTCTGTAAAAAAAGAGGCCTTCCCTCAATGTCTTTAAAGCAACTGCTTTTTAATTATAGCCACAATAGAGCAGTTCCCTAACTGAAGCAAAATTTCCAACAGGTATGCATTCCCAAGATGGCTATTATGATTATCTCCTTCACAATTTTTTCAGTACTGTCCTAGTAAAGAGAGAACTTGATCTGGAACAATACTGCACATTAAGTATCTCATCTGGTCACTCATTGCCTGGGTACTTCAGAACAGCAGAAAGTCAATACCTTGGTCCCAGAGCAACACTAATTACCTCCCTTAGAGATAAATGAAGGAGAGATTCAATAAACTTCTGCAATGTTTGTGGTGGTTTAGAGGATATGAGAGACAGAACAGTTTTTGTACAGTCTCTGCAACTCACTGTAATCATGCAAAAATATGTCCTTTCTCTGAAATGAGGTATAAATTAGATTAAAAAATATGGCAAAGTTTCTATGGCAAAGCAATTTACTATTCCATAAAAAGGCACAGAAGTGAGGTATCTGCTGCTAATGGTAAATTTACTAGTGTGAATTTTTTAAAATGCACTACTATTCTATTCATTATTCTATGATTATTCTAGTCAAGCATAACTAAAAGCTTAGCAGTGATTAGCAAACAAAATATACGTTTCATATGAAACAAATATTTAAGAACAGCTATTTCTGGGGAGTTTTGGTTTTGATACGCTATTTATGCCATTCATGACAGTTTGTTTTCTATCTCGTTGATACTTGAGTATTCTGTGTTTAACCACATTATTTCGAATACTGTGCTTACTTGAAACAAATGGGGCAATTTAAATTTGTCTATACTTCTTCCAAATTGGAAATATTCCTGTTCATGTGTGACAGTGCACGGGGTTCCTACAGTTTTCAAGTGATTTAGAGTAGATTTAGCAGAAATTTTCATGACAGATGGAGCTCTCATAAACTTAAGGGTTCTGGTGGACAACAAGCTGTCCGTGAGCCAACACTGTGTGGCCAAGAAGAACAATGGTATCCTGGGGGCCATCAGGAAGAGCATTACCAGCAGGCAGAGAGAGGTGATCCTGCCCCTCTACTCAGCCCTGGTGAGGCACATCTGGAGTGTTGTGTCCAACTCTGTAATTTGTGTCTCTCCTCAGAGAGACATGGAGGTCCTGGAGCAGGTTCAGTGGAGGGCAAAAAAGATGGTTAGGAAAGTGGAGAGTCTCTCATATGAAGCAAGACTGAGGGAACTGAGCCTGTTCAGCCTCAAGAGACAACTGAGAGGGGACCTGATCCATAAAGAAGAATTACTATAGAAGTATCTGAAGGAAGGGTGTCAAGAGAATGGAGCCAGGTTGTTCTCAGCAGTGCCAAGAAAGACAAACTGCAATGGGCAGAAACTGAGGCAAAGGAAGTTTCACCATGAGGAAGAACTTCTTTACTGTGCAGTGAACACGCACTGCAACAGATTGCCCAGACAGGTTATGGAGTCTCTCTTGCCAGAAATATTCAAGAATCATCTGAATACCATCCTGTGCTCTGTACTCTGGGACAATCCTGCTTGAGCAGGGAGGTTGGACCAGATGACCCACTGTGGTCCCTCCCAGCCTGATCCATTCTGTGATTCTGCGATTCTCTAAATAGACTACAACAGATAAGGAACTACCATGTACACTCTCAGAGCCATGATACAGATTTATGAGATATGGACAGGTGTCTAAGTGTTACCATTAGAGTCTTTTTAGATTATATTTTATTATCTGTAGTTGCTTAAATGAAATTCCATGGAGCTCACTGTGTAATTAACTTACTTGCATTTATTATTTAATTCAATCTGAACAAAAGTTTAGCTAGATAAACGGAATAAATGCAAATAAAACAAATAAATGTTGCAAAACATTCCATTCAGTTGAGAAAAGATAATCCCACAATTTAGATGGAAATCATTAATTTGTTCCAACACAGAGGAGAGCCTAGTGCTTCATTAACTACTGATTTGTGGTGATCTAATTTGGGAATTTGATTTTCTAACCCAGATGTTTCCTTTATTACACATCTCCAGTTCGTTATGGACATGAAAGAGCAGATGGGAAGGTGATTTTCTATCTCCAACACATGTTCAGAATTTAGTCTCTCTTGTTGGTCTGTTGGTTACAATTTTCAGGTCATCAGATCTATTGTACATTTTATTAGGTTTGGCCTTCTCTTCTTGTCTCCCTCATCCTCCCAGCAAATGTTGAAGTTAACAACAAACTCACATATACAAATACTTAGTGGGTGTTTGTTTCACTGTAAAATAATAATTTTAAAAATGAGTGAAAAACAACTAACTTAAGATCTTAAAAGCTGCAGATTAAAATTATCTAGTCGGTGGAAGGTTTTTTTAAATATACAATGACTACAGACTTCTGCTAGATCAGCAGTTCTCCACCATATTACTTGCTGAGGTCTGGGTTCAGCTCATTCACATGCAGGTACCTATTTAAATTGCAAATGTTAGGAACCAAATCAGCCCTTGCTGTCTCCCTCATAAGGAGAGGATTGATGCAGGTAGTATGACCCAGACAAGACCTGGCAGGAAGAAACTCCTGTATTAACTGAAAAGGATGAATGGTGCTTTAGGGTCTACCCAGCTGAGTGAATCTCATCAGAAAACCCCTTTCAGAAAAGTTTGGAAAGCTAAAGGCCGCTAGCAGCACCTTTTAGCTCTCCTTTCTAGTCCCATTACATTGCAGAGATTTGGCTTAGGTTCATCATAGAAGATCATAGAGTGTGGAGTCTTACATGTGATCATTTGTACTGGTTAGTATTTAAAATGCAAAGCTATATCCTAGGAAGAATGAGAGAAATTAAGATTTTTTGCTTTCATTTTAAAGAAGGAAAATCTGGCCTCTTGAATGAAGAAAATCCATCAGTTCTTGTGTCTTTGCAAGGCAGAGCAGAGTGAAATAAAAACAAAAGTCAAACAATCTGTAACAACTTTAAAAAACATTAGAGAAATAATTTCAATTTTTTTTCAAGATAGAAGTTTCAAAATACCTATAAGATTTCATTTCCATATTAGAACAAAAATTTTTAAAAATTCCTCTCATACCTGGTTTTCAGTGGATTAAAATGTCTGGCAGGAAGAGACAGAGAGAGAAAGACTTATTTTCTTCCCACAAAAATGAAGTTTTGAGAAGGAGACTTGAATTTCACCTTTCAAAATTTTTGACAGAGTTAAGACATATCCCTCTTCATTTATGCACATATAAACTTTCAGCCGTTGGCTGTAATGAAAAAAGCTGTTGGAATGCTATCTGTTCCTGTTTTGCTCTGACTTGTTTTGGTTTGGCTTTTTAAGCCAAATACACCACAGTGTAATAGGCTTAGTCTGGGAATGGTGTATAGACTGGATATGCCTAGGATGTTGTGCATTAAGCTAAATCTGCATTGACATTCCACTGTGCTACAGCCTGTGTTACTTGTTAAGTCTCTTTATGCACTGCTAAAGACTCCAGAGTGAGGTTCTAGATTGGTCTGTGCAGCAGCTTTGCAGAACAAGGTTTTAAGGGGTGGGAGAGAAGGGTGCATTAGAGTGCATTTCTCACTGGTTTTGCCTTTTATTCAGATGTACCAGAGTTCTGGTGATAGTAATTCTGCAATGGATTTTGGTCTTCCTTGACAAAACTCAAACACTTTTGATGACAAAATTTAACTTAATTGTAGTTTTGTCCAATGATCTAACTAGAAAAATCAATTAATTAGTTTTATACATGTAATATATAACTGTAGTCATTTTAGCTCTATTTTTGAAACTGTTATCAAAAAAGTGGATTTAACAGATCAGTGAAGATGTCTATGATTCTATTGCCTCCTATTAAAGCTTCTACACTGTCATGAGATTATGGCTATACCTGCACTGCTTTTGTGGCCTCTTATGCCAGTTAATTATCTCTACCCCGCCCTCAGACATTCTTATTTGTAAAAGTGTTTTCTTGCAGATGCATAGGCACTTTCAGTTACAAATTATCTGAAGTTGAAAGCAAACTTCCTCCCAGTAGTACAGTTTTTTTCAGCCTGAGCAAATTGAGGCTGTTCAGATCTGGATATTTTATTTTGCCACAGAACTAGAGGACTGGTTTATATTAAGAAGTAATATGACAATGGAAAAAATGGCTAATTCTGAGGTGAATGTTGTTCTTAGCCATCTCTGTGAACTCTAGCAAGGCAGATATCTGATGGCAGTAAAAATGCTCCCTATGCTACTTTTAGGCCATACATAACTGCCTTCAAGTCTTTTCCAACAGAGAAAGAGGAAGACTGGATATCAACTGGGACAGCTTAAGTTTTACTTCTCTAGGGATTGTTGTCCCGGCTTGCAAATGCAGTTTATGGGTCTGGGGTGAGTGCCAAGGACCAGGTTCTTAGGGGCATCTTGGGCCCTAATACATTATTATTTCAAAAGTGCTGCATTTGACTAAGTCTCTTGCTTTGACTCCCAAACAACGAACACTTACTAAATTAATTTTTTTTCCCTTGAGACCTACCTTTGCTTATATCAGTAAGAGTTTTTCTGCTATGTTTACAGACAGCTCAGTCCATCTTGCTACCAGTGTAGGGAAAGAGTAGTAGTGTAGTTTTTTCCTATTTAATGTATGATCATTTCTCTTCTTCCCTATCTCTTACATAAGAGTTGCTTATCCTGGTACAAAGAAGTCAGTTACAGTTGTAACTTCACATATTTTCAATCTTTCAGCTATTATTTTAGGCATATGACCAATGTGTATTTGATAGTTCTATAGGTTCAATAGGTTCCATTAACGGAATTTTACTTTTGCTTCCACTAGAGCAGCAACTTGATCGCATTTTAGCATTCTCTGCTTGTAATTACAGCCCTTTATTGTCCTAGAGTTAAAAGTAGTATTTAAAAACTGTCCTCAGGGGGACAAATTTACCCAGCACATCTGAAAATCCAGATTTGCATCTTTTCATTTTTGGTGTACTGTGAATTTCATAAGTCTTCTCTATGATCAATTCACCTCATGTCACAGACAAGTTTACTGCTGTTCTCATCACCATGCACACAGTTAGAGTAGATCCATTCAGGCGTCAGGGGATCACTGAGGGTAAGATCAGGGCCAGGAAACTTGTGAAGAAGCTGTGCGTATAACACTACCTCTATAAAAGAAATTCAATAAAGAGCCATGTGAATAGGATCCTTATGTATATTTGTACTTTATGCGTGTGACTTTGTATACTGTCATTGAATCCTCCATCTTGGTATAAATGTGCATAATTTCTTTTTAAATTAGTCTAAAAAGTGATTAAAATTTCTGGCTTGGCATGTAGCATGTTGCCATACAGTGTCATGTGCTTTGCTACTTAATTAAGAAACCTACTTTGCCATTTTTTTTCAGTGATCTGGCTAACATTTGGGAATTGATAGCATAGAATATTTGCTTTGAACATATTTTCATGTAAAAAAAGTAATGATCATATCTCTAGTCAAAAAGTTAGCACATTAGGTCAAAACTGTACTGAATAATGGTCCTGATCAGGAGTCTGCTGTGGAATTTTTCCTAGCAATGCCTTTACTATTTTTTAGAACAAGTCTGTGTGAGTATTTATACACAAGGAATGGAGTTGGCTCAAGACACATAAACTGTTTAGAAATGAACAGTTGCTTTAATTTTTTTTATTGTTACTGGTAGTATTGCTCACAATATTTCTACTTGTTTCAAAAAGAATTGTTTACACTTCTTGGCTTCTTGTATACTCATTTGTCTTTCACATCTGATCTCTCATGTTGCTTACATAAGACAAATAAATTTCCAATTTACCTTTTACTAAAAGAATAATTACTCAATCATAAAGAATGTTGTTTACATCAAAAGGAGAGAAAAGATTATTAATAATAATAATAATTTCTTGTTTCCCCCAAAGATAACATTTACATCAATGTTAAATAAAATTATCAAGTCTGCATTGTATGTCCTATGCTGTCCTTTCATGCTGAGCTGTCTTTTTCTTTCTTGTGAAGTGGCTCCTGGATGAGTTTTAGTGTAGATACATAAATATGGGATTACCATAGTACTTCTGGCTGTACTTCCAGACAAATTGGAGCAAGGAATCCATAGACACCATCATTATCATTGGTCATGAAGCCTTCAGGGTAGTTTTGCAGATGCAAGTGCTTGGATAAAGTAGTTCAGGATGTGTCCATTTTTCTCTGGTGTCAATGTTTAAGTATTGTGAAAGGGTGCTCCACTCAGACTGAAAGTCTTTCTTTTCCCCTTAAAAAATAAGAATCCTCTTATTGTTTAAAATTGTTAGCAAAGTATGTCAAATGTTCTCTAACGATACTGGGGATGTGAAGAAATCTGCTTCAACAACTTAAAAGAAGCTCAAGAATATTTTATATGTCTTACACAAATATCTTGTGCAGACCTCCTCTCTTTAAGCTTGGTCCCATGTAATTTGGCTTTAACACATTGGCAGGTATGCACTCATTAAACATAAGCATCCTTCAAATATAGCTGCCCTTACTCCACACGGTCAACTCAGAAATTTTGTGGTTTCCTCATTTTTAATTTCAGAATAAAAAATTACAATGCCTGCAAATTTCACAGGTAAATTCCAGGTCATGGAGACTATCAAATTTAAGCCTAACATCTATGTGACTACTGATTTCCACTTTGGTTTTGACAGCAGAATATAAGTTTAGAGACAAAAAGCCATGACATCTGGTTTGAAACATAACTGTATAACCCACCTATTCCCCTGACAGAGCAGCTGGCAATAAACTGAGATGATCATCTGTGAATGAACACTGTCATGTTCATTACTCTGGTCATCGTATCTGTGTTCTGTGACTGCATGGAACTGACATTTGTCAAATAGGTTTTTGAGGGGGGGTTTTGTGTGTTGGTTTTTTGGGGGGTGGGTTTTGTTTGTTTGTTTGTTTGATTGTTGTTGTTGTTGTTCTTCAATGGCACATAAAATCACCCCTATGGGGACTGTGGTATGGCAGATGCTCTGAACAATATATGATTATGCTTTCAATGTACCCCTAAGGATATTCTGGCCCTTGTCCACCCTTGGATGCTCAGCCAGCCAGAACCAAACAATGAAGTTCATATTCATGGCAACAGTCTTTTCCCAAGCAGTGGAATTTACATATATATTTGGGTTTTGAGCAAAGATACATGAGAAATGAGGTGTAAAATTAATTAATTGAAGCATGGAGTTAAAAATGGGGGAAAAAAGAAGAAAACCTTCTTAACTTGTCCTGAGGACAAAATTAAAAATAAAACAAAAAATAAAACAAAACCCACAATAAACTATTAAAGTAGAATATCTTTATCAAACAGGAGTCTCAACCTCCTAAAAACAACAACAATCATCTATGCTTATAGCTGTTACTTATACTTTATGCCAGTGGGCATAAACTGGATGTACTGAGTACATCTTGTTCGAAGCAAATATACTGGAAATAAAACTCAAAAAACATTAATGAGTTGAAAGATAGCTTGAGGAAACAAAGGGTGTTTCATTGTTAGATATATATCTACAATATTCTTTAAAATTTTAGAATTATTTATCTTAAATACTTTTATGTTCCCCATCAAGGGAAGGAATGCTGAAATAAAGCATGGAATGCTTTTTATGGAGAATTTGAAAATCTACAATCTGAATAAAAAAAACAAGAACACTTGAAGCTGGTTTTTTCCATTTACTGATGATATTAAACCTTTCTGTTAAAAGGAAAAAAATTCCTCTTGTCTTGATGACATCCAGATGTCAGTTAAATAAGCTCTTATGTCTTGTTCCTACTTTAAACTTATTTAAATTTATTTAAAATGAAATGATTCTCAATGATACGGGACATGTAGCCCATGAAATGCAACAGTAGGCTGCTACCTACATGAAATGGAGGAAATCTTTCCACACTTTTTTAATGTGATTTCTGTAATGTAATCTAATGTAATGAAATAGCTGCTATGGACAGGATAATACCTAGGAAAGATGTATTTGATTCCCTTCCAAACTGCATTATCATACAAATCTGAGTCTAAAAGTCACACCTTTCTCCCCACATCTGCTGTGATGTCTTTTTAATGCATTTGAACTCAGCAGATCCCAATAGCAATCCCCAAAATGGTTCAAAGGGCGAAACTATTTTAAGATGAACCATGTTAATAAAACACATAGATTAAGGAAGTACATTAAAAAGATAGAAAAAATACAATGTGTTGGATTAGAAGTGAAACAGTACAAAGAATTCTTAAGAAACATTTCAGCCTAAGTAGATTCTGGGTGTGGCTTCAGTTTGTGTAGAGAGTTTTATTGTATACTAACATTTGAGAATAATCTGAGAAAACTTTTGTTCATATAAATATTTTCAGACAGCAGATTCCAAATCTGTAAGTCATGTTTTTTTCTCAAAATGTGTTCCAATAAACAGGGAACCAAAATTCACTGTGGGTGGAACAGCTGTAGAGCTTGGCTCTACTAGTCAGGGAGCAAAACCAAAATCCTGTGGCAATGGAGACAAAATGTCTAGGGCCTTACTTAAAGGATATCTAAAGATATATGATGAAATTTTAAGTTCAAACAGACCAGCAAACAGAACAATTGATCAACAGTTTTGATTATCTAGTCTTTTTATAATAAAAATTGCAGTTTATTGATAAATTACTGTTATATGCAGAAACCATCATTATTTAGGGACCTTAAAGATAGTCCAGTTCCAACCCTCTGCCATGGGCAGGGACACCTTTCACTAGACTAGGTTGCTCAGAGCCTTTTCCAACCTGGCCTTCCAGAGATGGAATGTCCACAATTTCTTTGGGCAACCTGTTCCTGTGCCTCACCATCCTCACAGTAATGATTTTTGTCTGATATCTAATCTAAACCTACTCTCTTTCAGTTTGGATCCCTTCCCCTGTCAGTATGTTCTCTTGTAGACTGGGCTTTCTGCATCTTTCTGATAGGCTCTATACAATTTTTCTTACATGTCCAAAAACATCTGTATTTCTAGTGAAAAAAATCATGAATGCTTCAATATATGCATCAGACATTCATTCTCTACAAACTATGAGGTGTCAGAAATATATCCTCGCAGTTTATTCATTCAATGAGATTTCTTTTGAACAGACACAGGTATCTTCCTGAATAATATGTGAATACAAGATCAGTGTTTGAAGTCAGAGTTAAGAAATTATGTTAAAAAAAAAAACAACTTTAAAGCTATAATGTCTAGTCCCTGAGTTTTATGAAACATTTATTGGATTGTGAAATGCATTTTTTTTGCCAGACAGCAATTCAAGGGTCAAGGGCCAATACAGATATAGCCACAATACACATGGGAATGCTGTAATACAGACAGTTTGATGATAATTAGGGCAACAAATTTTAGAAAAGGAC
The DNA here is from genome assembly GCA_037834095.1 of Argya squamiceps. NCBI lineage: Eukaryota > Metazoa > Chordata > Aves > Passeriformes > Leiothrichidae > Argya > Argya squamiceps. Next base: position 92,616,035 of record JBBMKD010000001.1, read on the forward strand.
AGAAATGTGTATATAGATCCAAATCTACGCACAGTAATATGTGTTTTAGTGTCAAATTGCTGCTGTTGCAAGTGACTAACCCTGACAGAAGGGAACTTCAGAACAGGAGAAAACTCTTTGTTCAGATAGCAAGGTACATAATAAGACCCATAATAAATAAAAGGAAGTTACAACACTACATGAGAAGGGCTTATATTTTTTACATCTTTGCCACTGGTCCTGTTGTAAAAGTAAAGCTCACAATTTAAAATTCCGACTTGCCTCTTTGGGAAAGTAGAAACAATAAATACCTCATCCAAATAAAGGAAAATAAACATGATGATAATTTAAAGTTCATGTTGCAGTGTTTACTTGTGTTGAGACTTTATTTGCTAAAACTGACCCTGTGAAGACTTTTTTTGAGACAGAGTTATTAAGCCCTGAAAGCGATGGTGGAACTGCAGAACAGCTGGAAACAGAGGGATCACAGCTTAAATAATGGTGGGGCACGCACCAGTGGAATATCTTGTATGGAAAACCTATTGGGAACCACACGGTCTTTCCCTGCTACACAAGTAAGACAACAATTGCACTGTGGCAACTGTCCAGCAGGTAGTGGTGGCAGGTGGTGGGATGCATACTCTGCAGCTTGTCTAAGGTGGAAGAGCTGGTTTTTTCATTTGAAAATAGGAATAGGATTGTGTCCTTAGAATTTCGAGACAAGGAAATTTCCCAGGATTGTAAAGTTTGCTTTGAATATTTATCTGTATCATCCATGTGTCTTCATTTTTTTCTTTTCTGATGAATCTTGCAACCAGTTTCTTTGAAAGACATGGATTCCTGATAGACTTGATTGCTGGTAGAGCAGCCTCTCCTATGATGTTTAGTTCCCTGCCTCTTCTTTTTGTGTTTTATTCCATTTGTCCAAACACCACCCCACCTCAGATATTGTTGTACTGACTTTGGTTGTGGTTGATGTTTCCTCCTACACATGGTAATACTTGCCATGGCCCCAGATAATTTTAGAATGACAGAATGGGATTTTTACCATTATGTATAGAACTTGAAATGTTTCTTTTTCTGGTTGCACAAAAAGATGCAAAAAGCCAAAGAAAAGTTTAACAAGTAATTTGCCTTAAATGCATTACAAAATTATTCCTTTACATAGTACAGCTTCAAGGAGACGGCCTATATTGATATGCTTAATATATATCTCTGCAGAAGACAAAGACACTTTATAGACAACAGAAAAATATTTCATACAAGACTAACTGATCTTATTTGATTAATAAAGTAGATCTCTTTGCAAAGAGAAATCTTTTAATATATAATTATGATATAGTTTACATTGTGCTTAGTCTAGATTAACTGAGATTTCTGAGTTCCCTGTCTGATGGGAATAGGGAGGAGCAGCTGGAGTCTTACCTTGGGTTGAATCCAAACTAACTCTCACAGGAAGCTAGGATGAAGGTTTTTGATCTACTGCCTCCGACCTTAGCCTAATTTCAGAATTCATTGTAGCACATGAAATGCCAAGGTCAGTTGAGCTCATGTGAAGGCCATGCACATGCTCAAGCTTTGCACCATGTCAGTTCAATTAACTATTCAGTCCTGTATAAAACAGAAATTACCATCTCTGTATCTCTTTCTTTTGTCTAACCCCAAACTGAAAAAGAATTTTTTAAAAATTATTGGCTGGGGGTGGACAACAGGGAAGATGCCTATATTATATTTGGATAAAATCCTCTGCTCCAGGTGTCTAAACCAGCCCTAAACATTGCCAGCTGAAGTCCACCAACTGATGGCCCTATAAAAGTGGTGCCAAGCACACTGGCTTAGTATATGGCAACCAGTCCATTGGTGAAAGCCAGAATATGGAATGACTTCATTAATTCTTGTAAGGAAAGCCTGATTTATTGTACATACCAAACTTGTTACTCACACCAAATGAAATTCTATAATCACTATATGATTTTTAAGGTAACCTATCAAATTCAAATATGTGAGGTGTTAATTAAATTCACCTAATAGAAAAGATATACATGCAGTAAGAAATTGGTCATATATATGATGGACACTGAGATATGTAAAACATTTTGTCCAAAAGGTTTAAATTACAAAAAAAATAGAGATTTATTTTCCCATTTGCCACAGCAAGAATAAGGTTTCATAGCCAGAAAAACCTACAAATAAATGCTCATAAAAAGGTGTTTTATTTTATTATAATCAGTTTATGTTTTATAGTTTTATGTTTGATGGTTGTTGACTAGTCAGACAAGTCAAATACTTCTGAGATGCATGAAAAAGTGCAGTCATGTTCACTTTCATTTACATTTCTATATCAGGCAAGCAGACCTCCATGCATAAATAGACTTATCCTGAACAGCAGAGTCAAAGTCCTGTATGAGATAACTAGAAAAGCTGTATGAATTTAAAGAACTGCCAAAGCTGGGAATACAATTTTCTAAAGTAACCACCAGATCCTGCTGAAGACAGCTGTGCTTTCTAAGTCTCAGTCTAAATATGAAATTTGATTCTTTCCCTCTATAATTCCTTCCACTGGGATTTGTCTTGACCCATCATTTACAGTTAGAAACTTTAGTGCTAGAGAGATATAACCTTCTGTCCCTCATTACAAAACACACGGAGGATGGTATGAAATACTTGATCCAGTTCTCCTTCAGTGCATCTCTACCCCTACATGCTTCATTCTGAGAAAAAGTCTGAAATAGAGCAGGGTCATCAACAAAGGCAGTGGGACCAAAGACAAACTAGTTCTGAATGATATTCAGCAGAGCCAGCAGCCAGTATATTACTGAGAGACATTTGTGAGACCCAGCTGTTTCCAGCTGCTGACTGCTGCTCTCTTGCTCTTTGGGAGTATTTTCTGGTTCCCAGAAACACTGAGAGAGAAAAAAGTGATATGCCAAACCACTCTGGGAAGACTGTTGAATTGGGCCAATATGGTTTGGGACTAGGGAGAATATGCTCCTTCCCACCCACTCAAGTTGCTCCCCTTTGCATAACAGACTGGAGTTTCCCAGTCTGTGCTCCCCCTCACCCTGCACAGCCCATGAGCACAAATACCATCCAGGTCATGATGTAAGCACATGCCAACATTTATGCACTGTCAAATTATCTACAGTGTTTGATGAGGAGCTTAAGCTAGTTGTGTGCTTTTGTCCCAGCTTGGATCTGGATGTGCATGACCAGATGATACCTGAGAGAGTTTAAAATGTTAGTCTAAACACATTCAAACCTCCTGGTCACATTTGCCTTGGATCAGTGATCTGTGCCCTGTGAAAATGATGTGTGACACAAATTTATATATCTAATCAAAGACTGGTCCAGTAGTCTCTAGGCCCCAGAGAAAGTATGCTCATAATGATGTTAGCAATAGAAGTTATGACATTGACTTCAGAGGATAGGGAAAGCAAGGCAAGGTGGAAGTATTGTTGTCCAGTTCAAGTATTAAAATGTAAAATATTTGCATAAGCAGTAATCATAGATATTTTTCTTCTGCACACAGGAAAAATAGCAAAAGTTTATGTAAAATCTGCTTTTGAAGGGGAAAGACAACAGTGTTTGTTGTTATCGTGGCAATAAATTAATTGTCCACCCAAAGATATTGTTTTTTATGCAGTTTACAAGGGATGCAGTTTGTGAGCAGTTTATTACTTTGTTGTCTGTTTGGGCGTTTTCACTTTAGAGATCCTGAAGCTCAGTGCTTGAATGAAGCCCTCTGGCATCACTTTTTCTTTATCATTTATTTCAAAGCTCTTCAGACAGCAAGACTACCCAATGGGAAAGGCTCAAACAACAAAAACAACAGTGTCCTGAGAGCAGGAAACAGCCTTATGCATTCAGTTCCCATGTTTTCAAAGGTGATAGTCATGAGCACCAGTGAGAGATTCTGAAGAATAAAGCAACAGCCAAAGGGCCTAGATGTTGGTGTCAAGCATGTATGAAAATCTTCTGAGCAATATTTGCATGTTTTACTTCATTAAAGAGCATGAGGAATACAGATCTGAAAAATGACTCTATGGAATAGAGGTCTGAAAAATGAAACAGGATTGAAAGAAGTCTGAAGAATGAGATGGCCAGAAGGATTTGCAGATATCCCTTAATGAGATGGGCAGAGGGTTCTGTTGCCTGAACAATCACACTGACATATGTGAGCGTGGGATGATCAGGGCACAGTAGTCACAGTGGGGAACTGAGTGGCAAAAAGGTTCTGGTAATACTAATGCATACAGAAAGGAAATGGAAGGTGTAGATGTAAAGCAGAGAAAGGGGGCATCTACTGCCATAGGAGAGAAGGCAGAGCTGTGATATAAAGGTACCAGAGACAGGATCCCAAGGAGAAAGTGGCTGATGTTTAGGATATCTTGAGCAAGAACAAGAGAAAGCATAATCTACATCTAGCAGGAACAAGTAAAATATAGAAAGAATGTGGAATTTATGCCAGAGCCAGGAAGTTTGCTCACTTTATGAGAGTTGTCTCCATTTAAAGAATAATTTTCATTATTTCTTTTGATGAAGAGATATTTATAAAGAAATCAAAGAATCAATAATATCCTAGATACTTCAGCATTTAAAACTAATCCAAACAAAATTACAGTCAATGTAGATTCTCTCTTCATGGAACATAAGTCACAAGAAATTCTTTAAAAATACAAAAAATATTAAAAAATAACATTTATGTCATGCATCTTATCTGGGAATATTAACAGAAAACACGGAAAACTAAACTTAATTGGCTCAAAGTTGAGCATAAACAAAGCTTGATATGGGAATTTGCTTTACTTCCCCTGGGTTGGAAGTCAGTGTGTTTCTCAGCTATTGCTAGGGAAATACTATTGAGAATTATGCAATTACAGAAAACATTACTTTATCAGAAGCAAATGATAATAGTAATGTTTGTGAAGGAAATAGTAAATATCTTCATCGCTTATACATCTGCAAAGAAATAGAGCTGTTTGAGATTTGTTGGAAAATAACAAAGACACTGTACAGAAACAGTGTACAAAATCTGGATGGGACCCTAAAAAAGACAATTGAGTTTAAGTGGAACAAATCTCCGGAAATAGTTAAAAAATAAAACAAAAAAAAAACCTCAAAAGACAAACCAAAAGCCTCCCCAATTACAAAAGTATCTAAGCTTCAATAATAAACATTTAAATATTTGACATTCAGTATTTAAAACAATTTTGTATAAATAATCTAATTTTTTTTTAATTAATCCTTGGTAAGCTGTGAGAATAGTTAATGAAATTGGCCAGAAGTAAAAAATCAGAGACCTATATGGGGCGCATCACAGTTTGCGCACCAGTGACTTGAAAAAAAAAAGGAGAATCTCACCAAACTTCTCCATTTGAATTTGCACTCAGATCACAGGAAAACTTTGCTAGGGAAGAGTTTTTGACAGAACTGTCTTAAATGCTAATGAAGAAAGAATATAGATATAAGGGAGAATTCTATCAAATGAGGCGACAGGGTGCAAACTACTCATGAAATATATCTTTTTTTTTAGGGAAATAAAAAGTTTAAGGAAAGGAAATAGTGAAAAATCAAATTGCACAGGCCCTTTGAAAGCCTAAAAACTTTCAGAAGAAACATTTGGAGATGAACAATTTTTTCTTTATTAATAATATCCTATAAAGAATAATCTTGGAAAGAGAAAATCATGCATAAACTGATGAAAAACATATAATGGGATGGATGTTAAGCAGCCTTCTAACCATGAGAATATTAAAATGTTGAAACATCCTTCCCATAAGACAGCAGGAGCAAAATCCAACTGAAGAGTGAGTAGGATTTTAGGATATTGCAGTAAAACCTGTTTTAATTGAGATTCCTATATATCTAATTTGCGTAATATTAATTAGAGTAGTGTGGTTGGTTTCTCATGTGGGGCTGCTTACCAGCTAAGCAGTAGATCCCAGACCAACTAAGACAGTTTGTGAGTTCCTCAATCCCTGCTGTGTGTAGGTTAAGGCTTGGAGTCAAGAGCAGGCTCAGCAGTGAGTTTTGGAAGGTGTTTATTCCTGTGCAGCTCCACATGCAAAATGTGGGGTCTGGGCCTGTTCTCCTCCTTTTTGTACCCGAGGGCGCAGCCTGGGCCAGGAGGAAACCTCGGGCCAATGGGGAAAGGGGGGTGGGTGGTCCAGGGCAGGGGCACTTATCACAACAACTGGACAAGGCAGGTGTTTGAAACCTAGCCAAAGGGGAGATGATCTCCTCTCAAGTCAATCAGGGTGATTGACAAGGTTCTCCCCTCAGGGGGATACCATGTACGTTTGGGAACAGGTGGAAAAGGTTTTGGAAGGGGTTCAAAGGAACATACCAACACAAAATAAATAAAATACATATACAACTTTGAAAACCTCAATCATGCACCACAACAGAGTAGCTCTAAGAGGAACACAAAGTCACCCTTTCCTAGCAGACTTGAGTCAGACCCCTTCTGTAAAATATAGTTGTAATCCTATTTTTCAGGAGAGAAATACTGAACCAAGCGTCATATTTGTGAGACAGAGGATTTCCTTGAATAAAGTATTAATTACAGGTATTTTTACTGAAGATTAAGAGAAGGAGAGGGAGAGGGAGAGAAGGGAAGATGGATCCGAGGATACCATGTTTACCCATCTCATTTTTTTCTTAGGCTTTGTACAGACTTCAATGAGTATTTGTCCTCAGAGCAGGCATGTTGGGCTTTGATTTGGGACAAGAATTGAGACAGACTGTAACTGCACAGAATTTCTCATGTTGAGTTTTCTTTGGATAGAATTTCTGTTAGCTAGGGAAAAATTGTTTTCTCAAACATAGATCAGATATGGATCCTGATATCAAATTTTCATCCTCTCAGCTGCAGGCATCATGAAGTAATGCAAAATATAAGTTAAGACTCTATGCTAAATCCTTCAATAGATCTATCCTGAAGTTTGAGGAAGTTTGCCTTAATAGGTGAAGATGTAAAAGTTCACTAAGCATTAAGCTGGCTCTGATTTTTCTTGCATTTAGATGTCATTTTTAAATAAAAAAAGTGTCTGATTTCCTTCACCAACTTTGCTTTTTATTCTGGAGTGATAGGAAGCTAATTCAAGAGAGGAGACTGCAAGCTTAAGACTATTGGCCTGATTGATTGGTGAAATGATAACACAGCCCAACACAAACCAAGTAGACAAGTTCTGGGGAGACCGCTAGCTCTCCTAAAGATTCATAGAGGTATGAACTGAGAGGAAGAACTCAGGAAGAACTGCCAAGGGATTTTTTCCAAGTCAGGGAAGGAAGGCTATTGCATTGCAGTGTACTAAATACAGTCCTGGCAGATGACTTGAAAAATGCTTAGGGGCCCAATCCAGAAAAACACTTAAATGTGTGGATACCCTCTTTGCAATGGTTGACTAGACACCTACCTAAAGTTATGAGTTAATAACTCAATTGTTTTGCCTAAGGACAACAATCTGACTTTTTTTTCTCAGAACTAGGCTAAAGACAAAAGCCCAAAAAACTAAAGAAAGAATCCTTTCTTATTGCTGTGGCTGAACAACATACATTTTGTTTACCTTTACTTGTGATAGCATTTTAAACCCTAATATGTTTCTATATAATAAATTCTTGTTCATAGCAGAAAAGAACCTATCAATGGCTATATTCATTATTTAAACCCTTTCTTATATTGTGAAAGGAGACAAAAGTTTTGTAAAAAAATGCATCAATCCCCTTGACATGTAATGTTAAGGACATTTTTATGGCAGTAAACAAAATCACTGGCTGCCAGATGTGACATCACTTTCATCAGATGCAGTGGGAGAAATCAAAACAAATTTAAATGAAAGCTCCAAGGATTGTTTCAATGGAAAATAAATGGAGGAAAAGCCCATAGGAGTTCACAGTGTATAAAATAGCAAATAGTTCAAAAGTGCTGACAGCAGGGCTGAACTGCTAAGGTGACGAATGCTCAGGAAGCTGTACAACATAAACAAATGCATGTTTTAAGTATACAAGTGAGGCCATACTCTGAGAACAATGTCATGTCATTTCAGCCTCTGGCTGCCTGTATCTAATATCATCTCAGGGGTGGTAGACTAGGTGATTACATCTAAGACCTCAAAGAAAAATGCAAGTGGTTCACATTAAAGCACTGGTCAGCAATATTTCTTGACTGTTCTTAAACCAGTTGGTGAGAACACAAGCCCAATTCAGTAATTACTGACCCCATTCATTGCTGTGTGGTAAAGATACTTAACTGAGAATCTTCATTAGAAATATGTCATGAGGAATCCCAAAAAAAGTGTAATTTGACTGACTGGGTAACACCTCTTTTTACAATATGATCCTATCTTAGGTCAAGAAATAAAAATAAAAAAAAAAAGAAAAAAAAAAGAAAAAAAGAAAAAGAACCCAGAAAGAACAATATATTCTTCTTAGTCTGTTGGACAATGAACACATTTATTTATACTACTGAGCCTAGGAAGCATTCCAATTTCCCAGAATCCTGTATTCATACTGAGGCAAGATATTGGCATGTCACCCACCTTTCTGCTCCATATTCAAATCTTTTTTATAGAAAGGAGGCCTGGACATGTGAGCTCACAGGGATCCCTTGCAGATGTCTGAGCTGGAAGAACAGGAGACAGAACCATGATTTTCACTGCAGTGAATCCCAGCAGGTAGGTCTAGACAATGAATTTATTTTTTTTTTGATTGTACATTGTTTTATGAAGCAGGAGGGATTTGATCACCCTAGCAACTCATAATTTCTGAGCCCTCAAATTCACTGGAAATCAAAGTGGGGCAGAGGAAGATCTCAGTTGACATATAGTTGGTTGCATTTTCCTGAAAGGAGAAAAAAAGTCATCAAAAAGAGACATTCTGCCAAAATAACTATTTCTCAAATGTCTGAAAAAATTGAATATGCTGTCAAGGCATATCATGCTTACCCAAACTTTTACAACATGGCAATATGTGTTTACAGTTAATTAGCACACTATTTGGGAACGTAAGGATTTTATTTAATTTAGTTGTCCCAGTTTGAGGTTTCCAAGACTGCTGCAAGTAAAATTATTGAATCACATCTACCTTCATTGCCATGTAGATGTAGGATATTGTTTCAAAGGCTATGATCTTCTCATACTTGCTTATATCTCTATTTTACTTTTATATTGTTTGATTTATTTTTAATGTGATTATCTCTTAACTAGCGATGTCTTAGAAACTGATTTCAATAAAACTACATTCATCAAAGTCAAGTAATTTAGATCTGCATTCCTGTGCTGGCATGGATTCATCTTGATTTCCCATGTGGATGTTTGGGTTTGTTGTTTTTGACGGTGGTGGGTTTTTTCCTTCTTTTATAATTCAGTTCTTCATTATAAAATTTTGCTGTACTTCATAAGAAGATCAAATCCTTTTTCAATTTAACTTGAGGTTTATTTCAGCCCAGTGAAGAAACCCAGTCTATTCTGAAAGATGCTAACATCTGTACATGTGGCAACTTAATTTTAGGTTCTTATTTCCCAAGATGGAGTCTGTAATCCTTACAGGATGTGGGGGCACCACTGAGAATTTAGTTTACAGCAGTTCCTTGCTGGGAGTCATATTAACCAATATGATTTTCTACCCATATACATGTCATTTGGGATAAGAAGGAACCATCTGAGATTGAGATTTAAAAAAAATCACACACTCACCTCCTTTGATCCTAGAATTATTTTCTTCCAAACATCATAGTCTTCACCAAATGATTCCATGAAATAGTTGGAAAGTGTTTGTGATATTGGCAGAAAGTTTTTCCTTAGCTTCAGTTTTGGAAACAACTGAGCCTTTTTTAGCAATACCCTTTAAGAATTACAAAGAAAAAAAAAATTACTAAAAACTGAACACACCATAAATTCTAAATCATAAGCAAAGGACAAGCATGGAAAACTTTAATCCAGCAATTAGTTTAACCAAGTCATAAATATCTGCAAGCCGACGCTTTTCGTATTCCCATTGAGTTAGACAGTCTTAATTTAGACATTACTACTTGCTATGCCTATAACAAAATACCCCCCACCCCTGCCCTTCCAAAAATGAAAAAGTCGCAGTTGCAGGATTACTTAGTTGATGATTTCTATTTAAACTCTTTCAGGCTCTTTATGCAGCTAATGTAGAAATAAGACTCAGTGTCTGAGTATTGTTCTAATCTGAGTATTGTTCTAATGTAATGAACACATGAAGTAAAATAATCAGACACTGGCAAGAACAGGCTGTTTGGACAGTTCATTTTCGAACTACTGTGCAAATAAATCTTCCAAATTTTAACATGATTTAAACAATCCAGTGGTTTCTGTTGCTATTCTTGTCCATCGTCTATGTTCAGTTCTCTATTTCTTAGAATTAGTTCCAAAATTTTCAGTACTTGTTTTTAATTCCCTGTTCTTACACAAAAACCTGCCAGCTTCTGTCCTGTGATTTGAAAATTTGTGCCAAATTTACTGATTGTTTCATACATTTCCTGAACTAAAAGTTGGGAGGATAGTCTTGATACTATAATAATCATGAAAAAAGTAACCATCAACCCCCCAAAAATATCTTGCTACCTGATATCTGAGATGCCTTAGGTTTCTATGTCATCTTAATTTTTCTTCAATAGAGAAATCGTTGCCAAGGATTGAGTTATGTTCATGTGCCAGATCTGAACACAGGCTAAAATCTTTCCTAATTTTTAACTATCTAATCTCATCAAAGTCAAAAGGATTATACTAACATGAAACAAAGCAGTATTTATTCACTTGCCTCCATTCTCTATGAGCCTGCCTCTAACAGCAATAGTTCTTTTGATAACTTCTGCATGTCTTGTCTGTTGTATCTTGTAATCTTGCTTATTATCTTTCTCAGCATGTCTTGCAGATTAGTATGAAAGTAGAGGGAAAGGTTAAATAGGAAGTGTTGTATAAATACCCAACACCATCCAAGCATGCTTGAGTTCAGCAGACACTGTTTCTCTCTTGCTGTGCTGGATATAGATTTTGGCAGCCTTGAAAACTTCTAAGAGAATGTTGCAAGACTAAGAAAATATTAAATTAAAAGCTTTATCAATACCATTTTAATATATGTTTTTTTAAATATGTAGTGTAATCCTCCTGCTCATTTATGTTATTACTAAGCTAAGGAAAATCACAGTGGAATTTTTGAAAATCTATTTTCTTTATTTAGATTGTAAATCTCATTCATATCCCATTAGCAGATGCTAGTTATTGCTAGCTACTGCTAGTGTCTTCTCTGGATCATGCTGGCAAAATATAAGATTAAAGACTTCCAGAGCTGAGAGTTTTCCTAAGACGATCAAAGCACTGCAAAATTTGCTGTTTCACTGTAGCATCTGCAGCTGGGTCATCAATTTCCAAAGCATCTCATACTGGCTGAGAAAAGTAAAAAAAAGGCTATACAAAGATGACTTGGAAGATACTCCCCTGCCAGGAAAAGCAATAACTGAGCCTCTGAGTGAGTTGGAATATCTGGGTACTTCCAAAATCATAAAAAATGTTCCCTCAGCTAGCTTAAGTGTGATATTTCAGACTTGTGGAGCACTGGTTGGTCTTCCTCAAATCTAAGATTTCATTCCACGTTACAGTAGAGTATTTTGTGCTCAGCAGTAAAGAAAAAGCATGTGCTATTTTCCTATCAGGCCAAACAAATTTGGACACACTCAATTTGTTCTTTCTCCAATTTATTTTCGTCCTTTATTTACAGAGAACAGCCAGAGTGTACTTAAACAAAAATTCATATATGCACATCCAGATATACACGTATATACAAAGAGAACATATGTATGGAAACATAAAATATCTGCATGCGCAAAGATGCACATATCAAGCTAAAGAAAGAAGGAAAGACATGCAAACATGTATACATATAAGGATCTGCACCTTTGGAGAAAACAGATATATGTACAAAATGTTACACTTAATTTTTAATTAACTAGATACAATGGTATAATCATGGGGTTTCTATTTGGCTGTTTGGCCTAGGTGAAGATTGAAAGCAATTTATGGTACAGACAGCCACACTGAACAGCGTGTCATAGGATTATTTTTGGAGTAAGTCACTATGACCCAGGCTATTAGAAGCTGGACATAAATCACAGCATCTCAAATTCCATTTTTTTTTCCATGGGCACTTAAACTCACAGAACAGCTGAAACAGGGAGATGGCACAAACCATTTGAACATTGTTGAATGGGAAGCAGACTTTAGCCATTTTGTTTCCCCACACCTGGGACCAAAATTTCACATTTCGGTCTGTAATTATTAATATCTTGCTGCATACGTATGTTTATCAACTGCAGTTAAATTTTACACACAGATCATAGCACGGGTGGGACAGTGTCTGTATGACTCAGTATAAGAAATTACTCTGTGTTACATTTTGGTCTCAGGAGTGCTCTGACATCTCTAATTAGTGCAAGTTTTTGTTTTCCTCCACTTGGTGGAACCCTATACAATGTCAGGAAACACAATTCAACTCTCCAGTAATTGAATTTGGCTGATTGGCTACATCAGCCTGTATGAAGATATCTCTAATGAGGAACGGCTCAAGACAGTCTGCTGAGTAGGTCTCCCATGATCAAATATTTTTGTTTCCTACATTTTCAAATGTTATGTATCCATGTGTTGCCATATTCTATGTGAGGTTAATCAGAGAAAAAAAAAACCCTTAACTTTTCTGATTCCCTTAACTAACAAATATTAAGACTGTCGCCATTTGCTGTGTGTGATTACGCAAAACCAGTCTGTTTCTTATTTGTTTTATTTTTTGTGAGCTGGGAATCTCCCTCATATTCACTGGCATGTTGAATGAATCACCAGAACTTTTTTTATTTTAATAATAGGTCTTTTCTAAAAGTTGAACTGGGTAAGCTGAATACTCTTAAACATTGTCCAGCAGTTTAAGAATGGAATTGAAGGCTGAAGGAAAAAACTGTAACAGGATATATTTTGTTTTAAAGGCTTGGCACAACATGTCCCAAATACATTCCAAAGTGAATTCTGAAATACCAAAAAAAGTCACAATAAAGAAAACTCAAAACTCAGTCCCTCAAACCTTTTCTTGCAGACAATTTTGGTCACGGAGGGGTCACATATCCAGAGGGTCAACTCAGGCCTTCTCTACTTTTAACTCTTTGCATGTCTTTCGCTTGACACAGCAAGAATCCATTTATATGAGTCAAAACACTATGATTAATGGAACAGCATGACATATAGCATAAGTTCATGGGGCCAAGCAGACCTTTGTTGTAAGTGTGTGTCTTACAGTGCTTCCCAGGGTACACAAAATGTTCATTAATGAGGGGGAAAGGAATGAGACACTTGTTTTTCTCATTTTTGTTGGCTACAAGGCTGTTATTAAGCATAATTGTCCGTCAGTGTGCTGAGGTGACTAGGGAATAGACTAATGTTCCTTTTGTTATACAAGATTATGAGAAAGTTGAGGATATGGTCCTTTTAAGGGCAAGTCTTCAAGATGTCCAGCACACAGAGAAAATTCTGAGCAAATTCCTCTGGCCTTACAACACCTAAAAATTCAGCTGAAAGAGTTCCTCCTTTACAGAGTGGAGAACACACAATTAAGTCAGTTTGTGAAAAACAATAAGAAATCTTGTATAAGAGATTGTGCTTGAGTTTTCTCCTTCTTACCAATACTGCCTTTTATAAAGAAAACACTTCTCCCCTAGAATGATTATTAGAATACACAGTTATCATGCAATTGAGAGGAATGAATACACTGTGCATTGCACCAGGAGGTACTGGTTCATGATGATTGCAGTAAGAAAGGCACTCAGTAAAGGGCTTTTTAAATCATTGTTTATTAGAGCTAGCATTATAAAGAGGGGTGGTATAGATAACATTTCTTCCCTTCAGGTTCTGGAAACCCTGAGCTGTGTAATGCCAAAAAGGCCTCTAATCAGGATGAGGAACCCTGGGCAGAGCCCATCCATGGTAGACTTGCCCAAGTTTGGTAATTAGAAGTATTTTTTAAAAGTAAACAACTCTACTCATAATTTCTACGGTCAAACAAAGAAGATAAGCACGTGTGGACTCACACAGTGAGATAAAGGCGAGGCTATGCAGGCAATGTAATCACTGGCACTGAGGGGGAGCTGCCTGCAGGCTTCTCTTTTAGAATTACTGTGTGAGTTTGTTTTACAGTCAAGGGATGTGAGCCTCACAAGATGAGTCTGAAGGCCATGCTGTATGTGTCACACACGCGGCAAAGTCTGAATGGGCTTGCACCTGCTCAGGTTGGTTGTGATGTAGGTCCCACTAACTCTCCAGCTGCAGTGGTCTGCTGGTCAGCATCATCTCATGCAGTTATGAAGGCACACCCACATATGCTCCAGGAAAACATTCACAAGGCTATACAGAGAAACATCTTTTTATACTCTAAAAGGGTTTTTTCCCCCTAGTTACTCGTTGGTCAAAGACAGATGAAATGTCAGGGTAAGCTTAACAGTTTGTTGCTGCTGGAGAAGGTGATCCTACTTTTCATTTCAGATTGCTGCATATTTGCTTTCTTGCTCATATGGACCTTTCACTAATCTGGATGAGCCAGTTCAGCTTACTGACTAGGCAGAAAACTATACATTCCATATGTCTCCCACCCCTCCTGATTTGTTTTTTTAGCAAATTGATGAATTGAACTGGTAGAAGACATAGTACATATCCATAAAAGAGCTGGCATATGTAGATCATGGGGAAATTTACTGCTGAAACAGGGAGAGTGTGGGGTTGGGGTTGGGTTTTTTTTTGGCATCTTGCTAATAGATCAGCTAACCCCACCTTGCCTAACAGCATTGTAAGCAATTTTCTTATCCACACACCCACTGCCCCCAATATTGTTACAGATGTGAGATCTAAAGATGAAGAGAAATAAATTTTAATTGTATCAGAGTTATAGCTTACAATACAAAGAATGTAGTATAAGATGCATGTTATAGTTTTCTTATAACTACATACATTTGTTTATGTACACTTGCTGTAATAACAGCATAGTAATATTGCCATTAGGACTGCCCAGTAACACTTTTTATTCAGATTTTAATGAAGATATTAGCAGAATTTTTAAAAGCAAATGAACAGGACAGTAATGCCTTTTTTGCACACTAAAAAAAAAACTTTGACAAGATGTTAGCTTCATAAAAGTATACAATTAGATGTTAATCTCCATTTTTATATAAGAAAGGCCCTTTGCATCACTTATTTAAGTCCCAGTTGCCATACTTTTCCTTTGCTTTTTCAAAATACTCAAATTTTTAATTTCCTTATCAGCTCCTAGTCTCACTTTATTGAAAAAGATGATTCAGATAAGAAACAGTTAAGAATTTCTTTGTCTAGACCATTTGGAAGCCAGGAACTTTCCCACTGATTTCAGAGAGATGTTTGGTTCACTAGTTTTACAGGAGCTGCATGCATTTGTCATCCCTGATTACCAGGGTTTTTTTCCTAGGTAAGTACATAGGGTTTTATTAAAGTTTTCCTCATTTTGTCTGTTATTGTAATATTCCAGAGAAGCTCATAAAAGCACAGAGCAGTTCTTAGTAGGTGAGTACAGCAGATTAATTCATTGACCCTTTGTGGCAGAAGCAAAGAAAAAAAAAATCTAGTTTTGAGTCAGAGCCTGAATTATTTTTTTTAACTAACAGTGGGAAAAAAGGCAACAGTGAAACCCATACATGTGTTGTTAATTCAGGGGTTATGGAACATACATATGATATCAGGTGTGCTTTGAATGATACAGAGCACCATAGGAGGTACTTAGGTGTGACAGCACGACTTATTCTTTTAAATTTTATAATCTGACTATCCATCTCATGTCATTCTACCCCTCTCTTGGCAGGACTCACACTGCTGGCTGCCATCTCCAGTCCTGGCAGCTGTGAGACATACATTTATGCCTCTTAACCACTCAGTGATCTGGCACATCAGACGTGGCCAGTCTGTGAATTCTTTGATATAACGGCCAGCTGTGCTTGATGAATGGGGTCATGGAGAAGGGAAGAAGCAGCAGTACTGCTGCCAACAAGCATTTCCCTTTGTGGAGGTCCCACATTCAAAGAAGTGCTTAGTAGGTGGTACACAGCTGCAGTTCAATGTCATAACATCCACAGTCCAACGCTATAGCATCTTTCCTGTTGCATTACCCCATGGGTCAGAAGCATCGCTCTCACCGTATATGAAGAGTAGCTGTGGGTCTTGCACGTGGGAAAGAAAGAAACATGAGAGGTCTGCCTCCCAGGCAAAGAAAATTGCTTATTCAAAAGAGTAAGCAGAGACTCATGATTTCCCATGTACTAAAGACTTTTGAAAAATAGGAGTGTCCTCAATCACCACTACACTGTCTCTTTATTGCTTGCACTCTCTTTCACTCACTATTACATCACCCATGAAACTCAGCTTCCTTCCAAGTAAAAAGGTGGGGATGCTTACAGAACAGGTGAACATTTTGGATGGCTCTTGAGCCAGGCTCAACTGGTTTATGGCAGGTGAGACTCTAACTCAGATAATTACAAAAGCTACTAGCATTTCTTCTACCTGTTCTGTGCTGGTGTTACTGGACTGAATCAGAAGGAAAAGGTTTTCAGGAAAAAACAGTATCTTTTGTTAGACCAACAGAAATAGCTGCAAAAAGTATACACACATTTGGGGTAAACAAATCAATTTTTAACTTTAGACATCAAGAAATTGCAACAGGTCTAACAAAGCACTATTACTTCTGCAGGATGATAATCCTCCACAGCCTACTTCAGTCTACTCATGTGCTTCCCCAGTGTGCAGTGGCTTTTGTCTTATCATCTTTTTCAGGAAACATCATTGAAGAGTGATTAATGGGTTCTCTTGGAGTATTTACACTGCCTTTTATCATTCAAAACCTGCTGTGGTCAATTTGCAAACAACAAAAGAGAGGAAATGATATTAAAAGCTGTACATATGCTTGTACAGCTTTTAGGATATTTTCATGGTATGCATTGAAAGATTGTTGCTGCTTCTTTGAAAACACACAGACAAATAACTCAGGCTAGGCAAAAGAAATACATAAAGTCTTTGCAGTTCCTTATTTCTGCTCTGGGCAACCCTGTGAATGATGTGGTGTGAGATGCCATTATAAAGCAAACTCTATGAATGAGAAAAAGATTCTATGACATAGGTGCTTCTAGAAATCTCTCAGTGAGATTTCCACCACAAAGATGTGGTCACATTGGATCTATTTGTCATGTTCCCATATCTGTTATGTACTAAATGGTTAAAACCCCCATAGATTATCATGAAGATTCTGTAGATAAAAATCACAAGCCCAGACTAAAGCTAGCAAACAAATCTCTCTTTTCTATTAATTAATCTTTTCTATTCATTAGTGCATCTAATTAATAGGAAAATCTAGGAAAGACAGAAATGTAATGAAAACCCAAATAAATGTAATAAACTCCCCAGTACAGGAAGACCTTTTCTGGTCTATATTTCTACACCCATTTTTGTTACTAGTTGCTAGTTGTGTTCTGGATATGGTCACAGTGAACCTGTTTTTGTGAAGGCCATTGCAAAAAATACATCTACAACTGCAGTAATCTTCAATCTGCACAGTTGTAATAAGACATCTTGTTATTCTGCTTCCCCAACAGAAGATAAACAAATCTTTCTTCTCCATTTACAAAAGCAAGGAATGGTTTTCCTTTACATGGAAACTATCCAGAACCTGCTTTGATTGATCAAGTAAAAACTTGGAAACCTTCTCAAACCATGAGCAAGCACTCAATTTCCCAGCATGCCCCAAATCAGAAAAGAACAAACTACACTGGCTTTGAATGCATGGGTCCTGCTTGGTCTGAAAAATGAAGACTCTCGAAGAAAAAAAATTAATGACGTGTTGCATCCTTGATGTAATGTGAATTTGTCATTGGTTTATTTAACAGAACTTGCAAGAAATACCTGGAAATAAAAGAAGAAATTATGTTTTAAATTCAGTGTCCTATAACTGCCTTAATTTCATGGATGATTCAGCACATGGAGTGACATGTAGATACAAGCCCAAGAATGTAAGTCCTAGAATAGACTTAGTTTCCCTGTGAAAAGTTTTTATTTCTATAAAAGGGACTCAAGATAGATATCCTGGACAACTGGCGTATCAGCAGAGAAAGAGTATGACAGACATAATATATGGCCAAACACTGCTTGAGTGTAAAAGGCATTCATTTGATGTTTTTAAATTGTAGTTACATTTATTTTGAAAGAAAATTGTATTTTATAGGTCTCTCATTGGGAGTATATTTTCATAAAAGAGGTAAAGGCAAACATAATGGAAATACTAACACATTAAAAAATGTTAAGTCCACTTCTGAAGGAATTTTGCAAGCATGCAAGTTTTGACTTAAGAAAATGTCTAGAGCCAAATCTTTCATTTCTTAGCTTCCAAAACTTCCACTGGCAGCTGTGAAAATTCTGGACTGAGGAATAAAACATGATCAGATGCTTTGTTTGATCCTAAAAGATCAAATGTTTGAATATGGGTTTGGATTCTATTTTCTTCCCTTAACATAAAAAGAAATCTACTTAATAGGAATATACAGGAATAATTCGGCACCCAAGAATATCTCTAAATTCACATAACTGTTAAGTGAAGGCTGGAAAAATGATTAAAAGTGCTTGACTCCTACTACAATGCCAAATGCTGACTTCACTCTTTTACAAGATGTATTATTATTATTATTTTTAAATATTGTATGACTGTTTTCCAAATTGGAAAACTGCTACAAAATTAAGAGATCTAAAGATTTATCTGGTATGGTCAAGGAAAATAGCCAGATTAGAAAGTAACACATGGGCATTCTAGTTAGAAATCATAAATGCCTCTTTTCTTTTTTTATTAACTACTCTCAAAGCAACAACATCCCTGCCAGGTATGTAGAGACATGCTTCCCCTCGAGCACTGCATGGTGATTTATTGCCCAAGGGTTTAAACCATAAAAAAGAAAGTAAGACATAATTAAGTGCTATTTAATTAGGCAACATATCCACAACTTTAATAAAGTTGTGTACAAACTACAGATTTTTAGCCTGCACTGAATTTTTGAAAAATAAGTTTTATAAAATATTCTATAGTATAAATTGTAACCCTTGCATCTTCAGCAATGCCCTTCTCATTTAATTTTATATTCTTGTTTTAATAAAATACTTTTCACTTTAAGTAGTTTTAATCAAATACTTTTCACTTTAAGTAGGTCAGTTCTGTTTACCATTATGATTTCTAAACTGGATAAACTTGTGGGGCAAAGAAATCTTTGCTTCCAGCTTTTGCAAAATGTAAACACTACCAAAACACTTTACATTACTGACATGTTTAGATCAACAGAAAAAATAAAAATAAAGCTTTTATTCTAACCATATTCTAAAATATGAGCATAAGTTTTATGAACGAGGAGAACTTTAAGAATTCAGGAATATCTGAGAGAATCCATAGGTTTAAAGGTAAATTAACATTTGCAAAATTCTAATTGTTATGGTTTGTTGAAACATGGGCATATTCAGCACCTTGTAGCAAATATTTCTACAGCACAAGAGATAAATCTTAATAAAATTAAGCACATTATCCAGTAAACAATCCTTGACTGCAGAAAAAAGTATTGACATTGTAAGTATATGCTGAAATATACATAAATTTCTATTAGTAAATCACTTTTAAAAAGATAAACAATTATACTAATTTGTCTTCCCTGAAACATCTATGAATGAATCAAATAGAAATTGGTTCAAATACAAGTACATATAACACTACATTACTTCGGGTTTTTTTCACCTAACTCCATACTCCCACTGTTTGGAGTTCCTTATTTTCTAAAAAAAACCCAAAAACCAGTGAATATTCTTTGGAAAATATTTTTTTATTATAAAATGTACAGTATATTGACCTTAATATTATAAAACACTGTAATGCATCAGAGTCTTGTAAAGACCAATAATTTATAAAATGAGACCAAGTTCAATGTTACTCTTTCTAGTCTCATAGTCAGATTAAAAAATACATATAAAATATATAATGAATTAATTGACCATAGCATCTCTAGTAGCTGGCAAATGTATGCTCATATGTTAAGGTAGCTAATCTCTGCATGTATTTTTATTAAAATAGATCACTCTTATTTGCTAATTTAGTCTTTGATTTTGAAGAGCTGATAGAAGCATGAACAGAAAGATTAATAATCATATTCTATAAGCCTAGATTATGTAAAGGCACTGCAGGGTATAAAAAAATTATGTTTTACTAAAGTACTTCTATCACTGCAGCTCACTTATCAACAGTTAATACTTCTTTGGTACTTTTAAGGTGCTTGTTAGAACAAGAAATAGCTTTGGACTATTGACAATAGAGTACTTTAGGTCTCACATGCTATTGGATAGCATGAAAAACCACATTACACTCTCTTAACAATTTGAAGACCTTTTTCAGCATGTTAGTCTTCTCCATTCCAGACTTATTACCATATTGAGAACAAAAGAAATGCGGATTAATTCCTTTTTTTTCTTTCCTTAGCCATTGCTGCAAGCAGTACTTTCCTTGTTGCACTCATTTGGCAGTGACTTGAACACCAGTATCCAGTCAAAGGCACTTGTTTTAACGTCAGAATATGTGTATGTAGGTTGTTTTGGAATCACTGCCTAGTATATTTTTAGCAGAGCATTTATAGAAGCCCGCATCCCTTTGAGTGGACTGCTGGATGACTAATGACCCCTGAGGATGGAGGAATTTGTTTCCATACAGACGGGATTGAGCTCCTGTTGTCAGATGTGATTTGTCTGGAAGCTCCCATGTTATTTCTGCTTTAGGAATCCCAATGGCCATGCAGTTCAGTTTAACTGAATTTCCAAGTCTGGCATAAATGACAGGTGCTGGCTCACTGGTGATCCGAGGAGGATAGGCGATCACAATGACAGGCACAGTCATCACAGAAGTACCATACTCGGTGGAGACTTTGCACTGGTAAGTGCCCCTGTCAAACACAGAAGCCTCACGCACTGTCAATGAGCCATTCTCCATCAGGGAGAAGCGACCCACAGCCTGGGGAGCATCCATAACCATACCATTGGGCAGTGTCCAGGAGATCTGTGCCCGGTGGCTCGCCTGGGTGATGCAATGAAGCTGCAGAGTTTCTCCATTGATGATGCTCACCAGGTTGTTGTACTGGTTGCTAATTTCTGGCCTGAGTCCCACCTTCAGGAAGACTACTCGTTCCACATAACCTCCTGGGTTTCTGGCTGTACAGCGGTAAGTCCCAGCATCCCCAGCAGATAAGCTGCTGATGTGTAAGATCCCATCTCTCTTATGGTAAAATCTGTGCAGGCGATTGCCACTCAGCACCTCAGAGCCATTGGGAAGGATCCAGCTTGTGCTGGGTTTGGGATTCCCCTGGACTGAGCAGTTCAGATTGATGCTGTGCCCAGCAATGGCAGTGATCCTTTCACTGACAGGGTCTCTGAAGGAGGGTTTCTCCAAATGGTCTGTGATGAGGAGCTGCACAAGCAGTCTGGCCTCCCCGCCCTCATTCCGCGCAATGCACACGAGCTGCACGGCGTCTGTCGGCCTCACCCCTCTGATGTCCAACGTGCCATTGCGATGTACAGTGATCCTGCTCCCATAGTAGGGAGCTGGCAAGATTACTCCTTCTGGAAAAGCCCACAGGACACGTGGAGCAGGGATGCCCTCAGCTTTGCAGTCAATGAGTTTTCGGCTGTCTCTGGTGGCTGTCTCCCTCACAGATGTTATTGCACTGAGATGGCCATTGATTCTGGGAGGCTGAACATCAACGTGGATCCAAACAATCTTCCGATCCTCTCCAGCACTGTTTCGTGCTACACAAGTATAGTTACCACTGTCAGACCTTTGGGCCTTTTGGATGAGGAGGGTGCCATCTCTGTATATCTGGTATTTGTCAGATAGGGCAGGAATAGGCCTGTTGGTTGGGGAAAGCCAAGTCACTTTGGGAGTGGGTTCTCCTTTGGCTTCACATGCTACTGTGACAACATCACCATAAGGTACATTAACAGTGATGTATGTTTTGTTCCTGATGGTTGCAGGCTCTGCCACCACTTTGACCCGCACTTTCATTTCATCCTTCCCAATCTGGTTTTCAGCATAGCAGGTGTAGTCTCCTTCCTCTCTCAGTCCAACATCATTGAAATACAGCGTTCCATTGTCGAAGACCACGTATCGCTTCGTCCGGCTGCCGCTGTCATCCGACTGCATGAAGGTATTGATCATGCTGCCATCTGGAAGACCCCAGGAGATCTCTGGGTTTGGCAGACCTGTGGCTACACAGTCAACTTTCAGGTCCCCTCCGTACTTGACCTTGTGGTTATTCTCATTCTTATGTTCTATTTTTGCTGGTTTCATCATCACGTTCACCTTGAGGACCACGTAGTCATCCCCTATCTTATTGCGGGCCACACACAAATAGTCTCCTGCATCTTTGTCTGTAACTGAATGAACAACCAAAGTCCCATTGCTGAATACTTTGATTCTAGTCTCCAAAGTGCTGTAAGGAAAGAAAAAAGAAACTAACATGACCTACAAAATCACATCTTGGGTATTAACCACTGAGAAAAATCTATAGGGGGGAAATAACAACTCAACAGTATTAAAAAAAAAAAAGAATAGGAGAGGAAAATTGCTTTGTTAAATGGTTAGATGGCCAGAAATTTCCAGGCTATTCACCACCATGAAGCAAATGGAAAAAAATAATTCAAATAATTCTGTTGTTTTTAATGACTTTAATGCTGTTTTTGATCATTAAACATCCACTAAATACCAAATTATGTTGGTTTTGACTCTTCTGACTACCCATATATTATTCTACAACATTATTCTATAACTGAAATATGAGATCTCTGAATTATATAATCCACACGAGGCTATATGACCCATAATGGAGTTTGGTACCTGCGTCTTCAGCTAAAAACAAATAAAGATGAGGAACTTCGTCTGGCCTTGGGTGTAAATATTAAACCTTTAGAAGAGTCACAATGAAGCAAAATATTGCTAAGCTTTGAAATAAGGAAAAAAAAGTTTCCAGTACACTACAAAAGCATACTGGAAAGTCCTTTCCACTTCACTATGGAATTGGTGTATTGTGGTCAAAACCAACTTCCTCAGTAGTCACAGTTTGCTCCCCAAGAAAGATCTCCAGTCTCTGAGAAGCAGCCCACATAAAGATCATGAAGAAAAATGAAAGAGAAATACAGTATTTTTTTGGTACCACTATAAGGCATAAAATGCAATCTGGATTTTGTACTATCTACAGGTTACCTAAATATATTTTTTCAATATAAAAAGTTATGACTGTGTTCAGCTGTGAAGAAAGTTGTGCCCAATTATGCATTTTAATCATAGTGCATTTCTCGTCTGTTTATAGTTCTCAAAGGTGAGCTATGAATAATTTTTAGCACAGAAATTTGTTTTCAGCCAAGTGTTGAGACAGTTATTGTAGGTTTGTAGAAGTGATATTTTACTAGCAAACACTGGAGAATGTATTGTTTTAGGCATTTATATCCAACCAGGTTTGCACAGACCTTATTGTGTGGTAACATACATTTATACATGACGTTAAAATGATTGTGTTTATTTAAGTAATTATAAATTTATTTGTTTGCTCTGTATTTACTGTGTGTAATGATTTGCCTGAGAGATAAAATTCAGTGATTCCTTTTCTCCTGGGGAAAAACAGGCACCTGTGCAATATTATTCAGACTAAGTACATTAGAACAAGTAGTAAAGAAACTGTATATCTGGACTTTTTACTATGTTTACAAGTGGCTGTAAAAGACAAACAGTGGCAGCTTATCCTAAAAACTTGAAGCTAACTTTTCAGGAATAGTACTGCTTTCAAGAAAATGATGCTAAGATACAACTTGACTATCTTTTGATATAATTTCAAATTCCTTCTTAAGGATTGGATGGATCATTCAAAACCCGCAGAAGTCAGGAACAAAACATGTACATATACGAGTGAGCTTTTCTCTAAGTTCATCTAAACTGCAATTTACCTGCAACACCCCAAATAGTAATTTACCTGTGAAGTGAATCAATCATCCTTTTGGAAGGCAACCTCCATAATATCCGAGGCCAAGGGTCACCAGAAGCACTGCAGTCCAAATGCAGGATGCCACCATATGTTACATCTGTTCTCTGAGGAGAGCTCCCAGTGATCTTTGCATTAGATGTGTGCTTCTTCACATGAAGTTGTACTGTTCTCCTGGCAGCTCCCACCATGTTAGCAGCAATGCACTCGTAGCTTCCACTGTCCTTGGGGGAGACGTTGCGAATGTAAAGAGTCCCATTGGGAAAAACAAATAAATTCCCATTGACAAACTGAGACGGTCGGATTTGTGTGCCATCAAAGACCACCCAGCGGATGTTGGGAGAAGGTGCTGCTTTGGCAGTGCAGTGGATGTTAATACTGCTACCAAGGGGCAAGGAAATGTTCTCTTGCTTGTCCTGCTGGATGATGGGGGGTAAGGCTGCAATGTGCAGCCTCACTGCAATGCTGTCAGCTCCTGCAGCATTGCTTGCTACACATTTGTAAACTCCTCGGTCTGAAAAAGTTGCCTGCTTGATAGACAAGGTTCGATTTTCATGAAGCATTATCCTGTTTTCTGTGGTTGTGACTGTCTGCAAAATCTTCCTATCTGGGAAAATCCATGAAATTAGTGGGCTTGGAATCCCGCTAGCCTGACATTCCATTGCTATGGTCTCTCCAAAGTAGACTGTGACATCTCGATAGCGGGAAAGTAAAATTTTTGGCTGGTGGGCTACAACTGTGAGCACAACAATCATTTTATCTATGCCATGCAGGTTCTGAGCTGTGCATAAATACTGTCCGCGATCCTGAAGCTGAGCATTTCGGATAAGGAGAGTACCATTTTTCCAGACTTCAAACCTCTGTAACTTGCTGTTGGCCGTCATTAGAGCTCCTGTGAAGGTGAAAGGAAAGAAAAAATCAAATGGTTTAAAACATACATTATTTCATAAAGAAGTCTTAAGTGAGACTTTAGGTTTAGTCAACACCAATTACAACTTCAGAGGGCCCATATGACATCTGACACTCTTCATTGCTCAAATTAGTCTTGGTTTCTATTGCAGAACTAACCACTAGCTTGCACATGTGGACAGTGTGGAAATTTTTGAAGGCCTTATGTTTTAGGATCCCTCTTAAATCTTTATGTAACTTTCCTGTTCCTTTTGCATATGGAGATGATATACATCAAGAGCAAGGTTAATAAACCCATACTCACAAGAATTGCCATAATAAATTCTAACTGCTGTGAATAAGCAGAGTTGGCTGCTTTTCACAGCCAAAAATTACTCTTCAAAAATGAACTCATTAAATGGTAGAGGTTTTCTTTTACTACAAGAAACACTGCAAATCTATTAGTACTTGTAATGATTAGTTGCAATTAATCATTTTCACTACAACGGTTATTAAGTGACAAGAATTATTTTTCAGTATTTTGAACTACTCCTGTGATCATGTTGCATTTCTGTGCAATACCCCTACAAACTGCATAGAAGAACATATTTTTCTCTGTCTTACCTGTAGAGACTTTTGTCCAAGTAATAAAAGGCTTGGGTTCCCCAACTGCATCACAAGGGATAAAAGCATCCGTTTCAGCAAGGATGGATATGCTCTGAGATGCTTTTGTGATAATTTTAGGTCTTTCTCCCTGTACCCTAAAATTAGTGGAAGACTGAATTACAGTCGAATTGTGTGGCATAATGCCTCCCACGTAAGGAACAGATGGAAATTTTTGATGACGATGATGGGCACTTTTAAAAGGATGAACTGTAGTGGTTATTTGTGGTTTTGTGCGCTGAGAGAACAAAGCTGGAGGGGTGGTCTTTAAAATCACTGGTGGTGATGTGGTTGTTGTGGCATGTGGTGTTGGAGGCACTGGAACAGCTGTAGCTTTCTGCACTGTAATCCCAGTAGGTAAAACCTGAGCAATCTTCTTCTCATTTGTGTCTTTTGGCACTAGTTGATTAGGAACATCTGGTTTAAGATGCATATTTAAGTGAGGGAATATCCTTGTTCTGTTGAAAAGGAATGGTATTCTGGAACTGGGGTAATAGGGGATCACTTGACTTGGTAGTCTCCCTGCTGTGCCTCTGCTATCTGGAACATGGTTATTTCCAAAAAATCTTGAATTAATATTGTATCGGTTCTGACCCTGACTACTGAACTTGCTTTCGGTTAATGGATTTGTTTTGTTAAATGGAGAAGCTTGTGTTGGGGTAGTTGTTTCTCTATGGGAAGCAAAAGATTTTCTGTCCTGGATGGTATGTGCTGCATATGCTGTTATCTCTGGTTTGTTTGTGTAGTGAGGAGGCTGATGTGTTATAAAATAGCGAAGTGGGCCCTGTGTTACAGGAAGCTTCACTGTGCCTCTTACTGGAATGTGCTTTGCAGGCATACCAGGTAGTCTTTGGTTGATGTTTGGTATCATTCCAGCAGGTGGATGGGGAAGATCTGGATTTAGCAGTAGACTGTTGTTTGACTTGGTACTATACAACCCTTTGAATTGCTTCTCTTTTGACTGTATGCTAATCCTGTTTTCGTTTGAAGAAGGAGTAGGGTGAACATTCTGTTTTGAGGTCATCACTACTTTGTCACCACCTGCTCCAACTTGTTCTGCTTCTGGGAACCTTTCTTGATTGAAGGCATTACTCTCCTTGGTGGCATAATGCAGAGAAGGATGTGAAGTGCTTGAAATGGAAGGGGGAAGAGTGACAAGATTTATAAATGGAATAAAAGCAGTGGTTGTAATAGGAGGCTTTTCAGTTGTCTGCGAAGGATGAAACACATGTAACATAGATTCCTCTCTGTCCAAGGAAGATGGTTCTGTCCCAGCCTGGGAAGTAACAGATTTCTTTGTCTCTCTAACTGGAAAAGTCTGAGTTTCTGCAGTGTTGAAAGAGGATGATAAAGTAATTATCTCATATTGCTGAGGTGGCTCAGCTTTTGCTGGTGTTTCTGCAGATACTGTGGGCTTCCATGGCTCCTTTGAAACTGAGAGGTCCTTAAAAACTTCAACTGTGCCAACAGGAATATTTAAGTCACTCATAGTGGGATATGCCAGCTGGAATGTTCCAGCACTTGATTCATTAACCACAACTTCTAAGTCAAATAGGTTGGGCTCATCTTGAGATGTTGGTTTTGTTGATAGCATTGAGCTGTTCCTATATGCAGGAGTAGTTGTTGTCCACGATTGTTCTGCCACAGTTTTAGAATATGCTTTTGTGTCCTCTGCAGAGACATTGTCTAATGAGTGGTATGCTGGCACTTCACTTTGCTCTGGTTTCAGAGGTACACTTGACTCTTTTGTGGGAAGCACATCATGTACAGCATATGATGATAAAATTGTGATGGGTGCAGTCACTGGAAGTTCAGGGCTAAGAGGGTGTGTCACATGTTTAGCTTCAGGTGGAGAAGTAGTAGGCCCAAAAGAGAAAGTTGTGATCATGTCTCTGATTTTTGTAATTTTCTCTGTGACACCTGAATCAGGAATTAATGAAGGAGTGGATTCCATATGTTCCTCTTTCCCAGCCTGTATTTTGATGTTTTTAAGATCAGGACTTTCAAGAGTTGCAGAAGAAATTCTGGTAACAGCTTCAATTTCATATCTCCTTGGAATTACAGGTATTGCCTCTGTGGTTAAAACAACATGGGGCAAAGGCCTTGGTCTTTGTCGGATTCTGTTTGGCCTTCTCCTTCTCCCATAAGGCCTTTTTCTACCATGCTGAGTAATAAGTGAAGGCATGGTCTTTCTATATGGAGTTGTAGTAGTGGCAACAGTGGTCAATCTACTGATGGAAGAAGCTGTTTCTAACCCCTCTGGTGTTTTATGAGGAGCATAAGCACTATGCAAAATGAATATCGGACCTTGTTTTGGAATAGCCAGGTTTCTATGTTCCTCTGTCTGAGAATTGTCTGTGTAACTGCTGGACATGCTTTCTTGAGTCACTGTATTCCTGTGAGTTTCAGGTTCTTCTTTGCTCTGAACCCTGATGGGTGTGACAGCTGGAAACCTGTTACTTATGTCTGCCGTTTTTGTATGACTTGTGGATATTTTTTTGTGCTGGTATCTTGCATCACTGCCCTTTTCTCTAACAAATGGAACAGTAGATGAAGGAACAGTAGTAGTGCCTACAGAATCTGTTGGCATGATCTCATCAAACTGAGAAGGTGCCGAAGTTACGGTGTCAACTTTAACTGGGCCCACTTCATTTAACTTCAAGCTTGTCTCCAAGGTGCTATGAAGATCCACAGTCTGAGACTCAGCAAGGAGAGTAGCATCAAGTGGTAGCTCAGCAAAAGCAGAATTTTCTTCAGATATAGAAGATACAGTTTTACCTACATTTTCCACTGTGAACAAATTGCTCTGAACATCAGGAAGGTTTGTCACAATTTGTCGGGCTACAGGTTGTTCAGTAAGGGCAACTGAATCATCTGTCCTGACATCAAGATGCTGCTCCCCTTGTGGTTGTGGAGTTGCAGAGACAGGAGTCAAATATGGACCTGATAAAGCAAGTTCTACAGTGTCTATACTTGCAGGTGTTTGTAAAGCCCTGTGGTTGGAGAATGGTTCAGTTTCTGACTGTATTAATACAGACTGGACTGAAAACACTTCCGTGTTCTGTGAAACAGTGACCGAGAATTGCTCATCTTCCCCCACAGGTGATGCATCAGCAGAGGAATCCACCACATCAGCTCCTGTCTCTGAAGGTGGAGGGCTGGCTAAGGGATAAGGGGTGGGAGTAGTTTCCTGCATGACTGATGGCAGTGAAGTTGTTACAGAGATGGCTGTAGCTGTTGTTGTTCTAGGAAGATTCTTCCCACGGACCTTTGCCAAAATGTCAGCCCAATGCTGTGGATTAATCTGTTTGCTTGCCACATTAATTCTCCTTCGAGATTCAAATACTCTCCGGCCTTCTGCAACATTGCTGTCTTGAGTCTCATCAGTACTTTTCCATATTTTCATTTTCCTTCTACCCTTCTTTCCCTTTTTAATTTGAGCCTCTGGCACTTGGTCACTTTTTTGTTTAAAAGGTATTTCCCAGTCTTTCAGGTGGTTCTTTCTTCGTGGGAACTCCTGCACCCCTCCTGTCCCTGATCCCTCTTCATCATCTATGACCCGCCCTCTTGTTTTTGACAAACCTTTTGAGCCTGGGCGCTTCTTTAGCTTTATTCGTTTAAATGACCTGTCAGATACCATTTTATTTACTGTGACCCTCACAACAAACTGATCTGATCCCTGCTGATTGACAGCCACACATCTGTAATGGCCACTATCAGTGACACGGCTCCTTGGAATAAGCAAAGTACCATTGGGCAGCATATAGCCTTTTGAAGAGTTTGATAAATCATTGAGTACCTGACCGTTTGGAAGAATCCAGCTCAGCCGTGGGTCTGGGATGGCAACTGCATTGCATGGCAAAGTTATTGGATCTCCAACATTTTTTTCAACTCTCACTACATCTGAATCAGCTACCGGAATAGCTGCAGGCTGAACAA
Organism: Argya squamiceps; assembly: GCA_037834095.1. Classification (NCBI taxonomy): domain Eukaryota; kingdom Metazoa; phylum Chordata; class Aves; order Passeriformes; family Leiothrichidae; genus Argya; species Argya squamiceps. Next base: position 92,645,613 of record JBBMKD010000001.1, read on the forward strand.
CAAGTCTGTAAGCCATTACATCCACATCATCTCTCACTTGGGCAATGCAGTGGTACACACCTCCATCAGTGTAACTCACTGCTTTGATTATTAGTTGGCCACTACTGAGAATGGAAAACCTACTGTCTTTCTCATTAAAAGGTGCCTGCAGTTTAGTTCCATCTGGAAAAAGCCACTGAATGGAGGGGCTCTCAGAAGCTTTCACACTGCAGCTCAGCTGACACTCTGACCCTTCCACCACACTCTGTGCTGTCCTTGTGCTCTGATTTTGCTCTATCATTACCCAGTTCCTCTGCTGCCTGGTGGTTTTGGTATGAACTGTCTGAGAAAACACAGTAAAAAAAGATAGCACCACTTTTTTCCCTGTACTCTGGCGTCTGTTTAATTGGATATTTATAAGAGGCTGCATGACCCAGGAAGGCTCAGCCAGTATTTGAGCTTTTACACCTGTGTAGTAAAGAGCATCATAATCTGAGCCTTGCCTGTACCGATAGCTTATTTTAGGCTCTTTTGTGAGCATAAGCTCCCTCTCTAATTTGACAGGTACTTCACTGTAGTAAGCTATAAGCTTCCATAGTTTTTCATAGTTTTCTCGATTCATTGGACATTCAAAATCCAGTGCAATTGTGGCATTTATAGCTATCTCCTGAGTCTGGATTTGATTCCACTGAATCTTGGTAGAACCTGTTGGCTTTTTGATTTCACAGTTCAGGTGGACTATATTGCCATGCTCATCAGTCATATTTAGAGTAATGTTCCATGGTGAGGACTGAAGTTCTTCCAGAGGGAGTTCGTAACTGTCATCATCTTCCTCATCTTGAGTACTGCTATTTTGCCTCAGTGATGACTGAATGACAGGCTTCCTACAGGAAATATCTTTCAAGTTTTGAATATCTTCCTTCTGCAGCTGTTTTGGGCTGCTGCACTTAGCACACAGCTGTCCCCCTTCATAGGCTTTGTCCTTTTTGCACTTTAAAACACCTGAAAAAAGAAAAAAAAAAGGGAAGAAAGAAAGAAAATAAAAGGGAAAATGAGATAAATAAGGTGAAAAACTCTGTTCTTGAGCTAGACAACTCTCAGAAATATGAAATAAACTTCATGAGGATTGCATTACATGACACATAAGGAAAGAGTCACAGAATGGCACCTCTTTGTTTTACAGCTGAATGGGCACCCGATTTTCAATCTGACCATGATTTCTTCTGACTTTATTCAGAGGCTTGAATACTTCATCCTTCTGAAATTTAGATTCACTGCCTCTGAATTAAATGGCTAGAAACTGAAGGGTGCAGGACAACATTTAAATCACTAAAAAGCTACTCTGTGTCAAAAAATCTGCATTTGTACAGTGACACCCTAACTTGTGGATGTAATGTGAAGAGGAGTGGGATCTTTCAGCTTTCAAAACAAACAGCATTTACCAGAGAAATGCTGGACTTCCTCATTAAATAATCCAGGAAGCTTTTTTTTTTCTCTATTGATTAAGAATTAAGTATTGGCATACACAAAACATTTTACTGTAGCTACCAAAATGGGCTGACTAGTTCTTGCACTTACAAGCTATTTATCAGCAGGAAAAAAAAAAAAGGTGCCACTTCTTTCCTCACCTCTGAAACAACTGTAAACTTTGTAATAATACAAAAAAAGCTAAAACAGAGAGGGAAAACCAGACCAGGAAATTAGTCTTGAGTACTCTCTTCTGTAAATGCAGACTGTTGTCTACAAAGTAACAATCACATATTTATTACATTGTTCTGCTCACTTGAATGCCAAATGTTACCTTAGGTATTTAGTTTGGAAGCATATAGTAAATAAAATGTATTACAGTTATTCTACGAATAAGCATCATCCTGAAGAATGAAGGATCTTTGAATGAATGAACAATATACTGGTGGGTTATGAGGCAAAATGTCAGAAGAAAGGGAAATGCACAAAAAACTTTCATACCATTATTTAAATTGAAACTATATGCTTTGCTAGTCTGAAAAAGCAATTTTCTTGAAAAGGTGTTACAGATAAAATACATTCATTCACATATCTATATCTGTATCTATATATCTGCAGTTTATCACTTGCATATTCAAACAGGATGTTTCGAAAATATGGAAAAACTGACCCACAATCAACTTGGCAGTGGCTACACTGGTCTGAAGAAATTTAATAAAACTTTCTGGACAGAATTCTCAAAGAAGTTAATGTTATAGTCATATACAGATACAAAATCTGTCATACATGAAAAAGGCATGGATAAATTATTCCTCCCTCCAAAAATCACTACTGTTTTAGTGTAAGAGGTAACCTAACAGAAAAAAAATGCTAGCAAGCCAAACACTGCACTAAGGAAGAAATGTTTAGCTAATATCTCATAACTTACAGTAAAATTTAAGTACACCCATTACTCATACACACACAATTTGGATCAAGAACAGAATGTAAGAATATTAAAATGTAAGCTAGTGAAATACAGTATTTCATTTAGATGACTCAAATATCTGTTTAGTACGGAAGATTTATATTACTCATTCAAGCATTGCACATTCTTAAAAAGCACCGTCCTACTGTCAAGTGCAAAATTGCAATGAATTATGTATTCTAAGATAACAAGACCCACCATCTTTCACCATATATGCTCCAAAATCATTATAACAAATTTGTGACTCCATCACTTATTTGAGACATCTTCAGTTACAATTAAATGCCAATTCCTTCTTAATATTCTAACAATAGCTTTGGTGTGACACCAGTTCCTCTGCTGAACTGAGATGCCCAAACTGTAAACTGACACTCAAACCTGTCCTCATTTAGTGTATTTCTGATACAGAGGCATTATAAAACCCTCTTTTTTTGCTTCTGCGCACAATCAGAAGCCTTCCAGCCTAGGCATTGTGATACTATTCTCATCTCTAAACTTGAATGAAGATCAACAACCTATTTTATGAAAAAATTACATGCTTGAAAAGAAATATATTGCAAGTACCTGAAAATACTTAAAATAGATTTGTTCCATCATAAAACAAGTTGTGGTCAATGAAGAAACACAGATGGACATAAAGAATGCATACTACAGCCTTAATGTTAATAGATTCAAAGTTAGAGGGCTTAACCAGGAATTTGGTAACCGGATTTCCTTCCTTCCTTAGACAAACAAGTTCAAATCCAATGTTATCATCTTCTATGAGGGCATATCGTCAGTAGTTTGTTGGCTGAGGACAACTGACAGCCCTTGGCCAAAGGTCTACTGCTGTGCAAGCAAATGCAGTACAAGGTTATAACCCCTTTCCATTTATAAACTTCACTACCACTTCCATGGCTTACTTCTTTGCTGTTAAATACATATTTTTATCTAATGAAACAAAGCTGCTTTCTTTTCACAGTGTTTTTTAAATTCACACATTTATTGAAAAGTAACAGAATTTAATACTGCACACAGATATTATGTAGATAATAGTATTCAGGAAATAACAAAACCATCAACATACAGAACAGGGAAAAGAATTCAACATTATGAGTTCAATAAACACTGGTAGCTTATGCTCCTACCTCCAAACACTTCATTCCATTCAAGAAGCCACTTCAAACTGCAGTCACAGGCCCATGGATTTCCATGAAGGTAAAGATTTTCCAGCAGTGGCATGCCTTGAAACATCCCTGAAGGCAAGGTCCTAAGAGCATTTTCAGATAGGTAGAGGTGTCTTATTGTTGACAGTTTGAAATAATCAAGGACCATAATTGTCGAAAAGGTGTTGGGGTGAAGCTGCTGGAGCAAATTTCCTTCCAGGTGGACAAGTCTTAGAGAGGTTAAACCATTAAAAGCATTTGGATGAATAAACTCAATTCTGTTGTGGTCCATGTGCAGTCTCATTAAACTTGAAAGTCCTTGGAGAGTTTGGCCAGTTATGGCTTTCAATTTGTTGTAACTAATTTTGAAAACCTAAACAAAAACCCAAAAAACAAAACACAAAAGAACCAGAGATTGTTTTTTTAATCTAAATCCAAACAGAATAGCAAAAACCAAATTTTTTTCCACCAAATTCAAATCTTTTGCAGCACTGAAAAATTATATGCTGGTCAGAGGTAGAATAAAACTGAGTGTTAGTTGGCATTACCAAATTAGACATAGGCATAGTTAATAGATATCCAGTGTATTTTGGGGGAAAATGGTATGCTAATCCTAAAAAAGCACCATAAAGAACACTTATTTTTGTTTTGTTATTCATGGAAGTTAACTTTGAAATTTAGGAAAACCTAAGCATTACCTGTAGAGACACAAGATCTTTCAAAGCACCATTAGGAATATTCTGAACGTCATTTCCATGTATCATGAGCAATTCCAATTTTCTAAGTCCTGCAAAGGAGTTTTCGTATATAGACTGTATACTGTTAAACCTGGGAAAAAAAATCACACATGCAGTTACAATTTATACACTGACTGTCATGGACTGCAAATGTAAAATTAGTACAGCCTAACCTTCAGGAAAAACTGGAGGGACTTAATGCATTGTCAAAAGGCCAGAAGTTACTGAAAGATTCTTACAAGGCCCAAGCATACTTAGTTCATGTTTACATTAAGATTTGTTTTAACTCACTTTGTGGCACTTTAGCCATCAATTAGGAGTAAAAGGCATAAACAGGTGTTTAAGTTCTAATAGTTGTCAGTGTATTTTTCCATGCAGATCAGTTTATAGAATGGAAATAAGTTAATGGCCTGTAGCCAAACCACGATGCTATGGAGCCTGGCAAACTAGACAGACTGCAGTGTTGCCAAAGCAGCATTTAAAAATAAATAAATAGAGATTTGGAGAGTAAACATTAAAAATGGGTTATCTCCCAAACAGCACAAGAAGCAGTAAGTCACATCCTGTTTCGCTTACTGTTACAATTACTTAAGGTAATTGGCTACATGAACTAAATACATAAGATCTAGGAACTGACCTTCCAATTACATCATTTGAGCCTTGAAACTCCTCTTAGATAAGGAATACAGAAATATCTACTCTCTGAAAATAAATCAGTTTTGCTTTGGACAAGCAAATCAGGCTTTATTTGCCAATTTGGAAGAATTACATTTGGTGGCCTAGAGCTCTACATTTGCGTTTTTCATATGTATACAGAAAATTAAGTGTATTATCTAATCTAGGCATGAAGTCTTAAAACTAAACACAGAATTTTAGAGATTTTTTCCAGTTTATTGTATTTCCTAGAAAGCAAGGGAAGACAAAGCATGAAATTAAAATAATTTGAATATGGAGAAATATTTTTGGATCTTCACCCTGTTATCTATCTAAAGAGTCTTAATTTTCCTAAAAATTTATAACACTGTATTAATATTTTTAGTCTTTCTGCAGATCCACTAAGCTTATAGCAGACATCTTATTAAAATTCCTTATTTCAAAATCAGTCCTTCAAAACAAAAAATCAACTTTTTAAAATAAAAAATTCTCCTAAATAATTTCCCATTAGAAAAGTAATCTTCACCTTCTAACTGCATAGCACTTAAAACACTAATATGATAAAAATACTCTTTCAAAATGAAAGTGCAACAACAGACAATTAAGACTGTTTCTTCCTGGGAAATGACATAATTTAAAAAATGTCATTTGCAGCGATGAAACACAAAGAGAGGAAAGGTCTTTTATGCTAACAGTATATCAAACATACTTTACTAAAAACCAGCCCAAAAGCCTTAATAACTTAGAAGCCTACATTCCATTTTCAAAAGCAATTTAGGAATTGGAGTACCTATTTCTTTAACATAAGTTTACCGAGCAAATGAGCATTTTGAAAATAAAATTAGCCTTTAGGTGGATAAAATGTTGGTGGATAAAAATTCTAACTATAGGGAAGCAAAAAAAAACCCCAAACAAACCAAGGTCACTACTGCCAGTCATTGCATGATCAGTTGCAGCTTACAGGCCTTGAGATTGTCAGGGTGAGTTCATCATGGGCAGTGGGGCAGCCCTGACACCAAGCAGAAAAGGTCTGCGACTCTTGCACTGTTCTGTGTCACACAATGACCCAACACGGTACTTTTATAATATGAAGCCCACCAACAGTCCCTGCCTTCTTGTTTCAAAATCTGGCAGATGTCAGTTGGCATCTCCTGGCAGAGGAAAGTGAGTTGGAGTCTGAGCAGTCTCTTCCCAAAACATGCTTATATTGCGCTTGGTTGCTTGAAAGAAATGGCAACAAAACCACAAGTCCAAAGGCAATGGATCAGATTTCTTTCCACTAGATTCATTTAACATATGCTATATCTCACTGTTCTCCAAAATGCTCCTGGGTTATATCATAGAATTTTACTCCTACTGTATTTTTTTTTTACATCAGTTATAAAATTCCATATTCTGTAGCACTCTCATAACAGATTTAATTAAATATCTTTTTTTATACATTCTAGACTAAATGTTCTATTTGCCAAAAAAATCTCACATCATGGTATAAATATTTATTTGAAAATAATAGTAACTTTTGTTTGAAACAAAAAGGCTAAGCTGATTTCTCCATGCCAGCAGCCACAGTGTTTGAAATACAGCACCGAGGGGTAAGTACCCATCTCTGGGATTCTACTTAAGAAGTCCACACAGAGATCCTAGTTTGCCACACGTGCGCAAAGCACTCCAGGCACTAAAAGCATACAACCGTTTGCTCCAAGCTGCCATACGAACCCGAAGTTGATTCTTTCCACATGCTTAGGGATCCGTGCTGGCACGGCTGCCAGGGAGCGGAAGGTGCAGTGGACCTCGGTGGGCAGGTAGCAGGCGCAGGGCTGGGGGCAGCCCAGGGTGCCTGGTGGCAGCCCCAGGCCCAGCACCAGCACCACGGACAGCGCTCCGGCCGCCACCCACTCCCCCATCTTGTCGCCTCCTCTCGCCTGGCTCCTCCTGCATTGTTGAGGGGCAGGGAGGAAGAAAAGAGAGAAGAAATTAAGATTTTTAAAAAACTTTTATATATTCTTTATATATTTTAAATCCTTTATATACCTAGTGATTACCTGCATTGTGTAGAAAGTCTGTAGGCAATCAAGGCCAAGTTCAACTGGAAAGCCATTTTCTTTATTCCATGACAATTTCTACTTCCATGTCAATTTTTCCCCCGTTACTCGCTTCTACTAAATACCTATTCTAAAAAAGTTACGCTATCACCCTATGGTAATAAGTTTTATAGGCTTATTCTGTACACCAAGAATAGCACTCATTTTACAGAAAAACTAGAAAACTTCCAGGGACAGATCTAACTCAAGCAAATTGCCAGGGCTCCCTCTACAGTCAATGAAAGAAGAAAAAACAACCAAGTCATAATCACTTGAAGATGAATAATATCAGTTATGTACTTCAACAGACAACTAAAAATAGTACAATTGAGCTTCATTACGGCCCAAATTAGCAAACTCACCTCATCTAGCTGCCTAGTTCTTAGACAGGCTATTAACTTTTGGTAGGGTAAAATGTGGCTTAATGAATCTCATTCATAATAGATATGGGAAATGACTGAGATAGAAAGTGAAAGAAAGAATTGGTTTGCCATAGATCTAGACTCTGTCATCCTTTGCCATGCTTTGCTCTGTGATGTTGGATATACTCTTACATTGCAATCTAAACCAAACACATATTATGACTGATCGAAATGATAAAACTAGACAATTTGTTTAAAAGCATAAGCACAGGCCTCAGAGGAAAAGTTTATAATATTTCTACCAATACTCAAGTTCAGATTTTTGGAATTGGGTGTCAAAGTCTGCATGGCTAGAGCCATGGAGAGTCATCTAAAGAAGCACAGACAAGAAAACACAACTGTTATTGACCTTGAGCACTAGTAATTTCTGAAAATCAAATCATTTATGTAATGTCTTATTACCAATTAAGCACCCTAAATATGGACAAATGAGTTTAAAACATTCCTATTCTTACTCCTACCAGCAGAAGAATTTGTAAGCTTTTCAAATTAACATCATACAAGAATACTGACTGCTATTAGTAACAGAAATTTAATATTCCTGCTTTTGTACAACACTGTATAATGTGTTTGTACAATGACAGGAAGGCATTCACTTGTACCAGGTATTATTAGTTCCATTAGTTATTTGCTTGTAGTATAAAAGTCAGATTTTGTTAGGTCTAAAACAAGACGCACATTTTTTCCCTAAGATTACCATGTGCAAACCAGTTACAGTTCAAAGGAGAGGCTCATTGGGATGAAGAGTTCTCCCAAATATCCGTGGTCAAGTTAATGAGACACTTAGCATTCTTTACGAGAAAAATAGCTTGTAATTTGTTTAAGAATTTTCAGGTGTTGTTTTCCTATATATTCTCCTTAATTAAAATTCCTTCTAAAAAACAGTCTACCCATTTTGATTCCTTTTGTGGCAGGTGCCTTTCAGGAAGTGCTCACTGAAGTGGAGACTGCAGTGACCTGTAAGGGGCTGGGGAAGGGCCGGCCGGCGGGACTTACCGTGCTGTCCCCGTGTCAGACGGAGGCACGCCGGGGCCCTGCCCGCTCCCGGCCGGAGCCGCTCCTCCAGGATGCACCGGGATCTGCCGGAGCGGCTGCCCCGCCCCACCACACGGGGGCGCTCTCCGCCGCCCCAACGCCATTGGCTGCCTCCACCGCCCGCGCAGCGTGCCGGCCAATGG